>CM046879.1:460463384-461663384 GCA_025667525.1 Glebionis coronaria | reverse complement strand
GAGAAGTAAAAGGAAGTTGGTTAGTAGGGTTATTGAAAATTAAGATATGCAAAATCTCTATAATACCCTTTTAACTATAACTTTAATTTTCAGTTTTTCTGATATTTAAATGCCACTTGTCGATCACTAATTGGACTCTTATTTTTACAACTTTAAAAAGTTCTCACTTGATCCAAATTATATATATATATATATATATATATATATATATATATATATATATATATATATAGTTGAGTTAATATGGTTTACTAGCTTAAAATTCTTAAAATAAAAAGTAATTAGAAACGTTAGATGTGCAGATGATGATGAAATTTAGTACAAATTAATCCAATGGTATTAATGTAATAAACTCATAAATTAGTGGCATTGGTTATACCTTTAATACAACCAATATAATGTTATCATAAAGTCAAATTGATACCATCCAAAATTGAAGTAAAAAAAGAACGAGTACTTATTGAGCCCACTGTATGCAATTTTCTTTATTTCTTAAAACGGGGTGATACACTTCTAATTTAGTCCAGTTGTGTTATTATCTTTCTGATCAAATTAATATAGTATGAAACTAATATAAATTTAAAACTTTTTTTTTATAAACATAGACAATTGGTAGCAATCTGACATGCCAAGAAATCAGGTTTGTTAATCTTTTGTGATACACTAATTTTTTTTTATCAAAAACTATTTATTTCTTAACTATCTCTCGTCTACACTAATACACAATAAAAATTGAACAATAACTCATAACCAAATATCGAGCAATGGTACACACATGCAGCGTTAGTAAAAACGATAAACTTACATCACTAACATGAACTCGTCGTACACAAAGAACAACCCATACACGAGGAACAACTTGTACAAGAGCAACGATGCACATGCAATAGTAGGAACAACGATAAACGTATAACATTAGCATGAACTCATGAACGAAGCACAACTCGTACACGAGGAGCAAATCGTACACAAGGAGCAACTCGTACACATGGTGCAACTCGTACACGAGTAGCAACTCGTACACGAGGAGCAACTCGTACACGAGGAGCAACTCGTACACGAGGAGCAACTCGTACACGAGGAGCAACTCGTACACGAGAAGCAACTCGTACATGAGAAGCAACTCGTACATGATGAGAAACAGTGCACTTGAAACCCGCATATCACTCGTACGACCAAACTCGTACACAAAGAGCAGCGACACACATAGAAACAACGATAAATGTACAACGTCGATGTTCGAAGGACGGGATATTAAATTCAACAAACATATACATTATCACTAAACTGATTACTGATACAACACCACTAAAATGACATCGAATCTAATCATATATATAATGATATATAAAATAACAAAACAGATGATGCACAAAATGGAGTTATAATTACATCACTTTTGAACTTTAATAGAAGAAAAAATCATAAAAATCTTCCTTTATCGTAAAGCTTCGATCTCGCGAACCCATATATCCAAAACTGATACAATTCTTTATTCCTTTATAATCGTTGATACACAACTCGAAATCCACAAAACCCAACAAAAAAAATATAATCAGATGGTGCTAAGGGTTAAACAACGACTATACGTCATTCTGACTTGAAAACTTTTGATAAAATGGTCGTAAATCTCTTACGACTTTGGTCACCATGTCGTATGTGTCGATTGCGTGTTCCAGATTTGTAGGGATGGACTTAATTATAGGCATGACAGTTTAACTTAGTATTTGATAGTTTTCGATAGATTTTGATAGTTTTCAAATAGCATTGGATTTGATAGTATTTTATGGTGCTTGTTAGTTGTTAATAGAGAAAAACGATGAAGGGATATTACGACAGATATTTGTAAGTTTGTAACAAAGATAGACCTAAATATGATTACCGAAATACCCTTACTGGTATAGAATATAATTAATTATATTTTAAGTTTTCATTTAATCAAATTAATATCATCTTAGACGAATTAAGATCCAATGATCCCGATTACTTTTCATTTTAACAATTTTAATAACCTACACTACTTTAACTCAAATCTCTATATATATATATATATATATATATATATATATATATATATATATATATATATATATATATATATATATATATATATATATATATATATATATATATATATATATATATATATATATATATATATATATATATATATATATATATATATATATATATATATATATATATATATATATATATATATATATATATATATATATATATATATATATATATATATATATATATATATATATATATATATAGGGATGGGT
Source organism: Glebionis coronaria (assembly GCA_025667525.1). NCBI lineage: Eukaryota > Viridiplantae > Streptophyta > Magnoliopsida > Asterales > Asteraceae > Glebionis > Glebionis coronaria. Next base: position 461,661,093 of record CM046879.1, on the reverse strand, counting down.
TTTAGAGAAAACCCCCTTTTCGTAGAAAACCTAGAAAACAAAATACAGGTCAGTTTTGCAACATATTAAAATAGAAGGTTAATAATGAAAAAAAGCGGAGGGTAGATTTTGTAAATTTCTATAACTTATACGAATTGGGGGTTATCCGATCATTTCACACACAGTAAAACACGTTTTCACACACACACACACATACACACACACACACACACACACACACACACACACACACACACACACACACACTTAAACCTAACCCACTCGAACAATTAAACTATAATGATCGTAAGAAGATATGGCGAAGAAAACTATTTCGATTCGTATGTGCCCCATCAATTTGATATTGTTCATTTTTTTTAATTTTTATTTTTATTTTTTTTAATTTTTATTTTTGGTAGTGAGAAATGATACATCTATCCTTATTTGTTTTTTTAGCAACAAGGATAAGCCCACGCTCACTAATGAAACGGATTCGAGAAGCATATGAAGAATCAGAAGATTGTAAGTTACATTTTTTTAGATACATATTATGATGGTTTTATAATGTATTTAGTTTATTTTTTTGTGAATTATGTTGTTTAGAAAATTTGTTGCATATATTTTGTTATTTTGTTATTGCATATGTTTTAAAAAAAATTGTTGCATATCTTTATTAATATTTTGTTGCATATGTTTTGGGAAATTGTTGAATATATTTGTTATTTTGTTATTGAATATGTCTATTATGTTTAAGTTGAAAACGTTTGGCCAAAAATTGTTGTATATGAATGTTAGTTTATTGTTGCATCTGTTGTCCAAAAACATTATGTATCATGTCGGGGCGGGGTATTCAGATAGGATAAATGTGAGAATAGAGAAACAAATGTAAGTGTGCAACAGTAACGGTCTAACGAAATATAAAAAATTATAAGGTAGTACAAGAGGAGTAGAAAGTGCAGCGAAACCATTATTAATATTATTATCAGTAGCAGTATTAAGATGAAGTTACAATTATGGCGCACCTAGTCATCTCATTTAGACAGTAGCTATAAAACTATTGTTGTTGCACATGTTTGGCCAAAAATTGTTGCATATATATGTTAGTTTCTTGTTGCATATGTTTTGGCAAATTTTGTTGCATTTGATTGTTGTTTTTTTGTTGCATTATTGTCTGTAAATTTTGTTACATTATTGTCTGTAAATTTTGTTGCATATGTGTCTGGAAACTTTATTGCATATGTGTTTGGAAATTTTGTTTCATATGTGTCTAGAAACTTTGTTGCATCTATGTCTCCAAAAGTTATTGCATCTATGTCTGCAAAAATTATTGCATATGTGTTCGTAAATTTTTTTGCATATGTGTCTGCAAAATTTTTATGCATATGCGTTAATGCAATAATGACTAAAAACGTTACTTGCATTTTTCGGTCTCGCTTAGTTTTGATTACGACAATATGTAAAAACAAGCATTTATGAAAACAACGAAAAACGAATTCTTGAGTTCAAGTATTTTTCATTTTACCCATTTTCACTTAAGGTATGGATAAACAAGTACTAACCTTAATCAAGTGATCAAGTGATTTAATCTTTTCTTAAAACTCACTTTTTATTAAGTGTGACAAGTTTTTATTAAACTTTCTTTTTAAGAAAATGTTTTATTAAATTAATTATTTGAAATTTGAAAATGGCATATTCTTATTTGGTTAAGAATATCCTTTCAGGATATTTTTATATCCAGATAAGACCTCCACCACTAAAGGACAAAGAGGAGCGGAGTCTAGTCCGGCGGTACCTTAGCACCTAGGTGGTACCTTATCGATAAGGTACCGCGGGCTAAGATAAGGTACCGCGGGCAGAACTAGCCGTTGGCTCCTTTGTCCTATAAATAGTGGACCATTCTCAGCTTTTCACCTCACCTCTTTTGCACATTTCTTTCCAGATTCAAACCCCTTCTTTAATCACTCAAATCTTTGATCATTTGTTTGATTATTACTTGTTTAAGAAGTGAATCTTGTTCTTCCATCCCTTCCTCTCCAAGTGCAAAGAGAAGAACACTATCCTTGTGAAGTGTTGAGTCCACCACCAAAGATCCATTGAAGATCTAATTTTATACACTTGTAGTTGTGTCATAGTTGTGAAGATCCAAGTAGTTGTGTCTATTTGGAAGTTGTGCATGTACTAAGTATAGTTGTGTAGATTGGTCCTAGCTACGATTAGGGCTCGACTTTTAGCTTAGAGTCGGAAATTGGTTAAACGACGTGTACGGTTTTCTCCACCATAAGGAGCTTGTTGTAGTGAACTCTCGAGTAAGGAGTACTCGAGGAGTAGAGTAGGAACGAGGAGTGAGCTTCGTTGCCGAACCACTATAAATCCTTGGTGTTCGGTTTGATCTTTCTTTACCCTTAACTCTTTACATTCTTTATTCTTTATGCATATACATGTGTTAGTATTAGATTAGTTACACTATCATTCTTTATTCTTTGTGGATATATTTTTGTTAGTATTAGTTTAGTTACACTATCATTGTTCATATTGTGCATAAGAAGATTTCACATATTTCCTCAAGCCTAAGTTTTTGAAAAAGGATTTTTGGAAACCATATTTTAACAAGTAAATATAAGAAACTATTCAACCCCCCCTTCTAGTTTCTACAATTGGTATTAGAGCGGGTTGCTCAAGAATTTTTAAAGTATATTGTATTTTAAAACTTGAATCGATCTATGGATTCCAACAAATACCTAGAAGGGCAATCTATGCAAAAGACCACCACTTTTTGAAACCGATAGTTTTATTTATTGGAAAAATAGATTTGAAACTTATGTGAAATCAAAAGATTTAGATCTTTGGCATGTTATTACCAATGGTGATTTTTTACCTTATCAATTTAATGAAGTTTCTAAAACAAAAGAATTGGTCACTTTTGACAAAGCTAATGACGATACTAAAAAGAAAATTTCAAAAAATAATGAGGCTAAAATGGTGATTTATAATGCTTTGCCTAAGAAAGAGTATGGAAGAATTTTTATGTGTGAAACCGCTAAAGATATTTGGAACACTCTTTTAGTAACCCACCAAGGTAATAGCCAAGTCAAAGAAAGCAAAATCGATCTTCTTGTCCAACAATATGAACAATTTGTCATCTTAGAAGATGAAACTATTGATAGTGCATTTGCTAGGTTTAACACCATTATTACTGGTCTAAAAGCACTTGATGAAGGTTTTTCTAGCAAGAACAATGTTAGGAAGTTTCTAAGGGCCTTACATCCAAAGTGGAGAGCAAAAGTCACGGCGATTGAAGAGTCGAAAGATCTCTCAACTTTATCACTCGATGAACTCATTGGAAACTTGAAGGTTCATGAGATGATAATTTTGAAGGACTCGGAATTAGTAAAAACCAAGAGTGAAAGGAAATCTCTTGCACTTAAAGCCAAGGCACAAAGTGACCATGATAGTTCCTCGGAAAGCGATGACGAGGAGTATGCATTGGCGGTGAGAGATTTCAAGAAGTTCTTCAAGAGACGAGGTCAACACGTTAGGCAACCCAACTATGACAAGAAACCATTGTCAAAGAATCGGTTTGTCAAGAACGAAAAAGGTGATAGGAATTGCTTTAGATGTGGTGATCCAAATCACTTCATTGGTGACTGTCCAAAGCCCGCTCGTGATAAGAACCACACGGCGTTCGTTAGTGGCGCTTGGAGCGATAGCGGTGAAGATGATGATGACAACCCCAAAGAGGAGAAATGTCTAATGGCTCACACTTCTAAAGAGGTACATTCCGAAACCGAATATTATAGCAATGATAATTCCACTTGTGATGATACTGAATTTGAAGGCAAATATGATAGTTTACACAAACTTAGTCTTAAATTCATAGAAAAGAATAAAACCTTAAAAACAACCAAAACTAAGCTTGAAAATGAGATCAATGAAGGTCTACGTGATCTTTGGCCTATTTTACATGATTAGATTAGATGGATAAAGATGGTTGATTAATTGATAGATATAAAGAAGATGAGAAGGAAGATGGGGGAGTAGAGAGAGAAAGGAGAGAAAAGAGAAGAGTAGAGAGAGAAAGTAAAGATTGAATGATTAATTATGAAAATGACCAACCCCTCCTAACATGCTAGGAGGGGATCTATATAGCCCACCCTACATGTGGGCTATATGGACTATACATTTACTAAGTAGATCACGAGCCCATTACATAATTATCGTTGGAGCGACCGATCCTTCATAAATACGTAAAACGTATTTCCAACAATCTCCCCCTAAGGGAGGTCGCTCCAAGAGACAAAGTTCTAAATAGTCTATATCTCGTGATCTATGCTAACTAAGATGTGACCGAGACTTTATTGGGAAAAACGTATTTCCAACAATCTCCCCCTAAGGGAGGTCACATCTTTTTACAAAATCTTAAACCTAGCATCTATGCTTGAGTCTTCGATCTTGTTCTTGTGAATATGCTTGATGTAATCTTTGACTTTAGTCTTGAGCATGTTTCCTTGCCTTGACCTTGTGCATTCTTCACTTGTGATATTTGTCTCTTCGTGACTTCATGTTCCACATACTTATACTTTTAAATTCTTGAAAGCTTCAGAGTTTGATACAGCGGAAGACTTGACCTTCAGGCTTTCTTGAATTTGTTGAAGTACTAATTGTATGTAGTATAAGCATGTGGTGACGACTTCTTCTGGATTGTACACCGCAATTCCACCTTCTTGTTACGCTGCATAAGACAGTTAGCAACAAACAATATACGCGGATGAAATGGCCTTGAAAATTTCATTCTAATTCGGTAGCATTTTACCTCCGGTCGGTGAAGACCGTTGGACGATATTAAATATCGTACTTGTGGCAGGTAGTTTCAATAAAGAACCTCCTTGACAAGATTTCGCGGGTAAACCCGTTCTCTTTACTCGACCGTCCAAAGCTGACTGCGAACGTAAAGAGTGAATCATTTGGATAATCTTATCCGCATGATTTGAAGCCGTCAATTCATGTTCCTGGAACAAGTGAAGTTCAATTAAGAACCGCACCGTCGTTGCTTTCCAGTTGTCACTAGCTTGATTCATATAGAATCTTGCAAGTTACCTACCAAGTGCTGTTTGATGTTAACACTAGAAGGATTTCCATTCGTCACTGTATACTTAATTGTATTACTCTGAATGTTCTGGCAAGATCACTAAGATATTGCGTAGAAGCCTGGAACGTGTTTAAATTCATTTAAGAATTAAACCACTGTTGCTTTCCAGTTATCACAAGTTTGATTCATAAAGAATCGCACAAGTCACCTACCATGAGCTTCTTGATATTCGCTCAAGAAGGATTTCCATATTCATTGTAAATACTTTCGTATTACTCGGATGTTCAGGCAAGATCATGAAGATTTTGCGTAGGACTCTTAAGATCTTTCTTACTTTTCACAGTGTGTGAAGAAGCAAGGAAATATGAAAGTGTGTCCTAATGAGATATTTGATGATCTCAAATGGCTCTAGACTCGATCGTGCATTTTGGATTTTTAGTGATCGGAGGCTGGAGAGGAGTGCCACCTTTTCAATACCAATTTATTCGGAGTGAATAAATCAATAGATAATGCGTTGTCTCCGTGTGATTAAAACAAATATCTTTTGAGAGATATCAGAGTTAGCTGGGATGGGTTGTGCATTGCATCACTGGGTCCATGATGTCTGTCTTCAATATTAAGAATCATTAAACAATGATCTTAATAGCATATGTATTGACCCGGTTTCTGCCTAAGTTGTAAGGAGGGCTTCTTTCTTTACACCCTTTATTTTTACAATTCTTTTTCATTCTTCAACCCCTTCAATGCTTACCAATACGTCATCACTAGCACCTTGTTGTGATTGTTCCAGTGCTAACTTAAGTACTTGGTCGGCATTCAGCTACATTCACAATCTTTCTCCATCTTTCCTAAGGACTACTATTTCTAGTTATGGAATGTCCTTGGGAAGATTCCTCCGGTTCTAGAGAAATCATTGGAAATTAACTTATCTTACCATCGTTATGTCACCACAATCTTCACCGTCGTGAATAGAGATGTTCTGGGTAAGTGTATGTCACCATGAAATCCATTTTGAAGTGCAAATCCATTTTGCTCCCCCTTAACATATGCTACGATATCCGAAAACATTTCGCACATGTCGGGATGAGCTAACACGTTAGGTCAAAGCATTTGTGATTAATCATTTCCCATATTAAATCACATTTTCTCCCCCATATTAAAAATATTAACCCAATCGATATTTTTAATATCAATTGATTTAATAGCGTTTTAAGAAAATTTGGGAAGAAAAATGCAAATCCAATTATCTTCATGAATTACACAAGCTCCCCCTCAAATTAATGAGGGTGTACTTGAAACGTAAATTAAATACCTTTTAAACACAAGTGTAAGGTATTTATTACGTGCAAAGATCATTTATGATAATGTATTCACAATATTAGTAATTTACGAGGTTGGACCTGAATGATGGAGAACATCATATGAAAGAAGCACATGGTTCTTGTTCACGAATGTTGGTCTTCCTCGTAACTTCTGAATTTATCTCTTGACTCCATGTGTATGATTGATATCGTTGTCTTAACACCAATATGTGAACTTGGCACTCTCGGCATCAAGGATTCTGAATGCTGGACAATTGCTCCCCCTCAATTGTTGACCCGTGTTCTATTGAAAGAGCTGTAGTCACCGTTTGAGTAGTCGCATCGTCGAGTATGTAGATATCAATTGTAAGTTGCTTCAGATTGTGGAGTTGATAACTTCAGATTGTAGAGTCAAAGCTTTCCGGTGAAATGCTTGACTTCAATGTGAAAAGCGGGTTACTATCGGAAATAATAGCAAACCATATGGAGCATGTTTTAAATCTTTTAAACTTCTGTTCGAACTTTATTTACAATCCCGTGTCATTATTGAATGACATTTCTAGGTTCGTAAATATTATCGATTCCAGAAGACATGCTCTTTTTATCAAAATGTTTTTGAACACACAATTTTGAAAGATTTAGAGAAACCTTTTGAGAAATTCTTGAAAAATTGTGTTCAAAGTTTTGAAAACCAATTACTTGAGCTTAAGATTTGGAATATCTTAGGAAAGCTCAAGTCCGAGAAGTTGTAAACTTCTCGTTGTAAGGATAAGTTACCATCGGCGATAACCTTTCCTTTTATATGAAGAACGAGTCCTAAGCTGACATTTACTTAGAAGTCGTTTTCATGAGCTTGAAAACTTTGACTGTTTTAACGGAAAGCTCATGACCGAGAAAGGTTAATTTCTCGTTATGAGGAAAAGTTCTCTTATTTAAAAGATACACTTTCCTTTCTGAGCTTAAAACTTCGAATGTTTTAATACAAGCTCATGACCGAGAAAGATGAATTTCTCGTTAAGAGGTTAAGTTTTCATAAAAGATAATCTTTCCTTTATTTTAAGTTCGAGTTACAGTCTGACATTTAACTGTAAGTCATGTACACGAGCTTAAAACCTTTGAATGGTTTTAACGTAAGCTTGTGTCCGAGAAAATATAATTTCTCGTTAATGAGGATAAGTTTACCATCGGCGATAAACTTTCCTTTATTTGAAGAACGGGTTACCATCTGATATTTAATGATAAACCATATACACGAGCTTAAAACCTTTGAATGGTTTTAGGATAAGCTCGTGTCCAAGAAAACTTAATTTCTTGTTAAGAGGGTAAGTTATCGTTGCGTAGATAAAATTCCCTGTCTCTGAAGTCCGGGTCATCGTCTGTCATTTAACGAGGAGCCATTGTGCATGAGCTTAAAAACTTGGAATGTTTTTGATATAAGCTCATGCCCGAGAAAAATGAATTTCTCGTTGTTAGGATAAGTTTACCATCGGCGATAAACTTTCCTTTCTTTGAAGATCGAGTTATAGTCTGTGATGTGACTATAAGTCCTTGTAAGCTTAGCCATGAATCCCCTGGGACACTTGTTTCTCCGATATCTGCTTCTTCAGCAACCAAACTCTAAGAGTGTCCTTAGTTGAACGGTATACAACGATTGGACCGCTTCGTTCTTTTGGAACATCAACTTTGGTACCTGCATTCTCATTAGAAGTTTGTATACTTTTGCATGGGTTAGAGATATCTATTTTAGAAGCACGTGGGGGTTCACGGTTTTCTTTTCTTGTGTCAGAGGTGGCCTGAGGGGATGATTCACTTGTCTTAGTTGGCAAACGTTTCCTTTTATAGAAAACCTTAAGTTCAGGCTTAAGTGATGTATCATCCTTTGCAATTTCCTCCCTAGTAGTCTTCGTAGAATCAGAGACTATCCTAGTTAAAGGGCACTCGTTTCCTACAAAAGTGAAAGTTCTACCAGTGGGGCGCCACATTTTGCCAACGGGTTTGATTTTAGCTACCCACTGGGATTTAAGTCTAGCACGGGAGTTCACCTCATTAAGTAATTTTTTGATATAGGAATCATGATTTGCCGTAAAGACACATTTTCTACATGTTTTACAAGTAGCATATTTAATGTCCGAGTAAGATCTGGAATTCCTAGATGATTGATTGATGCTCCTAGGATGTGACATGCTATGGTTAGCAGTGTTGGGTAAACTAGAAGGCATCTGACTAGGTTTGAAATTCCTATCTCTTACTTGTGTCTTTTGCTTAGCTTCCCTTTGACCAAAATCCTGGCACACATCAGTTGAACTAGTTCTAGACGTGTTCATTGAACTATTCTTAGAGAAACTAAAGGCAATCATGTGATGAGGTCTTGCTAAAACTTATTTAGTCACATTAGGCCTAGTTGGTGGAGTGACAGTTCTAGAAATATGACCCAAATCAACTTGGGAGGCAAACCGCGGTCTCGAGGATTGTGGTCGCTCGGATCTAAATGCAGTAGGTTGTCTGATAATCGGTTGTCTGACGAACTGATTTGTAGGCGGTTTCCCCAAGATTGATGGTTTTTCAAGCTTAGTGTCCACACTAGGTCCTCTATTTTTCCTTAACTCGTTTTTCAACGCAGCTATAGCAAACACCTTTTCCGGAATTTGGGCTTTTAACGTTTCATTTTCTTTGAGCAATTCATCTTGGGATGCCAACTTAGATTCAAGCAACTGAATTTGTTTCAAAAGATTATCCTTTTCAGCTTTAGACTCTAAAACTTTTTGATCTAATTTTCTTTCAAGAACAACGTTTGACTTTTCAAGTTTCTCAAAGTATGTTTCAAATTTGTCCGTTTTCTTAGAAAATTCAAGTTTGGCATCCTCAAGATCTTTTAATTGTTGAGCTACAATCATTTCGAGCTCTCTAATCTTGGAATCAGAAGCAGTCAATGAAGCAGTTATAGAACAATTATCATGATGTTTAGCATTCTGAACAATCTCTCCCCCATTATGACTTACATCGGATGAATCAGAAGTGGTATTGCTATCACTCTTTTCCATCCCATGTTTGTCATAATTAGGTTCAGAATGCTCAATATGCGGCATGTCATCAGCATATACATCATAAACAACATTACATTGTACCATGTTTGCCGGCTCTTCGTCATAAACGGGTAAGGTGTCATCAAGAGAGATCTCGTGAACATTCCCTGACGTGCCACTGGTATCATGTTGTCCTCCTGATTCCGTGCTCTTGCCATCGTTAGGCTCCAAGGTGTCAACCGTATGACCATTCTCTTCTTGCATCTATGTCAGTGATTCTTGCACTCCATTATCATACCCTTGCTGAAGTCAAGATCTTTCATAAATCGAAGACGAGACCGATGTCATGGTTTCAAAATTGTATCACGGAAGACTCGAAGCTCGGTATGTGTATCGCGAAGAAATGATTGGCAAATCACTGAACTTTCAGACTTGATGATATTGTATTGGAGGAAAGGCGTGAGTTGTGTCACAAGAGTCTTATATGTGAGTGCCGATGCAGAGTGATTGAAGTTTTCATTGTTGATTTGCTCGACGAGTTGGGTCAAAGTGGTGAATATTGAATCGATGAATATATGACGATCTTGTCCAAAGATGGTCACAAATTCGCTCCCTCCTTGAAGCCGTGAAAGAGTAACAAGATGATATTGAAGCAATTGAAATGAATTTATACCACTTTCTCTAGCTTTGTCTTGCATTCGATGCAAGTCTCCCTCTTTAAGTGTCGAATTGAACGAATCCATTGAAAATCGAGGAAAGATAAAGAAAAATGATGTGGATGTTGTTGTTGTCGGGTTTTTACAATTCGACTCGGCTCAAAAATTGTTGTCGGCTCAAACGATTATGAATTAAACCCGATCAAAAATCCGTATTTGCTAAAAATATATCCCGTCACGTTGACTCGTCACTTTGTCTTCAAATCCGGCCACAAAAACTTTGAACCCGTCAAATATTTTTCCACGTTAATTCTTTTAAAATACCCGCCTCAACACGATTTGCCAAAAAACCAACAATAAAAAATGAATTTTTGAAAATATAAAAAGATAAAAATATGACACTTAAAAAATCTTAACGAGAAAAAAATAACTTTTATGTTTGAAATATTTCTTAAAAACAAAAAAACTATAAAAGAAAGAAAAGAAAAAAAAAATAACGTTTATAAAAGAATATAAAAGTTTAAGTCAAAGATTGAGAGTCAAATGTATCCACGATTATAAAAACGTGGCAAAGAGAAACTTTGGTTCCTCCGTCATATTGAATATTGATCACACACGTGGCCACTAAAACACAAAGCTTTGGTTACTCCGTCCCAGTGATAAATTAATACACAAAAACCTTCCCAAAACAGATCCAATCACCGAGACACTCTCTCTCTCTCCTCACTCAAAATAAAACTCCGTTTCTTTATTTACTTTTTTCTTTGACCAAAAAAAAACATATACAACCTCTCTCGTCTCTTTAATCCTCAAGATCTCACAAACCTAATCTTCTATCAAGAAAAACCACGCAACCACAATCGTATCTATCTTCAAACACACGATTAAAACTCAGCCACCAATCTTTCTTCAAAACACATCATCTGAGAATAAACCGAATCCCACTTGGATAATTAACCAAAACTCGAAACCGAAGCAGTATTTGCTTTATTGATCCAGGAAAATCTTCAAGATCTTTTGTAAACAAAGGGTCTCGGGTAGGTTATCTATTGTTTGCGTTTATTGAGTCTTTCTATCATCTGTAGGGTCATTCTGTCACACAAATCGAAACAAGATTAGATTATAAAAAAATTGTTATAAATCTTTCATGATTTCGTAAATTTAAGGATGGTTACATCTTCATAAATCAGTGATGAATGGTTTATGTTATAGATCTTGAAGATCTATAAACATGCAAGACCAATTCTGAGATTATAATTGTGTTCGTTTTCGAGTCTTGATGGAATTTGAGACGGAGGGTGTATGAGTGAGAGTCTGGAGTCGAGGGTGGGTGGGTCGTGTTAGAGTCGAGGGTATCGTTGTCGAGGTTAAGGTTCGTGTATTCGAGAGTCTGATGGTGAAATATCGAGTGATTTTGTAACGAGTGGGTGTGTGTCGAAGTTTGTTCGTTGTGATTGGGTCCAAGTCTGATTTGGGTGAGGGAGTGAAAAATGAGTCGAGAGTTGTTTGAGGTGATAGTTGAGAGGAGTCGTCGAGTCTTTTGTGTGAAAATGGGTATGATGGGTGTGAGGGTGTCAGGGTGAGAGGGTGTGAGGGTGTGAGGTTGATGAGAGTGTGGTGTCTGAGACAGGGTGTTTCGAGAGTTGAGGTTTTGGGAAGGGAGTGCTTGATGTCAGTCGAGAGTGAGGGTGAGGGAGTGGAGTTTTTGAGTTTGTGTTTTGTTTTACGTTATGCTAGAATCAAAGATGCTTCATTCGGAACTTCGTTCGTTCGGAAGTTCGATCGGAAGTTCGTTCGGAAGTTCGTTCGGAAGTTCGTTCGGAAGTTCGTTCGGAAGTTCGTTCGGAAGTTCGTTCAGAAGTTTTGATCCGGAACTTTTGGTTTGATTCGGAACTTTAAGAATGACAGTTTAGGACAGAAAGATGATAACCAGGATACTTTTGACAGATTTGACCAAAAAAGACAAACATATTCGATGGACAGAACACGAATCCCAGATTGAATTAAAAAAAAAGGTTATATAAAAAGATTATAAAAAAATTATATAAAAACTGATTATATAAAAAAAACTGATAAAAGAAAAACTAATAATAAAACATTAAAGTGGAACCTGATTATATAAAAAAAATAAAAAAGGATAAAATTAAAAGTTCAATTTAAAGAATTCAAACAAAAATGCAATCAAAATAGAAAGGGTTTTATCAATAAAAATACAAAACTAAAAGGAGAAAAACACAAACTTTTTATAAAAACACAAACTTTTTAAGATTTGATAATAAAAGTTTTTGATTTTTGTATAAAAATTTGTGATTTTTATCTAAAAAGTAAGTAAATCTAAAGATTTGACATGATTTAAAGCATAAAAATACAAACTTTTTAAGATAAAAGCTTGATTAAATCAAAACCCATCAAAATCAAACAAAATAAAAAACAAGAATAAACCAATCAAACCTTGGCTCTTGATACCAATTGAAGGTCTACGTGATCTTTGGCCTATTCTACATGATTGGATTAGATGGATAAAGATGGTTGATTAATTGATAGATATAAAGAAGATGAGAAGGGAGATGAGGGAGTAGAGAGAGAAAGGAGAGAAAAGAGAAGAGTAGAGAGAGAAAGTAAAGATTGAATGATTAATTATGAAAATGACCAACCCCTCCTAACATGCTAGGAGGGGATCTATATAGCCCACCCTACATGTGGGCTATATGGACTATACATTTACTAAGTAGATCACGAGCCCATTACATAATTATCGTTGGAGCGACCGATCCTTCATAAATACGTAAAACGTATTTCCAACAATCTCCCCCTAAGGGAGGTCACTCCAAGAGACAAAGTTCTAAATAGTCTATATCTCGTGATCTATGCTAACTAAGATGTGACCGAGACTTTATTGGGAAAAACGTATTTCCAACAATCAATGAACTTAGGGAGAAATTGGCTAAACTTGAGAAAAATAAAGAGGTTGATTTAAGTTGCTTAAGTTGTGAGAAACTTAGATTAGAGAATGAAGATCTCAAGAGCACCTCCATTAAATTGGAAAAGTTCATGAAAGGAACTAGTGCTCTTGATGATATGTTAAACAAACAAGTTCATTCTAAGGAAAGACTTGGTCTAGGTTTTAAATCAAATGAAGCCTCAACTAGTGAACCAAAACAAGTCAGGTTTTCACAAAAAACGTCCACTGTACGCGGTTCCAAATTGTATGGCGCGGTTCCTTATCACTATGGAACCGCCGCCATAGATAAGGTACCGCGGGCAGAGGATGATTTTGGTGAAAATCCTGAACTTTCTAAAAAGTCTAAGTTAGATGAAAAACTAAAGCATCTTACTGTTAATAAGGTAAAATTACCCATACTTGACGACAATGCTATTGGTAAGTTCTACAAGCCATTAAGTAAACCTCTCATGGGAAATAGAAGTTTATCTAGACTATCCTCTACTCCACCTAGAGTACGTAATGAGTCTAAGCCTAGAAGTAGAACGACAACGCCTAGAAGAGATAATCAAAACAATTCACGATCTAGAAGTAAAACTCCAACACCTAGAAGGAATAATCATAACTCTAAACCTAGATCAAATACACCTAGGAGAAATAATGAACAACAAAATGGTTACATGAATTACTACCCTCCTCCATTTTGTTCTCCATGGGGAACCCGTTCTTCATTCATGCATCCCAACCAAATGCAAGGGATGTTTGGAACTAACAATTTTGGACCCATGAGATATTGGGGACCAAATGTTTGATCTTGTGTGTTGTTACCTAGATATGCTATTTGGAGCCCGATGAGTGGATTAAGGATAGTAGATGTTCTAAACACATGACGGGTAATCGAAGTTTGTTCTCGCATTACAAAGCATATGATGGAGGTAACGTCACATTCGCTAGTACTCTACGTGGTAATATCATTGGCAAAGGTACGGTTTCTCTTGTCTCCATGACCATTGAAAATGTTGAGCACATAGATAACTTAGGATTTAACCTTTTAAGTATAGGTCAAATTTGTGATAATAAGTGTAAGGTCATCTTTTCGAAACATGACAGTGAAATCGTAAAAGATGGAAAAGTCATTGGAAAAGGTGTTAGAAAGCATGGGCTTTATGTCATGAAGGTTAATAAGAAGTCAAAAGACAACATATGTCTTGCGACTATAGATGATAGTTCTACTCTTTGGCATAGGAGATTAGGTCACACTAATATGCGTTTAATTCAATCTTTAGTCTCTAAGGAGTTGGTATGACACCTCCCCAAGATTAAGTTTGATAGTCACTTTTGTGATGCTTGCAAAGTTGGAAAGCAAGTTCACTCAAGTCACAAAGCCAAGAATTTGGTTTCGACCTCTCGGTGCTTAGAGCTCCTACATATGGATCTTTTTGGACCTTCCGCCATACGGAGTTATGGAGGTAACCTTTATACCCTAGTTATAGTTGATGACTATTCTAGATTCACTTGGACTAGATTTTTGGCATCTAAGAATGAAGCTTTCGATCACTTCGAAATCTTTAGTCGAAGAATTCAAAATCAACTAGGATGTTCAATTGTTTCTATTAGGACAGATCATGGTAGGGAATTTGATAATGAAGTGCAATTTGGTGCCTTTTGTGAAGCTCATGGTATTACCCATAACTTCTCGGCTCCTCGCACTCCACAAGCAAATGGGGTAGTTGAAAGGAAGAATAGGACTCTCCAAGAGATGAGTAGGACGATGTTAAACGAGCAATCTTTGCCTCAAAAGTTTTGGTGCAATGCCGTGGACACATCGACTTATATTCTCAACCGAATTCTTATTCGACCTTTCCTAGGAAAGACCCCCTATGAGATTCTTAAAGGTAAGAAACCCTCATTAGAATACTTTAGGGTGTTTGTAAGCAAGTGCTTTATCCTCAACACCAAAGACTACCTTACCAAGTTTGACCCAAAGTCTTACGAAGGTATCCTTTTAGGTTATTCCCAAACTAGTAAAGCCTACATAGTCCTAAATAGAACCACGGGGGTTATTGAAGAATCACTCAACGTAACCTTTGATGAAACCCCTCCTTCGCCCAAGACACCACCATTGGTTGATGATGACTTGGATGAATTAGAAGTATTTAAAGCCAAAGAGGTTAGAAAAATAGGAGTTGAAGACCTTAGTGTTGAAAAGGAAGTAAACATTAAGGAGTCTAGGGATCATACTCTCAATAATGTCATTGGAGACTTAAATCAAAGGATCCTAAGAACTCATGTTCAAAACCAAAGCAACTTCTTTTGTTTCGTCTCCTTGTTTGAACCAAATAATGTTAAAGAAGCTTTGTCAGACGAGAGTTGGGTCATTGCGATGCAAGAAGAATTGAACCAATTCGTTGCCAATGATGTTTGGGAACTTGTTCCTCCACCTAGAAGTTCTACCATTATAGGAACCAAATGGGTATATAGGAATAAGTTAGATGAAAATGGTGTTGTGTCTCGTAACAAAGCTAGACTTGTAGCACAAGGCTATAATCAACAAGAAGGGATTGATTATGACGAGACATATGCACCGGTAGCTAGATTAGAATCAATTAAAATCCTTTTAGCCTACGCTTGTGCCTTAGATTTTAAGCTTCAACAAATGGATGTAAAGAGTGCATTTCTTAACGGTTTGATCAATGAGGAGGTATATGTGGCTCAACCTCCCGGCTTCATTGATTTTGAGAAGCCGGACCATGTTTACAAGCTTAAGAAAGCACTTTATGGACTCAAACAAGCACCCAAAGCTTGGTATGATAGACTTAAAGCGTTTCTTGTTAAACATGAGTATACCATGGGAATGGTAGACAATACACTCTTTACAAAGAAGAAAGGTCCTCACCTCATAATCGTACAAATATATGTTGATGACATTATATTTGGCTCAACTTGTCAAGAATTGTGTGATGACTTTGCCAAAATCATGCATGATGAGTTTGAAATGAGTATGATGGGAGAACTTAACTTCTTTTTAGGACTCCAAATTAAACAAATGGACGATGGTATTTTCTTTAGTCAATCTAAGTACGCTAAAGAAATGCTAAAGAAATTTAGATTAGAAGAATCTAGACCAATGAAGACCCCTATGGCCTCGGATACTAAACTCATCGTAGATGATGATTGTGAGTCGGTAGACAACACCAAATATAGAGGTATGACTGGTAGTTTGTTGTACCTAACGGCAAGTCGACCGGATATCATGTTTAGTGTTTGCCTTTGTGCTCGCTTCCAAGGCTCCCAAAACCTCTCACCTTGAAGCGGTTAAGCGTATCTTCCGATACATTAAAGGCAGTATACATTTAGGATTATGGTATCCTAAAGGGACCGGCGTAGAAACCATTGTCTACGCGGACTCAGATCATGCGGGAGACTATGTGGACCGAAAAAGCACTAGTGGAGTTTGTACCTTCATGGGTTGTTGTTTAACTTCTTGGTTCTCCAAGAAACAAACCGCTCTTGCGATATCCACCACGGAAGCCGAGTATGTGAGTGCCGGAAAAGCATGCCAACAAGCTCTATGGATGAAGCAAGCGCTTGTTGATTACGGGATTTCTCTTGATGATGTTCCCATCATGTGCGATAATAAAGGCGCTATAAACCTAAGCAAGAATCCCGTGCAACATTCGCGAACCAAACACATAGAAATTAGACACCATTTCCTTAGGGATAATGTTCAAAAGGGAACATTACTATTGAAAAGGTGCCCTCCGAGGAGAACTTAGCCGATATCTTCACTAAGCCACTTAAGAGGGAAACTTTTAATTACTTGCGTCTAGGTCTAGGATTAATGGAACATCTTCCTTAAATTCTTTTCTTCTTGTGTGTTTTCTTTTACCACTTTGAGTCTTTGAGTCTTTTAAACTCCTTTTGAAAAATCTTCTCCTCTCCTTTTCAAAATTCTCAAAGTCTCTTTCGAAAATGGTTGAGAAATTCGTTTGACATTGTTAATTCAATCTAAAAACGATTTTTCATAGATTCTCGCTATTAATCTAGAGCTTACATAATTCATATGTATGATTCTCTCAAACATAGCAAGAACAAGATAGAATCATGGAGAATCATTGTGTCATGACTTAAGGTCTTGTCTTACACACCTCCTACATCGATTTTTTAATCCATGTACTTTGTTCAAATCTCTATTTGGTAAGTTTGCATATGTTTTCTGTGTCTATCTTTGCTTTTAAGCATATCCCTATGATAATTTAGACTAGAAAAATAAGATTTGTTGAAAAATCTTCCTCCAAACACCAAACCCTGCTTCTGCAGGCGGTTCCATATGTGAACCGCGGTACCTTATTGATAAGGTACCGCCACCCTAGATAAGGAACCGCCTACAGTACCTTCCTTTTTCGGGCTTTTGTCTGAAACTCCAGATTTGCTCCAACATTTTTGAGAATCTTTGTTTCAAACCCTTTGACCACCCCAAAAATACCCTAAGCCTTTCCTATTTAAACCATAAGCATTTTGCATTACTTCACATCCAAAATGTCTTATTCTCCCAATGAAAGCCTTGAATCTCCTCCATTTTCTCCAATTGCTTTCAATCCCAACTCACCCAAAAACCATTACAATCCAAACCCTCCCAAGAACACTCTTAATCACATGTCTCCTACCAAGAATGTTGATTGTGGAACTTCTTTTCTTCCAACACCACCCTTTAGTGTTCTTCCTCCTTCTCATGATAATGTCATGCACCATGGAACATATTGTCATTGTTGTCAATATCAACATCTTGCTATGGCACACATCTATGAGGAGTTGAGCTACATCAAGAGTCTCTTAATCAAGCCTCCTCTTCACTTTGATTATGAGATCTCCAACAAGCCACCACCACCACCCTCCGCCGTTACCTTGTCTTTCATATAAGCATTGGTTGCTTATCCACAAGACACCAAATTCAAGCAAATCTTAGAATTCTAGAATAACTAGGATTAGATTTATGCTTTTGGCTTGTTTCTTTTTCCATACTTCTTTGTATGATGTTCTTTTAGTAACCTATCTTGGATCTTTGTCTTTGTGTTTTCTTCTCTTTTATTTTTTTTAGTGACCTATTGCTATATATTGTTGGTTGTTTCTTTTGTTCAACTAACCCTTCTATGTAGCTTGTCACCATATCTCGATTCCTCGGTGCCCCAAGCTAGGGGGAGTAAGCACCAAGGGGGAGTCTTTGCAAAGTCCGTTTCTTCAACACCGGCTTACGCAACCTTTTTGCTTCGACAAAGGAGGAGAAATGAATAAACTCATCTTCGAAAATCTTGTTTTTGTGTGATTGAGTTTATGTATTGTCGGAATAAAAAAGGGGGAGATTGTTAATGCAATAATGACTTAAAACGTTACTTGCATTTTTCGGTCTCGCTTAGTTTTGATTACGACAATATGTAAAAACAAGCATTTATGAAAACAATGAAAAACGAATTCTTGAGTTCAAGTATTTTTCATTTTACCCATTTTCACTTAAGGTATGGATAAACAAGTACTAACCTTAATCAAGTGATCAAGTGATTTAATCTTTTCTTAAAACTCACTTTTTATTAAGTGTGACAAGTTTTTATTAAACTTTCTTTTTAAGAAAATGTTTTATTAAATTAATTATTTGAAATTTGAAAATGGCATATTCTTATTTGGTTAAGAATATCCTTTCAGGATATTTTTTATATCCAGATAAGACCTCCACCACTAAAGGACAAAAAGGAGCAGAGTCTAGTCCGGCGGTACCTTAGCACCTAGGCGGTACCTTATCGATAAGGTACCGCGGGCTAAGATAAGGTACCGCGGGCAGAACTAGCCGTTGGCTCCTTTGTCCTATAAATAGTGGACCATTCTCAGCTTTTCACCTCACCTCTTTTGCACATTTCTTTCCAGATTCAAACCCCTTCTTTAATCACTCAAATCTTTGATCATTTGTTTGATTATTACTTGTTTAAGAAGTGAATCTTGTTCTTCCATCCTTTCCTCTCCAAGTGCAAAGAGAAGAACACTATCCTTGTGAAGTGTTGAGTCCACCACCAAAGATCTATTGAAGATCTAATTTTATACACTTGTAGTTGTGTCATAGTTTTGAAGATCCAAGTAGTTGTGTCTATTTGGAAGTTGTGTATGTATTAAGTATAGTTGTGTAGATTGGTCCTAGCTACGATTAGGGCTCGACGTTTAGCTTAGAGTCGGAAATTGGTTAAGCGACGTGTACGGTTTTCTCCACCATAAGGAGCTTGTTGTGTAGTGAACTCTCGAGTAAGGAGTACTCGAGGAGTGGAGTAGGAACGAGGAGTGAGCTTCGTTGCCGAACCACTATAAATCCTTGGTGTTCGGTTTGATCTTTCTTTACCCTTAACTCTTTACATTCTTTATTCTTTATGCATATACATGTGTTAGTATTAGATTAGTTACACTATCATTCTTTATTCTTTGTGGATATATTTTTGTTAGTATTAGTTTAGTTACACTATCATTGTTCATATTGTGCATAAGAAGATTTCACATATTTCCTCAAGCCTAAGTTTTTGAAAAAGGATTTTTGGAAACCATATTTTAACAAGTAAATATAAGAAACTATTCAACCCCCCCTTCTAGTTTCTACAATATGTGTATGCAAAATTTGTTGCATATGTGTCTGTAAAAATTTGTTGCATCTGTGTCTACAAATTGGTTGCATCTGTTTTTTTGGCAAATTTGTTGAATCTGTTTATAATTACTAATTCAGTAGTTGTTTTAAATTTCAGATTCTGATCCACAAGAAACCAACAGTGAACCAGAATAATATCAACAGTCATCATCTGATAATGAAGAAGCTAATGTTCGGCGACTAAAAGGAAAAGCCAAGCAAAGTGACAAGAATCAAAAGTTTAAAAGACCCAACAAGAAACCTAAAATGATTGAAGGGACAAAAGGACAAGAAAGGAATAAGGTGAAGGTAATTAAAGGTATCAAAACTAGGTCGTCACCCAAAGATGTAGTACTGTTATCCCATATAATATGTTGATTAAAGAAGAAAGAAAGGTAGAAGATAGATGAATTCTAGAGAAAGAAAGTAGAGAGAGAAAAGAGAGAAGTGTGTGAAACTTAGTGAATATTAGATTAGAGAGAGTGAATAATGAACCAACCAACCTCTCCTTACATGCAAGGAGAGGTATATATAGACTTGCCTACATGTGACATAATGGGCTATATGATAATGGGTCGGGCTTATCTTTTGGGCTTTAGTTACTTATGAATGAACTTTAGCTTAAAGTTAAGCCCTTAAAACACGACTAATCTACTACCTATTACAACGTTCTTAAATACGATACATAATAATCATATGACCAAACATTCTTGTTTGACTCAATATTTTGAGGCTAACAATCTCCCCCAATGAGACGTCATTACCCTTTATGAGAGGTCATTACCCTTTGTCGTTTGGAGATTTGTAGAGATTACTAATCTCGCCATAAATGAGTCTTGAACGTGTAATAGTAGTCTTGTTCCTTCATGCTGTGATCTTTGAGCCTTTGTCGTTGTCTTTCGACTTTGTCTTTAATCTTGAGATCTTCAAATCATCCTTGACTTGTCTTTGCCATCTTGCGATCTTGTGTCTTCATCCACATGCTCACGCTATTAATTGTTGAATATGTCTTTAGGCATGAGTATGTGGTTTTGAATCTTTGACTTTGCTGAGTACATCGTGACGCCACCTTCTTAAAACAAAACATGGACACGGACTGAATGGCTTTGACATTCGTCCTGAATCTGTAATGTTTTATCTCCGGTCGGTGAAGACCGTTATACGATATTAAATACCGTACCTGTGATAGGTAGATTCAATTAAGAATCTCCTTGACAGGGTTTCGCAGCTGTACTAGCCGTTCTCTTTACTCGACCGTCTCAAAGCAAGACTGCGAACATAAAGAGTGAATCAATTGGATAAATATCCGCTTGATTAAAGTCGTCAATTCAAACTCCTGGAACAAGTGTGATTCATATAGAATCTTACTATTGTTGCTTTCCAGCTGACACAAGCTTGATTCATAAGAATCTCACAAGTCACCTACCATAGCGCTGTTTTGCTAGAAGGATTTCCATTCGTCATTGTGAATATTAATGAATATCACTCTGAATGTTCTGGCAAGACCATAAAGATATTGCGTAGAAACCTGAAATGAGTTTGAATCATTTCAGAATCAAACCATTGTTGCTTTTCAATTTTACACATGTTTAATTCATAAAGAATCTTACATATGACCTACCGCAGTGCTGTTAGATGTTAACACTGGAAGGATTTCCACTCATCATTGTGAATACTAAGTAGTATCACTCTGAGTGTTCTAGCAATATCGCAAGGATATAGCATAGGACTCTCTTTATCTTCATTTCGTGTGTCCTAATGAGATTTGATTGATCTCTAGGCTCTAGACTCGATTTGTGCACTTTTAGTGGTCGGTGGCTGGAGCAGATGCCACATATTCAATATCAACTATCTCGGAGTGAGAAAGTCAATATAAGTCATGTTGTTCTCCGTGACAATTAAACAAACTTCTTTTGAGAGAAGCCTGAGTAGCTAGGGAGGGGTTTTGCATTACATCACTGGGTCCATGATGAGTTGTCTTCATGATGTGTTGACCCGGTTTCTGCCTAAGTTGTATGGAGGGCTAATTTCTTTACACCCTTTATCCTTACATTTCTTTTTCATTCTTCAACCCCTTCAATGCTTACCAAGACATCATTACTAGCACCTTGTTGTGATTGTTCTAGGGCTAGCATCAGTACTTAGTCGGCATTCAGCTTCGTTCACATTCTACTCCATCTTTCTTAAGGACTACTAATAATCTATTGGATTGTCCCTGGGAAGATCCCTCCGGTTCTGGTTGGATCATAGGACTTAAACCTAACCACTCTTTTGACACCAATAACGTCGTGAATTAAAGATGTTGTGGGTATGAGATCGTAACCATAAAACCACTTCAAATGTCTAACAAGGTGTTTGAAAAACATTTAACACCTTGATAGTTTTGTCGTTTCAGAAAAGCTCCCCCTTCACATGTGCATCGATAATCGAAAGTGTTTTGCACATGTAGGTAAGAGTTAAAGTGCTTGAGTCTTATACAGGATCACATTTTAATCACATTTTCTCCCTATCTCTAATATATTAAATCTTTTGATATTAGAGATATCAAATTTGATTAAAATATATTTCAAAAAATAGTCTTAAAAATCTTCGGGAGAAAGATGTGTCAATCTTTGCATGAAATGGAATGCTCCCCCTCAAAAATTGATCCAATTGAATTGTCATTGTGAGGATATGATCCACATTAAACTTTTGAGGATGGGAGTTGTTGAACACACAATTTTTGAAAGATTTTGAATAATCATTGAGAAATTCTTGAAAAAAATTGTGTTCAACGCTTTTTGAAAAATCCTATTTCTTTTTGGCGAAGAGTTTTTTCTAAAGCATAAACTTGAGTTCACAGACTTTGAACGTCTTGACGAATCCACTCAAGTGTAAGAAGAATTCTCTTCTTTTGCTGAGGGTAAGAGCACAAAATCGTACACTCCCCCGTGAATATAGATCCGGGTTGCAATCTGAAAGTGATTACAAGCCATTGTGCTGAGCTCAAAACGTTGAATGTTTTGTGACAAGCTCAACCCAAGATAGATTGCTCTACCGTTGTTTGGAAATATTGTCCAAAATAGACAATTTTCTTTATTAAAAGAAGAAATGACATGTTTTAAAAATATTTACAACTTTCATTCGAGCTTTATGTACACACCCATGTCGTTATTGAGCAACATTTCTAGGCACGTCCATATTATCGATACTGAAAGACATGTCGAGAAGAATATTTTTGGATTTTGAAATATTTTTAATTTTGTGTTTTGCTTTTATGTGTTTTATGTGTTTTATATTTTGCTTTTTCAATGATATTTACAAGTAGATGTTTGATAGATAAATCAAGCAGGCACCTTTGCCAGAATCTCCAGGTCTGATGGAGTCAAACATCTCATACCAATTTGCCTAACGAGGTACTCAAACCTATCTTTCGACAGAGCTTTTGTAAACAAGTTGGCTAGTTCGTAATCCGTTCCAATAAAGTATAGTTCAACGATACCTCTTTCAACTTGTTCCTTTATGAAGTGGTATCTGACATCAATGTGCTTCGTGCGGGAATGTTGTACCGGATTGCAGGAGATGGCTATGGCCGACTTTGAGTCACAATACATAGATACTTTATCAAAGTGGAAGCCATAATCCGTGAGTTGTGTTCTCATCCATAGAACTTGAGCACAACACGCAGATAGAGACACATACTCAACTTCGGCTGATGAAAGTGACGTGCAATCCTGCTTCTTGGAAGACCATCCCACAAGCTTATATTGACCTATAAATTGTGCACCACCATAAGTACTTTTTCGTGTATCAAGACATCCTTCATGATCAGAATCTGAATAGGCCGTTAGAAAGTAACCGGTTTCCCTCGGATACTAGAGTCCCAGATGAATGGTATTCTTTATGTACCGAAAGATCCGTTTGACCTCCTTGAGGTGCTTGTCAGTGGGTCGTGCTTGATATCGTGCATAATAACACGTAGCATGTGAGATATCGGGTCTGCTTGCTGTCAAGTACATGAGGGAGCCGATCATGGAATGATATCTCGTTTGATCGGCATTTCCCTCCAAGTCAGCATCAAGTGATGTGGTTGGTAATGGTGTCCCAACGGGGTCACATGAAGTCATACCATGCTTTTTGATTATCTCTTGACAATAATTAGCTTGGTTTATAAAAATACCACTTGGGGATTGGTGAACTTGAATTCCAAGAAAGAATTTTAGTTTGCCCGTCATCGACATTTCAAATTTGTTGTGCATGATTTTTTCAAACCATTTTGAAAGTTTTGGGTTTGTAGACCCGAAAATAATGTCATCAACATAAATCTGTACAAGCAAAATGTCATCCCCGTATTTATACGTGAACAAAGTTAGATCAATGGAACCTTTTGAGAAACCTTTGGATACCAGAAATTTCGAGAGCTAGTCGTACCACGCCCTTGGAGCTTGCTTGAGTCCATAAAGTGCTTTATGGAGACGATACACCTTGTCAGGATAATGAGGATTGATGAATCCTTCCGGCTGCGTGACAAAGACTTCTTCCTTCAAAGGACCGTTAAGAAATGTCGTCTTTACGTCCATTTGATAGACATTAAATCCCTTATGTGCAACATAAGCAAGGAAAATCCTGACCGCTTCCGTACGAGCAACTAGTGCAAATGATTCATCAAAATCAATTCCCTCTTTCTGGCCATACCCCTTAGCCACTAGCCTAGCTTTGTTCTTGATGATCGTGTTTTCTTCATCCATCTTGTTTTTCCAGATCCATCGAAGATTTAACGGAATCACGTCGTATGGTCTGTCAACAAGTTCCCAGACCTTAAGTCTTTCAAATTGTTGAAGTTCATCCGTCATCGATTCAATCCAAGCATGATCAGCCATGGCTTCTTTGATGTTTTTCGGTTCAGCTGTACTCACGGCAAGTGCGAACATACAAACATCGCCATCAGTTTCAAGCTGTCATCTTGTACGAACGGGCTATGAAGGGTTTCCAATTAGCTGAACCAAAGGATGATCTCGGGTCCAATGATGTGTTGAGGGGTGTTGTTGGTAGAACATATGCATATTTAACGCATCAACATGGCGAGTAGAAGACTCTCCAGTTTCGTGTACCGGTGTACCGAATGGGTTGTGAAAATCGTCATCGTCATATAATGCATCGTCTGCTTGATTTGTGTTCTCTGGAGCAATGACAGTAGTTGTGGATGTTGTAGGATCGATTGTTGAAGTGATATTCTGAGGAGGTTAATCTGCAGCAACCCGTCTTGAAGTAGATGAAGTTGTATCTTTTTGTTGATAATGAGCGATATCATCATTCTTATCATGAGTGACAGCGGAAGACTTTGATACAAATTGTTTCTCCCCCATGAAATATTCATCAAACATTGGTCCATATAACATTTCCAATTCTTCAAGTGTCGTGTCCACTGTCATATCTGCTCTAGGAACATGTTCAGGAACCAGCTTTGAACTTGACGGTTCATTGTTGTGGTCTTGAGTTCCGAGTTTCGTGCGCTTGTGCACATAAGTCTTTTGTCGTTATGGATCGGGACTTAAACTGTTTTGTTCAAGTGCCATTTCTTGCAATTCATCGAATCGGATATGAATTGTTTCGACTATCAATTTTGTTCTCTTGTTGTACACTCTATATCCCTTAGACTGAGTTGCATATCCCACTAGAATGCATGCATCACCTTTCTCTTTCATCTTGTCCAGATTTTCACCATCTCGAATAATGTAACATGTACATCCAAAAACATGAAGGTGTTTGAGTGAAGGTTTGCGATTATTAATTATGTGATATGGTGTCTTTTCATGTCTTGGGATAATTAAGGAACGGTTTTGTGTGTAACATGCGGTTGATACGGCTTCGGACCAAAAGAATAATGGTAGTTTTGAAGCGGATAATAATGTTCGAGCAGCCTCAACTAAAGTACGATTCCGTCTTTCAACAACGCCGTTTTGTTCAGGTGTTCTAGCAATAGATGTTTCGTATTCAATCCCTTCGGCTTCAAAATAATTCTTCAGAGTTGAATTTAAGAATTCTGTGCCTTTGTCAGTACGTACCACTTTTACTTGAGCTTGAAGACCACGTTGTATCAGCTTAAGGAAGTTGATGAGAACTTCTGGTGTTTCATCCTTAGACCTCAAGAAGTGAGTCCAAGTGTACCTGGAGTAGTCATCGACAATTACCATAACATATTTCTTCCCATTGATGCTTTGAACACGCATGGGGACACACAAATCTATATGAAGAAGATCTAACCGTCCTTTAGATCTTGGTGTAGTCTTTGTCTTGAAACTACTCCGTTTAGCTTTACAAAGCTCACAAGAAGAACAAAGATGATCTTTGATGAATTTCAAATTTGGAAGGCCTCGCACAATATCTTTCTTGGAAAGCAAGTTGATGGTATCAAAGTTAAGATGAGATAATCGTTGATGCCATAACCAAGCTTGAGTCGTTGAAGCTTTAGCCATGAAACAGATTGGCATTGAAGATGTGGAGTCTTGTAGTGAAATAGTATAGAGATCAGTACCCCGTGAACCGGTAAGTAAGTAATTCCCATCATAATCACGAACAAAACATGTCTTCCTTCTAAAAGCAACCTCCAAATCCGCATCACAGAATTGACCAACCGAGAAAAGATTGTGATTGAGCCCTTCAACGTAGAAACCCTTTTGATTGTGATATTCCCCTGAACCAAGTCTCCATATCCTAGGATCGGTGCAAATTATTCATTTCCGAATCGGACCGTACCCAGGAACTTCTCCACGAAGTTAATTAGAAGCTTGAGATTCCCTGTCATGTGCTTCGTGCATTTGAAGTCCAGCATAAAGAGAATTATTTCGATCACCTGTAGAAGAATTAGAACACGATGGAGCATTTGCTAAATTGGATTCCATGTTAGTTGTGATTTCTGATTCATTAGTTTCCCTAGTTTCATCACTTAAAGGCACACTAACGCTCGTTGACACATTTTCTGTCCTAACCTTAGGCATTCATTTATATCCTGTAGGACATTGATTAGCAAACCACCATTTCCATGACTTGCTTGCAGACTCATATAATTTTCTAATTCTGCTTCTAGGGTTCTTAGTGGTGGAGTATGATGTAATATTTTTCTTAGGGGGGGGGGGGTTGCACCAGAATGGTTCACTTTGCGTTTGGGTTTTCTAGAACTAATAGGCATCGCAGTTTGCTTCTTAGTTCTAGTATCTACACCTTTGAAATTATTCGAAACACACATAGTATGATTAGCATTAGCACACTTTCCACATTTCACACAAACAAACTTAACATTCAAAGCATTCAAATTCGAATCGTTCAAATCGTCATTACATGCGATTACAAACGTTTTATTCTTAGAAACATTAAAAATCCTAGGGTGGTCTTCTACTTTCTTCATCTTCCCTTGAATTTTGTTTTGCCAAACCTTTTCATTCATGCAAGTGCTCTTAAGCTGAGGCCGGCTAACACTAGCAGTGGGGACTACTCTTGTAGTAAAAGACACACGTCTATTAGTGTCTCTATAAGTCTAAGGTGATGGACTTTCTTTGTTGTGTGTGGGTTTAGTGGCCAATCTATACATCCCTGGTTTAATCACATTTGTGTTATGTGGTAACCTATCCTTCCCATCCGTCTTGGGGGAAAACCCAGGTTTTGCAAATACAGAATTAGAGAAAACAGATGGTTTTCCCAAGACAGAGGGTCTAGTCACTTTATGCGCATTGGGTTGTCTTAATACAAGTTTCTTAACACTAGGTTCCACAATTTTCCCACCCATCTTAGCAACGAGTTTCTTCAACTCTTCTATCGCTATTTCCCTGTCTTGTAACTGAGCTTTCAACTCTTTAATTTCCAAACTCTTTTCATTCATTTCTCGACACATTTGGGAAAGTTTTTCTTGCAACTTATTATCATGTGGAAAACTTTCGACGTCTTTTTGCAAAGCAAGTTCAAGAGAATGACAATGTTTTTGAAGGAAATCAGTTTTGTGTTGAAGTAACTCAAAAGCCTTTTTATCAACATTTTCTTTACGTTTCGAAAGCTCAAGTTCAAGATGCTCACATTCTTTGATCTTATCAAGATATTTGCATGCAACATCAGAATATTCATCGATATCAGCACAAGATTGAAGAGTAACACACAAAATATCTTTGGAGAGACATTCTTCTAAGAGTAGATCATATTCGTTTGAGAAATCTGATTTGTCATTTTGAAATTCATCAATTGCTTTTTCAAGAGACTCAATATATTTCAAATCATCAAACATTTCAGACCGAATTAATTTTTCAAGCTCAAGAACATTTTCTTTGATTATCTTTGTATTTGGTATTAAAAGTTCTTTCAGAAGCACAGTTATGTCGTGAGGAATCTCTGTTTTCCACTTATCCTTTTGACGTTTTTCCCAATCGCTTTCAACAATTGATTGAACATTATCAATGTACTGTTTAAGAATACCAAGTGTTTTTGGACTTTTGCTTTTAGAAGCATCAAGAGGCAAATAGTTAATATATTTAAAAACATTTGATTTCTTAGTGGCAAAAGTTTTCTTCCATTGAATTCTTCGTTGTTTGCATTAAAGAAACAATTCCTCACGAGACTTCTGTTTTTGTGGAGTGAAAAGACCATAAAGACTGTTTTTATAAGCATAATTATATGGTATCACAAAATCTTTATTGACCAGTGTGACAACCGTGGTTTTGAGGTTCGTCACTTAGTCGTATTTTTAGGGTGTTATGTGTGACTATGTGTTTTATATGTTTACGTGTTTATTTGGTGTGAATGAGGATGGTTTGGACATCGTTTATGAGTACGAAGTGCTCTTAAGTAAATAGATGAATGGTTATTTCATGAATCATAAGCTCACATTATAGTGACTATGAAGTTAAATGAAATGAAATGAAGTGAAATGAAATGAAATGAAATGAGATCACGCGAAAATTTCGTGAAAGTTGAATTATCGTTTTCGTAGGATTTTGTGTATGTATCATACGTGATATATGTAAATTAGATTTATATTATATATATTATATGTATTATAGGAGTTTTCTATTTTAGGAAAGTTTTGAAAATAAAGTTAAGATCGAAAATTACGCAGAAAGTCGAAAAATTAGCGAAAGGGTGTCCGGTTTCGACCCGGAAGTGTATGGAAGTATAGGTAAATAAAATAGAAGGGGGAGAGTGTAAATAACCCAAATTTAAGGGAGTGGGTCGTGGATGGGCTGTTATGGCCGACTAAAGTCAAGAAACGGGTAGGAAAGGCCCAGGTAGAGTCCCTTTTGGGCTCAAACTTGTTAAGGAGGTTACCAAAGCCTATATAAACACCCCTAGACCCCTAAAAATGACCCATAACCCTACAATATACATAATATCAGCTGAAACATCCATGGGGGAAGATCAAAACCGAAATATTTCATAAGGGTTAAAGGTATGTAATTAAACTAGCTCGATTAACGTTAAATTTACGTATCTTACCTAGTATGGTGGATTAGGGTTTAGGATTTTTGTTTTTTGATTAGGGTTTCATACTAGGAATGATGATTTCTGTAATTAATAATATTAGGGTTCTTAATATTCAATTAATCAGGTTATTATGAGGTTTAATGATGATTAATGGGTCTAATCATGTTTAAATTCGTTTTTAAAATATGGGCAGAATTTTTGGTCCATTGTTTTAATCATAATAGAGTTATAAAAACTATTATTTTTCGAATCTTATGTCCCTGGAAAGATAATTGAGTTGGTTTTCAAATTCAAGAAACGAGAACTAAATTGGAGGTCGGAAAGTGGGTTAAAAACAGGTTACAACAGTCGGAGGTCAAAGTAGTTTTGAAATCAGTCGGGTTTAAATTAATGTTTTAAGATGGTTAGGGTACTTAGGAGTATAATTGGACCTTAAAACGAACATGAGACTTATATTATATATTATATAAAAGATCTGGAGGAGTGCTAAACAAATGGGTTAGGATAAGACCCTCTGATCATAACAAACTTTTTATATGTTCAAAATCAGTAAATTCTGGATAGGTAAAAGTATATATATATATATATATATATATATATATATATATATATATATATATATATATATATATATATATATATATATATATATATATATATATATATATATATATATATATATATATATATATATATATATATATATATATATATATATATATATATATATATATATATATATATATATATATATATATATATATATAGGGGTGGGATCTAGAGAAAACAACTTTTCGGTGGAAAACTAAGAAAACAAATAAGCAGGGTGCCTTTTGCAATATATCAAACCTGAAGGTAGATAATGAAAAAATAAGAAAAAGCGGAGGGGTGAACTTGCCAAAGTCATAAACATTTGTTTGATACCACCGATCAAAACACATACTAAACCTAGTTTATCATCTCCATCATATCAAAGCGTCGCCGTCATGAACTCCACCGTCCATCATTGACGTCGGATCTTTGCCGTAGTCAACTCTGTCATCATCATTCACATAAACCATAATTACTAACACCATTAAACACCGATATCCACCATTGAAACCGTCGCGAGCATCACCACCATCGAGACGCACCGTTATAACATCCATTAGACGCCACAGCAACCATCAACACACGATTAGCACCGTCTTGCACATACCCAACAATTCTCAGAATCGACGTTAATAAGTTCTTATTTTAGCTCTACTCATGCGGCTATTGGCTTGCTATTGAGTTTTGGAAACGGATCCTGTTTGCTAAGAACCGCCACTTTGCTTTTGTGAGCAAAATACCCTTTCACCAGATTCTTGTATATCAAAATCGAAATTATACATTCAACCTGTGAATAGAAAGAGGTTGTCAAAGTCAACGTTCATCTTTTGTGGGTCCCGACTGGAACTTTGATAAAA
Organism: Glebionis coronaria; assembly: GCA_025667525.1. Lineage (NCBI taxonomy): Eukaryota > Viridiplantae > Streptophyta > Magnoliopsida > Asterales > Asteraceae > Glebionis > Glebionis coronaria. The sequence goes on along the minus strand of CM046879.1, from coordinate 461,630,560 downwards.
ACAATCCGTGAAGAAATTTTTACCTCATCCAAATCAATTTCCATCTCGAGCCATTTCAATGCTTTAACAATCACTTCTAGCTTAATCTTGTGTGCTTTAGTTGGGTCCTTCTACTTTTGAATCATATAGCTGTCACGGTTATACAAGTGACTCAATGAGATACGCCATCAATTAATCCTAAAACTGGATCATTTGTGAATAATATATCATGGTGTACCTTTCACCGTCATCTATTTCTGGCCACATCTGTTCGATCTCACGAAATGTCATTCCTTTATGACACCATCGTAAATGCATAGACCAGGCTTGATATTTAATACCATTTTGAGTATGTGTAAAACTAGATAATTTGTGACGATTTAGATATGTAAATTTGTTTTCACCAGATTTGTATAGTGATTTCGTATATTTTATTTCTCATCGATTGGTTTGCTAAAGTACCATGTTAAAAAAATCAAGGGATAATTGTTGGTGTGATTCGTATCTGATTGTTTGATTACAACATCAAAGTTTGAATTTGTTAATGATTATTATAGCATTAGAATAAAAAAGTTAGGGAATAATCTATTTTTTGTATGATTATAGCATGTGTTTGCGAGATTAAATTAGCTTGTATGAATGAACTAATGTAAGACATATGTTCCTTTCAAGAAAATAGCATCGGTTTATATAATTAATCTAAGGTATCGGGTTGTATGAAAATAGCATCGATTTGTATGAAATTAGCATCGGCTTGTATGAAAAATAGCATCGGTTTGTATGAAAATAGCATCGGTTTTCATGATAGATTTTAACAACATATCAAAATTAGTTAAGTCATATGTTTGTTTGATTGTTTGATTAGTAAATAAGGGTGTCGTGAAATAGAGAGCATCTGTTCTAAGAGTGTATTAGTGCATTAGTATAAATGTTTTGTTTTAATGCAGCCGTTTTACGTAATTTTAGTGCAGCCGTTTTACGTAATTTTAGTGCAGCCGCTTTACGTAATTTTAGTGCATCTATTTGATTTATTAGTTACGACATCTTTTTGATTAATAAGTGTATTAGTGCCTTAGTCAAATGCATTAGTATTTAACGTTAAAGCGTTTTGTTTTAATGCACCCGTTTGAGGTAATTTTAGTGCAGCCGTTTTACGTAATTTTAGTGTAGCCGCTTTACGTAATTTTAGTGCATCTATTTGATTAATTAGTTACGGCATCTATTTGATTAAGCAGTTACGACATCTATTTGATTAATTAGTTACGGCATCTATTTTATTAACTAGTTAGGACATCTATTTGATTAACTAGCATTCAGGAATCATGGTTTTTGAAAACATGGCTTCAAGAATGAAATAGTGAAATTTCGGGTTAGGCATGGCATGTTACATCTCTAGGCTCGTATAAACTCAAGTTTTAGTTTGGCACATAGAGACCTTTACTTCTGTGGCTAGTACATGGCATAAGTTTAATGCTAAAATTATTACGCCAAGCACCTTTAAACTTGCAGTGGCGCATCTTATCTCCAAATCTAGTTGACGAGATAACACACTAGCTCGTCTTGTTCATTATAGCATTGGTGTGTTATCCTTTGGAGTATTTTGCTTGCTACTGTTCATTAGCATAGGATTTGATCATAAGATTGTTTGCATTTGTTTTTGGAGGTTAGTTTAAGTTAGTTTGAGCCGTTGTTTCATCCTCAATCATCAAAACTCAAAATTATCTTTTCATTTTTATGCAATTTATATATCAGTAGGTATAGATCTTGGGTATTTAGTGTTATCTGGTATAGCTAGCTACCGAATTCTGCTTGTTTCCGATAATTTGAGTTACGTGGTAGGATAGTGGTAGTTGAATCTCATTATGATTGAAATCGAGTAATTAATTGTGCACATTTTGGCCTAATCTGAGCATACAACATCTGCAACACTTGCTAGTTCATTTCGATGTTGTAAGGTCGGAGATTGTGAATTCTAGGAGTATTAATATAGCTTTAAGACTGCTCTCTATTAAAGTTGGTATTAGTAGCTTATAAGTTAGATTATTTTTAAGCTTAAGCTGGCAAATTTTACCTCTAGTTACACTAGTACTGTTCATCAGCATACTTCCATTTTTTATCTTTGGAATTTGAGTTTTGATTGTGTTATGTGATTGTGTTCTGCGTTTGTGCTCTGTGTTTGAGAAAGTGATTGTGGGAACTGCTTATTGTCCAAAAAAGAAAAGCTGCTAGCAGCACATATTAAAAAAATAAGATGTCACAAGATTTAGCATGAGTTGCCACCTCAAATGTTAATCCCATGTATTTTTTACTAGTTTCTAACCTATTCTTTCTTGTGCTATACTGTTAAAATAACTTATTGGCTATCTCGCTATCTATTTATCTATATTTATAACAGTTTTATCCCATCTATGTTTTATGTTTCCTTTTACATACGATGAATATGATGATTATGACGAGGAATTTGAAGTGATAGCAAGAGAAGGCGTAGGAGTGTAAAAGTGAAAAATTTCAAACAGGTACATACAGAAAAGTCATTAACGCAAAGTAGCTGAATCTTGCATATTCACATAAAAATGCATGTCGTTTTTTTATGTATATAAGAAGTTCGTCGGATGAGGGGGTGTTTGGCTTTGAGTCTTGTGAGTTATTATCTTATCGTGGTTATAGGTCATTGGCAATTAGTTTTTAGCAACAAAGGCTTTTTTTTCTATAATCAACTTGCAGCCTTTCTAGTAACAAAGGCTTTGGTGGTGTATCTTATGTACCAGATTCTTCCATATCTTGGAAAAATGGTGGGACAGAGGATTGAATGTTGAACACGCAAACTTATACTATTAGATTTTGTATGTAGCAGTACATTTGAATTAGCACTTTCAAGCCAGGAAAGCTTTGGTCATTTGATTATAAGAACTGTGCCGATGAAGTATGGTACTCATGAGTATCTAGTCACTTTTGTCAATGTAAGCCTCTTTACCGTCTACGCTACGACTTGTTTGATCTCATTCGTCATATAATTATGGTTATTTGATTATTTTTTAGTAAACAAGCAGTTCCAAACATCTCGTTATTACATTGTTTGTACCTATAAACTAAAAATGCTTTGTTGTTTGATGCTACTTTCGTAAATGAATAAGTACATGTCCTTGAACATGATTCAGATCAAAATAATAAGTCAGAAGTTGATTTGGTGGTCGATGCTGCTTTCGTATATGCATCGATAAGTGTGGCATCATCTGCATCATCTGCATCTTAGGTAAACTCAATTGATTTTGTATATGCACCAAATAATTGTAAGATCCCTTATTAAGTCATAAATATTAATTAGTTAAAAAAATTGACATGTTGTGTATTGTGCAGAACTGAAGGTATCTCATCGCGTCTCCACCTGTTGTTGCCGGTTCTCTGGTTGTATTCTTTTTTTGCATCTCATGAACTGGTAGTCGCACGTAATATGTAAGCCAACATAATCTAACGTCAAATTACCTAAAAAAAGGTGTGTCTGATGGGTTTAGGTTTGGTTAACGGGTTGAAACAACGGATCTCAATGTAGCTCATGAACTAGTAGTGGCACCTAATAAAAGTTTTGCATGTTAACTTCTTTTTCATCGTTGACATTTACATTATAAAAAGTTCACCATTTGACCCATTAGTGGTCGATACAAAAACAACTTATGTAGCTATGTTGTAATCACGTCATGTTTATACACTTCGTGTACTACTAACTTTAAATACTACCTTTAGGAACTTGAACTCCTTGTGGACTCAGAAGATTGTACTCTTGGTTCAGTGGCATGCTCAGGATTTGATGCTTAAGTTCTTAACAATTTGCTTCCAGAAAATGGTGATCGGGATTGCTTCCGAACCGATCCAAAAAGCATAAGAGAACACGCCTATGAGTTGTATTTTAACAAATTTCGTTTTGTATTTTGTAACGTAATTGATGTAATCTCTTTTATGTTACATAGTCAAATTTTCATTCGTACGCTTTTAAGTTTCATAGTCAATATTCCATTTGTAGTCTATACACACATAAAAAAGTGGGACCGTTGAGAACGTGGTTACAATGTAAAACTTCAAAAACGTTGATACAGCAAAAAAACAAAACCCCTGATCAACCAACTAATAAGAAAATAGAAAATAAAAAAAGTAACCCTTGAAAATTAAATAAAGTAACAAAAAGGCCCTTGTACTTTAAAAAATAAAAAAAGGGAAGGGAAGGGTCTTGATCCAATGGTTGGAAGGAAGTTTTCTATGTTTTCTACCGAGATTATGTTTTCTAATGATCCCATCCCTATATATATATATATATATATATATATATATATATATATATATATATATATATATATATATATATATATATATATATATATATATATATATATATATATATATATATATATATATATATATATATATATATATATATATATATATATATATATATATATATATATATATATATATATATATATATATATATATATATATATATATATATATATATATATACTAGCGTCGTAACCCGCCCAACAGGCGGGGTTGTTTCCTAAATCTTTTTTAAGAATACCTTGATATATTTAGGCCTTCGGCCACCTAACGGACGTGTGTGATCCCATGTGAATCTTTGGTGGCTATGTAAACACAATAATGTATATTGATAATAAAAGTATACATAATTATTAAAAGAAAACTAAAAAGAAATTAATTTTTTATATTTTTAGACCTCAATCGAGAGATGATTTAATTCTCGTCCTGATAGTATGTTCCGTTTTGCGTAGCGATTAACGATTTGTGAGATTTTTAATATTAAATAAATGATGAAAGTGAGGTTTTTAAATAGATGGATGTTATTGATTGATTGGGCATATGTTAAACAACGGGTCTACATTGAGCTCCTGCCTGTAGAATATAGTTGGGTCCTAAAGATTTATGCCTAAAATGGAAAAAAAAATACATCAAAAGTTTAAGCATTTTTTGGGTTATCAGGTTGTTCCAGAAGACGATAAAATGTTAAAAAAATAACTTTAACCTGACCCAGGCTATTGGGTTAGTCGGGTTGACTCGATAGACCCGTTAAGCCAAGTTGTACCCGAATGAACCAAAAAATATAAGGTTTTATAGGGTTCGAGACGAATTGACTCATTTTACAGTTAACTAAAACTTATAGAACAATATCCAATTATTACAATACTAAATAAAACACATGAAGTCGGTGTTCTTATTTTGTAATTGTTTCCTGAATGTCATGTTGAGCTCAAGTCTACAGGAATGTAAGGACTTGTCGATGTTATCTACAATCGATTTTTTATTGAGCTCAGCTGAATGGTTATTTATGACTTAAAAAATTTGGTCCTTCATTCACTGCAAATTATTAAGTCGATTTCAGCAAGAAGATGCAAAGATACAGGACACAACAGTTTCTTTACCAAAGAGAAACTTCAAAGAGACAAAAATCCTCCTTTGGTCTTAACTTATTTAAATGAATGATGTCTCAAACTTAATTAACAAAAATCTGGATATTGACCATACCTACACCCATCTATTAGCTATCTAAATTCAGAGTATGAAATATCGGTATGTCAAAATTACAGTGGTAGTTGAAATAACATTTGAACATGGTCCCAATCAATTGGTTCATTATAATCAGAGTATGAAAAGAATAGACACAAAGAAACTCAACCGCACAAAATACGGATTAATTTTCTGCTCGCCCAAAGGCGTCAGATTATTCAGTGGTAGATTTTCGCTCTCGATCCCCCCATATTGTTGACGGTCTTGAGTCACATATTCTATCCAAGTTACAATGTCAGGCCTGATGGATGCAACACTACAATGGGTACCAGTAATTGAGTCAAATTCAATTCTGCATTAATCAGTTTTCTTAAATAATCATAATCTCTAAATACTCGCACATTCCGTAACAGCATAAGCAACACCCAAAAGTATATCTCACCGACTGCGTTTTCTAACACTTTCAACAAACACAATCACTTGATCTAAAACCTGTTATTCAATAATTACAATAAGTACTTACAGTTGGAATGATGAAGAGGAGGTTAGTTATGGTAAATTTGAGCAGGAATAATCTCTTTCAAATGTTTCCATTGCCTGCTTCTAGCTAGGCCTTTCTGATACTTTTCATGCATTTGAATCTTCTTAAATAAAAAATGAGTCGGTACTTGGTAATATCATTTCATATTCCATCACTTCTCGTTCAATATTAAATTACCTAATAATATATAAACACACAATAGATAAACCAAACAGTTGTTGGTCTGTTAAACAATACAACAGCAACAAGAAAATGGGTTTGTCTGGTTTTGTTTCTGGTGGTTCGATAGGTGGAGGTGCAGGAGCTCCTCCTACTTTATAATTATGTAACGTCAGCCAAAAAACAAAGATATTAACATAAAGCAACTCCTTTGTACGGATGTTTGCATTCATGGTAAATTGTAACGTATTTTAAATATAATGTAGATAATTGAATTGCCTGTTAAGTAGTGTAAATAATTCACTTGCAAAAATAGATACATGTGCATATTAGTATATTAGAACAATGAATAAAAAAGATGTTGATAATGTTTTTGATTCATTCTCCCCATAAAGCTGTGCAGAAAACATGACTTTTGTGGATCAATCTTTTCAAGCTTAAAATTACTGAATATCAAGAAAAGAAAAGAGTAGAAGCATTGATAAATGTTCTCCAACTCCATATCCCCTTGTTGCTACTGCTCTTATCCAAAACTTTTACTATATCTTTTGGAGATCTAAAACTTAAAAGTGAAATCCTCCAGTTTCCTGATCAACTTTTTGCTTATGATCCTGAAAAACAACTTCAAAAAAATCACAATTAGTTTCCAGTCAAACATAAGTCATACGTGAGAATGATACCTTAGTTATGGGATATAGTTAGTACTATTCGTATTCAATGTTAAATCTCTCGAGGCTAAGAACGGCAATCTTTGAAAACGCCTCTTGGGTAAGTTGAACTCATATGCTACACACATCTCACAACGATCTACAACCATGACATCAACGGTGTTTCTTGTGCATGCGATATGGATGAGTACATAATTATGGTCATAACGTCTACCAACCTCATGAATTGAGGTACCGATTTTCTTTTTAGTAGTGAAGTCAAAAGGAGTTCCTTCTACGGGCATGATCTCGCTAGTTGGGATTTAGGTCTCATCAACGTGTGTGACATGTTTTGCAGATATCTGTTATCAATGGTTGATAACCATAGTTACGGCCTGCTAGATTCCAGTAGGAGTGATGAGCTAAGCCGACTGGTGTATATTTTGTATTCCAACCTGCTAAAGTATTTTAACTCTAGAGTGTTTCGACTAACATAATCAGTTTCTCCATCTTGACTCATTTGTACAGAACCACAAGAACTACCTTTACCATGATTACCATAGATATGCGCTCAAACCGTATAGCCTCTTTCCATCTACCTATCCTAAGTTCTTGAACTTGTCTTATGAAAGTGCCCATGATAAGGGCTGCACAAAACTCCTGCAAGATAGTATACAAAGTTGCAAATAATTCTTACTTTTTAAAATTAGTTCTCAAGTTTCTGTTTCATGGTAAATCATGAATCTCTTTCCCATACTCTATGGATCTAAAACTTTTATCAATGAATGGCAAGCTTAATTTAAATGCATTGTCACCAAATACCGATCCCATCAAATGTGACAGTGGATGGTTTCTGATAATATAGGGTAATAGGCTTGGGTAATGAATTTTTGAGGTGGTCCACTGGTGCGGAACCTGGAACAGACTACACCTAGCAGGACTTTGCTGATCTTTTCCATTTACTTTCACATGTGGAAACTTCGACGTATGGGTGGTAAAGTAGATATAAAAGTCAGGTTGATATAATTTCTACTTGATTATGTTAAATAATAGCCATGATCAAGTGCACACTTAAGTAATTAGAAGATACTGATATACACAATCAGATGACAAATTACTGCTATGTTAGACCCACAACGATGAACAAAAGTCATGGAAAAAGATGATATGGTTAAAACAAAAGATACAGATACATAAAGTAAACAAACTGAAGCTATGAGAAATTTAAATAGACTGAAGGACATTGCAATGATCAGAGCTGCTTCATAATCAGGTATCTTTCTTCAATTATTAAAACTTCTGATAATTGGAGAAATGGGGATGCCTACATGAAGTTTCTTACCCATGCACCTATATACATGCCTAATTTGGATTTTGGGTTGCAATCTGTATAAGTTGGGATGTAGCAGTGGTACTACTATAGAATCTATTTGTGGCGTTTGGTTGTTGCAACCGGAGAACATCTTTTTCGCTTCATTCCTTGTTGTCATATAAGTTCCTGTTTGGATTCATTGCTGAGATTGTGGTCTGCAAGTTACTTTTTTGGTTTGTAGGTCTCCAACTGAATACATTTTATGTGTTTCACTATAAGCGCACGAGATCTAAATGATTCAAATTATTGATAAAAGCCTCCTTCACTTCACATAGCTAAAAGCACTTGCAGTAATTAATTTTTCATTTACGTCACAAAATTCAAATCTCGTGCATTTATAACATCACTATAACAACCCTATTTCAAGAAAGTCACAAAATTCAGATAATCTTATCAAACCTTAAATTGGAGCAACCATAACAATATCGGCTTGAGCAGTGTTTAGAATCATTAGCATAATCATGTACATTCAGAACCTTCTTCTTGTTCGCCAGTTTCATCACCTGCTCACACAAAGCAAAACCCAGTTCATTACAATAATTCACAACAAAAAAATGCAGCTTTTAAATCTTTATGATAAGTAAACCATTTTGGATTTTTTAAAGTTATTTTTATCAAAATACCCTGTAATTTCCTATTGTCTGGTCTTTTTTCTTCTTTTTACTGAATTCGACTCAGACTTGAAGGCGTGCCAACGTCAGCGACAACTCCGTGTTTTAACGGCTGCAAACTAACCTGTTTGACTGGTTCCCATACTAAGTTGTTTCAACCCGACACGTGGCATGTGCATAAATGTTTTAATGTACTAAATAAATGACACAAAGTATAACAAATGAGAAAGATAAGTTGCATTTTTCATTTGATGTCTTAAAGCTCACAATTTATATAAATAATGTAGCACGCAATCTTAAACAACTTATAAACTACAAATGTCAAACGCCCCTAATCATAGTTTGGTCCATTTTATAAGATTAATATGCAAAGCACATCCAATCGATATGTTTCGTAAAAAATGGTATAAGGCTTAGATGCTCATCTTTTCCAAGTTTATGCATGTGCATGGTAGTAGTTATACCATGAGTTGCCTGTTTACTTTTTTCAACTCTAGGAACCTAAATAAACTTAGTGATCTCCAAAGCATCTCGGGTCGGGTCGGGGCAAGTAGAACGAAAAAGTACTACAAGTGCAAAAGTGTCGACATAAACATGAACTTATAAAAGGCAACATTTGCTAATAGTAACAGCGACTTGATGATAGAACAATATAAGGTTCTAAAGAAAGTATAAGGACATGGAAAAGTAAAACTGAGAAATATTTTCTTGGGAGTTTTGAAGTGAAAGGAATATGGTTTCATCTAAAGAGAAGTTTTGGAATTTCATGATAACTCAAACTAAAAGTTTGGGTTCGTCGAAAACCTTGTCTGTCACATCCTCAACACTTGCAAAGAAACAATACAAAGTCAAAACTAAATGTAAAAGATGTATGAAATCTTACATCAGAGGGTTCCTGAAAGTTGGTATCAATGTACTTGATGAGCTAAAGGTTTTCTCCATTCACCTCGTTGTTGTGCTCTATAGTAGCTGGCACCTATGACACGAACGATCACATCCTGAAAAAAACACATAAATAAAGTCTCATTTGTCAATGGGCTGTGTAGAGAAGATAGATAACGAATTTAGGAAAACTGTTCTAAATTTTCTAATTAGTTTCATATGTCTTCATTTGGTGTTTAGTAATCTTGAATACTGTCGTATCGAATCCCTCAAATAAACTGATAAAATAGTACATATAAGAAGAAACAGCTTAATGTGTTTGGAAATAATGTTCACTACTGCTACTGGACTCATCTTTGCTAACTAATCCAAACACCCCATTAATCATCTTTCTGAATCCTAATCCTTAATGCAAGGATCAATCGGTTTCTCCATAACCATAAGGCATATGGGAATTAGGTCCACTGTAACTAAAAATAAAAAACTTACCATCATGTCATCGTCGTTGGTAAAGTAATACAATCTAGATACCAGCCGTTCATCCTCACTCTTATTTGATAAGTGCACAACCGAAATTCACGGCAGAGTTGTGACTGCCTAACAAAAACTACCGAGCACCAACGTTTGGATCATCGAATCATTAGTCAAGTCTGCACGATCAAAATTAAAAAAGAAATACATTAAAAAACATACAACGAATGATATGTAAATATATAAATATGATCATTAGTGACTATAAGTTTTACTAACGACTTTCTCAATAGGTCCTTGTATAGTAAACTATGGCTACAATAAGGAAACGGATGACAAAATGAGTAAGTTGTGTGTATGATAAACCAAGAAATCAAGAAATAAGAATACATGCAGGATATTTAATAACTGCTGATCAATAGCGTTGATTGAAGCGGAAGCAATATCCACTGGTATTCACATATCCATCGGTCCAGATTACAGTTATTTTAAAGTCAAGTCAAACTGTATCAGCGATACATACCGTTATTAATTCTTACTGGTTTTGCTGACATTAATTCAATTGATTCACGTACATGAAATGTCCAGAAAGCAAAAAATGATATAATATGTCATGATGTTTCGAATCTCACCTGATCTTATTATCTCAGGTAGTGCAGAAATGAAAAAGATGTATGTGGTTTGAGCCAATATCCAACAAACAGAAGTTAAATAATTCAATAGATGATAATTTTCATCTGAAACTCGTACTACCAGATCCACAAAACGTTTTGGCATAGTAAAAAGTACCCAATTACGGAGTTGAAGTTCAGGCCAAAAAACATTGTTTGATCAAAGGAAAAAATATGCCAAATATTAGTTACCTATAAGAAGGGTCATCATTACCATTATTGTTGGCTTTGTAATATCATCTGAAGGGTACCCATTATTGTTTACTGCAATTGTTCTTTTGCACTCTCTTAAAATTCCTGATTCATTTGGGGCCCTACTTCTCGATATCTGTTATATGCGGATCTTCACCTATAATAATATCATATGCTACTTCACATGCTGCAAGGGAAGTTGGTTCCGCTGATGGGGCGCATGTAGGTGGGACTGGCCTTGGCGCTTCACCATTTGCTGGAATTGGTTTTCGATTAGATGAATGAAAAATCAAGAAATCGAGCACTAAGCTTTATACAATAGAGAAAACAACACCTGTTATGCGATTTTGAGAAATCTGCTCCCATGCTTCCATCAAATATTATTTAAATATTAATCGAGCAATCTGTAATATTATTCAGTAGTAACGCAAATAGAAAAAATACATTTGGATAATTTGTATTGCCATGACAAAACAGCTTTAGGAAACATAAAGTAAGAAACCGCAAAAGTGACCTCATACGAATGAAAAGATAATTAAATATATTATAGATGCCTTATACCTCATATTTGAGATGCTTAGCCCAGCAAAAGCACACACAAAAATTGACCTGCAAATACAATAAACAACATAATCATTAGGGTTTTAGAAAAAGGAGGAGTCTACCTCATATTGAGATGCTTAGCCCAGCCAAAAGACGACCTGCAAATAAAATAAACCAACATAATCATTAGAAATAAAATAAACCAACATAATCATTAGGGTTTAAGAAGGAGGAGGAATCTATAGTTTTTTTGTCCCGTATATTTTATAAATAATTCATTTTTTTTAGGAATATACATGTAATTAGGGATTATATCTTGATGTAGTTTTTAAAAAATTAAAAAATATCAACATAATTGTATCATGATATATCGGAAATATTTGAAAAAAGATATCAGTAAATAGATTATCTGTGTTGATATTAGATTAGGATGAATATATTATCTATGTTTTTATTAGATTCCAAATAATAAATATAAGGGTTTAAAATATTAAACAAAAACAATCCAATAGCTCAACTGGAAAACACCAAAACTAATAGGCTAGAGGTCATGAGTTCGAATCATGCAAACCCCATTTAGCAAAAATATTTTTAAAATTAAACATGACCTGTCCATATGAGGTCTTACCCGGTTCAAACCGGTCAAGATCATACCCGGACCGGTCCAGACCTTCAAAACACAATTTCAAAACGCAGTTTTCAAAACTGCGTTTCCAAAACGCGATTTTCAAAAACCTCCGTTTTCATACAAAAATTTCGTGGTATTTGGAGATTTTCTAGGAAATTCTGAACTACTATTGGCCAAAAGATGTGACTGGGATATGACTGGGATTGAAACTGTGGTTTCAAATCATAATTATACCTATATATAATAAAGATATATATATATATATATATATATATATATATATATATATATATATATATATATATATATATATATATATATATATATATATATATATATATATATATATATATATATATATATATATATATATATATATATATATATATATATATATATATATATATATATATATATATATATATATATATATATATATATATATATATATATATATATATATATATATATATATATATATATATATATATATATATATATATATATATATATATATATATATATATATATATATATATATATATCAAATATCAAAAACCCTTATATAGGAAGTATGATAAAACAATACCTTAAATACAAAATTCTATAAAAATGACACATGTAATTTATAAAAGAATTTCCATAAAATGCTTTAAAAAGAAAATAAGAATTATAAATTATGCCTAAAATACAAAATTCTATCAAAATATATAAGGAAGGATGGTGAACAATGCCTTAAATACAAAACTCCATAAAATGCTTTAAAAAGAAAATAGGAATTAAAAATAATGCCTTAAATACAAACTTCTATAAAAATATATAAGGAATGATGGTGAAACAATGCCTTAAATACAAAATTATATAAAAATGACACATGTAATTCATTAAAGGATTTCCATAAAATGCTTTAAAAAGAAAAAAAGAATTACAAATGATGCCTTAAACATAGAATTCTATAAAAATATATTAGGAAGGATGATGAAACAATGCCTTAAATACAAAATTCCATAAAAAGCTTCAAAAAGAAAATCGAAATTACAAATGATGCCTTAAATACAAAATTTTATAAATATATATAAGGATGGATGGTTAAACAATGCCTTAAATACAAAATTCTATAAAAATGACACATGTAATTCATTAAACGGTTTCCATAAAATGCTTCAAAAAGAAAATAGGAACTACAAATAATGCCTTAAATACAAAATTATAAAAATATATATAAAGAAGGATGGTGAAACAATACCTTAAATATAGAATTCCATAATATGCTTTAAAAAGAAAATAGGAATTACAAATGATGCCTTAAATACAAAATTCTATAAAAATATATAAGGAATGATGGTGAAACAATGCCTTAAATACAAAATTATAAAACTGACACATATAATTCATTAAAGATTTTCCATAAACTGCTTCAAAAAGAAAATAGGAATTACAAATAATGCCTTAAATATAAAATTCTATAAAAATTATGCATGTAATTCATTAAAGGGTTTCTATAAAATGAATCAAAAATAAAATAGGAATTACAAATGATTCACAATAGTTTGACTGACTAAAATGAAAATATTTTTAGATATTCAGACTATCAAGGTTTGGATTGGGCTATATAATGTTGCTATATTATGCACGTGACAAAAAATAATACCATGAATGAGCTTTTTTGGCTTACTTTTGCTAGAATACAATTTAACAAAAAATTTATAAAACAAAATCATTTCTAAAAAATATTTAACTATAATGTTTTTGCTAATAAAAAAACTTAACAATAATATTAACTTCAAAAGTATTAATGTAAAAAAGTTATTCGTAACATTAACATATACAAAATTTATTATCTCATAAACTTCAAAAATACATAAAATATTTTTAATATTATTAAAATTATAAAAAGCTTTAATGTAACAAACTTATTCATAACATTAACTTATGCAAATTCAGTTAACTCATAATATTCTTAAATAAATAAAATAGCTTAAACTACGTTATTTTTTTCCAGTCAGTTGTACATTATTAAAATATTGATGTCATAACTAACACTACATATACTAAACTTCTAATACAAACACACATAACTTCAGTTTTCATTATAAATTATATATTTAAAGCTAGCTTGTCCACCGGACGAGTCTAAAGGCTAGTGTATATATATATATATATATATATATATATATATAAATATATATATATATATATATATATATATATATATATATATATATATATATATATATATATATATATATATATATATATATATATATATATATATATATATATATATATATATATATATATATATATATATATATATATATATATATATATATATATATATATATATATATATATATATATATATATATATATATATATATATATATATATATATATATATATATATATATATATATATATATATATATATATATATATATATATATATATATATATATAAAATATAATATAATTTTACTCTTTTAAACAAATATTAAATATAAATCCTAAACCAAATTCAAATCTAAATCTGATTCAGTGGCAAACAAAAAAAAGTGAGTTTTGATTTAAATTTTAATTATAGAAAAGTTTAAAAACAAATAAAGAGATATTGAGAATTAGTATTTTAAAATAATATATTATATATACTAATTTATTTAAATATATTAAATTATCTCTTTACATCAAATAAAAAATCTAAATTAAACTCAAATCCAATTTTAAATCTAACCTTATAAGTAGGAGTGTCAATTATCAACATCACACGATTAATAACACAACCCGACACAAATTTAAATAGGTTTGGGTTTGAATAAACAAGTTTGGGTCAAAAACAGGTCAACCCATATAACCCATTTAATAAATGGGTCGTGTTTAGGTTGAGTAAGTATTAAACAGATCGAAACGTGAACTCGTTTCAATATATATAAGCATCTAAAAATAAAATATATAACCTCAATTTTATATTATATTTGGGTTAAATATGTAGTTAATTAAAATAAATGACGATTATAACTCAACATCATTGAAAATGTTTCATAATTATTTTATACGTCATGTTTATCATTTTTATATTTTTATATTATTTTTTCATACAATTTTGTTTAATCGATGAGTGACAAACTTTTTTAATTGTTTGACCTATTTGCTTAAACAGGTTAAACGGACTCACAAACAGGTTACACGTGTTATACAGGTCCGGGTTAGGGTTGAGTTTCATGACATGATTATTAAATGAGTCATGTTTTGATAAATGTTATAATAACACGCCAACTCACAAACTCGAACAGTTAACACCAATACGACTCAATTGTCGCCCCGGCGTATAAAAAAACCAAACGCAGACTAAAAACATATTTTATTCATTCGTATAGTCAAAACTCAAGACCCACCGTGTTGGTTGGAATTCAAATTTGGAGATGAAATGACGTGTCAGTCCAAGTCAAAGAATGATGTTGCCAAACAATTGATTTAGAATATTTTTCATCCCAAATCCCTCTAAACAACATGCTTTAATGGGTTAAGTTCATATATTGGTAATATACTATCCATCGTTTACACGTTTAGGTAATGTACTATTTTTATTACTAATTTCGCTATAAAAACCGGCTAAACTTCTCTAATATACGTAATGTGACCGGCTAGGACAGGTGACAACTCGAAATTTGGAACAAAACTATTACTACCTCGATAAATTGAAAATAAATATAATCCTAAACAAATTCTTAGCTTGTAAATTGGTTGCTAATGTCTGATATAAATATCTAATACGCGTGTGCTTGTTAAATAACACTCAAGAATCAAATTTTGTGATTCTAAAGCAACACGATCAAGTTATCAGTATTATGGTATTTAGAATATATAAAAGTTTTTATATAGAAAATCATTATAATTCAAATTCAATGAGGTATTAAAGATTATCTATTAATTATTTACGTTTATATGTGGCAGGATAATTATGACCACGGGGCTCCATTGGAGTTCAAAAATGAAATTATAACATTATCACAGATCGAGCATCTAAATCTGGTCAGATTTTATGGTTACATAGAGTATGGTGGTGAGCGTATTATCATGCTAGAATATGTTACTAACGGAACCCTTCGTGAACATTTAAATGGTAAATGCAGCTACATGGATCTCAATTATTGGTTTCATATCCGAGTATAGTCTTGTTTTTTAAAATCTTTTGAAAAAAAAATGAAAGGTTTGTTCTAGATGAAAAAAATGAAGCGTTTGTTCCAGATGAAAAGATGTAGGAGATGAAACAATGAAGCGTTTGTTCCAAATTTCGAGTTGTAATCTGCCCTAGCCGGTCACATTACCTATATTAGAAAAGTTTAGCCGGTTTTTATAGCGATATTAGTAATAAAATAGTACATTACCTAGATGTGTAAACAATAGATAGTATATTACCAATATATGGACTTAACCTTGCTTTAATTTATCTTAATAAGAGAAAATAAATATTTACAATGAGGAGATGAAGGGTAGTTAAGATTTTTCTGTCTAAATTTATCCTTTTTAAAATCATTTTCCCAGTCACCCCTAGGTAGGGCATGTTCGGACTAGATCACATCGGCTTTTTTTCTTAAATTTAGTTTTTGATTTGGTTGGTTCAGTCCATTCCGGTCTTACAATAAAACTGACGATTCTCTTTTCTTTAATCGTACCAAAGACCAAATTGTACCGGAAGTCAGGAGGGTTATCAGGATCTATTTACAACCACCGGATTAAAAAATATGTTTACGTAGCGTTTGGTATGTCGTAAACAAAGATGGAATGGAAAAGATTATTACCATTATTTGTTTACATTTATTGAAGGGCTAAGTACCAAAAGAGACACAAGTACAAAACATGGTCCTCTACCCATACTTTTTTTTTTCAAAATTTCAAAAAAAGACTTGTACTTTTAATCAACTGATCAGCCCACTTAATATTTTGCTACGTGTCCAACTGATCAACTTTTTTTATTCATAAATATAACTTAAATTACAAATATACCCTCATTTTTATCTTTTTATTCCCACCCTTACCACTCTATCACCACCACCACTACCAACCTACCACTTCATCACCACTACCATTACCAACCTACTATTTCATCACCACCACCACTATTTATTTCAAACCCACTTATTTCATTTCAAACCCATGAAAACATGCCAAAAGCCACCACTCCCACCTATCTAGAGGGATTTATTATTCTTTTGATTTCAATCACTGGAAATTTTTAAGACAAAAGGAATGAATTAGATTCAATCATACATCTTATTGGCTTGGATCTCGGGTGGTTCACGACACAAAAACAAAGTTACGTTAGTATTTAATATCCAAGTTCAATAAATCTTAGCCCACTTTTAAATAAAAGAATGGTCAAATAAAGTCTGAGATTGGATCCCAAAAGGCCAAAATGGCTTAATCCCAACAACTAAAATATTATTGGGGTTTGGTAGAGACTAGAATATGCATTGATTTTTCTAGATGTGTTATTATATACCTTATAATAGAGGGGAATCACGTTCCCCTAGGAACAGTGACCCCCTCACAACCAACTTTGTATATTATTTTTGGCTCTCTCACACACTCATAATAATACAACACACTCACATTTGGAGTATCCCATCTGTGTCTCAAAATCTCTCACCCTCTCACTCTTTTTCTCTCTCTAACAAGATCGATCTAATATCGATGTAATCGAGGAAACCGTTGGGTTTTTTGTGTGATTTGTTGGTCTCTCTAACAAGATCTAATCGATCTAATCAGATTCGTATCATGAAGCCCTGTTTTTTGGGGTTTGTTGGAAGCCCTCTCTTGGGTTTGAAGCCCTCTCTTGGGTTTGATGGAAACCATTGGCTCTTCTGGACATATTCAATTCATATCAGGTTTGATGGAAACCCTTTATTGGGTTTCATGGAAACCCTCATTTTTTTAGTTCTGATTAATTTTCCTTTATTATAAAGTAGCTACTACTGAATTTGTATCATATTTGATGGCAACCGTGAGGATTTTGACTGGGTTTTACATAATGACTGCAAATGATGGGAATCTTATCGATAAAGAAGAGTGTGTTGTATTATTATACTCCAAATGTGAGTGTGTGAGAGAGCCAAAACAGTTTCATGGAAACCCTTTATTGGGTTTCATGGAAACCCTCATTTTTTAGCTCTGATTGATTTTCCTTTTTTTAAGTGATAATATTTAGTTTGTATCGTGTTTGATGGAAACCGTGAGGATTTTGATCGGGTTTTATATTATGTCACATTTTTTCGTTGCCAAGGTTGATGGCAGGCGATGACAGTCATGTTCGTGACTTTTGTTGCCGCTGTTGATCCTGGGCGACGATAGACATGGTTGTGTGACATTAGATCTAGCTTTAGATGAAAAAAATTCCTTCAAAAAAACTTATTTGAGGGTATTTGCTTAAATATGGTGTTAGCTTATTTGCTATAAACTGACGCGCTAATAAAGCCATTTGGTTTCGCTCAGCCGGCCTTTTAAGGTTGACTTTGCATTGTGTATCTATGAGTTGTATGGGTATTCTATGCATTATCGGGATTTGAAATAGGTGTTGTGATTTACTGTGCAATAAACTTCGTATTTACGGCTGGGAGGCTGGGATTAGCTTATTTGTGTGTTCATAAAATCTATTCTGCCTTGGTACGCTATTACTGTTCATTGGTTATCGAGATTATGGCTTATTATATGATTTATTCTATCTTCGTCGACCAGCAAAGCATGCTTTTCCGACCATGGCAGGATCTGATTGTCATAAAATAAGCACTATAACAACAACTATAGTTTGGCTTGCTTATCATTGGTCACATATCCTTTGATTCGGTTCTGTTAGCGTTTGGACCCCATAGTTTGCCGGGCCACTACCATAAACGTACTGGTGTTTGTGGCCAACGAAATCTTGGCGGGGCAACCTTTTATGGTTGTATCCATGTCGGGACATTAGCGTGATGGTAGTTGTACTAATGCAGCCTGTTTATATGATGTCCTCTCTATAAATTAGTAGTGATGATTTTTTAGAGACAGAAGTGTTTGTGAGGTGGGTTACTGTTCATTGGGATTCGCATGTCCCCTGGGGCTATGATGAGTTTTTGCGGCACGGGATAATCTTGAGATCACGCGGATTCTGGCGGGGCAACCTTTTGAGGTTGCAGCCATACCGTGCCTATCCGGTTTCCCTTAACGGTGCCCTATCTGAGCCTATAATGCGATGCTCACATTGGTTTTCGATATCTTCCAAGTTATAACGTCGCGCGGCCATGCGGTAGCAGCCATAGGGTATGTACCCATTGTGCAAGGCTGTGATGATGTTATGTCAGCTTTTCTCGATTATTATTGAGTTCGAGCCTGATATTTTGATAACAAGGGCAAACATAACCGTTAAATCAGGTACCGGTTTACGCATCACATGTTCTTTCTTTTTCTTCATTTACCGGTTTGTGGATCACATGTTCTTTTTGCAGGTGGTTTAGGTATCCAAAATTCTGTCCAAGCTTTTCTTTATAATTTATAAAGGTTGCAGGTGGGTTAGCGTTCGGTTGAAGTGATGTTGTGTGGTGGTGGTCAATCGACGGAGGTGGTAAATGCTTTCTGTATCTTTTTAATTACATCTACTTGATTTTTCCTTAATAATGGGGTGTTTGGGTTACCTTATTTTATTGGACCTTACGGCCTTCTGAAAAATGTAAAAAGGTCATGGTTTAGTATTTTGAGTTGCTGGATTATTAGCTTAAGTTAATATTAATGGGATGTTCTTGCCTGATTGCTTGGTGTCGTTGGTAAAAAATGGTTTATGCTTTTGAGTTAATGGATTAGTGTTGAATGCTTATGTTCAGCAGTAACTTTATTTCATGAATTTTTATTCAGAATTACAGATCGTGATAATAGTGTGGATATATATATATGTGGTTATTGTGGCCAATCGAATCTTGGTGGGGCAACCTTTTACGGTTGCAGCCATGCCGGGACATTAACGGTGATGGTATTTGTATTATTGCACCCTGTTTATTAGAATGTCCTCTCTATAAATTAGTAGTGATGAGTTTGTGAGAGACATAGAAGTGTTTGTGAGATGGGGTATGTGAGATGGGTTATGTGAGATGGGTTAGTATTCATTAGGATTCGTAATTCCCGTCTATTATTAGTAAGATAATGTGTGCGATCAATCGGGCAATGATGAGTTTTTGCGGTACGGGATAAACCTGAGATTACGCGGATTCTGGCGGGGCAACCTCTTGAGGTTGCAGCCATACCGTGCCTATCCGGTTTCGCCTTAACGGTGCCCTATCTGAGCCTATAATGCGGTGCTCAAATTGGTTTTCGATATCTTCCTCTATTATACAAGTTATAATGTCGCACAACCATGCGGTAGCAGCAGCCATAGGGTATGTACCCATTGTGCAAGGCTGTGATGATGTATATGTCCGCTTTCTCGATTATTGTCGAGTTCGAGCCTGATATTTTGAACAGAACGGCAAACATAACGGTTAAATCAGGTCCCGGTTTATGCATCACATGTTCTTTATTTTTCTTCATTTTATCGGTTCGTGCATCACATGTTCTTTCTGCAGTTTAGTTGCCATTTGATTTAAATAAAGTATTTACAAAGTTAACAATTGTTGGCGCCTTTTAAAAAAACTATTGTTTGTTTTATTCGGGCATGATGCTATGTACTTAATGAATTGTTTCGGTGCAGGGGAAATCAGATGGAGAGATGAAAGAGACTGGGATAGAAATTAGACAACTCGGTTTGTTGGACTAAAAAAGGTGAGCATTCAGCCAGGAAGGAGATAGTTTGTATGTGGCTTATGTTGCGATGAAACACAATACATAAGATAAGTAGTTAAGAGGTAATTATAATAACAATAGTAAGCAACAGTCAGACTGCTTATCTCAGCCTTGAATATAATCATAAACAACAGCTTCTAATCTACTGTATCCGATTATAACAACCAATATTTATTATTTAATCCCAATGATGACGTGTTGTACTTTAATGTCTAATCCCAGAACTTTATCGGTTTGTATGTCAATCAACATGTCGGTGGGGAGCTTCCCGAAACAGTTGGAGAGCTAGATAGCGTGGTACTATTTTTCCCTGTGTTTGCACTATCTTCTATGTGTATCATAGTACAGAGTTTTTACCAGAAATGTAGGGTTAGACCGTTTACCAGTTTTAATTTAGATTCTTGATATTGGAACAATAATAAGAGTTAGAAGAATAATTACTTAGGTTGCGTTTAGTTGCTGAGGAATTCTCAGTTTCTCATTTTTGGTTTTCTTGGTAATGGAAGGGTCTTTCCTCTCTTAGAGAGAGTTATGAATTTGAATTTGAATTTGTCATTTTGCTTATTTACAACTTTTTGCCTCATTTCATATATCTGACCGTTTAGGATCTTTTTACATATTGTCATTTACAAAACAAATTATTTGACATGTTTGAGAGTAAAAATATTTGAAATTGAATTGGCAACATGTCCAAACATGTTCGGACGCACTGGAGTGTGGAATAATATTCTTTAATCTTATTATAAAACTTGGCGTATTGAGCCTTTTGCAATGACGAGAAATTTACATACATAGCAGTTGTTAAAGATATCTAGGGAACCAAAGTATGGTTTTACAGATCTTGCAATTAGTGTCTTAATAACATTTATTAAAGTCCAAATGCATCATGTGTGAAGACGATCAACCTGTGATAGAACCTAGCTACACATATGTCTGGCTATTTAGATACTAAACCTCTTATCACTCTGATAGAACCCAGATACACGTATCTATAGATTTTTGTAGTAGCAGAAATGACAACCTTTTGTTTTCCAGTCTGAATTTCATTTATTATTGGTATACGCTAATAAGTTTTAGTTTACCGTGTATAACCTAATAGCTCGGCAACCGAACTGTATTTTATTGAAGAAGATTTGACGATAACGATCATTAAATCAGTGGCATTTAGAACTCATATGGCATGGGACACAAACCCTTTGGTATAAATGAAAATTTATTACTTTCTAATTTATATTTACAATATGTTAAAATGGTATACAAACTACAATGCACACTTAATACTTATCGATTTAAGCTGCTTATTTGATTGTGTAAATTCATACGGTAATTACTTATTTAACGAAACAATGAATATAGGTGGTCAAAGAGGTCTGACCACAGTGGAGAAAGGAGCACGTGAGAAATGCTGTGAAGAGATGAAAGACATTTGGTCAGAAGCTTACAATCTATTATTTGCATGCATTCAAACAGAAGGTACGAAAACTCAACTATAAATCACTTCGATCTTAGGTCTATTATCCATATTGTAAAACGGTCACAAGTTCAGGTGAGAGGGAGAGAGATGTGCAGAAGCCTTGCAGGCCCAGGACGGAAAAGAACTTACTCACTTCGGCTCGAAAACTGGAAAAGTCTCGCGTTGAGTTGGCTAATGCTGAAAAGGGCTCACGCGGCTCTGATAAAGAGCAAGTAAAAATCCAGGTATATCTTTCGTATTGTTTTGGTACTTTTATTTCATCATACTTTAGACATACTAGAAGAATTCTATAGGATTAAAACCCATAAATGTAATTTACAAGACATGTTTTTATCTAAAAATTGGTGCTTTATTATTGGATCAAATAGTTCACAATTGTCTTCCTAACAGAGTGCTTCACGAACTAAAAAAAAGTACTTTGCTGAAGTTTGTAAGTTGAGAAAGGAAATATGTCAGTGTGATGATTCTCTCCTTTCTAACGAGTAAGACATGGTTCAACATGCAAATCACCAATGTTTAAAATGAAACCGGCTTATGTTAAAATACGTGCTTATTTAGTATCTTTATAGGGACATCGACTGTTCAAATACCGCTCCTCAAGGTAAACTAGCTTTTTTTTAGGATGGACAACATGAAGAAGCTGATTTGCTGTTCCGCATTGTCGTCCACTATGACACATTTTGTAAAAAGTGATTGTAATCCGGAAGCCAAACATAGATTACCAGATTTCATTAATTTTTGGGACTGTAATTCAAGCTGTTATATATATATTACTACAAAAACCTCTCGATACAGTATAGAGACATAGTTCAGCTATTGAACATTTTTTAAATAAGTTTGTAATTTAAAAGTCAACTACTGGAAATGAAGCATTTCAAATAAATCCCTGCACCGGTTAACACATTCGTTTACTAGAATCATTTG
This sequence comes from Glebionis coronaria, assembly GCA_025667525.1. Classification (NCBI taxonomy): domain Eukaryota; kingdom Viridiplantae; phylum Streptophyta; class Magnoliopsida; order Asterales; family Asteraceae; genus Glebionis; species Glebionis coronaria. Next base: position 461,607,150 of record CM046879.1, on the reverse strand, counting down.
TTCATGTGTATAAAACAAAAATATTCAGCACACCGCGGCGAAGCGCGGGCTAAAATCCTAGTACTAGTAATAGACAACTACTTTTACTTGCACATTATTAATATTAAGTCACTTTGGCCACTTATGATTTCCGATACTTACCCTTTGGTATTGGGCGTAGGAGTTGCCCTGGGATTATTCTTGCATTGCCGATCCTTGGTATTACCTTTCAATTATAAGCCGGTTAGTGGGAGTGGTGGCTTTTGGCATGTTCGTTTGGGTTTGAAATGAAATGAGTGGGTTTAAAATAAATAGTGGTGGTGGTGATGAAATAGTAGGTTGGTAATGGTGGTGGTGATGAAGTGGTAGGTTGGTAGTGCTGGTGGTGATGGAGTGGTAAGGGTGGGAATAAAAAGATAAAGATGAGGGTATATTTGTAATTTAAGTTATATTTGTGAATAAAAAAAGCTGATCAGTTGGATACGTGGCAAAATATTAAGTGGGTTGATCAGTTGATCAAAAGTACAAGTCTTTTTTTGGAATTTTGAAAAAAAAAGTCTAAGTAGGGGACCATGTGTTGTACTTGTGTCTCTTTTGGTACTTAGCCCATAAAAATGTAATGAATCATTACAAAGAATGACCCATTACACTAGAATCATTCCTTAGGGTCCCCTTACATCTAACATGAGAATCAAAGTTTGAGACCAGATATTATCACCCAACCAACCTCCCCTTGGTGATTTATTAATCAAAGATTCAAGAACAAAGTACAAATCAAGATTTGTCCCCAAAGCGGATGATAATCATACAAATACAAAAGAAAGTGTGAGATTGTCCCAACTAGGTTGATCCAATCTCCCTCACTACATATTCACTCACACTCAACCTAATCTAGACAAAACGAAGACAAGATGAATATCCTCCCATGGTAGAAGCCTCAGCGGCTGATGGAAGAGAGAGCAAACACACACTTTATGTGTGTGTAATATGAGTGATAAGTTAGAACCCTAGCAGCTGCTAGGGTTATATGACACTCCAAGCAACATGGACCTTCATGTGCTCCAACGCATGACCCAATAAGAGAATAAGCAAAAGACAACATAAGTCCCTGAACATGTAAACAAACAGAAAATAGGCACAAAACATTATAAGTGATAAGTTTGACAAGTCAACATGGTGTCACTGATTTTTCTGTATATTCATCCACGAGATGGGAGCAGGGGCAGAGTTTCTTGATGAGGTCTCAGTTCCCTTAATTATGATATGCTTTTCTGTAAAGCTTTATGTACTATTAGGACTATTAAAAAAGATGGTTAAGTGTTTTAGGCACCATGTCATGACACTTTGGCTAGTGGGAGGGTTAGTTTCTTTTGTTACGTTATTAGTTGTAATCATCAGTTTTTTGTTAGTTCGTTTTGTATTACATCTTGTATGAAATTAGTACTATCTCATTCTTCATCTATCCAACAATTGAGACTAATTGCAATTATTCTGAAAACAAAGTATTTTGGCCTTAAATTGATTTATCTGTCAAGCGATGTGAATTGAAGAGTCTATATTATCTGTGTTTTATAGAAAAATATACCTGCATTGAGTTTTGATGCAGACATAGCTTCAGCCTTATGGAATCAAAGTTTTTTTACCTCCAACTCATGTCCTTTGATTTTCTTATTTTTATTACAATGTCACTGAAATTTTACCATGGTTTGTTCTGGTCAAAATTACCATTCCAAAAGCCTACACAGAACATTATGTACTTCTCCAGTATCTGATATGTTTTCTAAGGTGTGGTGTCTATGCCATGTTCAGTCTAGGCTCTTGTGTTTGCATTGCCGCAAAAGTTTATGTTTCTATATTATACGTTGATTTTCTGATATCTGAAGTAACAGCCCCGAAAAAGTATTCTACTTACAGTAAAAAGGTAGATAGCAAAATTTGTACGATATAAACTGATCTTGAAAATACTATGCCTCAAGAGATTTAAGCTAAGACGCCAACATTAGTTATTCCATCGATAAATTCGTTGTGGCATTTCATGGGAGGTTAATAAATAGTGTTACTCGACAACTTGAAAAAAATTGGGTTATAAGATCCACCATAGTGGGAAGCCTTAACGGGATTTGTAGCAAGGAAGCTCAAAAGCTGCTCCCGTCTCGGGCAGTGGCGGACGCAGGAAAGTAAAATATGGGGGGCAAATTTTTTTTTTTACAATAGCAAGACGAAAAAAATTAAAATCTAAATAAAAACCGAGTATTGTAACTTAGAAATGGAATATTTTTAAGTTTTAGAGTATTAAATGTTGGACTTTAATGTGTGAGTGGGGGCAATTTGAGTTTCGAGTAGGGGGCATTTTCAGAAAACGCTCAAAATCGGAAAATATTACACTATAATCTCGTCATTTTTGTCTAGCTATGAGAGGCGCCGCCACCCCGAGCTGGTAAGGTAAGTCCGCCCCTGGTCTCGGGGGAGATGCCAACCATCTCTCCTTCTTAGGAACACAAAGATAATTGTTTCATAAAACGTTCGGTTCGTTATAGCACTATACAAAACCCTCTTCACTGGCATTTAACATCTCATTTCAATGCTATTTGCCAGGTTTAATTGAACACAATTCGGTTTGGAGGATTTGGGTTTTATAAACAAAAAAAGACACAATAGAGAAGCGTATTACGATAAACAAAAATTTAGTTGCTGAAATTTTACCAAGTTTCATGCTTAGCTAAGAGCCTAACTAATGCACCATATGTACTCTCTAGTCTTTGTGATATAACCACAACATATGGCACCATCTAGTGTGTTGCCATCCAGGTTCCTATCTAGTTTGTTGGAGCAGGGTATCTAAAGTACCCCGGTCTTGTGTTAAATCAGTTTCTATACTTTTATGGTGTCATTTATCTAGTCAACATTATTCATGTATTTTAGCTCAGTTGTATGTAACTATGTATGCAGCAAATCAGTAACTATATGTGGCAAGTTCTTGCTATGCATCTTTGTAAATGTAAGATACAATTCTTTATAAACTAGAAACACCAAAACATAAGAATCAATGCAAAGTTGCAAACCCAAAAGCCTAGACAGAACACGATAAACACTTGGGACAAGAAACAACGATAACATTTAATATGCTCTCAAAACAATCATTGTAAACAAAAAAGACACAATAGAAGCAAGCTCTATTAGGATAAACAGAAGTTAAGTTGTCTAGGACATATAGGTGCTCTCATTCAGCATAAAATTTAAACCCTTCAAATGCCCTTGTCAGCTTCAAAGTAAACCAAAAATTCCGCTCCATGTAAACTCGATAACTATACACAAGCAGGAAGGATGGGATGGAACTGGCAAGTGAATTAGACATTTCATGATATAAATTTCTTCTTGGTGGTTTCTTATATAAATGGTCTGCAATAAAAAAACATAAAACATAAGATACTGAATCAAGTATAAAAAATAAAAAATAAATACCGGAGAAAGAATAAACAATAAATAACAGAAAAACGCAACCAAGTAGTTCAAGAAGCTCCACACTGAAGCAAGTCAATATTAAACAAAAGCCTCAAGTTAATTAAACTTCTTCCCAAAAAACAACCATTTAATTTCTAAGCACCAACAATTAAAGACCAAGCGGGCATACAAGTGAAATTGAATAATAATCTGCGACGTCATAAAATGAATTACTATGATTTATGATAGTCATACCTTGAGTAGTGAAACAATAAATATAGGAATCGAGGCCACTAGATGGATAACCAAATAAATGGTTCCGATCAACATGACCCAACGCCAGCAGATTTATAGTCACTTCCGAGGAACTAATTAGGTTGATTCAAAAGATGAGAAAAAAAGCTGGGAATAATTGAAATGGAGACTTTGTTGATTTTGCTGGTGTGAAAGACTCAGAGGGTGTTTGGGAGTGCGGCACATAAACAAGATAGGCTAATTAAAAAATCAACCATACAAATTAAACCCCGCCCATATAACCCATGATCTGTCTCACAGTCCAATAACTGTTGTTGCTGCAAGAAAACTTCGAGTTGAATACAGGATATCAAGCCCCGGTCCCTGGTCCCTGCGCATAGGATGAACACAACTATATTAAAACAAATAATGTAACATTTTAAAAAATGTCATGAAAGTAGTAGGTTAGATGACAAACCTCGATCTATAGTAAGACATGGAACAGCTTATATAACCATATCTTTCCTGCTAGATCAGACGCAATACCCGAAGCCATTGTATACACACCCATCATGCTTGAACTTGCCAAATTAGATTTGACCCCTTCAGCAAAAACATATGTTGCAAAGGTCCTCACAAAACCAGTGACAAACAAGAGAAGTTGAAACAAAGATTCCCACATCTCAGGACAACAATCAAAGGAGGTGGAACAATGCAGAAAAACTCTTCTTGCAGTTGCCACAAAGGTGAAAGGCTGAAATTAAAAAATAAACGCAATTTTAAGAAATACCATGTAATCAGTTCAAGAATAGTCGAATGACGTTAACCATAAATGATTTAAACAAAACAGAAAATGTTCAAAAGGTGAAAAAAATGTCATGAGAGATTGATTTACCACAACACATCTAGTTTGTTATGGTCAAAAGATACCGTTCGGGGTTTCCTATCAAGTAACCGTATGAAAACGCAAATAGTGACAGATCGTATTAAAAATGTCACATTCATAATACAAACAGCCACAGACCGCATGAAAAGTGTCACCACATCAAACAATTAAAGTGGATCAAACTTTCACCAAAAAAAGTTAACATGACACTCAGAATGAAGGCATGGACATGAACCATCCATTTTTTTTCCGGTTCACGAATAAAATTGGGACCATAAGTGGGCTGTTGATTTTTATTACAACTAAAAGCATATTTTACTTAACATTCTTGTTATCAACTAATAAAACCTAATGATGTTAAAATATTATCTTAAATATTTGGAATATTGAATTTTGAAACAATAATAAAAAGAATAAGATGATTTTACCTTAATTCCAAGAACACCTATTTCAATAAATAATAGAAAAGGGTTGCCTGCTTGTGCCAAAAAGTAAGAGTCGAAATGAAAGATGATTTTGAGTGATATGATCTTCACTAGAGTTTAAAACTAAAATTGAAAGTTTGGACCATGACCACCACCTGCTAATGTCAACACCAGCCGCTGTCATCACTGAGAAGAGAAAAAGGTTACACTTTCTTGGGTGAAATGGTGTTTGTGTGAAATGGTGGATAATAGGATACTAAAGAGATAGTTGAAAGAGGTGGTTGGGAAGGAGTTAATGATTGTAAATTGTTGAAGTGGTTGAGAACGAAATTAATAAGGTACCAGTAATAGGCCTAACCAGTAATATTTGGATTCAAATTGTTGGAGTAACAAGGAAATAATTGTTTCTTCCGTAGACATTTCAAAATTATTGTTCATAGAAAAAAAAATACTCCCTCCGTTCCAAATTATTGTTACCCGACAAGAATCACATAATTTAAAAAAATTACATTTATTACAGCTTTCTCTCTCTTACTTTTTAGCATAATGACAAGTTTACCTTTGGTTAATTAATTAATTTTCTTTAAAGTTTGTAATAAAAATTTCAAGCAAGGATAATATAGCAAATTTATCAAAATTTCCTATCTATTTTTAGTATTGGACAATAGTTTTGTGACAATCAAAAATGGAAAGATGGACAATAATTTTGGGACGAAGGAAGTACATATTTTAATAAAAGTATTACATTTACATCTTTATCTCTCTTAATTTTTCATAAAAACAGTTTTACTTTTAACTAATTAATTTAAATCTTTTCTAAGTTTGTAATTATAATTTTAACTAAGGGCAATGTATTAATCACTATTTAAACTTTATATTTATTTTTAGAAATAAACAATTAATTTGGGACAATCCAAAAAGAAAAGATGAACAATAATTTCGAGACGAAGATAGTATTGGTTAATGTAGTTGTGGATACCAAATCAATTTTTTGTCGATGTGTTTTTGGCTTTTGGTTATCTGGACAGGTGTTGTTTGCGTCTAAGATTAAAGATATAGCGAGGTCTGCTTATCATATAATGTAGTGTCTTTAGTTTGAAAGTTAGAAGGTTATATAATGTAATGTCATGTTAATATTAGGCGTGTCGTTTTATATCGTAATTTTTCTAGTTAATTTCTGTAAAATGTTGTCTTTCTAAAAAAAAGTCTTAATTGAATTAAAAGTGTTGAACACAAAAAACATAAATTAAATTGTCACTAAAAAAATAAAATACAATTTCACATAAATTAAATATGAAATTATCAATATGCCTTATTAACCATGTTTATATACAAAATCTGTGACATGCAAATTAAATCTCAATAGAAAAATAAAATGCAATTTTACATATACTAATATATGAAATTATCAATTTTAAAAGATAAGGTGGTTGAGGGAAGAATTAATGATTATAGATTGTTGAAGTTTAAGTTGAGAAATAAATGAGGCACCAAATTTTTAAATACACGTTAGATTGAAAAGATATGGTATTTTTTTTGGTTATGTTTTATATTATATTCTTTATTTAAGTTTATTTGGATATCAAACTTATTTAAGATATGAGGGGATTCATCCTCACCCTCCATCTCTTTACCATCTAATGGTTGAGATTAAATTCTCATTTTATACTGCAGGGGTATCTTCGTCATTTCACCCGCCCACTATATAAATCATTTTCTTTTTTCTTTCTCATAAACACACACACACACACACACACACCGTTCTATCACTTACCTCTCTACTCCTGATCTACTTTCTCTCTCTATAAATTGAAGCGTATAATCACAAATTCGTCACGAACATCATCATTAATCCATCACGAATCGATTAATTAGATTAACTAATTAACATGAATTCATATCAGGTTTTTATTCTCATAATCTATTCTTATTTTTTTTTAGCTTATTTGATTTCTAATAAGCTTATTAATTTATTATCATTAGCTTATTTTGAACAAAATATTATGATTGATTGTTCTTATTTTGATCGAGGTTAGCTTTTAATTAGGTGATTTATGTGAATAAGCTTATTTGTTTGAATAAGATTTTGAAATAGATGAGAGTTATGAACAAGCTTGTGAATTAGATCGGAGTTATGTGAATAAGCTTACAAATTAAATGAGAGTTATGAATAAGCTAGCTTATTAGTTTATTTTGGCGAATAATACACTAATTTATGTAAGTTGAATTAAGTTTATTGATGTAAGCTGAAATATGATAACTGATGATCTTCATATATGATATATCATCAGTTATCATATATGATATAACTATCATATATGATATATCAAACAAACCATAAGAAAATGTAAGTTAAATTAAGTTTGTTGATGTAAGTTTAAAAAAGCTTGATATATCATATATCATAACTGATGATATATCATATACGGTAGATATATCATATATGATATATCATCAATTATCATCAATGTTTTAAAAACCGGTTTAACCCGGCCAGTTGAACCGGTTGAACCAGGAACCAGAATGGTGACCGGTCCGTTGTGAGCCGGGTTAACAGTGAAACTCGAACCGGATTGAACCGCCGTATTTCGATCAACCCGGGTCGAACCGTAGGAACGGAACCGGCCGGTTCGACACATATCAAAAGAAATAGTAGGATGATATAACATCAGATCATGTAATTGCGCAAGATCAATGTGTAATTGAGATCCATCGATTTGATTTTCAATTTTCAAGTATTTTAGGGGTGATGAAGACCCAATCTCGTAGGGATGATGAGTGGTGAAGATTATTACGATGTTAGATCATCCATCATCAATGGATATATTCCAGTTTTCAATGTGAGACCCAATCAAATGGATATATTTCAGTGAGAAAATTATAGAAAATCATCAATGGATATATTTCAGTTTTCAATGTGAGGATTATTTCGAGTAGGATATATTTTTCTGGGTTTATTTGGTGAAGTTAAAGTAACAAAATGATGATGGATCTTTGTTAAATGGTGGTGAATCTTTGTTTTGGTATAATTATAGAAAATGATGGGTGAAGAAAAAGTCAAAAAGCATGAGTGAACAATTAGGGATATGAATACTGTTTGCAAAATTGATGGTTCATATGGAAAGAGATTTTTGAGTGTGAAGCATGTGAACAAATATTGGGGGATGTGACCACCACGTATTTTTATACTCAAAATTACTTATAAAATATTTTTTTAAATACACTTTTGAATGTGTGTAATATTTTATTTTTATAATATAAAACCGGTTTGACCCGGCGGTTCAACCGGTTGAACCGGTAAACAGATGAACCGGTGACTCAACCCGGTCAATTTAAAAACCGGGTTTTAAAACATTGATTATCATATATGATATAACTATCATATATGATATATCAAACAAACCATAAGAAAAAACAGATTTGTATGAGTATTTTTCAGGAAATCTGTATAAGCTCTTACCTTCTATCTATTATATATATGAGTAATTGATTTTGGTGTTAAAATGTTATATAATATGTTCTTTTCTTTCTTTTATAAATGCAGTCAGACAGAGATGGTGCGATTGTCTGATTTGGAGCAAAGCAGAAAGGGATGTTAATTATAACAAGAGGATGTGCACGAATATGTTTTAAGGATCAAGACGGAGTAGATGTTATTCATGAATTCATCATTTGATAATTTATTTTAAGAATAGTTTATTGTTGAAAAAGAATAGTAGTTTCAATAATAATGTTGTTTCCATTTTTTAATTTTGTATAAACGGTTATCATATATGATATCAGAGGTATATCCTATATGATTTTACATTAGGTTACGTTCTGTTTTAATTATCATATATGATTCTGTTCAAAAATACTTTTTTTAATGTTATGAACAAGTGTTTAATTATTAATTGTGCATACTCTTTGTTGTAATCATGAATTCAACAGATTCTTTGTTTACTATATCAAAGTTTTTCTTGAGTATCATATATGATAATGCATTATCATATATGATAGTACATTATCATGGCTTAATGTATCAAAACCATCATGACATAATACAAGTTAAACCATATTAACAAAACATTGTACAAGATACCAATGGATTACAAAATCGTCCATATACGTCAAAACTCCAATAGGAGATTACAAGGAAAAACAAACAATACATTTTAAACGTAAAATAAAAATTCATGAGCTTCTTCATTAAGCTTCTTGACCTTTTGGATGCTTGTAATGTTAAAGATTCCTTGTGAACAACCTTCTCTACATAAATAAGAAGATTTAATTTAATTTTCAAGTGCATAATCATATATGATATATGTTATCATATATGATATATTTTATCGAGTATGATATTTTAGCTTACATCATATATGATATTTCACTAACAGGTCATACTAAATGTGTTCCGCGAGATTAAGCCATAAAATCTTATAATTCATGAAAATAAGCTAATAAGCTAGCTTACAATTCAACATAATAAAAATGATGATAACTTATAAGCTTATTCCCATTAATCATCTAATAAAAATACTAACACATCCATAATCACATCAAAATAAGCTCATTTACATCAAATAAGCTAAAAAATATAAATTATGATGATATAACCTGGTGATTTGTTCTTCAATAGCATCGACATATTTTTCTTTAATTTTTAACGCGATTTGTTGATGATTTTTTATTTGTGTGTGTTTTAGTATGTGTTTTGGATCGAGATGATGATTGAATAAGCCTATGTGTGTGTTTTGCATGTGTTTTGTGTGTCTATGTGTTAGATCTGAGAAAAGAGACGAGGGTGAGATGTATTTGGGAGGTGGGTGGGATGGGTGGGTTTAAAATGACGAAAATGCACCTTTGCTTTTTTAGTTAAAAAATAAGAATTAATCTAGGCTGTTTATATTTTGGTAGATGAAATGTGGGAATTGGTCCCCTTGTATCCAAGGTATACAAGGTATCCAATATAACCCTTCTCTATATTTTTTAAACTACAAAATTTTAAATCTTTTGTTTCTTATTTTTTTCAATGATTTACTCACTTTATTAACAAAAGAAGTATGTATGGTACTTTTTCACGTTTTACTACTTTTAATTTATCAAGCTTTATAATTACGGTTCTGTATTTTTATTTCATATTTAATAGCTATCTAATTACCCCCTTTATACATTAGGGGAATGAATAATCACATTACCCCCTTTATACATTAGGGGGAATGAAAAATCACAAACCGTTGTGAGTGTGGGAACCGTTGATTAATCTTTGTGAGTGTGTGAAATATTAAATCCCAGTCGTTCATCTATTTTGTTGGATCCATCCCACCCGTTCATAGCTTTTGTTGGATCCCAGCCATAGATTTGTTTTCATATTAGTATCCATCCCACCCGTTCATCTCTTTTGTTGGATCCCAGCCACAGATCTGATTTCACGTTGGTACATTTTTAGCCATTGATAAGGGTTTGTGAGTATTTGTGTAGTAGGAGTGAAGTACACTTTTGGTCCGTTGATTTATCTTCCTAGGTTTGTAACTATTGATAAGGGTTTGTGAGAAAGTCTTAGCCACCCCCTCTCCCCCCATAGACACACAATTATTTGATCTCTCTCTCTCTCTCTTTAAAGTAAATTGGTGTTGATATGTCTCTCTCTAGAAAGCGATCAAACTTTGATCAAACACTTAGCTCGACATCAATTGTTTACGAGTATAACTAATTTTATATCAAAGCAATTTGATCTACATCTAACGGCGTATGATGCGTTGCCCCTACCTCTTTGTTGCCACTTTTGTACCGTGCGACGTTGTTGGTAGGTTGGTGATGCTTTTTATGGCTCCTTTGATTTATTGGATTGTGATTACCGGTTGGTTTGCCGCAAAGTGAAGGGTTTGATGTAAGTTTTCATATTTTTGGTAGCCTTTGTTGATGTGTCACATGTGTGTTTTTATGCCTCTCATGTAGCTACGTATGCATAAAAGTTTAACAATATTATGCCACTGTTTGCGATTTTGATTGTTGGGGTTTGTATGTGCGTTGTTAACTAGGGTGGAATAAGGTTTTGATTTTTAGTGGTTTATTTGTATGGACTTGAGGCCCGATTTTCGCTACAATTGAGTAATTCCTTTTTTGGGTTTCATACATATAAAGAAGGCGATGATGATTTATGTTTGTGTAGGTCGCTTATGTAAGTGTAGTTTGCCATAACCTATATCTTGGCAGGGCGCCCATGTGGTAGCAGCCATGACGGGTTCTAGGCACCACTTACATACATCTACACCTGAGCCTCAAATGTGATCCCTACATGTATTAGACATTATTATATTTGCAGCCATTAACTACATAACTTTAACAAGAAAGGAGCAGTGTGATAACCAATGTGCCCCAAAAATGTTTTTTAAAGGTCGTTAACACCACAAAAGTGGCATTTACAGCTGAGTTCGGTTGGACATGCATAGTTCATCCTTTGTTGATGCTTGATTAGCTACTGTAGCAAGAGATTGCTTTGGTTTGTGTGAGTTCTAAAAAATGAACGAGTGTGTAATGTATACATTGGTGTTGTTGTAGAAACTGGTTAAACTATATATGAAATTATTGTTTTGTGGTTGATGGATCGTGTTAAGGAAAAACTGGCCCGCATCTTGGTGGGGCAGCATGACGTTGTGTTGTCAGCCATGGCGGGTCGGATATCCTTACATCCAGTTTCCACTCTTTTTGTTTCAAAAAGAAAACCTGTTACTATTGCTTAGATATTAGACTCTTACACCAAACAAGCTTCGTTTAAGATTGGGTTGATATCTATCTCATATTTTTGTTCGTTCTACGGTATGCAATGTATTCGATTGATGGTGTAGAGGTAACTTCTTTTTACATCATTCAAGAGCAACATGTATGTGTTGTCATCCTTAATAGAATCGTGCTTCATACAAAATAAATGAAACAACCATAAAAAGGTTTTGTTTACTACGTGTTAAACTTTATAACTACCCACTCTTAATAGTCAGGTGGTGTTTAGATTAGCTAATTTTCTAGGATTGTAAGTTGACTTGATTCTAGATAACTCATAAGCCAAAAAGGTGAGCTTATGAACTTTTTCAAAATCAAAATGCGCATAAGATCAAAAAGATGATAATCCAAACACACTTAATTTTTTGATTAAGTTAGTTAAGGTTGCCTAAATGATGTAGATATTTACTAAATTGCACCAATTCGAGCTTCATCTCATAAAAAAAATGCTTTATTCTTCTTCACAATAATGGTGGTTGAAGATACTGCTAGCCAGACGAGTCAGCGACAATAGGTGTGTCTGAAAATGGGTATCTTATATCCAATATTTTTAACAAAATAAGAAAAGCCACACTATTTCCAGATAAGCTGTTTATTTTTAGGTGTTAGGACTTGGGGCGTTTGGTTTAGCTTATTTAACTAGCTTATGCTTACTTGGTTAGGCTCATGTTCTTAAGCTCACTTTTTGTGGCTTATAGGGTGTTTGTTTTGGCTTATATGTGGTTTTATGAGCTTATTTGATTTAGGCTTAACGTCATAAGCCTCAATGTTCTGCCTTTATTTTGAGACTAATGCCCTTATATAAGTTTTATCCTATTGTAATATAACTTATATAAACCGCAAGTCTCAAAATAAGCTAAAAATTTGGGGCTTATAAATTATAAGCCCAAATAAATAGTCTCACAATCTAGTATACCCACATATAAGCTGAAACAATCACCCTTACTTATATGAGGCTAAAAGTTCGAATATAATCCATAAAAATTGACCTTTTGAAAAATACGTTCAAAACCAAATCAGCCAAGCGAGTTGTATAAAGCTGAAACAAGCACCAGAATATACAATATAGGATATCATAGCTAAGGTAATAATGTTATATTTTGCTATTTGCTGTCGAGTTTGGTTAGTGATGAGACTGCAATTATACATAGTCTCATCGTCTAAATCGGGCTTAAAATGCCACAAAATGTCATAAAATACCGGAAAATATGCTTGTGTTTGTTCATTGTATATTTTAGGTACGGATATCGTGAATTCAACAAAAGATCAAAAGATTCAAGCAAAAACGAACACGGGAAACAAAGCCGCACAAATAACCGGACCTGAATCATGAATTTCCAAAGAAGTCCTTGAAGTTTGAAGATTTGTCAAGAATGGTCCCTCAACTTTGGAAGACTTGTCACTTTTGACCCTTGTAATTCTTTAAATTACAATAATGGTCCTCAAAGTTTCAAGATCATACATATTTGGCCCTTGAAGAATGCCTAAATTGCAAGAAGAACCCTTGAAATCCATTTCGCTAAAGTTTGAGGAGGTATTTTTTTAATATGCCGAAGTGGTATATAGAGGATAAGTTGTTATGTTAACTAAGACTTTCTATGAACCTTTTTATAAAGTGCAGGGGTCCAAAACGTCAAAGCCTCAAACATTATACCCGGATTAGCCCACCATTATACACCATAACCCAAAACAAGCCCAATTCCCCTACCCGGTTCTACCATAAGCCCAAATAAACACCCAGTCCACTTATCAGCCACGTTACCCCCACCCTTTTTAATTAATATCAATTTTAAACCCTATTTTAACCCGGGTAACAAATAATGTTCCCTCTAATCTCCATCAAACACACCCCCAAAACCCAAGGAACCCTAGTTTCATATTCTATCTAATCAAGGGGTTTAGCTCCCATACTTTCCAACTAACCAATTAACCTCCATACAAACCAAACCCCACCCTTACTCAATACACCCCGTGACTTGTGTGGCCCCACACATGATGCCATGTCCCTTTGTGTCTTCATTTTTGGCAAGAAAGGAATCCACAGCTCATCCAAGGGTCCAAGTTTGATAACCAATCTCTCCAAGCAAACATAAACGGCTCAGAATGGTCTTCACACTACTGGCATCTCTTCACAATCACATGGGCAAAGACCAAGTTCGAAAAAACTTAACTCAAGGGCAAATCCGGACATTTAGATTGCTAGGGTTTCATATTTTTCAATGTATTCTAGTAGGTTCTTATCAGTACTATAAATACCATGTCACCTAGACTATGGTTCTGGTTCTAGCTTTTCGTAATATTTTTGAATTAATGAATATTTAGAGTTTTAATTTTAAAATTTGCAAAAAAGTTGTGTTCCATTTAGTGTAATTTGTTAATTTAATGTATGTTTTAATATTTCTTCAATTTATTTTTCAAGTTATTTAACTAATTTTCTAAAAGTGATTTTTGGGAAAAATTCTTTGAAGATCCACAAATCTTAACCAAAGGCAAAAGTAAGTGACAACTGATTTTGTTAAAAGGTTTGAGTTGTGTTAAGCTTTTGTTACTAAAAATTAATTTGAAGAAATTGGTTTTACAAGTTTAAAGTTTCAGTAGTTATGCTCACTTTTTTTTTATTTTCATAGCTTACTGTTTCATAAGCTCTTGCACAAGCTCTTGACAACAGCTTATGCAATAGCTTTTGGACTTCGGATTTTCCTTCTTGTTGCTTGTGTTTAATAGATACAAAAAGAAAAAGGAGATCTTGGTGTCTTTAGAAGATATTTGGCCATTCTTATTTCTTTGCACAAACATCTTCTCAAAAGCTCATAACTACTTAGATAAGCTAAACAGGCGATGTCATTCAGCTATGGTGGGCCTTGGATGTAAGGTCCACTAGGTAACATAGATTTGAACCCTTTTGATTTTTGCTCATTTATGTGATTTATGTAAAAAATATGTGAACCACCCTTGTGTGTGTTAATTTTGTGTTTGATTTGTATTTTTTTACTATTTGGTAAGTGTTCATGCTAGATTAAAGAAGTTTTTAATTGATTTGTGGTAAAAACATTTGTTAAATCTTAGATTTTAAAAATATAGGGGTGTTTGGGTCTGTCTTATTCACACCGTGAGTGACACATTGTGGGGATAATTTTATCCTAGGCACACTTGTTTAAGTTAGTATTGATTGTTTTTTAGCTTGGTTCACACGTTGTAGAGTTAAATATCAAAAATGCAAGTTTTGGGTAAAAAACTGTCATAGAATCCAGTAGGGTACTTAGAGATTTGAGTTTGCACTTTGTGGCTTGAAACTTTGAATTTTGCTAGATTAGGTTGAGTACTAGGATTGTGTGCATTTATACTTTGGTTTGGTGTGCTCTAGTTATCACTAGGTTAGCTCAAACTTAGTATAGGGTGCAAATTGCACCAGCAAATCACACCTTCTGCCTACCAAATGCACCAGCAGGTAGGGTGTTGATTTTTTTATGGTTTTTAAGGCTTGATCTTTTGTTAACTAGTAGTCTAGGGTTGGATTTAGGTACTAATTACCTGGTCTTAGAGATAGCGATGCTCAGGTGGATTTTAAAAATTCTGTTAATGGCTTGAACTTGTTCATAGGAGATATCGATGCTCAGATGTTGATTAATCGTATGGTGAACAGGAAAGAGTATACAAAAATATTTTCTTTTGAATATTTTGTTGAGAACGCGAAGTTGTGCGGTATGTTCTGGGCTGATGAAGGTGCAAAGTGTAATTATAAGGAGTTTGGTGATATCGTATCATTTGATGCTACGTAAAGAACCAACAAGTATGTTTCATTTTTTTGGTTTCCCCAATTTATTTTTGTTTTCTTACTTGTTATTTTCTAATAAGTTTATACCATTTTTCACGTACAAAATGGTTTTTGTGCTATTTACGGCTATAGACAACCATAGAAGGTTTGTTACTGTTGGTTCGGGGTTGTTGAAGAAAGAAACAACTGAAGATTATGGATGGTTACTTCGATCATTTAAGAAGGCATTTGGTCGAGCTCCATATATTATTGTCTGAATCTAAGCATAGGCTTTGTATATGGCACATCATACAGAAAGTCCCAAAAAGGTACTTTGCCATTTTTTCATTCTTTCTTGGAATTTTTTAAAATATCTTTTGGTTTATCATAAGTGATACTTTGGCTATTAACAATTTTAATAAATTTACTTTTATAACATATCAACAATGATATATCAGTAGTGATATATCAATAGTGATATTTTAATAACATATCAACAATGATATATCACTAGTGATATATGAATAGTGATATATGAATAGTGATATTTTTATAAGATATCAACAAAGATATATCACTAGTCATATACTTTTACACTATATTAAGTGGTATATCAATATTGATATTTTTTTATAATATATCAAGAGTGATATTTCATATAAACTTTATTGTTATATCGCTTTTGATAATGTATTTTTCTCCCAGATCGTTTCAGAAAATTATGATGACACAAAGTTCAAAGAGAAATTCGGCAAACTTGTTTGGTATATGTATATCCAGTCTGATGAGTTTGAGCTTAGATGGAACAATCTTATGGAGGAGTTTAAGCTTGTTGGTAACAAGTGGCTAACGAAGATGTATAATATGAGATCATCATGGATCCCTGTTTTTTTTGTTGATTCACCACTTTGCGGGTTAATGAGGACTACTTCTAGGTTAGAGAGCGAGAACTCATTCTTTTCTTATTTCTTGAGCTCTCGTGCGACCCTTGTGACGTTTATGATTAGTTACGAGTCTACAACGGATAGGCAAAGATACCTTCAAGAACAGTTAGATCATCAGTCTTTTGACTCGTTCCCTACTTTGTTGACTCCATTACCGATCGAAAAACATGTTGCTAAAGTTTACACCCGCAATATTTTCAATCGTGTTCTTGGTTGTTTTCGGCAAATGGTATGAGTTCTGAAGAGGGTGTTTGTGTTCTTCTTATTCACGAGTAAATTTCAAGTGTTGTTCCAGAAGTCATTGATAAAGAAAGTAATTCTAAGAATATTGAAGAAGATATTAGTTTGTATAAAAAAGCTTCACGAAAGTACAAGGTACATCTCTTTTTTCTGGTGTTTGTTTTTAATATCATATCAAGTATCACTATTGATATATTATTGTTATTATACTTTGTTAATT
This sequence comes from Glebionis coronaria, assembly GCA_025667525.1. Taxonomy (NCBI): domain Eukaryota; kingdom Viridiplantae; phylum Streptophyta; class Magnoliopsida; order Asterales; family Asteraceae; genus Glebionis; species Glebionis coronaria. The sequence continues at coordinate 461,590,268 of CM046879.1, read as the reverse complement.
TTATTGTCTAAAGATTCATATGCTTTATCACTAGTGATATTTTATTCAAGATTTTTTAGCTAATTTAATATAATTTATCTTTGCTTGATATATGCTTGTTCTAATGATTTTTTTAGGTGATTTATAACAGTCAAGATTCTTCAGTTTCGTGTTGTTGTCAGCTGTTTGTTCGTGTTGGGATTTTATGTCGTCATATTTTTGTGCTTTCAAGAACTGTAATGTGTCTCGTATCCCAGATCAATATATACTAGGCGTAGGACTAAAGATTTGATTCCAGCTGATTTGAGGAACAAAAAAACCGATATGGCAAAAAGAATGAAGCAATTGAGAAGCTTTCTATTGAGGCATCAAATGTGTATACATATGTTGAGTAATAATGAGTCTAAGTTGAATTCTTTTGTGGGCAAGATGAAAGCATTAAAGTCTGAAATTGAAGCTGAGTTGCCTCCCATTCCAACACGTACAACTGCTGCGATAGTTCAAAAGTTTATGGGTGTTAAGCGGCCTAGGAAGAAACTTGTGGATAATCCAACAAGTGTTCGGCCAAAAGGGTGTGAGAAGCAGAAGCGTATTAAGGGTGCAAGAGAGAAAGCAATGGCTAAAACCAATAAGAGAAGGAATATGGGTTGTACTATTTGTTCAAGTACTGATCACACCTATAGTACTTGTCCACTGAAGGATAAAGCCGATTTTACAGATTCTACGTCAGTTTCTTCTGTTGTTGGTGATGAAAGAGATGGTGGTCATGTTGCTAACTCTATTCAACGTGTACGTGTTGATCCCAAACTTAGATCTATTTAGCTTTATGTATACGAGATTAGATCAAGTTATACACTTAGAGAAACCTTTGTATATGTATATGATAATCTAAGTGTTATGCGGAATTAACAGTTAAACAAGAACACACAAGATGTAAACAAACTTTCACTTGATTAATGATAACAAACTTGCTTACAATGAAAGTGTTTAACGTATGAAAACTTATATTGAACAATAACCTAAAGGTCTTCTTTTATAGACTTAAGAAGCCTTGTACAAGAATCTACGTATCAACTATTCTAAGTAAAGATAAATAGAGAAAATACATTGTTGTTCCTATCTTTACTAGAAGTAATCTAGAACATAATAAACGTGTAGATCATATCCTTCCATCAGTGCTTGTCTTCAATGTATCAACGCTTGACTTCTTCTTGTCAACGCTTGATCTCTCAGCGTTTGTTTTCTTCCTATCAACGCTTGTTTTACTCTTGTCAGCGCTCAAGTAGACTGGATATATTTTATTCCCGACAATCCTCCCCTAAACTTGATATCTACTCTAGTAATCAAGTTTCTGAATAAACATTAAGAACTAGGAGGAATCTTACAACACTTATCATATTGGTAATAAATAAATCTGATCAAATCTTTGGCCACGTCACTTGAATAATCAATTTCCAGCTGTTCTTCATCTTCTCCAAGACTTCCTTGGACATGAACTATTGACCATCTACAAGTAGATACTCAGCAAACTTTGTAGAACTCAAATAATAAACACCAGCAGCTGAATACAAACGCCATTGACGACCACTGAGGTCATCTTCAAGATCCTTCCAAATAGCAGGATCTTCATCTCTTGGTCCACACATTCTTTGGAATATTGACCACAGTTTTATTGCATTGACTGAAGTGGGAGCTTTAGTCTCATACTTGGCCTCTAACAACCTCCATAGATCTACCAAGTCTTCTCTATCAAAACTTTCAAACAAAGATATAAGAGTGGTAAAAGTGTGAACCTCTTTTCCATACCTGTCAATCTTCCAAAACCAACATTCATCTTCTTCATAGCTTATAATAGGGTTTCTGGAATCAAGTGGTAACACTTGTACCATATCTGAAGCTTCCAATGGTGAGAGCTTGAGGCTCCTTCTTATAACAGCTTCACTTGGATTTAGCCTATCCATATCTTTGGGAAACTCAAGAGGGACTCCCTTCTTCACAGGTCTGGGAACAATCATTTCCTTCTTAAGCTCCATTTCTTCTACAAGTTCTTCTTTTCTTTCATCAGAAAGAAGTCTTAGAGTGTTTTCTTCCTACACTCTAACCCAAATGGGATAAGCTTTGAACTCCAACTCTTCAAATCCCAAAGCAATCAATTTCTTATAAGTCCATCCTGTTCCATGACATCTGAGTAGCATGTAGTACAACTCCCTTCTATCCCTTCTCAACAATGAGAGAATATTGCTAGCCCTGTGTCTCAGAATTACCTTGCAGTCCTTTTGTACTCTTAGAAGAATCTCCAAACCCCATATCTGGTCTAAAATAGTCAAATGTGGATTCTCCACACACCTATCTTCCCAAGCATGGTACATCTGAACAACTTCTGGCATATCAAAATCAACCTGCAATTTCAACTCATTCAACTTCTCTTTTGCCAACTCATCACCATACTCAAGTCTTTCTGGTTGTTCTATGATCATTACACTTGAGTCTGAACTGGCTTCATCACTTCCTTCTTGCTCTTCTGAAGTGACAACGAAAGGTGATTCACCCACCTTCTTTCTTTCTTGTTCCACAGTTTGTGCAGCCAACCTTCTATCAAACTCAATATGTGCTGCATTCTTTGGAACATCTACTTCTACCATAATACCCTTACCCTTATCTAATGGATCCAAGGTGGGTAAGGAAGATGGTAATACCTGTGAAGAAACGTCTTTGATGATGGATGATGACTGGAATACATCAACCTCATCTGCAGGTCTGTCAACGCTCAATTTTGCTTTGTCAGCGCCCAAGATACTCATGTCAGCGTTCAAATCTTGCTTGTCAACGCCCAAATTACCTGTCTCAGCGTCTCTTGTAATTTCCTCCAACATAGCTGTAAAAGACACATTTAAGTTTGTAGGAGTGACTAGAGACGTATCAAAAGCTGGTTGTTTCTTCAAACTAGTAAGGGCCTCAGCAACACCCAAAGATTCACCATCATGGGAGCCCTTATCACTCACATTTATTTGTTCATCCTCCCCTTTGGAAGATTCTTCCATCCCTCTCCTTGTGCTAGCATTTTCCAAAACAACAATCCTCTCACTCAATTGCTTGAGTTCAAGGCCTTGTGTAACGACAATATGTACCAAGTCTGCATTTTTCTTTTGCAAGCTTATGTAGACAGCCGTCAATTCCATTAATGTCATTGGTTCCAATCTGCCCTCCTCTAAAATAGGTATTTGACCTCCCAAGTTAGATTCATTGGGCATGGATGAGGTCTTAATGATGGTAGGACTGTCTTGGCCAGCTTCTAAGCCAGAACCAATAGTCCCAGCCTCATCCATAGCACCAACCACACTTGTGGTGGTGGTTCTCTCTGCTACATGGCTAGGACCACTAGAGGAGAACACTCCAGTAGTCCTTTGGCGTTTTTGTAACCTATATTATGTTGGGGGAGAAGATAATGTGGATTGGGTGGATGTGGGTTGGTTAAGGGGTGTTTGGGTCTGTGAAGGATTGGTGTCAACGTTTGGAATAGGCATGTCAACGCCAACATTTAACGTGTCAGCGTCGAAGGGTTCTTGGTCAAGTTGCATGTGTTGTGGTGAAGGTAAAGGTTCAGGAATTGTGTCAAGTTGGGGTTGTGGGTCTGGTTGGGGTTGTGCTGCTTCAATGACAGCAATCATAGCTGGGGTTAGGGGTAAGTCACGATGTGGGGGTGAGTTCATCTTTGTAAAAATTGCTTTCTTTTGCACAGGGATCTCATAAAATCATCATGATCCCTTGTGCAGTAACTTTGGACATCAAAACCATTTGTAAAAATCTGGGATAAGCTAAAGTCATTTTGTTCCCTTTATTTTTACACATGCCCTCAAAAATCATTTTGGAATAATTAAACTTTTGCCCAGTAGCAATGCACACAATAGCACTAGCAATAGATCTATTGATCTCATTGTATGCAGTACACTTGGGACTCAAACATTGCAAGAGGACATGTATTAGGTACTTCCAGGCTGGGGGAAACTCCTGTTTATGATATTTGTTTAAAGTTCTCTCATCAGGGAAAGGATAACCCAAAGCCATTAGTCCTTGTTCTATTTCATTAATGGGGAGGGTGGTTATACCATCAGCATCATCAAGATGCAAAGCTTGGCGAACCAAAGCTTCAGTAACCACCCATGTGCGCCCATGAACAATAGATGATAATGTAGTCACTCTATTAACTGTTGAGGAACTAACATTGTTCCAAAACTGTTTAATATGTGTGATAGGAATGAGCGGAGCATGAGAAAGAGCATACCTAATTGGGAATGCATTCAAATACGCCACCATTTGTGTATATTGGGGAAACAGAGTGTCATCAGCGTCCAAATATGCTACCATGTTGTGTTGACTCCTGAATCCTAACTCCAAATCACTTGGTTTAAATTTTGGTGCCATTGTTGAAAGCTGTTTGAATGATTGATAAAGATGAAGTATAGGAGAAAATATTGTTAGACAAGAATGATAGGTACCCTGTTTAAAATAGGAGCCAAATATATAGGAGAGAAAAATGCATGTGATTGGTCAAAAACTAGGCAACTATTTTCAAAATAAAATCATGAAAATATTGAAAAGAAATAAGTTTATCTCATGCATTAAATGAGTGTTATCTGCTCCTAAAATTACGGCCCAAAAATATGTTAAAAAGTAACAACTGGGTAGGTCCCATTGAGTGTCAACGGTCAAAAATAACCCATCAACGCCCAACGGCTATATTCTTGTCAACGTTTTCCAAAGCCATGTCAGCGTCTAAATTGGTCACAACAACGCTTGGAAAAATACTTGTCAGCGTCCAAAAATAAAAAATTATAAAAATGAAAAATGACCTTAACAAAGTAATTTATCCTAGAGAAGATAACCTATAAGTTGATAATTATTATAGGGCGGCAAGCACTGTGCAGTTGTGCACACTTGCTTATGCAAGATAGACATAACAGTCCTCTAGTGTCCCTTGCTAACCAAAACTCTTAACAACTAAGTTACCTCATAAAATTCCTTGTTACTCCCAGGTAAAACCCATGATAAAATCATTCCCAAGTCTCCCAACAGACCACAACCAATTCTAGGCCAAAAATGTCTTGGCAACATGCATAGTATATCAACTTTGCATGCTACAGTGCCTCATGATTTAGTAAAACTAACTCATACTCACCTGTGGACACAATCTAGAATTATGATAAGAGTATTATAAGGATACCCAAAAGTCCTAAAGGTTCCTAAAACCTCCCCTTAAACTGTGATACATATGTTGCTAAAAATATGCATGAACATAAAAAAGTTATGTCAAGATAGGAATAAAAAATTCCAACCATCATCCATAAATAAAAACATGCTCAAATGATTCTCCAATGATCCATAAGCAACTCTGTATCCAATGGTATAATGCTAACACCACCTGCACATTTAGATTAAAAACCACAAAACTAACATTGTTGCTGACAACGCCTCGATAACACTTGACAGCGTTAAGAAAAGCTTTGTCAGCGTTAGACAAATCTATTACTGACAACGTCACAATAACACTTATCAGCGTTAAAGCAACCTTTGTCAGTGTTAGAAAAATATAGTGGAAAATCTAAATCCTCAAAAAGACCAATAACAATGCATTATCCTGTACATACTTTTACAAAAAGACTCCAAAATACATATTATGTGAGATTGATCATTCCAATACTTGTTACCAAGTATTGAAACCTTCCAGCATCAAAAGGTTTAGTTAGTAATTCTGACACATTTTCTTCTGTGTCAACCCTATCTGGTTGTATTAAACCCTTTTCAAAACAATCTCTTATAAAATGGTGTCTAATTTCTATGTGTTTAGTTTTAGAATGATGCACAGGATTCTTAATAATGCATAAGGTGCTGTTATTGTCAAAAAATATCTAGGTATGCATGAAATTATACCCATAATCCAACAGCTGGTTCTGAATCCATAAAACTTGTCCACAACAAGCAGTTGCAGCTACATACTCTGCTTCAGTTGTAGAATTGGCCACCACTGTTTGTTTCTTGCATTGCCAAGATATCAACCTACTCCCAAGAAACTGACATCCATCAGTTGTGGATTTCCTATCAAACTTATCACCTCCATAGTCACTGTCTGAATATGCAATAAGCTCCAAAGGTGAATCTTTTGGGTACCACAAGCCAAGACTGGGATAACATCTTAGGTACCTAAAGATTCTCTTGACCGCATAAAGGTGACATTCTTTGGTAGTCTGATATGAGCTAAAACTCATATCAATTTATCAATAAATAACCCTAAAACATGAAGCAAAATACCAAATTATCTTGCAAAAAACAGTGTTATGTGGTATGTTTGTGTGTGTGTACACTTGTGTAGGTAAAAGGATACATTTTCAAGCAAACAAGGGATAATCAAGCTTAAATTGATGAAAAAGACAAAGAAGGATCAAAAGTGACAAGACTTTGAAGTACAAGGACCTATCTTGACAAACTGCCAAAGATGAAGGACCAAAGTGTAAATATTGTAAAAAGTCAAGATCATAGTCAAACAAGGCTTACTTTCAAGTCAACTCAGTCAAAGGACCAATTCTGCTCAAAAATGAAGTTTGAAGGACTAAAAGTGCCAAAGAAATGAAGTTACAAGCCTTTAAGTGCAATCTGCCAAAGTCTAGGGGTTAAATCTGCTAATATTGGAAGTTATTACAAGATCAATCCATGTGATACATTTTTTAACCAATGAGAAGGCAGCAAAACAAGCACACGGATTGCCAAATCACAAGTATTAATTTCCCACTCAGCCGCCACTCATTAATGACAAAATCCCAACAGTGTGATCCGTGTGCCTTGTTTTCAACGATTCAGAGCATGACACGTGTCAGTTTCAAACGGCAAAAAAATTCCCATGATCGTTTTTGAGCTACAAGGGATTTCATGGAAAGTTATAAACATCAAAAGCGCTTATTTTTTAGAGACGAACACAATGGTCATCACCAATTAACATCTAATCAACTCAAGCAAAAAGCCCCAATTCATGTTCATACCTGCAAATGGACTTAGCAGAATTATGCCACGTGGAGACCTGGGATTGGTCTCAACATGTCACCATCCCCAACAAACTTCTTTCTCAAGTCTATAAATAGCAGTTTAGGTCTTCATTTGTAGAAGTTAGTTGTAAGTGTGAAAAACACACACATTTACATTTTCTCTCAACTTTTTCCTTTCTTAGCTAAACTACTCAAGAGTTTGACACACTCTTGAGTTAGTTAGTTAGTTAGCATCCTTTTAACCAACTTTGTAATTGAATTCCATTAATAAAATTCAAATTCTTCATTTCCCGCCAAATTCTATCTTCATCATTACTGTTCATATCTGCTTTCCATTGAGACTTGTGTTGTTGTTTGAAGTTTGTTATGATCATACATTGATAATAACTAACTTTGGAGGAAGAATTGTAGCTGTTTGTTGATTCCAGTTCAAAACCATAGCTTATGAGATGAATTCATGCCATGGAGATGTTTCTTGTTGATTGTAGCAGATTTGTTGATTGTAGATTGTTGATCTAGTGCTAAGGTGGTGGTTAGCACTAGGATAGAGAGTACAACACTCCTCTACTTCCCAATGGTTACTTCACAAGGTTTTAAATGTTTCTGAGTTTGGTCCCACTCAATTTGTCAACTGCATGTTTCAATTCTATCTTAAAACTTGATGATTGTATGATCAAATTTGTTTAGTTTGGATTTGATCTGATTATAGACTTGTTTGTAGCTTAATTGCTTCTTATCTGCTTATTGAATTGGTTTAAGCTTTAGTTGTTAGCCTTATTCAGTCCTTTCTAGTCTTATCACTTTATTTGAGTTCTAGTTGACCTCATTGCTTGCAAGTGGTTCCTATACATTTCATTTTGAGCATTGAGTTTGGTTTGCTAAAGGTTTTCATTCAGTTTGAACTAGTACTTAAAAAGTCTTTGAAGATTTTCATATAAATCAGATAAAGGAGTGTTTGGGTTTACACAATTAATGATTTTCAAGTGTTAGTTTTTGGAAAGTTAGTGTTAATATTCATTAATCAAGTGATAAAAAGTAGTTTTGAAGCATTTTCAAGTCAACTCTTAAGACAAAAAGGCAATTGGCAAGAAAAAGTATTGGGTCATTTTCATTCAGTTTTGCTTTAAAAAAGTTTTCAATTTCATTTGCTTGCCATTTACTGAATTCTTGATGAAATCTTGCCAAACCAGTTCTGATTTGTAGGTCATATTATAAAGTTTCATAGTCTATAAGCACTTGATATAGTTTCCATTAAGCTAGGAGTAATAAGCAAAAATCTGAATAGTTGAGATAAGCAAAGTTACTGTAAATGGAAACTGGATTTTCAGATCTTTTGATTCTATTCATTAACCAAGCAATTTTCTTTCACAAATCCACTTAGTAGATGGTATTGGATGGTTTTTGAGAGTTTCAGCTTTTTGTCAAAAATTCTGGTCAACGCTTGGTCAACATAAGCCATTTTCAGCTTATTTCAATTTCCCAGCTTATTACTTGATGAAATTTGATATGACTTGATTTCCCGTTCATCATTTGAGTTCTTTAATCATTTTAAGCACAAAAATCCAATTGTGCATGTTCAGATTGTCCTAGAGCTTATTCTGAGCTTATTAAGAAGTGCTTATTTGCTTATTATACACTTTCAGCCAGATTCCTTTTACAGTCCTAGCTAATTTTGAATTCTGAGTGTTTTGCAATTGGTTTGAATCATTTTGGTTCAGAAATAAGCTTAAACAAGCTTATTTGTTGAAGTAACCCGTTTTTGGCTTAAATACTTTCAGATATTGCATTTTGGTCCCTCTTGTATTAAACAGTTTCTAACTTTGGCTAAAACTTGCTAATTTCTAGGGTTTGCACAAATAAGTCCTTTCAGTTTTGAATTTGTTAAATTTCAGTTAGTAGTTTTGGAATTTGTTACTTTTTGGTTAGTTTGTTACATAGTTTTCATAATTGATCCTTTTGGTTTGCTGTTTTACACTTTCAGTCCTTATACATGTTAGACTTTACATTTTAAGCATTAAACTTTCATAGAATTTACAATTTCAGTCCTTTTAGTTTTAAAATTTACATCTTGAATCTTACTTGAATAAAAACTTGGTATTTGCACGATGATTTACATATAAGTAGGTAATATTTTTCAGTTTTTGCAAGGCTTTGTTGAATTAGCAAATAGAATATCCAAAAAAGATTAACAACCAAAAACAGTTAAAAACCCGATATTGATTGGACTTTCAATTAGCAAGAACTGAGAAAAACGAACTGCATTATATACAATTTCAAATGGCGCCGCTGCCGGTTCTTTGACTTTACGAGAGACTATCGATTGACGGTTTTCATTGGCTTTTGGGATCCGTTCACCTTGTGAACGTTATTTTTACGTATCATAAATCAAAACAAATAAAAAAATCAAAAATATAAAAATATATAAAAACTAAAAAATTAACAAAACAATTCTTTTCCTAAAGAATTGACCAAACAAATTAAGAAATCCAAAAAGCAATCTTTTTCCTAAGAGATTGCACTCAAAAATATATATTATTGGATTCTCTCGGTTTTTTATGTACATATAGTATTTTCTCTTAAAAAACTCATAAATACAAAAATATTTTCCATATATTATTATAAGTAAATACGCATACGTATAAGAACAACCAATCTACATATTCTCCATAAGTATTGCCAAGGCAATACACCGTGTTGAGGGGCGTTCCGGTCCTTGACACGTGTATCGATCAAACAAAATAAAGCAAGAATAGATAAATACTCTCAATAAGCAACAATTCGAAGAATACGGACATTTAAGTGAATAGAAAGGCGATGTGCTATAAAATGCCATCTAAGGGTCAATAGGTACTTAAGTGCTTCGCGCCACCTAACCCCCCGTTCACTTGTAAGTATTCTAAGAAGGAAGGCTTCATTGGGGGTCTTGCACCTAAGTAGTACATACATATATTGTTATTTTCTTGTGGATATTTAATATTGAAACTCGAAGAGGATAATCCTTTTCTCTTCAAAGTCACACGAGAGCTTCTCTCTCATTCCTCGTATTGAGTTGCATGCTCACTCGCGGGCGTGCACAAATACCGATTGGTGTACAACCTCTTCCTCCGGAAAGGAAGAAAAAGAGAAAGAGTAAGACCACCACCGTCCATCAAGCCGATCACGAGAATCGTGCTTTGACTCCTCCACCACAAGAAGCCATGGCTATTGATAATCGCTCTTTGATGGAACGTATGCAAACCAATGTTCATGGATTTGCTAGTGCTATTAGGATTCCCGAAATTCCCGCAAATACATTTGAGCTAAAAACGACTATGATTACTATGGTTTCACAATCACCTTTCTATGGTAACAAGAATGATGATCCTCATGATCACCTTAAGAGATTCCTTTCTCTTTGCAATACCATTAAGCAAAATGGAGTTCCACATGATGTTATTAAGTTGATGTTAGTGTCATTTTCACTTGAGGGACAAGCTAAGCATTGGTTAGACACTCAACCACCCGATAGTATCATCACATGGGATGGTTTTACCACTAAGTTTTTGAACAAGTTCTTTCCTCCATCTAAGACCATGGCTTTGAGGACATTAATTATAGGCTTTCAACAAAAACCTAGTCAATCCTTTAGTGATGCTTGGGAAGAGTATAGAGAGTTATTGAGGCGATGCCATAACCATGGATTGGATGATGTTCACCAAATCAATACCTTCTATAATGGCCTTAAACCTCACCACCAAGATTCACTCAATGCTTCCGCGGGAGGGAATATTCTTCTTAAATCCATGCAAGAGGCCTTGGACATCATTGAGACTAAAGCAATGGTTCAAACAAACAATCAATTTGAAGAAAGGGTTCATGTTATCTAAAATAATTCTCAAACACCTTGTGACAACCAACACCTCAAGTATCAACAAGAGATCATTCAAAAGATGGATAGAGATAGTGAGAGGAATTTGAAAGTACAACAAGAAATACTTCAAGCTTTTAAGACCATGTCATTGAATAATTCTTCAAATAATGTGAATGCCATTACTCTTTCTTGTGTCACTTGTGGAGGTCCCTATTCTTATGAACAATGTGATAAGGTGCAAGTTTATCAAGGAGAATGCTATGCTTACCAAGAGGAACATCGTGAACACTTCAAGCCAAATATCAATCCAAATAACCTTTCTTACAAATCCCAAAACTATCTTACTCCACCGGGATTCCCACCCCAACCAACCACCCAAATTCAACAAAATCATCCTCAAATTTTACCAAGGAATCAAGGGCAAAGACCACCTTACCAAGGAAATAACTACAAGGCAACCAATCATTTTCAACCTTAAGGTAATCACTTCTATCCACCAAACCAAGGGTTTAATTCACCACCTCAATCTTTCCCACAACAAGGTTTTTATCAAGGAAATGTGCAACCTAACCCCATGGATTTGATGCTTCAAAAGTTTACTTCTTTTGAGAAACAATTGAGACATAATCAAGAGGAAAATAACAAGAAATTTGCTCTTCTCCAAAACCAAATTATGTTTAATCAAAGACCACAAGGGGCTTTACCTTCCAACACACAAACAAATCCAAGGGCCAATGTCAATGCCATTACAACAAAGAGTGGAACAACAACAAAGGATCCTTCACCTCCTAAACCTACTATTGTTTAACCCACTTGTGCTCCTACTTGTGACAAGCCTTCTACCTCTACTTCACCTCCTCAAAATGCTCCTATTCACTCAAACACACCCTCTCAACCTATTCATACTTCTCCTTTACCTTCCACACTTCCCAATGAAGAAGCTAACAAAGACAAATCATCCACTACAACACCTATTCCACCTACACCAAAACCTACTCCTCCATATCCTTCAAGGTTGAAAAAGGACAAGTTAAAGAACAAGGATGACATCTAAGTCTCCAATTTCTTAAGGATGTTCAAGCAACTCAACATCAATATATCCTTTGCGGAAGCTCTTGCTTATATGCCAAAGTTTGCTAAGATGTTCAAGGATTTACTCTCCAACAAAGAAAAATTGGTTGATTTACCCAACACATCCCTTAATGAAAATTGTTCCGCGGTGCTACTTAAAACCTTACCAACAAAACTTGGAGATCCGGGGCGCTTCTTGATACCTTGTAATTTTCCCGGTGTTGAAAATTGCATGGCTTTGGCGGATCTAGGGGCAAGCATAAACCTCATGCCTCTATCGGTTTGGAAAAAACTCTCTCTTCCCGAGCTCACTCCCACTAGGATGACTCTTGAACTAGCCAACCGAACCATAGCTTACCCCGTAGGTATAGCGGAGGATGTGTTTGTAGGTGTGGATAAGTGTACGTTTCCGGCCGACTTTGTAGTGGTTGATTATGACATGGATCCTAGAGTGCCTTTGATTGTTGGTAGACCGTTTTTGAGAACGGGTCGTACTTTGATAGATGTGGCGGAAGGAGAATTAATTATGAGAGTAGAAGATGAGAGAGTGGTGTTTAAGTTAGGGAAAGTTTGTGATAGGAAAGAGGTTAAGGAGTCTAGACCTTGTGAGACTATTAACATTGTTGATGTGTTAGATGAGGTGTGTGATGAACACTTTCATGATGCTTGTAAGAGTAATAGTGATGAGATGCCCCATGTTGAAACCGTGGCCTCAATTGCTCCCTCTTTAACACCATTTGGAGAGAGTGATTTCCTCTTGGAGGAATTTGAGTCAAACTTTCTTGGTGATGATGATTCTCCCATTAATTGGGAAGAAGATATTCTTACAATCCAAAAGTTGCTCAATGAGGACCCTATCCCTTCTCCTATTCCACAAGAAGTTACCATTGAGGAACCTTCCATAGTAAAACCTTCCATAGAGAGTCCACCTCCTATTGAACTTAAGGACCTTCCATCCCACTTAGAGTATGCTTTCTTAGAAGGCAAAGACCAATTACCTGTGATCATTGCTAAAGATTTGAAAGAGGATGAGAAGGAGCAACTTATTGAAGTCCTTAAGAACCACAAGAAAGCCTTAGCATGGAAAATATCCGACATAAGGGGAATTGATCCACATTTTTGTACACACAAAATCCTTATGGAGGATGATTATAAACCCGCCATTCAAAACCAAAGGAGAGTTAACCCAAAAATCCATGAGGTTATTAAGAAGGAAGTGATTAAACTCTTAGATGCGGGTATGATTTACCCCATTTCCGACTCTCCGTGGGTTAGCCCGGTTCATTGTGTTCCAAAGAAGGGTGGAATCATCGTGGTGCCTAATGAGAACAATGAGCTTATTCCAACGAGACTTGTGACCGGTTGGAGAGTTTGTATTGATTATAGAAAACTCAATGAGGCGAATAGGAAAGACCATTTCCCGCTTCCTTTTATGGATCAAATGCTTGAACGCTTAGCGGGAAATAAGTACTATTGTTTTCTTGATGGCTTTTCGGGTTATTTCCAAATACCCATTGACCCTAAGGATCAAGAAAAGACCACATTCACTTGTCCTTACGGTACATTTGCTTACAAGAGGATGCCTTTTGGCTTATGTAATGCACCGGGGACGTTTCAAAGGTGCATGATGGCGATTTTCCATGACATGATAGAGCAAACCATGGAGGTTTTTATGGATGACTTTTCCGTCTTTGGAAATTCATTTAGCTCATGTCTCACCAATCTTGAGAGAATGCTTAAGCGTTGTGAGGAAACACGTTTAGTGCTTAATTGGGAGAAATGTCACTTTATGGTGAAAGAGGGGATTGTTTTAGGACACAAAATATCCAACAAGGGATTAGAAGTTGATCGAGCTAAAATTGATGTGATTGCTAAGCTTCCCCCACCCACCTCGGTTAAAGGTGTGAGGAGTTTCTTAGGTCATGCGGGATTTCATTGCCATTTCAAATTAGCAAAGTCTATTCATTGTCATAAGTGTAGGGGAAGTTTTTATACTTCCATGCTCTTAAACATTGAGGACAATGTTTAGCTTAAGTGTATGGGGATCTTCTATCGAAGTGACCTTACCTAGAACTTGTCATTGTCTTGCATGATAACATGGAAAATTGATTTTTCAACATTTTTCAAATTTTTGATCTACTTTGGCCACCAAAAATATGCATTCATAATTTTTGCATCGATCATTTTGCATAACACATTTGCATTGTATATATCTCTTCTTTCAATTTTCATCAAAAATATATAAAAAGAAAAAATAAAATAAAACATGGTTTTAACAAGTTTAGACTTCTTTGACATATTAGGCCCGCCATGGATATTTTGACTCAACCCGAGTTTGCTTATTTTAGCACTCTCTAGCTAGTATCCTTAACCATGTAGTCCTTCATTGGTCTATTAGGCTAAGCATTCACCAATCTCATTATTTGAGATTTTAAATTTGTGGAGAATGGGAAATGATAGAGTTGAAGCAAGTGTAAAAGGGCTAGATAAACTTCATGATAATTACTTGTGGCTAAACCCTTCTCTTCTATACCTCTATTTTCTTCGCATGTATATAATTGTTAATAAATAATCAAGAACGGTTTTAATTGGTTTGTAATCTCTTATGCATTTTTGGCTAATCATTCATGGTTTATATAAGTACGTCTTAAGATTCTAAGTTAGAACGTTTTATGTGTACAAGACTTATGTCATGCTCAATATTTAGCGGGTGTTTTTCCTTTTATTCTTTTGAACTTTCTTTGTGAGGAATAAAGAAAAATAAGAGCGGCTTATGAAAAAAAAATGAGTGGCTAGAAAAAAAAAAGAGAAGAAAGAGAAAAAGAAAAGGAAAAAAATATATATAGAAGACTCCCAAGAGGGGCAGTGTGGTGTTAATTATAGTGACTATTGAGTTCCAATATTACCTTGACGGGTTGCGGGGATTCAATAGATTGCTCCAATCCAATATTACCTTGACGGGTTGCGGGGTTGAAGATACAAAGTCTCAAAAAGATGGCGGATGTAAATTATTGCGTGAGTTTTATTTTTCTTTCCTTAGCGAGTGTGTAGCTACTTATGAAAGCATGACATGAGGATTTTACACATAAGGCGAGTGACTTATTACTCTTGAAACGGACTTGTATTAATTGTGAGCGGTTTTTCAAGTAATGGATGAGAGGATTACTTAGGATTAAATCCGTGCTTCTTTATTTTTGGATTTTACACTTCTTATATTTCACATTTGAATAAATGACAAATTTGCCCACAAGCAATTTGCTCAAATAATAACCGGTTTCACATTTAATTGTCATGAATAAGTTGATGCACTTTTTACTTGTGAAAGCAATGATCCCATTTTTAAGCTTGGTATGGGGAAAGTGAAACTTGAGGGTGATAAATGTCCATGGTACCCAAGCCCTAATCTAAGCCATTGAATTCTTTATGAGTTATTTCCATCAAAAACATTTCAAGAAAAATCAAAAAGATATAGATAGAATTGTATTTTGTTCATTGCATTGTTAAAAGTCAAAATCATGCATCATGTAGTTTAGAGTAGTGTAGATGCATTCCATATGGCCAAGGTGGATTAATTATGAGGAGAATGTAAATTTGTGCTTTAAAATATATAGAATTGCATGAGGACATGACAATGTTCAAGTGTAGGGGATTTGATATGAGCTAAAACTCATATCAATTTATCAACAAATAACCCTAAAACATGAAGCAAAATACCAAATTATCTTGCAAAAAACAGTGTTATGTGGTATGTTTGTGTTTGTGTACACTTGTGTAGGTAAAAGGATACATTTTCAAGCAAACAAGGGATAATCAAGCTTAAATTGATGAAAAAGACAAAGAAGGATCAAAAGTGACAAGACTTTGAAGTACAAGGACCTATCTTGACAAACTGCCAAAGATGAAGGACCAAAGTGTAAATATTGTAAAAAGTCAAGATCATAGTCAAACAAGGTCAACTTTCAAGTCAACTCAGTCAAAGGACCAATTCTGCTCAAAAATGAAGTTTGAAGGACTAAAAGTGCCAAAGAAATGAAGTTACAAGCCTTTAAGTGCAATCTGCCAAAGTCTAGGGGTTAAATCTGCCAATATTGGAAGTTATTACAAGATCAATCCATGTGATACATTTTTTAACCAATGAGAAGGCAGCAAAACAAGCACACGGATTGCCAAATCACAAGTATTAATTTCCCACTCAGCCGCCACTTATTAATGACAAAATCCCAACAGTGTGATCCGTGTGCCTTGTTTTCAACGATTCAGAGCATGACACGTGTCAGTTTCAAACGGCAAAAAAATTCCAAGGATCGTTTTTGAGCTACAAGGGATTTCATGGAAAGTTATAAACATCAAAAGCGCTTATTTTTGAGAGACGAACACAATGGTCATCACCAATTAACATCTAATCAACTCAAGCAAAAAGCCCCAATTCATGTTCATACCTGCAAATGGACTTAGCAGAATTATGCCACGTGGAGACCTGGGATTGGTCTCAACACGTCACCATCCCCAACAAACTTCTTTCTCAAGTCTATAAATAGCAGTTTAGGTCTTCATTTGTAGAAGTTAGTTGTAAGTGTGAAAAACACACACATTTACATTTTCTCTCAACTTTTTCCTTTCTTAGCTAAACTACTCAAGAGTTTGACACACTCTTGAGTTAGTTAGTTAGTTAGCGTCCTTTTAACCAACTTTGTAACTGAATTCCATTAATAAAATTCAAATTCTTCATTTCCCGCCAAATTCTATCTTCATCATTACTGTTCATATCTGCTTTCCATTGAGACTTGTGTTGCTGTTTGAAGTTTGTTATGATCATACATTGATAATAACTAACTTTGGAGGAAGAATTGTAGCTGTTTGTTGATTCCAGTTCAAAACCATAGCTTATGAGATGAATTCATGCCATGGAGATGTTTCTTGTTGATTGTAGCAGATTTGTTGATTGTAGATTGTTGATCTAGTGCTAAGGTAGTGGTTAGCACTAGGATAGAGAGTACAGCACTCCTCTACTTCCCAATGGTTACTTCACAAGGTTTTAAATGTATGATCAAATTTGTTTAGTTTGGATTTGATCTGATTATAGACTTGTTTGTAGCTTAATTGCTGCTTATCTGCTTATTGAATTGGTTTGAGCTTTAGTTGTTAGCCTTATTCAGTCCTTTCTAGTCTTATCACTTTATTTGAGTTCTAGTTGACCTCATTGCTTGCAAGTGGTTCCTATACATTTCATTTTGAGCATTGAGTTTGGTTTGCTAAAGGTTTTCATTCAGTTTGAACTAGTACTTAAAAAGTCTTTGAAGATTTTCATATAAATCAGATAAAGGAGTGTTTGGGTTTACACAATTAATGATTTTTAAGTGTTAGTTTTTGGAAAGTTAGTGTTAATATTCATTAATCAAGTGATAAAAAGTAGTTTTGAAGCATTTTCAAGTCAACTCTTAAGACAAAAAGGCAATTGGCAAGAAAAAGTATTGGGTCATTTTCATTCAGTTTTGCTTTAAAAAAGTTTTCAATTTCATTTGCTTGCCATTTACTGAATTCTTGATGAAATCTTGCCAAACCAGTTCTGATTTGTAGGTCATATTATAAAGTTTCATAGTCTATAAGCACTTGATACAGTTTCCATTAAGCTAGGAGTAATAAGCAAAAATCTGAACAGTTGAGATAAGCAAAGTTACTGTAAATGGAAACTGGATTTTCAGATCTTTTGATTCTATTCATTAACCAAGCAATTTTCTTTCACAAATCCACTTAGTAGATGGTATTGGATGATTTTTGAGAGTTCCACCTTTTTGTCAAAAATTCTGGTCAACGCTTGGTCAACATAAGCCATTTTCAGCTTATTTCAATTTCCCAGCTAATTACTTGATGAAATTTGATATGACTTGATTTCCCGTTCATCATTTGAGTTCTTTAATCAGTTTAAGCACAAAAATCCAATTGTTCATGTTCAGATTATCCTAGAGCTTATTCTGAGCTTATTAAGAAGTGCTTATTTGCTTATTATACACTTTCAGCCAGATTCCTTTTACAGTCCTAGCTAATTTTGAATTCTGAGTGTTTTGCAATTGGTTTGAATCATTTTGGTTCAGAAATAAGCTTAAACGAGCTTATTTGTTGAAGTAACCCGTTTTTGGCTTAAATACTTTCAGATATTGCATTTTGGTCCCTCTTGTATTAAACAGTTTCTAACTTTGGCTAAAACTTGCTAATTTCTAGGGTTTGCACAAATAAGTCCTTTCAGTTTTGAATTTGTTAAATTTCAGTTAGTAGTTTTGGAATTTGTTACTTTTTGGTTAGTTTGTTACATAGTTTTCATAATTGATCCTTTTGGTTTGCTGTTTTACACTTTCAGTCCTTATACTTGTTAGACTTTACATTTTAAGCATTAAACTCTCATAGAAATTACACCCTTTTAGTTTTAAAATTTACATTTTGAATCTTACTTGAATAAAAACTTGGTATTTGCACGATGTTTTACATATAAGTAGGTAATATTTTTCAGTTTTTGCAAGGCTTTGTCGAATTAGCAAATAGAATATCCAAAAAAGATTAACAACCAAAAACAGTTAAAAACCCGATATTGATTGGACTTTCAATTAGCAAGAACTGAGAAAAACGAACTGCATTATATACAATTTCAGAGTCACTTGATGGCGTGCACAAGCACACACAGCAAACATGATGTCAGGTCTGGAGACTGTGAGATACATCAATGAACCAATCATTGATCTATAGTGCCTGACATCCACATCTTTCCCATCTCCAATCTTTCCCCAAGGGTGTTCTCTATCCATAGGAGTAGTAGCCCTCTTTTCATGTGGAGAAAAGCCAAACTTCTTCAAGATCTCTGCCACATACTTATCCTGAGAGATGAAGATACCATCTTCTTTCTGCTGAACTTGTAACCCTAGAAAGAAGTTCATCTCTCCCATTGCACTCATCTTGAATTTTTCTGTCATAAGCTTGGAGAAATTCTCACTCATCTTTGGATTGGTGGATCCAAAGATAATATCATCAACATAGACCTGAACAAGCAAAACATCCTTACCAGCCTTCTTAGTAAATAATGTCTGGTCTATGGTGTCCCTCTTGAATCCATTGTCCACCAAATAAGTGGATAATGTGCCATACCATGCTCTTGGGGCTTGATGAAGTCCATACATAGCCTTCTTGACTCTATAAACCTTGTCTGGATTCTCTGGATCTTCAAAACCAAGAGGCTGCATCACATACACCTGCTCAACAATTGTGCCATAGAGGAAGGCACTCTTCACATCCATTTGATAGACAGTGAAGCCCATGCAGGAAGCATAGGCTAGAAAA
Organism: Glebionis coronaria; assembly: GCA_025667525.1. Lineage (NCBI taxonomy): Eukaryota > Viridiplantae > Streptophyta > Magnoliopsida > Asterales > Asteraceae > Glebionis > Glebionis coronaria. The sequence continues at coordinate 461,571,008 of CM046879.1, read as the reverse complement.
TTTCTTATAGCTTCAATCATTGCAACTGGTGCAAAGACCTCCTCATAGTCTATCCCTTCCTTTTGTGTATATCCCTGAGCCACTAAACGTGCCTTGTTTCTGACCACAATTCCTCTTTCATCTCTCTTGTTTCTTAGAACCCATCTTGTCCCAATAGGTCTGACATATCTGGGACAATCAACCAGCTCCCAAACATCCTGAATTGCAAATTGGTGAAGCTCATCCTGCATTGCTTCCACCCAACTTGGTTTTTTGAGAGCATCAAATATCTTCTTGGGTTCCTGTTGTGACAGAAAACAGGCAAACAAGCATGATTGAACAAGAGGGGTATCAACCTTCTTGTGTATATTGGCAATGAATCCACCAAGATTCTGATGAGATCTTCTAGTCTGAACAGGAGTCATAACATTCCTAATAATCTGTGATGGAGGATGATTCTTCATAGTAGAAGAGAGAACTCCTCTATCAAAAAGTCTGTTGTCCTCAATCTCATTCTCCAAGTTGCCAATATCTTCTTCTTCAGACTCTCTTTCATCAACATAAGGATGAACCTCTTCATATAAATTGGAAGGTTCACCCTGTTCAAAATTAGAAGAGAGAAGATGCTCAAAAGTGCTGTCAACGCCTGAACCTTGGTTGTCAGCGTTTGGGTTGTCAACGCCTGAAATGGTGTTGTCAACGTTTGAGCCATCAACGTCTGAATTTGTTCTGTCAGCGCTAGATTTGCCTTTGTCAGCGCCTGAAGGACCATGCATGTTGTTAACTGGTGATACTTGGGGACCACCATTATCCTTTCCAGTAGCAGCAGCAGCAGCAAAAGCATCTGTCCATATGGGAATTGTAACATACTCTTGTATAGGAGATGACTTTTCTGCTTGTGATCCAACCTCTTCATTAACCTGTGTACCTGAAACATCAACAACTTGTTCTTCCACAACATTTGAAGTTACCTTCACAATGTCTGGATTAGTGACATGCATATAATTTAAAGTCCTAGATAGAGGTTCCAAGTCAAACAACCAATTTGGACCACTTTCAGGATCACTAGGTTTACTCTCTAAAAACCTAACATGTACTCTTACAAGTATACGTTTTTCCTTTTTAAGATAAACCCTTTATCCTTTGCTCTGCACTGAATACCCCATGAAATAGCCTTCATCACCGTTTGCACTAAATTTACCTAAGGCATCACTAGTATCAAGAACAACTGCATGACAACCAAAAGGTTTAAGAAAACCAATATTAGGTTTCCTTCCCCAAAGTAATTCATAAGGTGTTTTGTTCTGTATCTTGTTGACCAATGCTCTATTTTGAACATAGCATACTGTATTCACAGCCTCAGCCCAAAAAGCTATGGGGAAATGAGCATCAGCCAACATAGTCCTGGCTGCTTCAATTAGGGTTCTATTTTTCCTCTCAGCAACCCCATTTTCCTGTGGGGTTCTGGCAACACTAAACTGCCTAGTAATCCCTTTCTTGGCACAAAAATCATCTAAAAGTTTATTTCTAAACTCACCACCATTATCACTCCTAAGCATTTTAACTTCATTACCAGTCTTCTTCTCTATTTGAGTGATAAAGTCAATTAAAGTGTCAGTAGTGTCACTCTTCATAGCTAAAAAGAAAGTCCTAGTAAACCTAGAAAAGTCATCTATGATAACAAAGCAGTATGATTTACCATTTAAACTCTCTATATTAGTTGGACCAAATAGATCCATATGAAGCAGGTGAAGTGGTCTAGTACTAGAGTGCACCTGTTTAGACTTGAATGAGACCTTGTGCTGCTTGCCTTTAAGACATGCAACACAAGAGTGGTCATTGTGGAAAGCCTTTTCAGGCAAGCCATCAACCAAACCAAGTCTCACAAGCCAATTTATATTCTTAAAGTTTATGTGCCCTAGTCTCCTATGCCATAGATTACTCTCATCTACTGAAGCTTTAGCATAAAAACATGACATATTGTTATTCATACTAATCCCATTCAGATTCACATTATAGATGTCTTTATGTATAGGTGTTCTATAGTCAATATATTTCTCATCTGGGATCTTATAATCCTTGCTTAACACCACGCATTCAGTACCAGTAAACAGAACTTTATTTTTGTTATCACAGACTTGTGATACACTAAAAAGATTGTAATCAAGTTCCTTTACCAGAAACACGTTTTCAAAACGCAAGTTCTTGGTAAGAAGTGTTCCTTTGCCTGTGATAGTTCCATATCCGCCTCCAAAGTAAACCTTATCACCATCCTTAATGGGAGTGAAGTTAGTTAAATAATCTTCCTTCCCTGTCATGTACCTTGAGCATCCACTGTCCCAATATCCATAATCATTGACCTGTTTTTGAATGCCCTGCACATAAAGAAAACAAGTTAGTTTTCTTTGGGAACCCAAGCCTTAGCAGACTTGGATTCATCTTGTTGTTCAACAAGAACAGACTTAGTTCTCATAACAACCCCTTGTTCATCCCTCTTTGGATGAAATACCCAGTTAACCCCAATAGGTTTTGTAATGACCTTTGAAATGTAATTAAATCTGTTGCAGGTCATAGAAATCCAATTATCATTAGGGTTTTGATCTTTCTTAGGTCTCCATGTCAAGCTTGAAGAAGCTTTAGACCCCTTACCATGTGGTTGCAAATATTTATGTCTGGTCACGTTTCTGTCAGCGTTCGAATTGGTCTTGTCAACGCTGAAATTACCCTTGTCAGCGTTGAACCTAGGGTTTGCTACAGAAACCCATTGCCTATTAGACCAAGTATTTGTCTTTTAAAATGGTATTTGTCCATGAGTGTTAGACCCTCTGGTGAAGAAAAGAGCTGGTCTAACAACTTGTGGACTTTGCTGCACACAAGGTTTGGGTCTGACAACGTTTGACTTTTTAACAGCGTTGACCTTAGAAGCGTTGACACACTTATATGCTAAATGTGAAAAGATACCACAAGTGTAACAGGCTTTTCTAGACACAACCCTAGGTTTAGAAGAGAAGAAGCTTGTTCCATCATTACTAACTTGGCTTTTAGGTGACCTAGTATTCCTATACATTTCTGCATACTTGATGCTAGGTTTTCTAACAGTGTTTGAGCCACGGTCAACAGCCTTACCAGTGATTGGGTTTGTTACCTTAATAAGGCTTGACTCATTAGGACTTTCACACAACAAGCCACCCTTAACAAATAAGGTAGGGTTGGCTTTCTTCCATTCATTCAAGTCAGTCAACTTCTGTTGATACTCTTCAACTGGGGTAATGAATCTTGGTGGAGGAATGAATTCCTCCTCTTGGAGTTCTGGTAAACCAGTCCAAGATAGGTCCTTTCTTTGGACACCATAGAAGTCACCAGCTGGTGGTGGAACCACAGTGTAGTCTTTCATCCCAATCCCAGTCATGTCCTTAGGATCCCTTTGTTTATTAACATATTCTCCTAGGGTTTGTGTGGCCTTATCAAATCTCTGAATTTTAAGGCCAACATTATTCTTATTCTTAATAGCTTCATCTAACTTAGCCTGTAACTCACTATTAACCCTTTCCATGATGTTCCTAACATCATTACTAGCATCTAACTCATGTTTTAAGATATTTATTTTATCTTTTAAGTCAAATTCCATTTTCTTGTATTCAGAAACTGTTTTCTCAGTTTGAGTGAGAGCTAACTGATCAGATTGCACCTCTCAGTACTCACATCATCTAACAACCTTACCACCTCTTTGTTAAGTTTCTCAGTATTTAACCTACAACCCTTACTACAAAAAGCATCATCGTATACCTCATTATCTGATGAAAAGGAGGAGTGTGCCATGAGAGCATATTGAACATGCTCTTCTTCTTCAATCTCAGTAACCAAAACTTTATCCTCTTCCCCATCCTTAGCCAAATAGCTCCAATCTCATCCCATACCATCAATTTCTTGCACTGCAACCATGGCCTTAGGATCTTGAGCCTTAACAATTTGGCTTAAGGGTTTGCCAGCATCAGATCTTCTTTGAGATCTGCATTCCCTCATGAAGTGCCCCATACGATGACAATTGTAGCATTCAACCTTGGATTTATCAAATCCAGCAGTGTCCTTTGCATTAAAGGTCATCTTCTTCTTAAACCTTCTATTCCACCTGTTTGCTCTTATACTAGCAAGAGCCATGTTCCACTTAATATCCATCTCTTCCAAGTGCTCATCACTTATTTGCTCAAGGTCCTCATATCACTAAACCATTGGGCAAAGAAGCAATATAAGCACATACAGTATCCAGATCCAAACCAGCAGGTTTAACTCTTGGTGAGTCACTTTTATATGTGTCAGCGTCTGAATAGGAGGCGTTGACAGGACTTGTTCCAGCGTTGACACATGTTGATCCAGTAACTGGATGCATGTAAGAGTCCTTCTGATCAAATTGGCCTTCACTATATGAGAAGAAGGCCATGTTACTATTGGTAGACTTACTTCCATGCTCCAAAAGAGTTTCATTCTCCAACAGCCTTAGTTTATTGTAGATATCATCAAAAGTGGAACTTTTGTGAGTGTTATTGGCAAGAATAGATCTTGCCTCAATCTTCCACGCATCACCAAGGCTTTTCAGAAAAAGGGCATTAATGTCAACATCACCAAGTTGTGTCCCCATGAAGGACAGTTTACTGGTAATGTCAAGCAGTCTGCTTCTCACACTACTAAGCTTCTCATTAGATTGAGCCTTGAAAACAGCATACTCATGCATGAGTTTCTTCTTCTTCTCTTCTCTAGTATCATCATTACCACCATATGCAACTTCAAGAGCTGCCCAAAGGTCTTTAGCAGAATCATAACCTCTGTATTTATGCTGGTTCTCTTGTCCTAAAGAGAGTTTCAGAATATTTAGGGTTTTCATATCAACCCTTCTCTTTGCTATGTCTTCAGCAGACACAGCTCTACCATCACCAGGTTTTTCTTTCTTATCTGCTTCTGGACATCCAGCAACAGCAGTTCTTGTAGCAATGGCAGCAGCAACCTTTTCAGCTCTATTGTATGTGTTTCCATACTCAATTATTTCCCAGAGAGTGTAGTCATAGATCCCCAGATATTGCTCAAAGTTGAATTTCCATAATTCAAAGTTGGTTGCATCAAGCATGGGAATCTTGATGTTTGGTAAAGGTGAGGAGGAGGAGGTTACTTCTGGATTTGACATGATGTTTTTAGGGTTTTGAGAAAATTAGGGTTTTGGTGATTTTAGGGTTCTTGTGTTCTTTAAGATCAAAAGTTCCTCAACAAGCTCTGATACCACTTGTTGATCCCAAACTTAGATCGATTTAGCTTTATGTATACGAGATTAGATCAAGTTATACACTTAGAGAAACCTTTGTATATGTATATGATAATCTAAGTGTTATGCGGAATTAACACTTAAACAAGAACACACAAGATGTAAACAAACTTTCACTTGATTAATGATAACAAACTTGCTTACAATGAAAGTGTTTAACGTATGAAAACTTATATTGAACAATAACCTAAAGGTCTTCTTTTATAGACTTAAGAAGCCTTGTACAAGAATCTACGTATCAACTATTCTAAGTAAAGATAAATATAGAAAATACATTGTTGTTCCTATCTTTACTAGAAGTAATCTAGAACATAATAAACGCGTAGATCATATCCTTCCATCAGTGCTTGTCTTCAATGTATCAACGCTTGACTTCTTCTTGTCAACGCTTGATCTGTCAGCGTTTGTTTTCTTCCTATCAACGCTTGTTTTACTCTTGTCAGCGCTCAAGTAGACTGGCTATATTTTATTCCCAACAGTACGTGCTGGAATCTAATGACTGAGTTTAAACCTTTTTTTCCTTTGTGTTTATCAATTGTTTGATGTATCACAAGTGATACTTTTCTTTTGAATAATTGTTGAAAAATTATGTTCATTTGTTTTTATAATATCTAGTGGTTCAATGTTTAAAGTTTATATAGATTTGAATTCTATATAATGGTGACTAAACTTGATAAGGATTGAATGAATGTGTATTTTTATATTGAACATTTATAATGTTGATTTTTACTTGAAATATCACAAGTAATTTATTACTGGTGATAGTATGTTTTTTGGATTTCAACTATAAAATTAACTTAAAAAATATCACAGTTGATAATGTATTTAAAATGTTGTTTCTTTTAATGAAGGGTGATAAATAAAATTTTGATATAGAATGTTCATCGTCATTTTAAGGTGTAGGGACGATAATAGTAAATAACCTTCACAGTTTTTTATAACAATTATCATCATGGATATACTAAGTTAAAATAGATATATTTAAACAAATAAAAAACAAAGACCAGATTAGGGATGATTTTTGTAAATAAAGTTAACTTTTATATACTCCCCCAAACACACTCTTATATTAAGAACACTTTTAAAATGTTTAATATCAAAAATATTTTTAACAAATTTCTCCTACCATTAAAATAAAAAAGACTAACCAAAGATGAATCAAATCTAACCAAAATTAACAAAAACATGGAAGGATCATCGAGTATAGCTGGGATTACAACAGATCCAATAGTTAAAAGCGAACCCACTGGAACTGATAAAGGTACTTTGATTTTCAAAAGAAAAGAAAATGTTTGTATTATTTGTATGATTTTTTCATTTGATTATGTAGATGAATTTTTTCATGCAACATATTAAATTTGTATTTTGATTAATTTATTAATTTATTATTTTTTTTTTTTGATGTTGAATTTTCATATTTTTCCTAATTAGATTTATTGTTTTATTTTTTTTGGTAACGTATCTACTTTTTAATAATGGTTTGAAGAATTTATAATTTGTTGCAACTTTTAATAACAATTGTACGTCATTTTAATTTTCCGTTAATCAAAAATCTTTTAGAAGAAAACAATTGCTTAGAAGTACTTGTAAGAAACGAACGGCAATATACGTTTTTGGAAAAAAAAGAAACGTAAAAGAGAATGTGATGAAGAAGAGATAAAAATGAAAAAAAACACTTGTTTTGGTGATGATAAAAGAAGTCGAGAAGAAAGGGGAAAGTAAAAAGTTATTGAAGAAGATGATGATTTTGGAATTAATGATTCAGAAAATAAGACCCAGCAAAGGGGTAGAAAAAAACAGTATAGTTCATTGATAGCACGTGCGTCAGTTAGGCCTCTTTAAGAAGCAATGCGTGGTTTTACAGCCCAAAGAAAGAAGGTAATCAAAGACATGGGGTTTGGAGCTTTGATTGATTTCCTGAAATTTGATATCCCAAGCAAACTTGCATTTTTTGTGGTTGATATTCTTGATACCACATCAATGATATTAAAGTGTCCATCAGAAGACATATTCATTACTCCCAAAACAGTTAATCAACTTTTTGGACTACCGATGGGGAGTAAGAACTTGCAACAAGAAGGAGAGGGACAATAGGATGACCCATTTCTTAAAGAATGGAAATGTCAGTTCAAGAATGTCAACATGGTTACAATCAAAAAATTATCAGATGTTATACTGGAGACTAAAAATGATGGTTTTATGTTTAGGATGAATGTCTTGACTTTGATTTCAAACACTTTAGGAAGTTGTGACATCTCATCAACTATCAAATTCACACTCCTGAAGAATGTTTTCGAAGGTGATGACGTTAATGATATAAAATGGTGCGAGCACATCCTTGACTGTGCTAGTTTATCGAAGCTTGCGTGGGATTCAAGGAAGAATCATAGGAAGAGTGTTGTGTTTTACGGACCAGCTTTGTTCCTGATGGTAATTTACAATAATTAATATTTTTATACTAACTTTTCTGTGTTATATAAACGTGGTATAAATATGATAAAACGTTATATGATACAGCTTGCATATCTTCATTATATTAGACGAGTCCTTTGCCTATGGGCCTTTAGCCCATTAGGGTTTAGGTTTCTGTTAGCTTATTCTCTAAGCTATGTTCTATTATAAATAGACATGCTATCTTATGTAATTCGACACTCATTTAATCAATATATTATATCTTTCATGGTATCAAGAGCAGGTAAGATTCACAAAAAAAATTGCTATCCTCCAGTCATCGGCCTACATGTCGGTGATCCGGGGGATCCTTGTTATTTTCTGCTTTATTTCTTTTTCTTTTATTTAGGATTTTATTTTCGTATGTTATTCACAAACCATGAACCCTAGCCGTAAAAAATGTTGAGTTGCCATCAATCAACTATATATATTTTTTTTCTTCACCATCTATTTTTTTATTGTCAAAGATCATTGTTGTCGACAACAAAAGTTGATCATCAAATTGCCGCTCCCTTCTAAAGGCAAAGCAAGCATGACAGAAAAACAATCGTCACGCAAAAGGAGGATGACGCAAGCAATAACCAACTATGCAGCCAAATACAATGCTTCTGCTCAATCAAACAAAAAAAGGTGAAGAAAAGAATATGTGACTTTATCATTCATTCAAGTTTGTTCGTCCGAATTCCTCTCGTTCAAACTGCGGGGGAGTATTAAGCGTGTTGATATAAAAGTTGGATGGACCGAGCTTGACCCGAATTAGGATTAATTCAGGGTCTTGTGGACTCTGGCTCTTGCACCAAGTGAAACTTGTTGAAGGAACCTGCGCACTAAAAACAGACACCGTTAGGCTTACCGTGGGTTTGTGGCCCACGATTAGACTCCAGAGTGAGAGTAAGTAGTCGATTTGAGTATATTAGGGTTTAGGGTATTGTATCGTACCTTTGTGGAACCTATGAGGTTCCTTTTATACCCGAGAGAGTCCTGGCTGGGCTCTCCTACTCTTGCTGCCAAAGGAAAGGATAATGACTCGAAATAGATTGATCTTTATCGCATAACTGAGGTAAGTGTATATCCTCTTTCCTTAGGCAAATATAATCATAAGATAGATTATATCTTTGTCTGATCCTTGTTGCAGTGTGACGAGGATACGGTTAAGTAATAAATCGTATGCGTGACAGAGACTTACTGGGCCTCCGGGGATGTGCGCGCATCACATAAGCATTAATCCACTCCTGATGAATACGGGTAGTACCCGTGAGTCAGACTATCCAGCCCGACTAGGAACTATACGTCATTATGTCCCCCCAGTCTAGTGGTCGCATGTTCTAACCATGGCTACTAGACTTCAATCTTCTAAGCGCTCAAAAAACCAATATGCATATATACCACACATGAATCCAATAAGATTCAAACATTCCCGCCAAGAAGACATTCATCCCCCCTGTTACCTAACCTCCTCAAAACCCGGGAAAAGCGTCTGCCACGTCATTTTTAGCCCTTCATCTTCCACCGTTGGATTGAGCAAGTGGGTAACACGTGGCGCAGATCTAAGCATTGAACAGTAACTTAGGAGGGCTATATTTATACCCTTGACGCCCCCTTTGACTGTTTCATCACCTCTAAATTCCCAAACTTCCATTAACATCGTCTAAAAAACTCCATCTTTGCCAGATTTCTTCTAATGTAACCTTTGCGACCACGTTATTTATATGTACAATCATGGTTAGACAATTATCCGATGTCACTTCGATCCTGACTATAGGAGAACTTGACCAGTTCATGACGGACTACTACATTCTGAATTATTTACACCCAGAAATTCCCAACCCGCGGCACAATATAAGTCAGGCGCCCAAGGGAAAAATAGGAGTATACACCCGTTTTTTTGATTATGCTAACCAGCGTATTCCCATGTCAAGCTTTCTTATCAGCGTGTTATTGCATCATGAGATCCACGTATCTCAATTGCATTGCATAGGGGAGGAAAAATTTTCAAACTTCAAAGTCAATTGCCGTACTTTAGACATAGAACCCATCGTAGACTTATTCTGTGTGTTTAACCAACGGCATCTTGCCAATGGTTGGGTCTCATTCGCAAAGCAAAAGACTGGGATGCAGTGCTATGACGGAGAGATAGATTCCCTAAGGGATTGGAATGATAGGTTTTTTTGGATTGACGAAGCCTCTTTTCCTTTACATTTTCCCTTTTTTACCCCTGGAACGGTGAGGAAGGACCCAACCCCTGGCCTCAACTCGTATAATACTGAGGACGCGGAGCTTTTGAATAACAACCGCATTCCTGTACAACCGTACCCTGAGACGCTGTTGGTTATTCTTGGGCTGAGTCGCGTAGTCGCCTGTGGCGCACACCAGATACCTTTATTCCGTACCCAATCTGGCCAGGGTTAGTGGTTCTTCTCGCGTTCTTCATAGCATCTTGTAAGTACCATCTTTGTTTGAAAAACTAAAATTTTTTATTCTTGTTTGTTTGTCTTATATGTACGCAGTGATGGATGTGCTCGACCTTGTGCGTGGTGCTTTCCCTGATGATTTAATAGTCTACTCTCGCCCTGAGAAGGAAAACGAAAAGACACTGCAAGAGCGCGCAAATATGAACACCATGGACCTGGAGGTTGGGGAGGCTTCTGCAACGCAAGAACAAGAAGACACCAGTGCAGAGCAGCCACCCCAACCACCAGTACAGCAACAACAACAACCACCACAAGAACAACCACCACCCTTTCTCAGCTCCTCTCTATCATCAGACAATTTTACTAAAGATTATGAGGTCGCCGTGCAGCAATTTGAGGAGGAGGAGAACTCTACTTGGTTGGGGAAAAGGCGGAGAAACCTCCCAACAGCTTATCGTAAATCCGCCCGAACAGGAGCTGGGCCCTCGTTGACAGAGGCGCGCATGACTAAAGAAGATACCGAGGGGAAGGCTGCGGGGACTCCTCCACGAAATCCTCCCGCCACCATCAAATTAAGGTAAAACTTGTCTGTGTTTTAGTGCTATCGCACTTATGCCTCCTTTTATTCTTCTAATCCCCGCTCCCCGCCCCCCCCCCCCCCCCCCAAAGGAGACTTCAACAGCGGGAGTGATCGCATTCCCCCAAGATCCCATGTTTGCCCCAAGCTGGGGTTTGCCCGTGTATTCGGAGCTGACCGGTGCTTTTGACTGTTCCAGATTCCTGGACAACATTGTGCCCCCTGGCCGAGATGCTATACTAGAAGGGATGAGCGATGCGGTTCTTGCAGACGAAGTCAGTTATTTTTCGTCGCAGAACATGACACTAATGTTGTGCATCAAGAAGAGGTTCTTAGAGCTATCCTCCCAAGTCCAGTCAACCGAAGAAAGGCTTGGGCAAGTTGTTGAGGAGAAGTCTCTTGCCCTTGGGGAGATGTAGGAAAAGATCAACCAAAAGGTTGAGAGAGGGCGACAAGATGCTGCTCTCATTCATTCCTTAACTAAAGAGAGGGATGAGCTAGCCTCCGCGCTTGATGATGAGCGCACCCAGCTCAATCTGCTAAAGACCTTTAATCAAGAAGCAATGAGGGCTTTTGAGCAGGGAAAAAATCATTTTGTAGTTGATGTAGATGCGCTGGGCGCAAGGGTGAAAGTTGAGGTGAGCGATCTCAGCAGTCAACTGAAGAGATTGAGCATTGAATTTGACGAAGACTTGTATCCACGTTTGATGAAGGAGATAGCTGAGAAGCGTTGGTTGGTGCGCCACGGTTTGCGCCTAGCCGCCATAGGTGCTTTAGAAGACCCTACTATGCAGGCCACCTTCGCTCAGTCTGTTATTGCGGCGGTGAATGAGGGCACCTCCAAGGGTCTAGAGAAGGCGCACGAAGCTGAACTGCTAAAGAAAGACTTGGAATAGGTGCCTTTCTACGATTCTTCTGCTAGGTCAAAGCTTACGGGCGCCCTGAATAACATGAGTGCATGCCCTCTGCCATCTTTCGGGCTTGGCGACAAGGATCATGAGGTACCACTTGAAGTTGTCATGGAAGGCTTAACTCTGGCGCGCCATAAGGCGGAGGGCGCGGAGGAGCAGGCTGATTTTCACTTGAGGCCTTCCTTAGAGCAGTTGATGGTACCAATTTTTGCTTACCTTGGGGATGTGCTTGACCCTTTTAGGGTTGAGAAGGAAGGACCATTGTCTGAAGTGCTTGCAGCGCACGCTAGCCGTGTTGCTGCAAAGTAGACTCTCTTGGGCATAGAGGTTACGCCTTCTGTTTGTGCTGCCCACCTTACTTCCTCCATCCCTATGTTGCCCTTGCCACTGCTAGAGAGAGACACGCGCGTGCTTGACCGAATAGAGAAGGAGATGAAAGATCACCGTGCGTTGTTGAAGCTAAAGAGGTCATCCTCTGATACGAATTTGCTTTCCAATAGTTTATCTACTTTGTAACTATTTGTGTATTTGTATGTGAGAATATTCGCACTTGGCATGTAATGAACACGTTCTCTTTTTGTTATGAGTAGATTTTTCCACGCTTTAATGCTTATAGCGCAGAGTTACTTTATGAATTAGTGTAATTGAATAAATGGTCCTTATGGGTGAGGCAGACTCATTACGTGCGGTATACCGCTACTACCATAAGGACGGCCAGGTGAGGCTGACCAGTTGTTAGGTGTGCACAATTGTGTCTTCTTAGTCTTAGAATGTACTGGCTGTATAACTTGCTACGACGTCATTGATAGCAAGGGGCCTAACAAGGATACATGATCTGTGGTGATGGGGTTGCATCCCTCTTACTCGACGAGTCTAATTAGTAGGTTAGACCCATTCCTCTTATTTCTCCTGGATACGTTGTACGCGTACGCCAGTAGGCAACATATACTATATACGAAGTGTATGATAAAAATAAACGTCTTTTGAATGCGTCGTGGAACTAGCTAGGGACCAAGACAGTTTTATTAATACTTGCAAGATTTTAAATACATGACATAAAAGAAAAAAGAAATATAATACATTGGTTTCAGAAGTTCACGGCTAAAGGTAGCACCTCTTTAGATGGCAAATGTTCCAAGTCCTCCGTAGGTCGTGACACTCCATATCACGCAGTCGATATGCGCCGTTTCCCAATGCATCTGGAAAATGTTCCAAGTCCTCCGTAGGTCGTGACACTCCATATCACGCAGTCGATATGCGCCGTTTCCCAATTATGTCAAAGTTCAGCCGTAATTCGTCATCGTTTGTGACCATGTCTACTTCTACTGTGCGGAGCGTTTGCAGCCCGATTTTGGCTGGGATAACTGCCTCTGTTTCGTACGTTAGGGCGAAAGGGTTATCACCCGTAGCTGTTTTTATCATTGTGCGATGTGCCCACAAGACATGTGATAACTCTTCGACCTATTTTTTTATTGTTTTCCCCTAATCGCGCCTTTATGCCATCTCCTAGACTCCTATTTGCTCTTTCCATAAGTCTATTCGTTTGTGGGTGGGCTACCGATGTGAATCTTTGATTGATGTTGTTTTTCGCGCACCAATCTTTGAATGGGTTCTCCGAGAATTGTTTTCCATTATCAAAAACGATCTCTCCAGGTAGCCCGAAGCGACATACTATATTGTCCCATACGAACCTTTTTACTTGGTTTCTTGTGATTGTTGCGACTGGCTTTGCCATAATCCACCTCGTGAGGTAATCCATCGCTACTATTAGGAACTTAATTCCACTTACAGCCATAGGAAAAGGTCCTGTGATGTCTATTCCCCACTTAAAGAATGGCCAAGGGGAAGTGATAGGTGTCAGTTCCTCTTGGGGTTGACGCGGTATCGGCCGGTGCACCTGGCAATCATTGCATTTGTATATGAGTGTACGTGCGTCCGCGTGCATGGTTGGCCAATAATATCCGTTGCGTAACGTTGTTGCCACTACTGACCATGGTCCTGCGTGCATGCCGCAAGATCCCTCGTGTATTTCACTAATGACATACTGCGCTTGTCGCGACCCTACACACCTTAGACATGGCTAAAGGAATGAGCGTTTGTAAAGAATCCCGTCCCTGATTTCAAACTGCCTCGAGCGTCTTCGTATTCGTCGTGCTTCAGTTTTGTCATGCGGGAGTGAATCTTTCGTCAAATAGTCTATGATCGGTGTCATCCATGTAGGACCTTCTTCCTCCACCACCGATTTAACTTCTTGTTCTTTTATGGATTTTTCTTTAAGGGTCTCTACCAGTACCTGATTTGTCTTTTACGGCGTTGCGCGGTCTGTACGTAATATTGTGTTCCCCAAGTAGAACACTCCACTTTTGTAACCTAGCTGCTACATCCGGTTTTGCTATTATCTATTTTATGGGTTGATCTTTGATCACCACAATGGGATGTGCTTGAAAGTATCTGCGCAACCTTTTCGCCGCAAATACTAGTGCGAATACCAACTTCTCCATTGGGGTATAATTCAGTTCCAAGCTTTGTAATGCTCTGCTTATGAAGTATACTGGTGTTTGCACATTCTCCCTATCCGTCATTAGCACCGCGCTGATCTCTCAATGTGTAGCTGACAAGTACATTATCAGCTCTTCTTTTGGGCGTGGTGCGACTAACATAAGGAGCGATGCTAAATGCGTTTTTAGTTCCTCGAAGGCTTTTTCAGCTTCCTCTGTCCAATTGAAGTCTCCCTTTTTTATACACTTCTTGAGTGTTTTAAATAAAGGGAACGATTTCTCTGCGGATTTGGACAAGAATCTGTTCAACCCTGTGAGCTTCCCGTTTAGCGATTGCACTTCCTTTTTTTCTTTGGGCTTTGAAGCTGAATGACTGCGTCTGTCTTTTCCGGGCAGGGTTTGATGCCATTGGGGTCGATCATGTATCCTAGGAACATGCCTTCTTTTTGCCCCAAAGGTGCACTTTTTTAGGTTTAACTTCATGTTTATTCTCCTAAGTGTTGAGAATGTTTCCTCTACATCTCGGATAAGTTCGTCCTCTGTGTGACTTTTTTTTATCACCAGGTCATCAACATATACCTCCAAATTTTGCCTGATTTGACCTTTGAACGCCTTATCAACCAATCGCTGGTACGTGACCCCTGCATTCTTAAGTCTGAATGGCATTTTTGTGTAGAAATACACACCCTAGCTGGTGTGAAATGTTGTTTTTTCCTCGTCTTGCTCTGCCATTTGTATCTGGTGGTATCCTTTGTATGCGTCTAGGAATCATTTAAAAGGATATCCGCATAATGATTCTACCTTCCAATCTATTTCTGGGAGTGGATAGCAGTCTTGGGGGCAAGCTTTATTGAGGTCTGTGAAGTCAACACACATGCGCCAGTTGCTATCATGTTTTTTAAGCATCACTGGGTTAGCGAGCCAGTCATGGTAGTAGACTTCTCGCATGATTCCTGCATCCACCAGCTTCTTCACTTCCTCAAGTATCACCTTGCTGCGCTCTGGAGTCTGTCTCCTTTTCTTTTTCCTGACCGGGGGATATCCTTCATGGATTTGCAGCTTGTGTTCGGCTATTGACCTTGCTACCTCCGTCATGTCTTTAGGTTCCCACGCGAAGATGTCTAGGTTATCCTTTAAGAGGCGGCACATGTCAGTCTTTCCTTTGCCGGACAATGTCCCCCCAGTCGTTATCTCTTGATCTGGATATTGTGGATGGACTGTCACTTTTAAGTTCGACGATGAATCTATCCTAGGTTCCGTCGTAACCCGAGGGGGTTCCGCGATCGTGTTGCGCTCTGGGAGTGCGATGGCTGTGTTGAAGATCGTTACGATTCCTCCCTTTACTGGGAACTTCATCATGCCATGTGTCGTAGAAGGTACTGCTCGCATTGCTAGTATGGCAGGTCACCCAATGATTCCGTTATACTGCGATGGTGATCGTATTATCAGGAAGTTCATTGTGACCTTTGTCGAATGTTCCTCGTTTCCCACTTTCAGTACTAGCTTTAGTTGGACCAAGGGCCACACCGCTTCTCCACTGAATCCGTTGATCGGTGAGGTTGCAGGTACCATCTGGCTCCTTACTTCTGCGTTGAGTTTCAGGAAACAATGTTCATACATTATTTCTGCTGATGAGCCTCCATCGACGTACATTCGATGTATACTGTGTTCACTGATGTTTATTTCTATCACTAACGGGCCTTCTGCCACATTCCTCGTGCTGGGGGGGGGGAGGAGATGTCTCTTCCTTTCGAGAATTTTTGGCTCACCTTTTGCTTTGTCCTTCGCTGCCATGCTTCTACCATGTAAACATTTGTGTGAGCGGTTTTTGGTTTCCCATCCTCTACGGTTTCTTTGACAAGGTGTTTTAGCTTGCCTTCTTTTACCATATTCTTGATATGTTTTTGCAGCTGAATACATTCATTCGTAGTGTGTCCCTTCTTATCATGATATTCACAATATCTATTGCCAATGCGCCTTTCTACCGGAGTGGTCATTGGCAATGGTCTTAGGAAGTTAGCACCTTATGATATAAGGATTTCCCTTGGAGTTAACTTAAGAGGAGTAAACCTGAAGTTACTAACTCGTCCCTCTCTTTTATTTCCTTGGTAATCGAGACCTCTAGGCCTGCTTTGCCTACTAGACCCTTTATTAGGCGCGTCACGTGGTCTATGACCATGGGCGTTTTGTATGGCCTCTGAGGCAGCTGATTCCCCTATATGAAGGATCTCACTCGCCGTAGTACCCCATCAAAGGTTTCTGGGGGTTTTTCATTTAGCTTTTTTATTGGATCACTGTTGCGTATACCTGCCATGAAGCAAGATACTTTTAGGATCTCTGGGCATTCCTTTCTTTGAAGGCATTCACTTTTGAAACGTTCTAGAAAGTCCTCCAGGTATTCGCCCTGGTTCTGCTTAATGCTGGCGAGTAATACAGCACTCCTATCATATCTTTTCTGTTGCACATAGTTTCTTTTGAATGCTTTTCGCAATACTTCGAACCCATTAATTGTTCGTGGCGGAAGTATATCGTACCAGAGCCGTGCGTTTCCTACAAGTGTAGAATTGAACATATTGCACCATACAGGTTCTGGCCATTGCTCAATGCCTTCTTGGGATTCGAAGACTTTTAGGTGGTCTTCTAAATCTGAGGTGCCATCGTATGTTTTTACGTTGGCTGGCATGCGACGCTTTCTTGTATCCGAGTAATACTATATGCGTCTTGTGAAAGCATTTTCTAGCTCTTCTCCAGGGTTGTGAGAAGTCTAGGTCATCTAAAGAGTAATATTCACGCCTGCGCTTTGCAGGGTGGTTATCACCCGATCTTGATGGATCACTTTCAGAGGAATGATCGTGTTCTGCGCGCTCCTTTCCTTTCGTTCCCTTCCGATTTTTCATGTGTTTGGAAACTAGTGGGATGAGGGCTTGCAGATTATTCGCTACATATTCTTCCATTGCGCGTGCCTTAGTAGCGATTACTTCCCCGCTTTCTTCTGATGCGGGGGTCATCCTTCTTTTGTGTTTATTAGGAGGAGGCTGAGCTGACTCATGTCCTATGTTTCTTTCCTCAACAATAGGTAGGGGAGTTGAGAATAAAATATTTGTTCCTCTGAAAGGTGGATTTGTTACATCCCGACTGTCTGCCTCGCTGGCGGATCCAGGAATGACATTCGCGGATGCAATGTGAGCATCTACCGTCGAAGTTCTTCAATGGCCTTCGTTCACACCGTTTTTAGTCATTGCTTAGTGTTAGTGTAGGGTCCCACGGATGGCGCCAACTTGTTAATTCAAAAGTTGGATGGACCAAGCTTGACCCGAATTAGGCTTAATTCAGGGTCTTGTGGACTCCGGCTCTTTCACCAAGTGAAACTTGTTTAAGGACCCCGTGCACTAAAAACAGACACCGTTAGGCTTACCGTGGGTTTGTGGCCCACGATTAGACTCCAGCGTGAGAGTAAGTAATCGATTTGAGTATATTAGGGTTTAGGGTATTGTAACGTACCTTTGTGGAAGCTATGGGGTTTCTTTTTTATCCGAGAGAGTCCTAGCTGGGCTCTCCTACTCTTGCGACCAAAGGAAAGGATAATGACTCGAAATACATTGATCTTTATTGCATAACTGAGGTAAGTATATATCCTCTTTCCTTAGGCAAATATAATCATAAGATATATTATATCTTTGTCTGATCATGTCGCAGTGCGACGAGGATACAATTAAGTAATAAATCATATACGTGACAGTGACTTACTGGGCCTCTTGGGTTGTGCGCGCATCACATAAGCATTAATCCACTCTTGATGGATACGGGTAGTACCCGTGAGTCGGACTATCCAACCCGACTATGGACTATACGTCATCAGAGCCCATTAGGCAAATGACTCGTCTAATACATTACACAAAGTTTGATCAGATGAAAGTAACCAGACGAGTACCATCGATTAAAAGCTGGAATTCAAGTATGATGTTGGACCAAAAAGAAACAATTGAGGTCAACAACAATTGTATAGGAACTTCAGAAATTCTACTAGCTAGCGTATGTCTGACATCCAATATCAACCACATAAATTAACAACTCTAGTATTAATCAATAACCACCACCTACAACATGCCAAAGATCCACTACCATTCACCCTGCCAGAGACAAGTTCTTACCACAGTATTCCTGTTAAAACACCAATTTAAGTTAATACCGCAAGAACTTCATTGCAGCAACAAAATGGGACAATTTACTAACCATTTTCCTGTAGATGAAGGGGACATATTTGTGTTTAGTCATATGAATGATTCTCTCACACACAAACACAAGGAGTGAAATACACCAAAAAAAAACTTGGCTCGGGTGAACGGGGAGATCGAAGACTGAGATGAAGGTCAGCATAGTCGATATAGTGTAAGCCTTTGTGATGGCATACCTTTTCAAGTCAAGCCACAATAACATTATATAATATTATATTATATGATCAAGAGTATAGTAATACTAAGGAAAAGTAAGGCTAACAATTCAAAGATATCAAAAGGTTTAAATCGGCTGGGGAAACCCCAACCCCGTGCACCCTTTTAGGTGCCGACTGACCCTTCCCCAAGGACCAAGGCCCCCCAGGAAATAAGAACCTGTTCTTAATGAGTTGGGATTGAACCCAAGACCTATATCTCAAAATCCCTCTTTTACCGGTCAACTGGACGTTTGCGGTGGGGGAGTGATAGCAAGGAGCATTAATCCTTGAACTCGCATTTATATGGCGGTTATTGCGAAAAAATAGTTTAAGGGGTAAACCGACAAATGGGTGAATGTTTATATTAATTAACCCGGAGTAATAAAGCAAGAGTGAAAAATAATTACATACCATATTTGAAATTCGGTAAGTCGCCCAAGGAAAGGTTTGAAGTCATCTGAGCCTGATGTGACAGGAAGGCAGGGTTCGTTGACAGTCTGGTGATGAAATGGAGTCACAAAAAAGAGCAGTAGAAACGATACATAGATCCAGAGAAAAAAGGAAATAAGGTAAAACCCTCAATAAAAAACCTATAGGGAAAAGAGAGATGCTAAAATTGCAGCAACGAGCCACCAAAGACGTGCGTGTGGGACAGTTTAATCTAGGTAGATCTGGTAAAGCCTGCAAAACCGCCTCTAGGGATACAAAGCTGCTGACTTGATACGATATTCTTCATTATCGATCCATAGCTGTTGGGAATAAATTAAGGCCAGATCACTTGAGCGCTGACAAGAGTAATACAAGCGTTGACAAGAACAAAACAAGCGCTGACAGCTCAAGCGTTGACAAGATAAAGTCAAGCGTTGACACATTTAAGACAAGCACTGATGGGAAGATATACTCTACGCGTGTATTGTATTTTAGATTACTTCTAGTAAAGATAGGAACAACAATGTATTTTCTATATTTATCTTTACCTAGAATAGCTGATACGTAGATTATTGTACAAGGCTTCTTATGTCTATAAAAGAAGACCTTTAGGTTAATGTTTGATATAAGTTTTCATTCGTAAACTACTTTCATTGTAAGCAAGTTTGATATTATTAATCAAAGTGAAAGTTTGTTTATATCATTGTGTGTTCTTGTTTAAGTGTTAAATTCCGCATAACACTTAGATTCATAAGTATATACAAAGGTTTCTCTAAGTGTATTACTTGATCTAATCTCGTATACATAAAGCTAATCGATCTAAGTTTGGGATCAACAAGTGGTATCAGAGCTAGTTGAGAAACTTTTGATCTTAAAGGACACAAGAACCCTAGAAATCACCAAAACCCTAATTTTCTCAAAAACCCTAACAACATCATGTCAACTCTAGAGATCACCAACTCAAACTCCTCACCCTTACCAAACATCAATATTCCTATGCTTGATCCAACCAACTTTGATTTGTGGAATTTTAACTTTGAGCAATATCTAGGGATCTATGACTACACACTCTGGGAGATTATTGAATATGGAAACACATTCAATAAGGCTCAAAAGATTGCCAATGCTATTGCTGCAAGAACAGCTGTTGCTGGATGTTCAGAAGCTGATAAGAAGGAAAAACCTGATGATGGTAGAGCTGTGTCTGCTGAAGACATAGCAAAGAGAAGGGTTGACATGAAAACCCTAAATATTCTGAAGCTCTCTTTGGGACATGAGAACCAGCATAAATACAGAGGTTATGAATCTGCTAGGGATCTTTGGGCAGCTCTTGAGGTTGCACATGGTGGCAATGCAGACACTAAGGAAGAAAAGAAAAAGAAACTCATGCATGATTATGCTGTCTTCAAAGCTCAACCCAATGAGAAACTGAGTAGTGTGAGAAGCAGATTGCTTGACATTACAAGCAAGTTGTCCTTCATGGGGACACAAGTTGGTGATGTTGACATTAATGCTACCTTTCTTAAAAGTCTTGGTGAGGCATGGAAGATTGAGGCAAGATCTATTCTTGCCAACAATACTTACAAGAGCTCCTCGTTTGATGACATCTACAACAAACTAAGGCTGTTGGAAGATGAAACTCTTTTAGAGCATGGAAGCAAATCTACCACCAGTAACATGGCCTTCTTCTCTCATAGTGAAGGTCAATTCAATCAGAAGGACTCTTACAAACATCCAGTTACTGGATCATCATATGTCAGCGCTGAAACAAGTCCTGTCAACGTCTTCTATTCAGACGCTGACACATTCAAGAATGACTCCCCAAGAGTTAAACCTACTGGTTTGGATTTGGATATTGTTTGTGCTTACATTGCTTCTTTGCCTAATGGTTCAGTGATTACATATGAGGACCTTGAGCAGATAAGTGATGAGCACTTGGAAGAGATGGACATTAAGTGGAACATGGCTCTTGCTAGTATAAGAGCAAATAGGTGGAACAGAAGGTTTAAAAAGAAGATGACCTTCAATGCTAAAGACACAACTGGATTTGATAAATCCAAAGTTGAATGCTACAACTGTCATCGTATGGGGCACTTCATGAGGGAATGCAGATCTCCTAGAAGATCTGATGCTGGTAAACCCTCAAGTCAGGTTGTAAAAGCCCAGGATTCCAAAGCCATGGTTGCAGTTCAAGGAATTGATGGTATGGGATGGGATTAGAGCTATCTGGCTAAGAATGTTGAAGAGGATAAAGCTTTGGTTGCTGATATTGAAGAAGAAGAGCATGTTGAATATGCTCTCATGGCACACTCCTCCTCTTCATCTGATAATGAGGTATATGATGATGCTTTTTGTAGCAAAGGTTGTAGGTTAAATACTGAAAGACTTAACAAAGAGGTGTTAAGATTATTAGATGATATGAGTACTGAAAGATGTAAATTGTCTAATTACCAACTAGCTCTCACTGAAACTGAGAAAACCATTTCTGAATACAAGAAAATGGAATTTGATTTAAAAGATAAAATCAATATCTTAAAACATGAGTTAGATGCTAGTATTGATATTAGAAATATCATGGAAAGGGTTAATGGTGAGTTACAGGCTAAGTTAGATGAGGCTATTAAGAATAAAGATAATGTTAGCCTTAAAATTCAAAGATTTGATAGAGCCACCCAAACCCTAGGAGACTGTGTGGGTAAACAAAGGGATCCTAAGGACATGACTGGGATTGGGATGAATGATTACTCTTTGGTTCCACCACCAGCTGGTGACTTCTATGGTGTCCAACAAAAGGACCTATCTTGGACTGGTTTGCCAGAGCTCCAAGAGGAGGAATTCATTCCTCCACCAAGAGTTGTCACTCCAGTTGAAGAGTATCAACAAAAGTTGACTGACCTGAATGAATGGAAGAAAGCTAACCCTACTTTGTTTGTTAAGGGTGGCTTACTATGTGAAAGTCCAAATGAGTCAACACCCATTAAGGTTACTAACCCAATCACTGGTAAAGTTGTTGACTTAGGCTCAAACACTGTTAGAAGACCTACCATTAAATATGCAGAGATGTATAGGAATACTAGGTCACCCAAGAGCCAAGTTAGCAATCATAGAACAAGCTTCTTCTCTTCTAGACCTAAGGTTGTGTCTAGGAAAGCTTGTTACACGTGTGGTAGCTTTTCACACTTGGCCTACAAGTGTGTCAACGCTCCCAAATCCAGCGCTGACAGGAACAATTTCAGCGCTGACAGGAACAAAGTCAACGTTGTTAGGAAGTCAAACGTTGTCAGACCCAAACCTTGTGTGCAGCAAAGTCCACAAGTGATTAGACCTGTCCCATTCTTTACTAGAGGGTCTAACACTCATGGACAAAGACCATTTCAAAAGACAAACACCTGGTCAAATAGGCAATGGTTTCTGTAGCAAACCCTAGGTTCAGCGCTGACAAGGGTAATTTCAGCGTTGACATGACAAATTCTAACGCTGACAGAAACGTGACCAGACCTAAATATTTGCAACCACAAGGTAAGGGGTCTAAAGCTTCTTCAAGCTTAACATGGAGACCCAAGAAAGATCAAAACCCTAATGATAATGGGATTTCAATGACTTGCAACAGATTTAATTACATTTCAAATGTCATTACAAAACCTATTGGGGTTAACTGGGTATTTCATCCTAAGAAAGATGAGAATGGGGTTGTTGTGAGAACTAAGTCTGTTCTTATTGAACAACCAGATGAATCCAAGTCTTTTAAGACTTGGGTTCCCGAAGAAAACTAATTTGTTTTCTTTATGTGCAGGGCATTCAAAGACAGGTCAATGATTATGGATATTGGGATAGTGGATGCTCAAGGCACATGACAGGGAAGGAAGACTATCTTACTAACTTCACTCCCATTAAGGATGGTGACAAGGTTTACTTTGGAGGCGGATATGGCACTATCACAGGCAAAGGAACCCTGCTCACCAAGAATTTGCAGTTTGAGAACGTCTTTCTGGTAAAAGAACTTGATTACAACCTTTTTAGTGTATCACAAGTTTGTGATAACAAAAATAAAGTTCTGTTTACTGATACTGAGTGTTTGGTGTTAAGCAAGGATTTTAAGATCCCTGATGAGAAATATATTGAGTATAGAACACCTAGGCATAAGGACATATATAATGTGAATTTGAATGGGATTAAAATGAATAATAATATGTCTTGTTTTTATGCTAAAGCCTCAGTAGATGAGAGTAATTTGTGGCACAGGAGACTAGGGCACATAAATTTTAAAAATGTAAATAGACTTGTGAGACTTGGTTTAGTTGATGGTTTGCCTGAGAAGGCCTTCCACAATGACCACTCTTGTGTTGCATGTCTTAAAGGCAAGCAGCAGAAGGTCTCATTCAGGTCCAAACAGGTGCACACTAGTTCTAGACCTCTTCATATGCTACACATGGACCTCTTTGGTCCAACAAATATAGAAAGTTTGAATGGTAAGTCATATTGCTTTGTCATCACATATGACTTTTCTAGGTTTACTTGGACATTTTTTCTAGCTATGAAGAGTGACACAGCTGATATTCTAATTAATTTTATCACTCAGATTGAGAAGAGGTCTGGCAATGAGGTTAAAATGCTTAGGAGTGATAATGGTGGAGAATTTAGGAATAAAAAGCTAGATGATTTCTGTGCCAGGAAAGGAATTACAAGGCAATTTAGTATTGCTAGAACCCCACAACAAAATGGGGTTGCTGAGAGGAAAAATAGAACCCTAATTGAAGCAGCCAGAACAATGTTGGCTGATGCTCACTTTCCTATAGCCTTTTGGGCTGAGGCTGTTAATACAGCTTGCTATGTGCAAAATAGAGCATTGGTTAACAAAATTCAGAATAAAACACCTTATGAGTTACTTTGGGGTAGAAAACCTAATATTGGTTTTCTCAGACCTTTTGGTTGTCATGTAGTAGTGTTGGATACTAGTGATGCCTTAGGGAAATTTAGTGCAAAAGGTGATGAGGGTTACTTCATGGGGTATTCAGTGCAGAGCAAGGGATATAGGGTTTATCTTAAAGAGGACAAACGTATACTTGAAAGAGTACATGTTAGGTTTTTAGAAAATAAGCCTAGTGATCCTGAAAGTGGTCCTAATTGGTTGTTTGACTTGGAACCTTTATCTAGAACTTTAAATTATATGCCTGTCACTAATCCAGACATTGTGAAGGTAACTTCAAATGTTATGGAGGAACAAGTTGTTGATGTTTCAGGTACTCAGGTTCATGAAAAGGTTGGATCACAAGCAGAAAAGACATCTCCTATCCTAGAATATGTTTCCATTCCCATTTGGACAGATGCTTTTGCTGCTGCTGCTGCTGGAAAAGATAATGGTGGTTTCCAAGCACCACCAGATACAAACATGCATGGTCCTTCAGGCGCTGACAAAGGCAAATCTAGCGCTGACAAGACCAATTCAGACGTTGATGGCTCAGACGTTGACAACAATAGTTCAAGCGTTGTTAGCCCAAGCGCTGACAAACAAGATTCAGACGTTGACAACACCTTTGCACATCTTTTCTCTTCCACTTTTGAACAAGGTGAACCTTCCAATTCATATGAAGAAGGTCATCCTTATGTTGATATAAGAGAGTCTGATGAAGAAGATATTGGCAATATGGAGCGTGAGGTTGAGGACACCAGACTTTTTGAAGGAGGAGTTCTCACTTCCACAATGAAGAATCACCCTACTTCCCAGATCATTGGTGATATTATGACTCCAGTACAGACTAGAAGATCTCATCAAGGTCTTGGTGGGTTTATTGCCAATATACACAAGAAAGTTGATACCCCTCTTGTGCAAGCATGTTTGTTTGCCTGTTTTCTGTCACAACAGGAACCCAAGAAAATATTTGATGCTCTCAAAGAACCAAGTTGGGTGGAAGCAATGCAGGATGAGCTTCACCAATTTGCAATTCAGGATGTTTGGGAGCTGGTTGATTGTCCCAGATATGTCAGACCTATTGGGACAAGATGGGTTCTAAGGAACAAAAGAGATGAAAGAGGCATTGTGGTCAGAAACAAGGCAAGGTTAGTGGCTCAGGGATATACACAAGAGGAGGGGATAGACTATGAGGAGGTCTTTGCACCAGTTGCAAGGACTGAAGCTATCAGAATTTTTCTAGCCTATGCATCCTGCATGGGATTCACAGTCTATCAAATGGATGTCAAGAGTGCTTTCCTCTATGGAACTATTGTTGAGGAATTATATGTGATGCAACCTCCTGGTTTTGAGGATCCAGAGAATCCAGATAAAGTGTATACAGTCAAAAAGGCTATGTATGGCCTTCATCAAGCCCCTAGAGCATGGTGTGGTACTTTGTCTACCTATTTGGTGGACAATGGATTCAAAAGGGGCACCATAGATCAGACACTGTTTACAAAGAAGAAAGGAAAGGATGTGTTGCTTGTGCAGGTCTATGTTGATGATATCATTTTTGGGTCTACTGATCCAAAGATGAGTGAGGATTTCTCCAAACTTATGACAGACAAATTCAAGATGAGTGCTATGGGGGAGATGAACTTCTTTCTTGGTTTACAAGTTCAGCAGAAAGAGGATGGTATCTTCATGTCCCAGGATAAATATGTTGCTGAGATCTTGAAGAAGTTTGGCTTTTCTCCACATGAAAAGATGGCTACCACTCCTATGGATAGAGAACACCCTTGGGGAAAGATTGGAGATGGGAAAGATGTTCATGTCAGGCACTATAGATCCATGATTGGATCCTTGATGTATCTTACTGCCTCCAGACCTGACATCATGTTTGCTGTGTGTGCTTGTGCACGCCATCAAGTGACTCCCAAAGAATGACACCTTTATGCTGTGAAGAGGATCTTTAGGTACCTAAGATGATATCCTGGTCTTGGTTTGTGGTACCCAAAGGATTCACCATTGGAGCTAATTGCATACTCAGATAGTGATTATGGAGGTGATAAATTTGATAGGAAATCCACAACTTGTGGATGTCAGTTTCTTGGGAGCAGATTGATATCTTGGCAATGCAAGAAACAAACAGTGGTGGCTAATTCTACAACTGAAGCTGAGTATGTGGCTGCAGCTGCTTGTTGTGGCCAAGTTTTGTGGATTCAGAACCAACTGTTGGACTATGGGTATAACAGTAACAGTACTTTATGCATCATTAAGAATCCTGTACATCATTCTAAAACTAAACACATAGAAATTAGACACCATTTTATAAGAGATTGCTTTGAGAAAGGTTTAATACAACCAGATAGGGTTGACACTGAGGAAAATGTGTCAGATTTACTAACTAAACCTTTTGATGCTGGGAGGTTTCAATACTTGGTAACAAGTATTGGAATGGTCAATCTCACATAATATGTGTTTTGGAGTCTTTTTGTAAAAGTATGTACAGGATGATGCATTGTTATTGGTCTTATGATGATTTAGATTTTCCACTATATTTTTCTAACACTGACAAAGGTTGCTTGAACACTGATAAGTGTTTTTGTAACGTTGTCAGCAATATAATTGTCTAACGCTGACAAAGCTTCCCTCAACGCTGTCATGTGTTATCGGGGCGTTGTCAGCAACAATGTTAGTTTTGTGGTTTTCAATCTAAATGTGCAGATGGTGTTAGCAGTATACCATTGGATACAATGTTGCTTATGGATCAATGGAGAAGCATTTGGACAAGTTTTTATTTATGGATGATGGTTGGAATGTTTAATTCCTATCTTGACATAAATTTTTTATGTTCATGCATGATTTTAGCAAACTTTTGTATCATAGTTTTAGGGGAGGTTTTAGGAACCTTTAGGATGTTTGGGTATCCATATGATACTCTTATCACAATTCTAGATTGTGTCCACAGGTGAGTATGAGTTAGTTTTACTAAATCATGAGGCACTATAGCATGCAAAGTTGATATACTATGCATGCTGCCAAGACATTTTTGGCCTAGAATTGGTTGTGGTCTGTTGGGTGACTTGGGAATAATTTTGTTATGGGATTTACCTGGGAGTAACAAGGAATTTTGTAAGGTAACTTGGTTGTTAAGAGTTTTGGTTAGCAAGGGACACTAGAGGACTGTTATGTCTATCTTGCTTAAGCAAGTGTGCATAACTGGACAGTGCTTGCCGCCCTATAATAATTATCAGCTTTTGGTTATCTTCTCTAGGATAAATTACTTGTTTAGGTCATTTTTCATTTTTAAAATATTTTTATTTTTGGACGCTGACAAGAATTTTCCAAGCGTTGTTGTGACCAAATTAGACGCTGACATGGCTATAGGCAAACGTTGACAAGATTATAGCCGTTGGGCGTTGATGGGTTATTTTTGACCGTTGACACTCAATGGGACCTACCCAGTTGTTATTTTTGACATATTTTTAGGCCGTAATTTTGGGAGTTCTTACTTTACATTTAATGCATGAGATAAACTTATACTTTTTCAATATTTTCATGATTGATTTTTGAAAATACTTGCCTATTTTTGGGCCTATCACATGTATTTTCTTCTCCTATAAATTTGGCTCCTGTTTTTAAACAAGGTATCTATAATTCTTGTCTAACACAATTTTCTCTTATCAACTTCAACTTCTTCACTTAAATTAACAGCTTTCATCAATGGCACCCAAGTTTAAACCATCAGAATTGGAATTGGGGTTCAGGTCTCAACACAACATGATTGCGTATCTTGAAGCTGATGATGCTCTGTTTCCCCAATACACACAAATGGTGGCGTATTTGAACGCATCCCCATTAAGGTATGCTCTTTCTCATGCACCACTCATTCCAGTCACACATATTAAACAGTTTTGGAACACTGTTAGTTCCTCAACAGTTAATAGAGTGACTACATTGACTTCTATTGTTCATGGGAGACCTTGGGTGGTTACTGAGGCTTTGGTACGCCAAGCCTTGCATCTTGATGATGCTGATGGTATAGCCACCCTTCCCATTAATGAGATAGAACAAGGGCTTAGGGCTTTGGGATATCCTTTTCCTGATGAAGGTACCTTAAACAAGTATCATAAGCAGGAATTTCCCCCAGCCTGGAAGTACCTCATACATGTCCTCCTTCAATGTTTGAGTGTCAAATGCACTACACACAATGAGATCAATAGATCCATTGCCAGTGCTATTGTGTGCATTGCAACAGGGCAAAAATTTAATTATTCTAAAATGATTTTTGAGGGCATGTGTAAAAACAAGGGGAACAAAATGACTTTAGCTTATCCCCGTTTTCTTCAAATGGTTTTTGATGTTCAAGGTTATTGCACAAGGGATCATAATGATTTTTATAAGATCCCTGAGCAAAAGAAAGCTATTTTATGAAGATGAATTCACCACCCCATCGTGACCTTCCTTTAACCCCATCTATGCTTGCTGTTATTGCAGCAGCACAACCCCAACCAGACCCTCAACCACAAATTGACCCCCAACCACAACTTGACCCAATACCTGAACCCATACCTTCACCTGAACATATGCAACTTGACCAAGTTTCCTTCAACGCTGACACATCTAATGTTGGCGTTGATGTGCCTATTTCTAACGCTGACACACAACCTTCACAAATCCAAACACCCCTTAACCAACCCACTTCCACCCATTCTTCCACACCATCTTCCACACCCCCTGAATATAGGTTAATGAAACGCCAAAGGACTACTGGAGTGTTCTCCTCTGGTGGTCCTAGCCATGAAGCAGAGAGAACCACCACCACAAGTGTGGCTGGTGACCTGGATGAGGCTGGGACTATTGGTTCTGTCTTAGATGATGGCCAAGGCAGTCCCACCATCATTAAGTCCTCATCCTTGCCCAGTGAATCTGACTTGGGAGGTCAAATCCCCATTTCAGAAGAGGGCAGACTGGAACCAATGACTCTTATGGAATTGACGGCAGTCTGTATGAGCTTGCAAAAGCAAAATGCAGACTTAGTACAAGTTGTCAGCTCACAAGGCCTTGAACTCAAGCAATTGAGGGAGAGGATTGTTGTTTTGGAGAGTGCTAGTGCAAGGAGGGGTATGGAGGAATCTTCCAAAGGGGAGGAAGATCCAATAAATCTAAGTGATAAGGGCAGTCATGATGGTCAATCAATGGATGTTGCTGAGGCCCTTACAACTTTGAAGAAACAAACAGGTTTTGATACGTCCTTATTCTCTCCTACCAACTTAAATTTATCATTTACAACTATGTTGAGAGAGGTTACACAAGGCGCTGAGGGAAGATATTTGGGCGTTGACAAGGAAAATTTGGACGCTGACAGAAATACTTTGGGCGCTGATAGGAAAAAATTGGGCGTTGACAGACCTGCACATGAAGGTGATGTATCCCAGTCATCATCTATCATCAAGGAGGTTTCTACTCAGGTATCACCATCTACCTTACCAACCATTGCACCATCAGATAAGGGTAAGGGTATTTTGGTAGAAGAGATTGTTCCAAAGGATGCAGCTCAAGTTGAATTTGATAGAAGATTGGCTGCACAAATCATGGAACAGGATAAAAAGGAGGTGAAAGAGTCACCATTTGTTGTGACTTCAAAAGAGGAAAGTGATGGAGCTAGCTCAGACTCAAGTGTGATGATTATAGAACCAGAAAGACTTGAGTATGGTGATGAGTTGGCTAAGGAGAAGCTGAGAGAATTGAAGTTGCAGGTTGACTTTGACATGCCAGAGGTGGTTCAAATGTACAATGCTTGGGAAGAAAGATGTATGGAGAATCCAGACTTGACCATTTCAGATCAAATATGGGGATTGGAGATTCTTCTTAGAGTTCAGAAAGATTGCCAGGTAATTTTGAAACACAAGGCAAGTAATATTCTCTCAGAGTTGAAAAGGGATAGAAGGGAGCTATACTTTATGTTGCTCAGGTGTCATGGAGTTGGATGGACTTATCAGAAGTTGAGGGCTTTGACATTTGATGAGTTGGAAAGTAGGGCTTATCCCATTTGGGTGAGAGTGCAGGAAGCAAACACTCTCAGACTTCTTTCAGATGAAAGAAAGGAGGAACTTGCAGAAGAAATGGAACTCAAGAAAGCTATGTTTGTTCCCAGGCCAGTGAAGAAGGGAATTTCATTTGAGTTTCCCAAAGATATGGATCCACTATATCCAAGTGAAGCTGTCATCAGAAAGAGCCTTAAGCTCTCACCTTTAGAAGCTTCAGATATGGTGCAAGTGTTACCATTAGATTCCAGGAACCCAATTGTGAGCTATGAAGAAGATGAATGTGGGTTTTGGAAGATTGGCAGATATGGCAAAGAGGTACACACTTTTACCACTATCATATCTTTGTTTGCAAGTTGTGATAGAGAAGACTTGGTGGACCTTTGGAGGTTGCTGGAGACCAAGTATGAGGCTGAAGCACCAACTTCAGCTAATGGAATAAAACTTTGGTCCACATTCAAAAGAATGTGTGGACCAAAAGATGAGGATCCTACTGTTTGGAAGGATCTTGAAGATGACCTCAGTGGTCTTCAATGGAGGTTATATTCAGCTGCTGGTGTTTACCATTTGAGTTCTACAAAGTTTGTTGAGTATCTACTTGTAGATGGTCAGTATTTCATATCCAAGGCTATTTTGGAAAAGATGAAAGACACTCAGCTGGAAATAGATTATTCAAGTGACGTGGCAAAAGATTTGATCAGATTTATTCATTACCAATATGAGAAGGTTTGTAAGATTCCTCCTAGTCCTTAATGCTTATTCAGAAACTTGATCATAAGAGTGGATATCAAGTTTAGGGGAGGATTGTTGGGAATAAATTAAGGCCAGATCACTTGAGCGCTGACAAGAGTAATACAAGCGTTGACAAGAACAAAACAAGCGCTGACAGCTCAAGCGTTGACAAGATAAAGTCAAGCGTTGACACATTGAAGACAAGCACTGATGGGAAGATATACTCTACGCGTGTATTGTATTTTAGATTACTTCTAGTAAAGATAGGAACAACAATGTATTTTCTATATTTATCTTTACCTAGAATAGCTGATACGTAGATTATTGTACAAGGCTTCTTATGTCTATAAAAGAAGACCTTTAGGTTAATGTTTGATATAAGTTTTCATTCGTAAACTACTTTCATTGTAAACAAGTTTGATATTATTAATCAAAGTGAAAGTTTGTTTATATCATTGTGTGTTCTTGTTTAAGTGTTAAATTCCGCATAACACTTAGATTCATAAGTATATACAAAGGTTTCTCTAAGTGTATTACTTGATCTAATCTCGTATACATAAAGCTAATCGATCTAAGTTTGAGATCAACAATAGCCTACAGTAATGAAAACACATTGTCATGATTATCCGATACTTGAATACCAAAGTTTTTCCCCAAAGTCGCATACAATCAGTTTTTAGTGTGGATTTGTTAATCCATAGTCGCATGATTTCGGGTTAAAAAATAAATTTTAGTAGTGACTATATAATAACAAATTCCACAACCACCAACATAGAACCAATATCGTAACACATGAATCAACAACGCTAGCTAGGGTTTTTATTTAGAAACAACGAATCGATAACAATAAAAAACTAGTTACCTTTGATGATTGATTTGTATTAAGAAGTAGGGTTTTACCGATGTTTATCACTACCCTAGCTAGCTAACTTAAAGAGTAAGGAAATCACATACACTAATTCTTATATAATGCAGGGTACAGATAGATTTACATAATTAAAATTCTTAACCTAATTTTGTTCTTGGAATGTGGTGCAACTTATTTTCTATATACATTTTCATAAAAAAAATGTTTTCGACGTGACGCAAAATACTAATGTGATAAATACAAATACGACATACGTTACTAGTTTTACGTTGTGTGACACTTGCCTCTTTCTATACCTACTTTTTTTACGTAATATTCTAAAATTTTCGGTTATTCAAAGGCCCTACATATGATTAAAGTGGCACAGGGCCTCTCATATTCACGAGACGGCCATGCTCGAGTGTCCAATTTCAAAATCTGAGTGTTCTTATTAGGTTATATTAGCCATGTTTTAAAAGTAGTTTTCTAAGTGATTCGGTCAAGCCACCTACCGGTTTAACCGATTGTCGGGTTATTCGTGTTAGATTACATTGTAAACCCGTAGGTAATGTATTACTATTGATCAATATTTATAAAGACAATAGCCCTAGAAATCCTAATGGACCTAAACCCACAAGCCGGGCTTGAGCCTTATTTATACTATCTAACACTCCCCGAAGTCCGAGCGACGAAATCACGAAAGCTTGGACTGGAAAATAAAACAAAAACCAAAATAAAACGTTATAGCAAAATTAGTCCGAATAACCCAAATAACTCCAACCTCCATCTTCATAGCAACATGACAAAAACACTGCACAATATCCGATTCTTTTTCATAAACTTCCATTTGTGGAGTTGTGACCTTAGCACAAACAACCAACTATACAAGTGTGTGGATATGTGACCTTAGCACAAATCATCAACACAAGAAGATTAAAAAAAACTAATATGTTTTGTTATTTTGTAAAGTTGATGACGTGTGTTTGCAGGAATTAAAAAGATCAAAGGATTGTTTTTTTTTCGATATTTAAACTAAATAAATAGCCACTTTATTCAAAACTAAAAATCAAAACATAAAATACCAGATCATATCGCATCAGCTTTAAATGCATTGACTTTAAAACAGATTAATCAAAACAAAATAAAAACAAAACATAAAACAACCTTTTTTTTCTTTCTTAAAATCATACGATTGACTTTCAACTTTAAGATCAACAATTTAGATGATGGATGATGTTTTTTTTTTGTTAGAACAGTGGATATGTTTAAGTCTAGAGGTTGATGATAATGTGAAAAGAAAATATTGAGAGATCGATGTGGGATAGAAAAAAATGAGGCAGATTAATGGATGGGTGCGCATATTAGGTTAGAATCTAACATGCTCTTGATACCATGTAAGATTATATTGTAAACCGGTAGGTAATAATATTTATAAAGACAATAGCCCTAGAAACTCTAATGGACCTAAACCCACAAGCCGGGCTTGAGGCTTATTTATTACTTACTATCTAACAATTCGTTCAAAACCGGTGTCTAATCTCCGACCAGTTCACGGTTCAAACAATTTAACCTAATGGGTCGACGGAATTTTAAAACATTGTATATTATTCGATAATACTCAATAATGTCTTTTCATTTAATCAAACTTATTTAAATTTCATCCAGCAACATAAATATGTATGAAAACAAATTTCTGGATTTTGTAATTAAGAGATACGTACAAACTTATGTCACTAAATTTGTAAACATCTAATATTGAATTGGTACAACGTCTAATCAACTCTTTCATTTCTGCTTCAGTTCAATTTTTCGAAAGTACATAGGTTCCTATCCAATATTGAGAAGTCCGTTTCGAATTTGTCTAATTTTAACGAGAACAATAATTATGGCCGTCTAACACTCTCACGTGACAAAATGGTCTTTTATTCTGTCTCGCTTATAAACATTTCCTGAATTAGAAATTTCAAACGACGGTTTTCTCTCTCAAACTTACCACTTTGTTTGCATAAATGTCTAGTATCCATCAAAATCACCATCAAACTTTCTAATATGTCAAAGGAAAAAAAAAAAACTTTCTATTATGTCAAAGAAAAGGGTTAACGCGTATGTGTTTAACTTCTGAACTGGTCAACACTTGTAAATGTTGCTAATTAACTCTTAATCACTCTCGTCATAGAGCTGCAGAGTTTATTTTGTGGGTTTAAATACCAACCGCAAGTTGTCATAGGCGTATAGGACTAGGATGGACACTCTAGTTCCAAACCTGCTATCATTTACATGAAGTTCTTGTGCTTAGTTCAATGGGTGGAGCTCTTGTGCTTGAGTCAAATGACCTAAGTTCAATTCCTATCCTTAGTCGTTTTGAATTGAATAGATTCAAACAAGGCATTTGTTTCAAATAGGTATCCGCCTACGCAAAACCTGTGAGTGTGAGTTTGTGGAATAAGAGATCGAGGGTCGAGTCTCGGCTCGTCTCACTTCAGGTGTTGCTCCTCTGGGCCAGAAGAGTTGCCAGAGCTATTCCTTGTGGGATGGACAATGGCTGATGCCACAAACACCCGGGGTTAAGATGTTCCCACCAATCTTCACCTTTTGTGAAATTTACATGAAGTTCTTAAGTTCAACTAATTTGGGTGGCTTTTATAAACACCATAACAGTATTTAGTAAGATTCGTTGTTTGTTTCATAGGATGCATTATTTAAGTCAAGCCTGTTGACCTAACTCAGTGTTTGTTATGAATGTGAGAAAACCATGGTTGCACATCATGAGGTTGGTCATGCAATTGTTAGCACAGCCATATCAAGAATTGTGTTTGAACAGCGACTAGTTTTTTGCACAGGATCGAATATATACACAGGATCGAAATAAAAATAAACTTGTATTTTTAAAATCTGAGAAAGCACACTTTGTTCTTTACATTTGATTTCTATTATACTATTTGAAACAGTGCCTCCTAACCCTTGCAACTGTTGGTGGTTAAAGGAGACTTTTACTTAATTACAGTTTTGAAACTAATCTATTTTCTAATTACAATTTTGACACTAATTAAATGTTTTTGTCATTAAATTCCAACATAGTTCAGGCGGCACTTGATGCTGATTTCTTATACATCAATAGTTATAAAACCGACCCATCTTACTATCATGTTCATGTCATGGGTGTTAGGAACTTAGTATTCTCTGGAGGAGGTCAGGAGTCAGGAGGGATATTAGGATCTAATTTCACTAAGCCAGGACGAAATATGACCGGGTGCACAAATTTTTTAAACCTTAATATACCATATGTAAAAAATGAATTAAAACGAAAGGTAGAAACACATTCCGATTGACTGGGTGCATTTAAGATGCATTTAGAAAAAAATCGATGTTTTCTTCACAAATTAACACTACACAGAAAAAATCCATATGGGTCACGGGCACCCGCGGGAACCCCCTAGCTCCGTCCCTGACTCCCACTATCGAATTACAATACTATGCTTAGTAACAAGCCTTTAGGTAACATGGCAACTCTTCTGGCAGGGTGTACCGACATGGATTATAAAGCTGTTGGTGACTATGGTTCTAGCCTTGCTATAAGGCTCTCATTGACTACATTTTCTAAGTCCGCGGCATTAGCATGGTTCCACCGTGAAAGAGTTGAGGCTAAATTTAACCTGACTGTGAAAGGGTTCTTTAACCATATGGTCCCATCCGCTGCTATATACATTCTATTTGCAATCATAGTAATGTGACCATTTTTACCAGTATTTAGAAATGGGTTGATTTGGTTTACATACTATCTCATTCTTCATCTATCCAACAATTGATACTAGTTGCAATTATTCTGAAAACTGAGTATTTTGGCCTTCAGTTCATGTATCTGGCAAAACTACCTGAATGGAAGAGTGTATATCGTATGTGTTTTGCAATGGCACTGAAAGTTTAGCATATGTAATCTCTTGTCTTTTTACAATGGCACTGAAAGTTTACCATATCTCTTGATTGACCAGAACACTTCAAGTTTGTTGTGGTCAAAAGTACCATTCCAAAAGCCTAGACGGAACATTATTATGTATTTCAAAATTTTACCATGGTTTCCTATCTAGTTTGTTGGAACAGGGGATCTAAGTCTTACGTATGCAGCAAGTCAGTAACTATATGTGGCAAGTTCTTGCTATGTATCTTTGCAAATATAAAACCAATTCTTTATAAACTAGAAACGGAAACATAAGCATCAATGCAAGCCCAAAAGCCTAGACAGAACATTATGTACTTCAAAAGAACTAAGAAATAAGAGGATGCGCGATAAACTCTTAGTGGACAAGAAACACCATATGCCCTAAAAAACAGCATAATAAGTTCATCTTTCTACTTTACCACCACTATATAGTATTCTCAAGATCAGTTTATATCATACAATTTTTTATGTCTACCTTTTTTTTCCTGTAAGTAGTATACTTTTTCGGCGATGTTACTTCTGATAGCAGAAAATCAGCTTATAATATAGGAACATAAACTTTTGTGGCAATATACACTAGGATTGTGACGAAGACTTGTGTATAAATGACTCATGCGATGAAGAATCCTCAAACAAGGGAGATTGAAATACAATGCCAAATGATATAATAAGAAATAAAGATCTTTGAGTATGTATATAGGCAAAGACAACGAGAATTTTACAAACGACTTGATGTCTTGATGTATAAAGGATTCCTAAAGGAATAAGTAGACTAAATAAACCACCATCAAATACATGAGCTTTCCTTGGGACGATAATCTTATGGAATGGTTTCCTCCTGGGTTTGAATTGTTTTTACAAAAGTTTTTTTTTGGTTTCAAGTGATTCATCATCTCAGTTTCACTCTTTTAGTCATCACAGTCATTTGGTTAAGCTGTTTTTTAAGTTGATGGACCAAGTATTCAAGCCTAGGTCGTAGTTCAACGGTTCTAATCAAAGATAGGAAATTCTCTTTTACAAGGGTCCCAATGTTGCGCTTGCAAGATGTTATGAAGATGTGATAGTGATACATCCTGGCAGTTTATTATTAGTAATATTAACTAAATAATTAGTTTATTTACTTTCCGTTGTTGCATTATCTTTAGGAGCAAGTTATCTTTTATTATATATAGGGCATTAGGTTTGTAACAGGGATTATGTTTTATGTTAATGAAGTATTGGTTTTATTAATCAATTGGGGAGTCGGTTTATCTCACTAATATAAGCCATTGGGGGGTCGGGTTATCCCATTAAAATAATCTATCTATCCTTTTATCTCTATTATCGATCCGGTTCGTATCAATTGGTATCAGAGCTGTATCGATTTTAGGGTTTCAACCCAAAAAAAAAAAAAAAAAAGCTGTTCACCCGGACACTATTCATCCGAATCACTGTTCACGTCCAGAAATTACTGTTCATCGACTACTGTTCATCCTGGGCACAAGAAGATGGTTAACAGCATGCGTTCATTCGGAAGAGATTTAAAGATGTCTAACTTTGAAGGAGGTGATGTTTTTGGGTGGATTTACCGCATGGAACGATATTTTCATATCGAGAGGATTGAGGCTAAGGATCAATTAACAGCTGCGGAGTTATGTTTAGAGGGACAAGCTCTTTCTTGGTTATGTTGGAGTGATTGTCGAACTCCGTTTAGATCTTGGGAGGATTTTAAAAGGCGAATATTAAACAGATTCGAACAATCTCGTGAGGGTAGTTCGTATGAGCAATATTCGGCGATTAGAACCTACCAAGAGAATAAGAGGCGTGAAGAATGGAATCAAATGATTAAAGAAAAAATTGAAGAGGATAAGTGGCGTGAAGCATGTATTCAAAAACTTGAAGAGATGAAAAATCTAATTCAGTCTTTACGGAATACCATATCGCCACCGGTAACAACCAATGTACCCGCAAAACCGATTCAAAATACCCTACGTTTTGAAGAAAATAGCGGGCAAAGTTATACGAGTGGTGAGGAGGTGAAAGAAGAGTTGAAAGAAGAGATGAAAGACAACGTTGTTAATGGTCTTCATGTCATAGATTCTGATGTTGCTGATGGATATGGCGGGGAAAACCCACCACAAACAGACGTTTTACTGCAGAATTTGGATTCAAAATACATTGGAGTTCTGGAATCAGAAAATAGCCAAGACCACAGGAACCCGAATTGGGCGGGGGATGTGCCTTCTCATGGGAAAAGGAAACAACAAATGGGTGGACAGAATTTTGGTGCAGAGCTGGAAAAACTTGTTGTTGGGATTGATTTAAGGGTTTTTGAGGGGCGTCATTCTGATCTAGCGAGGGTAGAAGAAAGAAGAACATGGAATCCCGGGATCACTTGCCATCAATCAAGAAGATACTTGAAGATCGGCGCTGAACTAATAGATAGCGTGTTTCAACATTTTGAGTGTCTTGTCGACCGGCTTGCGAAGAGAGTAGTTCAAACGAGAGTTTGGGATCCAGGAATTCGCGGGGCTTCATTTTTAAGCAACACCTTGAGGACAAGGTGTTTTTGGGGGCGGGAGTATTGATACATCCTGGCAGTTTATTATTAGTAATATTAACTAAATAATTAGTTTATTTACTTTCCGTTGTTGCATTATCTTTAGGAGCAAGTTATCTTTTATTATATATAGGGCATTAGGTTTGTAACAGGGATTATGTTTTATGTTAATGAAGTATTGGTTTTATTAATCAATTGGGGAGTCGGTTTATCTCACTAATATAAGCCATTGGGGGGTCGGGTTATCCCATTAAAATAATCTATCTATCCTTTTATCTCTATTATCGATCCGGTTCGTATCAGATAGATGATTAGATAAGAGTAAAATAGCATGAACCGTTGTCGATATACAAAAGTTACTTATGAATCATACTATCTTGTCTTTGAAAAAATAGATGATTATATAATAAGAGTCTAAGGCAACATCAACTATCATCTATACTAGAGCTAAAGGTGGCAATTCGAGTTGGTTCGCGTTGGTGGTTCAAAATACCATAAAAGAAAACACCTGCATCTAGACAAATAGCCACAAGCCAGCCAAACATGTTTTCTTTACAAAAAAGGAATCACTTGAATAGTGTCCTAGGAACTCCAGAGATGAACAAGACAATTTGAAAAAAGTGTTTTAAGTGTCCCAGAAAAACCAAAGATGAACAAGACATCATTACAGCCTAAAGATCAATAATAGAAAGTCACGATGAATACAAAACCTAATAAACATCATAAACATACCTTACTTACAAGATAGCATTAATGGTCAGTTCACATAACACTTTTGCTCATGGGACGTTTAGATTCTTTTGTTCTGTGTTATTAGTAACGGTGTAATCACAAGTGTTTTGTTGGTTCATTTTGTATTACATTTTGTAAGAAATTAGTACTATCTCATTCTTCATCTATCCAACAACTTATACTAGTAGCAATTATTCGAATAACCAAGTTTTTTAATTTTGCCTTCAATTTATATGACCATGTGAACTCGTCATATCTTTTGATTTTATATTTCATTACAATGAAACTGGAATTTACCATGGTTCCTGCTTAGTTCTGAGCCTAAATGTAATGACCATATGTTGCTAAATCATAAGAATTTGATTGACCACAACAAATCTAGTTTGATGTGGTCAAAAGTACCATTCCAAAAGCCTAGTTTGTTGGAGCAGGGGTTCTTAAGTCGTAAGTATGCAGCAAGTCAGTAACTATATGTGGCAAGTTCTTGCTATGTATCTTTGTAAATGTAAAACCAATTCGTTGTAAACCATAAACAGAAAAATAAATGCAAACCCAAGTCCTAGACAGAATTATTCGTACTTCAAAAGAACTAAGAAATGAGACATGCACGATAAACATAAGGTGGAGAAGAAACACCTATGGTGATAACATTTCATATGCCCTCAAAACCATCATAATAGGTTTGGTGTTTCATAAACAAACAAAGTCACAATAGAAGCAAGCCCTATTACCATAAACAAAAGTAAAGTTGTCTAGAGCTAAAAGACATAAACATCAAATACAAAATACCTCATAAAAGAACTTGTATCGTTATAATCTTTAGACAAACTGAAACTTGCATAAATAAACTTGTGAAGCTGACCACAACCCAATTCCACAATTAAACACCCCATAAAGGACTTTACAATCATAAGTAATGAGCGTAGACATTAAAGTGATAATTCTAAATTATATAGCCTCCAAGTGCCAGTGTGAGCTTTATAGTATACCAAATCAGTGTTAGTAAGAACTAAGAAAACTAAGCCCCGAAGGGTGTGAAAAAGATCTGGCCCAAGTAGAAACATATAGAATTCGAATACTTTCCATCAAGGCTTGAATTAACTCTCTTGGCATAATGGTATACAACATGGGTCCCAACATGTGAAATTGCTAAATGAAAAGCTGAAACACATTACTTCCAAATACCGGATTCCGTTCAATGTTTACACGATAACTATACATTATTATCATCAGGAAGAATGGAATTGGAGAGTAGATGAGGAATTTCAAGATAACAATTTCAGTTGGGTGGTTTCTTATATAATCAGTGTCGTGCGGAAAGAAAAAAAACCATAAAGTCATATAACATTCATATACTGCTGAACTAAGTATAAATAATGGGTATTATGCAAAAATTAAACAATAAATACCGGATAAAACTTGTTAGGGTACCGAGGATTAGACTCTTCACTTCGCTTGAATATACAACTGTCCCATGTCTTTTTTTCAAGTTCCAACAGTTACCAAACAGCGGCCTGCAAATGGAAAAAACAATCATGAGACAAACAACATTATATTAAAAGTTGGCAGTGTAGATTGACGGATTGCTATGCAAGTTACTTAAGGACGCGACATCGAAGTATCGAGAGTCGTACATAACGTTAATAGAACATTAAAAAAATAAAAAAAATCATCTATGCTAAGACAAACTATAACAACTATATTGTCCTATTTTGAAACAATAATCAAAAAGGGTATGTCGATTGGCGGTGCTAGATGAGTACATTACCGTATAGATCTAAATCACAATATATCTATCTCTAAATTTTACATAGATCTAAAAGTATAGATTAAAACAAAGACAATTAACATGTTGCCATCATCTTAAATATTTGGAATTTTGATTTTTAAAACAATAATAAAAAAAAGCTGATTTTACCTTAATTCCAAAAACACCTATTTCAATAAATGATTGAAAAGACTTGCTTGCTTGTGTCGAAAAGTAAGAGCTGAAATGAAATATGATTTTGCGTATGTGTGATATGATCTTCACTCGAGCTTTAACCAAAACTAAAACTTTGGACCTAAACCACCACCTGCTAATGTGAATATCAGCCATTGTCATCACTAAGAAGAGAAAATCTATCACCTAACAATTTCTTGGGTGAAATGGTGTTTGTGTGAAATAGTGGATAAGAGGGCATTAAAAGGATGGTTGAAGAGGTTGCTGGGGAGAAGTTAATGATTATAGGTGGAAGTTGTTGAGGAAGAGATATAAATGAGCTGCCATCATTATTACTAGCCGGGTACTGCACTATTGCTTAATGTAGCTGCGGAGGAGTACTTTTTTTATTTGGAGAGGTGTTGTTTGTCTATGTACTACCAAATACCCTTTTACAATTTTTAAAAGTTTTTATAGATGTTTTTTTAACTTGCACTTAGAGGAGGTGAAAGGGTGGTGTCATTCAGTGGCGCCGAGCTTTGGCGCGAAAAAGAGAAACAATGTCGGACTTGGTAGGTTGACGTCAAGGGTCTCGCGTCGTCGGCAACAGCCCACACGGTGAGCCTTTTTTTACTGAGTTGCTGAGAGGGACGAGGAAGAAGACGCACGTACAAGAAGAAGAAAAAGTTGCTAGGGTTTCATAAAGAGGGTTGTGTATTAATTGTTTTTCTCTCTCATATTTTTACATACATATATTCACATATTTTTTAATGTTTGTTATTTATTTTAAATATTTTTCGAGTGTAATTTTAATTTTTAAGTATTGTTTGTAATTCGGATTTATAATATGTATATAAGTTAAACAAAATCATATGCCACCAGAAAAGCTATGACGCACCACTCTCTCTGAAAACGGATGTCATAGTAATTCTGGTGTCATAGCCTATTTTGCTCACGTGACACCACATTTTAGCTATGACACTAAACCCACGGCTCAATCGTTTCATGTGCTCTTACAATTTATTAAATGACTTTATATAAAGACTTGACAAACACAAAGTCTTTGAAAAAAAATCTTTTCAATAAATATACGCTACATTTAATACATTAAATGCAACAAGCAATTATTATCAACTTCTAAAAACAATAGTTGGCTTTGTTTAATTTTACCTTATTACCCTTAGTACAAATTGATATTTACAAAAATAAAAAAAAACACTAATTAATTATCAAAAGGTAAAACTGTTTTTTATGCTTTCGTAGAAATCAAAATTAATACACTTTTCTTAAGCAATGTATTTCTTGTCTATGCACAATAATTTTAGAACGGGAATAGTATTAAAAACTTCTTACATTGCATATCGTCTAAGATTAGAGTGTGCAGATAGGGATTTCGGCTTATTATATAATGTAGGTTTGCAAGTTTGATGGTCATTATGTTTCTTTTGTGTATAGTGTTTATGCTTTTGTTTTGTTGGGTCTTATTCTTTTTTAACTATCTTGTTAATTTGAGGTGTGTTGATTTGTATTGTTATTTTTTTAGTTAACTTTTATAAAATGTTGTCTTTCTAAAAAAAAAAGTCTTAATTGAATTTAAGTGTTCAACGCCAATAGCGATTCTAAAACATAAATTAAAAGTCACTATAAACATAAACTGCAATTTTACATAGTGTGAGGTTATTTTCAATATGAAAATATCAATATGTTTTATTTACCATCTTTATTTAAAAAATCTGTGACATACGAAAAAGCTAGTTAATACTCCACTATTCTTAAAAAAAGTTAAATGTTTTTTATAAAAAAAAAGTTGAATGTTATGTTAAAAAAAAGGAAGTCGAATGTTATGTTAAATAAATAAAAATCAAATCATATAATCAACGGAAACTGATCTTTGTGGCAAGGTGCATACCACTTGAAATGAGAATGGACGAGTGAGGCATACCAACTATTGTGTTGGTTATTTGTTGTTTAACATATTTGATCGAAAACAGTTATTTTTGTAATTTATTACTTTCTATGAAGATCAAAAGGTATAAACAGCGCTTAACTGATTACAATCATGCTTATTAGATGTGGGTAAGCTTGTTTTTTAAAATGTTTCTACTACGAGTT
Organism: Glebionis coronaria; assembly: GCA_025667525.1. Classification (NCBI taxonomy): domain Eukaryota; kingdom Viridiplantae; phylum Streptophyta; class Magnoliopsida; order Asterales; family Asteraceae; genus Glebionis; species Glebionis coronaria. Next base: position 461,528,248 of record CM046879.1, on the reverse strand, counting down.
TGCCATTGTGGCAAAGATTTTTTCACTTGTTTCTGTTATGGATCTACAAGGCTGTTATTAACAGTAATTTGTTATGAAACTGTTGGAAATATGTTTTTACGTATTTAAAAAAGATCGGTCACTCCAACAATATATACGTTATATGGGCTCGTAGTCCAATAGGTTAACATATAACCCATGAAACCCACGTGTAGGGTGAGTTATATAAACCCCCTCCTAGCATGTTAGGAGTGGTTGGTTCTTACATATTCAATCTTGCATTGTCACATACTTCTCTCCAACCTGTCTCTTCTTTCTCTCTCTGATTCTTCATCTATCTTTCTCTCTTTATATCATCTTCATACTTAGATAATCCAAAGATTACGTAAACCTACAAATGGTATCAACAGCCATGAGATGATTTCTTTGTTTTTGTGTTTGTTTCACTGATTTCGTGATATTTTTTTATCCAAAACCCTAGGTCCAAAAGTTTTTTGGTTGTGATTTTATGGTTTAATTCTAATCATCTAATACCTCTTATTAGGTTTTTTATTTAGGCTAAAAACACAAAAAAAAAATTGGTGTTTGGATTGATTTTTTTGATGAAAAGTTTATAAAAAGTACAAATTTTTCGTCATAAATTTGAAAAAGTTTGTATTTTTCTAGTCCCTAAGAAGCTCAAAACCTTGGAAGTACAAGTTGTTTTGCCAGAAACACTTGAAAAGTTTGCCTTTTCGAAGATCCAAAATTTTGCTCTATTTTCAAAAAACTGCATATTTAGTAATCATAAACCCTAATTATTCAGTAATGGTGTTTTTGGAAGTTATTCCAAAATAGTGGTTCCTTTTTTTCGAATTGGTGTTCTCAACTTATTCCAAAATCACAAGTGCAGGATATTCCGAGATCACAAGTGCAGGATATTCCGAAATCACAAGTGTGGGATATTCCGAAATCACAAGTGCATGATATTCCGAAATAAGCTTAGCCAATGTATTTCGAAATCAGCCTAGTCAGAAGATTCTGAAATCAGCCTTAGCAGCTTATTTCGAAATCAGCTTAATTAGAATATTCCGAAATCAGGCGTAACAGTTATTCCGAAATCACCATCTGTTAGAATATTCCGAAATCACGAATTTCATCATTATTACAAAATCACCATTTCCATAATTATTCCGAAATCATTTCATTTGGCTTATTCTGAAATAGCCATTTTTTGAAATATTTTGAAATCATACAAAGGGCAATATTCCGAAATGGTGATAGTGTTTATTCCAAGATCATAAAGTTCAATTATTTCGAGATCATATAAATTTTTTCTAAAAAAGTGAATTAGAATCGTGAAAAATTTGGTCTAGGATATTTTGGTTATTCAACAAGACAATTTTAGGGGATTTCAACAACTTTTCATCACTAATCAGGGACTCAAGAACTTTTACGATTTATTCGATGGTTTGTTAAATCTCGCGAATTTATTTTTCGGTTTCTCCACGAATTGTAAAATTTCGTATTGTTCTTACAACAACAAACACATTTACTTTCTTTCATTGCTCGATCGATAAGTAATCCTTACCTTCATAGAACTTCAATGGAACCGTTGAATTCAACATCACAAGAGGGAGATTTGCATCAAATGCAAGACAAAGCTAGAGAAAGTGGCATATCTTCATTTCGACTACTACAGTCTCATCTAGTGACTCTTTCATGGCTTCAAGTAGGACGAGAATTTGTGACTCTTTGGTCAAGATCATAATATATTCATGGACTCGATGCTCCTCAACTTGAACCAACTAGCAGAGCAACTCCACAAAGAAGACTTTAATCACTCTACATCGGCACATGCATATAAAATTCTCGTGATACATTTTACGCACTTTTTCCAATTCAATATCATTAAGTCTGAAAATTTAGTGATTTGCCAGTCATTTCTTCACGACACACATACCGAGGTTTAAGATTTCCATGGTTCACAGTTGAAATACATGACATCGGTTTCGTCTTCGATTAATGAAAGATCACGACTTCAACTAGCGCAAGATTGTGGAATGCAAGAATCTACGATGTAGATGCAAGATGAGACACATGGTCACATGGATGACAAATAGGAGAACGCTTTGGATAACAATGATGGCAGTGGCATATAATCATGACAGCATGACTCTGGCATGCATGACGAAGAGCCAATGGTTGGGGTACAGTTGAATAATGTATCTGATGTATGTACCAATAATCTACAACATGTTGAGCATTCCGAACCTAATTATACCAAACATGGGATGGAAAAGGGTGATAGCGATACCATTTCTAATTCATCCGATGTGAGTCATAATGGGGGAGAAAGTGTTCAAAATGCTAAAAATCATGATAATTGACTTATCACTGCTTCTTTAACCAATTCTGATTCTAGGATTGAAGAGATCGAAACGATCATAGCTCAACAATCAAAAGATCTTAAGGATGCCAAACTAGAAATTTCTAAGAGAACCAAAAAGTTGGAAACATATTTTGAAAAACGTGAATATGCAAACGTTGTTCTTGAGCAAAAATTGGATCAAAAAATTCTAGATTTTAAAGCTGAAAAGGATAATTTTTTGAAACAAATTAATTCGCTAGAATCTAATTTGGCATCCCAGGACATCTTACAGAAAGAAAATGAGACTTTAAAGGCTCAGGTTCAGGAAAAGGTTTTGCAATAGCTGCGTTGAAAAACGAGTTGAGGAAAATTATGGAAACTAGTGTGGACACTAAGCTTGAAAAACCATCAATCTTCGGGAAATCGCCTAAAATCAGTCTGTTAGTTAACCAACCGCATTTCTATCCAAGCGACAAAAATCCTCGAGACCGCGGTTTGTCTCCCAAGTTGATTTGGTTCATCTTTCTAGACCAGTCACTCCACTACCTAGGCCCAGTGTGATTAAATCAACCTCTGCAAAACCGACAAACAAGACTGCTACTAGTGATTCTAGGTATATTTCTAAGAATATGACACAACATAGGTCGAACAACAAGCCTCCTAACCACTATGTAGATGAACTTTTGAAAAGGACACAAGCAAGAACTAGGATTTCTAGATCTCATTCGGACCACAAACACGGTTGTTGTTCCTTATGCATGAAAAGTGTCTTCACGGCAAATCATGCGACTTGTGTAACTAAAGTTTTGAAGGAGCTGAAGTCTTGTGCTAAAAGAGGGATTCCAAAAGGAAATAGGTTTTCTACCGCTAAGTCTTCCGCTGTGCATAAGAAAACCATGTCGCCAAGATCCAATCTTAGGTGGAAAAACACGGGTAGGTTTTTCAAATCGGTTAATCTTAAATGGGTTCCTAGTGGAAGGATATTTCCCTCTAACACTACCAAGGTTAACTGTGAACCCCCACATGGTTCTAACATCGATATCGATAACCCATATGAATGTATCCAAACTATTGATGCAAGTGCAGGTACCGAGATTAAGGTTCAACATGAAAGAAGTAACCTTATCGTATACCAGTCCAAAGCTCAGTTGAAAAAGGATTTGATATCTAAGAATAAAGTGTCTCAGGGGATTTGCAGTTAAGCTCACAACAATGGCTCGTTGTTAAATGGTAGACGATGACCCGGACTTCAATTTTAGGAAAGTTTATCTTTAACGATAACTTATCCTCGTAACGAGAAATTAATTTTTCTCGGCCATGATCTTTACGTGAAAACAATCAAAAGTTTTCAAGCTCATGAAAACGACTTCTAAGTAAATGTTAGCTTAGGACTCGTTCTTCAGTTAAAAGGAAAGTGTATCTTTAATGATAACTTATCCTCACAACGGGAAGCTTACAACTTCTCGGACTTGAGCTCGTTTAGTAAGACATTCAAAATCTTAAGCTCAAGTAATTGGTTTTTCAAAACATTAAACACAATTTTATCAAGAATTTATCAAAATTATTTTGTCTAAATCTTTCAAAATTGTGTGTTCAACACTCATCGTCTCAATACTTTTTGAGGGAGGGTTTTCTAAACCAATATTTCGATAAAAAGAGCATGTATTTTGAAATCGATAATATTTACGATCCTAGAAATGTCGTTTAATAATGACACGAGTTTGTAAATAAAGTTCAAGCAGAAGTTTAAATCTTTTAAAACATGCTCAATTTATTTCAGATAGTAACCCGCTTTTCATATGCAAGTCAAGTATTTCTTATGAAAGATTTGACTCAACAACGGAATCAATTTTCTCGGCCACGGTTTACTTTATAACCATGTAAGGGGTTGTGTTTACATTATAACACAATCTAACACGAATTTATCTACGCTTTAGTGCATTCATTTGTTAAAACGAGAGAAATCTTGTTTTTATGAAGTTTTCATCTCTTCAAATCGAAGTTATTTACAATTGGTATTTACATACTCGACGATGCGACTACTCAAATGACGACTACAACTCTTTAGATAGAACACGGGTCAACAATTAGGGGGAGCAATTGTCTAGCATTTAGATACTTCAATGTCGATTCTTTGTGAATTTTCGGTGTTACCAATTGGTGTCATGACCTTCATATCAAAAATTGGTATCAAGACGAAGTATTAGTGTCAAGACTTTATAACCAAGTTCACAATCGGTATCAAGACAACGATATCAATCGTACATGTGGTTTCAAGAGATAACTTTATATGTGACGAGGAGACCAACATTTGCCGACAAGAACCACGTGATTCTATCACATGATGTTCTCATAAATTAGGTCCAACCTTGTCAATATTTTCTAATATGGTCAATATGCTTTATATCTATACAAATATGGTATCACAAATGACCAAAATGTCACTGATATCCATCTTAAAAATATGCTATCAATTTTTACAAATTGGTATCATTACAAATCAGTATCATGGAGATAAAACGGACTTCCATTTTTCTTCGTAAAACCTTTGTTAAAACTTCATTAAATCGATTGATATCAAAAATATCGGTTGGGTTAATATTTTTAATATGAGGGAGAAAATGTGATTTAATATGAAAAGTGATTTATCACAAATGGTTTGACTTAACGTGATGGCTCATCCCTACATATGTGAAATGTTTTCGAATATTGTGGCATTTGTTAAGGGGGAGCATATTGGATTTGCATATCAAAATGGATTTCATGGTGACATATACTTACCCCCAACCTATTTATTTCACGACGGTGACGATTGTGATGACATAAGGATGGTAGGATAGGTTAAAGTCTAATGATTCTTCCAAAACCGAAGGGATCTTCCCAAGGACATTCCATAGCTAGAAATAGTAGTCATTAGGAAAGGCGGAGAAAGATTATGAACGTAGCTAAATGACGACCAAGTACTTAAGTAAGCACTGGAACAATCACAACATGGTGCTAGTGATGACGTATTGGAAAGCATTGAAGGGGTTGAAGAATGAAAAAGAATTGTATAGATAAAGCTTGCAAAGAAAGTAGCCCTCCTTATAACTTAGGCATAAATCGGGTCAAATAAAAATGTTATCGGGACCATCTTAATGATACTCGATATTGAAGATAGACATCATGGACCCAGTGATGGAATGCACAACCCATCCCAGCTAACTCAGATATCTCTCAAAAGGTATTTGTTTTAATCACACGGAGATCAACACGTTATCTATCAATTTATTCACTCCGAATATATTGGTATTGAAATGGTGGCACTCCTGTCCAGCCTCCGATCACTAAAAATCCAAAATGCACGATCGAGTTTAGATCTATTTTAGATCATTAAACATCTCATTAGGACACATTTTCATATTTCATTGCTTCTTCACACACTGTGAAAAGTAAGAAAGATATTAACAGTCCTACGCAAAATCTTCATGATCTTGCCTGAACATCCGAGTAATACGAAAGTATTTACAATGAAGCTGGAAATCTTTCTTGAGTGAACATCAAAAAGCTCATGGTAGGTGACTTGTGTGATTCTTTATGAATCAAAACTTGTGATAACTGGAAATCAATACTGGTTTAATTCTTTATTGAATTGAAACTTGTTCTAAGCCTCTACGCAATATCTTAGTGATCTTCCCAGAACATTCAGAGTGATACTATTTGGTATTGACACTAACGAATGGAAATCCTTCTAGTATCAGCCTCAAACAGCACTTGGTAGGTAACTTGCAAGATTCAATATGAATCAAGCTCGTGACAACTGGAAAGCAACGATGGTGTGATTCTTTAATGAATCAAACTTGTTCTAGGAATCAAAATTGACAGCTTCAATCATGCAGATAGTTTTATCTAAATAATTCACTCTTTACGTTCCCAGTCAGCATTAGACGGTCGAGTAAAGAGAATGGGTTTACCCGCGAAATCTTGTAAAGGAGGTTCTTAATTGAAACTACCTGCCACAAGTACGATATCTAATATCGTCCAACGGTCTTCATCGACCGGAGATAATATGCTATCGAACTAGAATGAAATATGAAAGCCATTTCGTTCGCGTCTACATATGTTACTACATTCATAGAGGGTGGCGTTGCGGTGTACCAGAGGAAGTCGTCCTCACATGCGTATACTGTCTGCACTTAACATTTTTCAGCAAATTCAAGAAAGTTCAACATCATGTTGGGAATAAAATGTAGCCAGTACACTTGGACGCTGACAAGAGCAATCGAATCGTTGTTAAGAAGAAATCAAGCGTTGACAGGACTAGCGTTGACAAGAAGTAGTCAAGCGTTGATAGGAAGAAGTCAAGCACTGATAGAAGACTTAGTCTACACGTATTATGTTTCTAGTTTGTTTCTAGTAAAGATATGATCAACAATGTATTTTCTATGTTTATCTTTACCTAAAATAGCTGATACGTAGACTCTTGTACAAGGCTCATTATGTCTATAAAAGTAGGCCTTTAGGTTTATGTTCGATATACGTTTTAACACTTTCATTGTATGCAAGTTTGATTTATCAATCAAAGTGAAAGTTTGGTTTATACTGTTTGTGTGTTCTTGTTTGAGTATTAATTCCGCATAATACTTAAGTTGTTTTATACACAACAAAGTTTCTCTAAGTGTTTAACTTGATTTAATCTCGTTTACACAAGCTAAATCGATCTAAGTTTGGGATCAACAAGTGGTATCAGAGCTTGTTGAGAAACTTTGATCTAAAGAACACAAAAACCCTAAATCGCCAAAAACCCTAATTTTTAAGAAACCCTAAAACAACATGTCTACCCCAGAGTTAAACTCCTCCTCCTCCTCAACCCCCAACATCAAGATTCCCATGCTATACCCAGACAATTTTGAGCTATGGAAGTTTAACTTTGAACAGTATCTTCAAATCCATGACTATACCTTATGGGAAATTATTGAATTTGGAAACACATTCAATAAGGCTGAAAAGATTGCAGCTGCTATCTTGACAAGAACAAATGTTCAAGGCTCTACTGAAGAGGATCGAAAAGAAAAACCTAAAGATGGTAGAGCTGTCTCAGCTAAGGACATAGCAAAGAGAAGGAATGACATGAAAACCCTAAGCATTCTCAAACTCTCTTTGGGACAAGCCAATCAGCACAAATATAGAAGCTATGAGTCTGCAAAAGATCTTTGGGCAGCCCTTGAAGTTGCTTATGGTGGTAATGTTGATATCGTACAAGAGAAAAAGAAGCAACTCTTGCATGAGTATGCTGTTTTTAAAGCTCAACCTAATGAAAGCTAAGTGGAGTGAGAAGCAGACTTCTTGACATTACAAGCAAGCTTTCCTTTATGGGAACAGTTCCTGGTGATGTTGATATCATCACCACTTTTCTTAAAAGTCTTGGTGATGCATGGAAGATTGAATCAAGGTCTATAATTGCTAATAATACTCACAAAAGTTCTACTTTTGATGATGTTTACAATAAACTGAGGCTGGTAGAGAATGAAACTCTTTTGGATCAAGGAAGCAAGTCTACCAATGGAAATATGGCCTTCTTCTCACATAGTGAAGGTCAATTTGATCAAAAGGAGATGCACCCCGTTACTGGATCAACTTGTGTCAACGATGGATCAAGCCTTGTCAACGCCTCACATTCAGACGCTGACACATACAATGTTGACTCTCCAAGAGTCAAGCCTGCTGGTATTGATCTAGACACTGTTTGTGCATACATTGCTTCATTGCCCAATGGTTCAGTGATTACATATGAGGACCTTGAGCAAATTAGTGATGAGAATTTGGAGGAGATGGACATAAAGTGGAATATGGCTCTTGCAAGCATAAGGGCAAATAGATGGAATAGAAGATTTAAGAAGAAGATGACTTTTAATGCTAAGGACACTGCTGGATTTGATAAATCCAAGGTTGAGTGTTATAATTTTCATCGAATGAGACACTTTATGAGAGAATGCAGATCTACAAGAAGATCTGATGCTAGAAAACCCTCAAGCCAAATTATCAAGGCTCGGGATTCCAAAGCTATGGTTGCCATGCAAGATATTGATGGTGTTGGATGGGATTGGAGCTATTTGGCCAAGGTTGAGGAAGAGAACAAAGCTTTGGTTGCAGAAAAGGAAGAAGAAGAGCATGTTCACTATGCTCTCATGGCACACTCTTCATCTTCATCAGACAATGAGGTATATGATGAGGCATTTTGTAGTAAGGGTTGTCGTCTAAACACTGAAAAACTTAACAAAGAAGTTTTAAAATTGACAACAAATGTAGTTAATGAAAGATGCAAGTTGTCTAACTATCAACTTGCTCTTACTCAAACTGAAAAGACTGTAGTTGAGTATAAGAAAATAGAGTTTGACCTAAAAGATCAAATCAATATATTAACTCATGATTTAAATGCTAGTGTTGAGATTAGAAATATCATGGAGAGAGCCAACAGTGCTTTACAGGCTAAGTTGGACGAGGCTATTAAAAATAAAGATAATGTAGATCTTAAAATTCAGAGACTCGATAAAGCCTCACAAACCCTAGAAAAATGTGTCAGTGAACAAAGGGATTCTAGGGATATGACTGGGATTGGGATGAAAGAGTATGCTGGTGTTCCACCACCTCCTGGGAACTTCTATGGTGTTCCTAGAAAGGATTTGTCTTGGACTGGTATACCAGAACTCCAAGAAGAGGAATTTATTTTTCCACCAAGAGTTCTTACCCCAGTAGAGGAATACAAGAAGAAGTTGACTGATTTGGACCAATGGAAGAAAGCCAACCCTACCTTGTTTGTTAAGGGTGGCATGCTTAGTGACAGTCCAAATTTGTCTACACCCATAAAAGTGACAAACTCAACCACTGGAAAGACTGTTAACCTTGTCTTAAACGTTGATAGAAGACCCAGTATTAAATATGCAGAAATGTATAGAAAACCTAGGTCACCAAAAAGCCAAATTAGTGATAATGGGACAGGTTTCTTTTCTTCTAGACCTAGAGCTATGTCTAGAAAAGCCTGTTATACTTGTGGAATTTTTTCACATTTAGCCTATAAGTGTGTCAATGCTTCAAAGGTCAACGCTAATAAAAAGTCAAACGTTGTCAAACCTAAATCTTTTGTCCAACAAAGTCCACAAGTTGTTAGACCAGCCCCATTCTTTACTAAAGGGTCTAATCCTTATGGACAAAGACCTTTTCAGAAGACCAATACATGGTCTAATAGACAATGGGTTCCTGTAGCAAACCCTAGGTTCAACGCTGATAAGGGTAATTTCAGCGTTGACAAGACCAAATTAAACGCTGACATAAACGTTGTCAGACCAAATAATGGTAAATATTTGCAACCAAAGGGAATGGGGTCTAAAGCTTCTTCTATCTTGACATGGAGACCTAAGAAAGACCAAAATCCTAATTCAGATGGAATTTCTATGACCTGTAACAGATTTCATTATATTTCAAAGGTCATAACAAAACCAGTTGGGGTTAATTGGTTGTTTAATCCAAAAAGGGATGAACAAGGGGTTGTCATAAGGACTAAGTATGTTCTTGTTGAACAACCAAATGAATCCAAGTCTGTTCAGGCTTGGGTTCCCAAAGAAAACTAATTTGTTTTCTTTATGTGTAGGGCATTCAAAAGCAGGTTAATGATTATGACTATTGGGATAGTGGATGCTCTAGGCACATGACTAGGAAGGAAGATTATCTTACAAACTTCACTCCCATTAAGGATGGTGACAAAGTTTACTTTGGAGGCGGATATGGAACTATCATTGGCAAAGGAACTCTTCTCACCAACAATTTGCGTTTTGAAAACGTGTTTCTGGTAAAAGAACTTGACTATAATCTGTTTAGTGTATCACAGGTTTGTGATAACAAAAATAAGGCTCTTTTCACTGATACTGAATGCTTGGTGTTGAGCAAAGATTTTAAAATACCAGATGAGAAATTCATTGATTATAGAACACCTAGGCATAAGGACATTTATAATGTGAATCTTAATGGAATTAGGATGAATAATAACTTGTCATGTCTATATGCTATGGCTTCAGTTGATGAGAGTAATCTTTGGCACAGAAGATTAGGGCACATTAATTTTAAAAATATAAATAGACTTGTGAGACATGGTTTAGTTGATGGTTTGCCTGAAAAGGCTTTCCACAATGACCACTCTTGTGTTACATGCCTTAAAGGCAAACAACACAAGGTCTCATTTAAGTCTAAACAGGTGCACTCTAGTTCTAAACTACTTCACTTGCTGCATATGGACTTGTTTTGGTCCAACTAATATAGAAAGCTTAAATGGTAAATCTTACTGTTTTGTCATCACTGATGATTTTTGTATATTTACTTGGACTTTCTTTTTAGCTTTGAAAAGTGACACTGCTGATACTTTGATTAACTTCATTACCCAAATTGAAAAGAAGTCTGGTAATGAGGTTAAGATGCTTAGAAGTGATAATGGTGGTGAGTTTAGAAATAAGTTATTAGATGACTTTTGTGCCAAGAAAGGGATTACTAGACAGTTTAGTGTAGCTAGAACCCCACAACAAAATAGGGTAGCTGAGAGAAAGAATAGAACCCTCATAGAAGCAGCCAGGACTATGTTGGCTGATGCTCACTTTCCCATTGCTTTTTGGGCTGAGGCTGTGAATACAGCTTGTTATGTTCAGAATAGGGCATTAGTCAACAAGATTCACAACAAAACACCTTATGAGTTACTTTGGGGCAGGAAACTTATATTGGTTTTCTTAAACCTTTTGGATGTCATGTAGTTGTGTTGGATACTAGTGATGCCTTAGGTAAGTTTAGTGCTAAAGGTGATGAAGGCTACTTCATGGGTTATTCAGTGCAGAGTAGAGGATATAGAGTTTACCTTACGAAAGAAAAACGTATACTTGAAAAAGTACATGTTAGGTTTTTAGAAAGTAAACCTAGTGATCCTGAAAGTGGTCCAAATTGGTTATTTGACTTAGAACCTCTATCTAGGACTTTGAATTATATGCCTGTTGCTAATCCAAACATTGTGAAGGTGACTTCAAATGTTGTGGAAAAACCAGTTGTTGATGTTTCAAGTAAATAGGTTGATGAAGAGGTTGGATCACAAGCAGACAAATCAGCACCCATACTTGAGTATGTTACAATTCCCATATGGACAGATGCATTTGCTGCTGCTGGAAAGGAAAAAGGTGGTCCCCAAGTATCACCAGTTGACAACATGCATGATCTTTCAGGCGCTGACAAAAGAAATTCTAGCGCTGACAAGACAAATTCAGGCGTTGATGGCTCAAACGTTGACAGCTTCGGTCCAGGCGTTGATAGATCTGTTGACCATATTTTCTCTTCCAATAATTTTGAACAAGGTGAACCTTCAAACAAAAATGGATAGGTTTATTTAGATAATGATGAAAGAGATTCTGAAGAGGATATTGGTAAGATGGAAGATGAGATTAAGGACAACACACTTATTGAGGGAGGAGTGCTCACGTCTACAATCAAAAATCACCCTCCTTCTCTAATTATTGGTGATGTGATAACACCTGTGCAAACTAGAAGATCTCATCAGAATCTTGGAGGATTTATTGCCAATATTCACAAGAAGGTTGATACCCCTCTTGTTCAAGCATGTTTGTTTGCCTGTTTTCTGTCACAACAGGAACCCAAGAAGATTTTTGATGCTCTCAAAGAACCAAGTTGGGTGGAAGCAATGCAAGATGAGCTTCACCAATTTGCTATCCAGGATGTTTGGGAGTTGGTTGATTGTCCCAGACATGTCAGACCTATTGGGACAGGATGGGTTCTTAGAAACAAAAAGGATGAGAGAGGCATTGTGGTCAGAAACAAGGCACGTTTAGTGGCTCAAGGATATACACAAGAGGAAGGGATAGACTATGAGGAGGTCTTTGCACCTGTTGCAAGGATTGAGGCTATAAGGATTTTTCTAGCCTATGCTTCCTGCATGGGCTTTATAGTCTATCAAATGGATGTGAAGAGTGCTTTTCTTTATGGCATAATTGCAGAGGAGGTTTATGTTATGCAGCCTCCTAGCTTTGAAGATTCAGAACATCCAGATAAGGTGTATAGAGTAAAGAAAGCTATGTATGGACTTTATCAAGCCCCAAGAGCATGGTATGGCACATTGTCCACCTATCTGGTGGAAAATGGATTCAAAAGGGACACCATAGACCAGACCTTGTTCACAAAGAAGACTGGTAAGGATTTCTTACTTGTACAGGTCTATGTGGATGATATCATCTTTGGCTCTTCTAGTCCAAAGATGAGCGAAGACTTTTACAAGGTTATGACAAACAAGTTCAAGATGAGTGAAATGGGGGAGATGAACTTCTTTCTAGGGTTACAAGTACAGCAGAAAGAAGATGGTATCTTCATCTCTCAAGATAAATATGTAGCAGAAATCTTGAAGAAGTTTGCTTTTCTCCACATGAGAAAAGGGCTAGCACACCTATAGATAGGGAACACCCTTGGGGAAAAGTTGTAGATGGAAAAGAGGTGGATGTCAGGCATTATAGGTCAATGATTGGTTCATTGATGTATCTCACAGCTTCAAGAGCTGACATTATGTTTGATGTGTGTGCATTTGCACGCCATCAAGTGACTCCCAAAGAGTGTCATCTTCATGCTATCAAGAGGATATTTAGATACCTAAGATGTTATCCAGACCTGGGATTATGGTATCCAAAAGATTCCCCATTGGAGCTTATTGCCTATTCAGACAGTGATTATGGTGGTGACAAATTTGATAGAATATCCACAACTGGTGGATGCCAGTTTCTTGGGAGTAGATTGATATCTTGGCATTGCAAGAAACAGACAGTGGTGGCCAATTCTACAACTGAAGCAGAGTATGTAGCTGCAGCTGCTTGTTGTGGACAAGTCTTGTGGATTCAGAACCAGCTGTTGGATTATGGGTATAATTTCATGCATACCAAGATTTTTGTAGACAATAACAGTACTTTATGCTTTATTAAAAATCCTGTACATCATTCTAAAACAAAACACATAGAAATTAGACATCATTTTATAAGAGATTGTTTTGAAAAAGGTTTAATACAACCAGATAGGTTGACTCAGAAGACAATGTGTCTGATTTATTAACTAAACATTTTGATACTGGAAGATTTCAATACTTGGTAACAAGTATTGGAATGATCAATCTCACTTAATATGTGCTTTGGGGGTCATATTGTAAAAGTATGTACAGGATATGCATTTGTTATTGGTCTTTATACGAAATTAGATTTTCCACTTTATTTGTCTAACGTTGACAAAGGTTATCTCAACGCTGATAAGTGTTATCGTGACGTTGTCAGCAACATGTTAGTTTTGTGCTTTTTGATCTAATTGTACAGGCGTTGTTAGCATTGTACCATTGGATACAGAGTTGCTTATGGATTCTTGGAGCATTATTGGAGCATGTTTCAGTTTATGGATGATGGTTGGAATATTTATATTCCTATCTTGACATAAATTTTTATTTACATGCATATAATTTGGCAACTTATGTATCATAGTTTAAGGGGAGGTTTAGGAACCTTTTAGGACTTTTTGGGTATTCTTATAGTACTCTTATCATAATTCTAGATTGTGTCCACTGGTGAGTATGACTTAGTTTACTAACTCATGAGGCACTTTAGCATGCAAAGTTGATATACTATGCATGCTGCAAAGACTTTTTGGCCTAGAATTGGGAGTGGTCTGTTGGGAGCAATGGCGGACCTTGAGCATTTATTTTGGGAGGGACGAGTTAGTTTTTACGTACCAAAATAAAAAAAATGAGCAATAACTTTTATGCGAAATGCATAAAATTTACACTACTCGTCTAAAATTTTGGGAGGACCGGAGCCCTCCCCAGTCTCCACAGAGATCCGCCCCTAGTTGGGAGACTTGGGTATGATTTATATTGGGCTTACCTGGGAAGTTACAAGGGATCTTATGAGATAACTTAATTGTTAAGAATTTTGGTTAGCAAGGGACACTAGAGGACTGTTATGTCTATCTTGCATAAGCAAGTGTGCATGATTGGACAGTGCTTGCCACCCTATACTAATTTTTAGTTTATAGGTTATCTTCACTAGGATAAATTACTTTGTTAAGGTCCTTTTTCATTTTTATTATTTTTATTTTTGGACGTTGACAGATATATTTCCAAACGTTGTTGTGACCAATTTAGACGTTGACATGGCCTTTTCCAACGTTGGCAAGAATATAGCCGTTGGGCGTTGATAGATTATTTTTTACCGTTGACACTCTTTGGGTCCTACCCAGTTGTTATTTTTGACGAAAATTAGGGCCGTAATTTTAGGTGTTGATAACTTTTAATTAATGCACAAGATAACTTATTTTCTTTTCAATATTTTCATCATTATATTTTGAAAATATTTGCCTCATTTTTGACCAATCACATGTGCCTACTCTCCTATAAATTTGGCTCCTTCTTTTTGAACAGGGTACTCTCATATTATTGTCTAACAACTTTCTCCTCTAATTCATCTTTCATAACCTTTCACAAACAGCTTTCTACATCAATGGCGCCTAAGTTTAAACCAAGTGACTTGGTATTGGGATTCAGAATTCAGCATAATATGGTTGCTTATTTGGAGGCTGATGATGCTCTGTTTCCTCAATACACCCAGATGGTGGCGTATTTGAATGCATCTCCTCTTAGGTATGCACTTTCTCATGCTCCTTTCATTCCTGTCACTCATATTAAACAGTTTTGGAACACTGTCAGTTCCTCAACGCTTAATAATGTGACTACATTAACTGCTATTGTCCATGGGCGTCCATGGGTGGTTACTAAAGCCTTGGTTCGCCAGACTTTGCATCTTAATGATGCAGATGGTATAACCACTCTACCCATTGATGAGATAGAACAGGGACTTCAAGCTTTGGGGTATCCTTTCCCTGAAGAGGGTACTTTAAATAAATATAATAAACAAGAATTCCCCCCAGCTTGGAAGTACTTAATACATGTCATCCTTCAATGTTTAAGTCCCAAATGTACTGCACATAATGAAATTAACAGATCTATTGCTAGTGCAATTGTGTCTATTACAAATGGCCAAAAGTATAATTTTTCTAAACTGATTTTTGATGGCATGTGTAAAAACAAGGGTAATAAGATGACTTTGGCTTACCCAAGATTCTTACAAATGATTCTTGATGAGCAAAGGTATTGCACCAGGGATCATGATAATTTTTATGCGATCCCTGTGCAAAAGAAAGTTATTTTTGGTAAGATGAATTCACCCCCTCACAGAGATTTACCCCTTACCCAAGCCATGCTTGCTGTTATTGCAGCATCACACCCTCAACCTGACCCACAACCACAACTTGACCCATTGCCTGAACCATCACCTTCACCTCAACACATGGAACTTGACCAAGATCCCTTCAACACTGACACGTTAAATGTTGGCGTTGATACTTCAAATCCAGACGTTGACACCTTTCTATAACATACCCAAACACCCCTTAACCTTCAAACTACCACCCAATCCACATCATCTTCTACACCCCCTAAATTTAGGTTGGTAAAACTCCCATGGACTACTAGAGTGTTCTCCTCTAGTGGTCCTAGCCATGTTGCAGAGAGAACCACCACCACAAGTGTGGTTGGTGATATGGATGAGGCTGGGACTATTGGTACTCGCTTAGATACAGGCCAAGCCAGTCCTAACATCATTAAGACCTCATCCATGCCCCATGACTCTATTTTGGGAGGTCAAATCCCAACTCTAGAGGAGGGCAGATTGGAACCATATACAATGTTGGAATCGACGGCTGTCTGCATTAGCTTGCAAAAGCAAAATGCAGACCTGGTACAACCAGTCAGTACACAAGGCCTTGAACTCAAGCAATTGAGGGAGAGGATTGTTCTTTTTGGAAGATGCTAACAATAGGCGTGGTATGGAGGATTCTTCCAAAGGGGAGGATGAGCATATACATATGAGTGACAAAGGATCACATGATGGAGAATCTTTGGGTGTTGCTGAGGCTCTTACAGAATTGAAGAAGCAACCAGGTTTTAATGTCTCTTTGGTTACTCCTACAAATTTGAACTTATCCTTTACAGCAATGATGGAGCTGTTCACAAGAAGCGCTGACAAGAATAAGGTGAGCGTTGACAAGCAGATTTTGGACGCTGACACACCAAGCACTGACAAGAGTAAGTTGGGCGTTGACACACAGGATTTGAACGTTGACAGACCTGCAGATATGGTTGATGTATTCCAATCATCAGCTATCATCAAGGAAGTATCTTCATAGGTACCATCATCATCTTTACCCATCATTGATCCATTAGATAAGGGTAAAGGAATCATGGTAGAAACAGAGGTTCCAAAGGATGCAGCACAAGTACAATTTGATTCAATGTTAGCTGCACAACTTATGGAACAAGAAAAGAAGAAGGTTGGTGAGTCACCATTTGTAGTTACTCCTGAGGAGCAAGAAGGAAGTAATAATGAAAGTTCAGATTCAAGTGTTATGATAATTGAAGAACTAGAAAGACTTGAATATGGTGATGAGTTGGCATGGGAGAAACTTGCAGAGTTGTAGTTGAAAGTAGATTATGATATGCCAGAAGTTGCTCAGATGTACTATGCTCGGGAGAATAAGGTTATAGAGAATCCAAATATGACAATTTCAGATCAAATTTGGGGTTTGAAGATTCTTCTAAGAGTTCAAAGAGACTGCAAGGTAATTCTGAAGTATAAGGCTAGCAAAGTTTTCTCACAGTTGAAGAGAGATAGAAGGGAGCTTTATTATATGTTGCTCAGATTTCATCAAGGAGGATGGACTTTTCAGAAGTTGTAGGGATTGTCCTTTGAAGAATTGGAGTATAAAGCTTATCCTATTTGGGCAAGAGTGCAAGAAATGAAGACTGTCAGACTTCTTTCAGATGAAAGGAAAGAAGAACTTGCAGAAGAGATGGAGATTCAAAAGGCTATGATTGTTCCAAGGCCATTGAAGAAGGGAGTTCCACTTGAATTTCCTAAAGATTTGAATAGAGTGAATCCCAGTGAAGCTATTATTAGAAAGAGTATTAAACTCTCACCTATGGAAGCTTCAGATATGGTGAAAGTATTACCTCATGATTTCAAAAACCCTATCATTAGTTATGAAGAAGATGCAAGTGGGTTTTGGATGATTGGTAGATATGGGAAAGAGGTACACACTTTTACTACTCTTATGTATTTGTTTGCAAGTATGGATAGGGAAGACTTGGCAGACCTTTGGAGGTTACTGCTGGCCAAGTATGAGACTGAAGCACCTACTTCAGTCAATGAAATAAAGCTTTGGTCAACATTCAAGAGAATGTGTGCACCAGAAGAAGAAGATCCTGTTTGGAAGGATCTTAAGGATGATATCAGTAGACTTTAATGGCGTTTGTATTCAGCAGCTGGTGTGTATCATTTGAGTTCTACAAAGTTTTCTGAATATCTTCTTGTGGATGCTGAGTATCCCATGTCTAAAGAAGTTTTTGAAAAGATGAAGACAACACAGCTGGAAACTGACTACTCAAGTAACGTGGCCAAAGATTTGATTAGACATGTTTATTACCAATTTGATAAGATTTGTAAGAATCCTCCTAGTTCTTAGTTTTTATTCAAAAACTTGATTACTAGAGTAGATATCAAGTTTAGGGGAGGATTGTTGGGAATAAAATGTAGCCAGTACACTTGGACGCTGACAAGAGCAATCAAAGCGTTCTTAAGAAGAAATCAAGCGTTGACAGGAAGTAGTCAAGCGTTGATAGGAAGAAGTCAAGCACTGATAGAAGACTTAGTCTACACGTATTATGTTTCTAGTTTGTTTCTAGTAAAGATATGATCAAAAATGTATTTTCTATGTTTATCTTTACCTAAAATAGCTGATACGTAGACTCTTGTACAAGGCTCCTTATGTCTATAAAAGGAGGCCTTTAGGTTTATGTTTGATACACATTTTAACACTTTCATTGTACGCAAGTTTGATTTATTAATCAAAGTGAAAGTTTGGTTTATACTGTTTGTGTGTTCTTGTTAGAGTATTAATTCCACATAATAATTAAATTGTTTTATACACAACAAAGTTTCTCTAAGTGTTTAACTTGATTTAATCTCGTTTACACAAGCTAAATCGATCTAAGTTTGGGATCAACACATCAAGTCTTCTGCTGCATCAAACTCTGAAGCTTTCAAGAAATATAAAAGTATAAGTATGTAGGACATGAAGTCACGAGGAGGCGAATATCACAAGTGATGAATACACAAGTTCAAGGCAAGGAAACATGCTCAAGACTTAAGCCAAAGATCACATCAGCTTATTAACAAGATAGAGAAAAAGAAAGAAAGCTGAAGACTACGAGCTCAAGACAAGCATAGTATGCTAGGTTTGTTATTTATTGTAACTCGAGTAACCCATTGTACTTTGGATTGACCTCCCTTAGGGGGAGATTTTGGGAAATATGTTATTACGTATTTAGGAAGGATCGGTCATTCCAACAATATATACGTTATATGGGCTCGTAGTCCAATAGGTTAACATATAACCCATGAAGCCCACATGTAAGGTGGGCTATATAAACACACTCCTAGCATGTTAGGAGGGGTTGGTTCTCACATATTCAATCTTAAATTTTCACATACTTCTCTACAACCTCTGTCTTCTTTCTCTCTCTAGTTCTTCATCTCTCTCTCTCTCTCTCTCTCTCTCTCTTTATATCATCTCCATACTTAGATAATCTAAGGATTACGTAGACCTATAGAAACGATAAAATAATTTATAAGAAAGAGTAACAACGAGAGAATGAAGAATTATTAAAATGATTATTAATTATAGATGATACGAAGTGAATCGAACACATTTGAAGATAGAAACTCACTTTATGTTCTTCACTTACAAGGAAGTGAAAACATATGAGAAAGAATGACAATTGTATTTGGAAAATAACTTTAATATTTCGAATGAAATAATTAAGTTTTCAATAAGTAAAAGAGAGGAGTTAATAGTCATAATATTATTAGAAGAAGGAAGAAGAGCAAAGACAAAGATATGTGACATTAAAAGTAAAAACTCATACTACTTGCATCACTAATTTAGTTTTGGTGGAGGGAATGTACAGGGTTGAGGATGTATTAGGGGACAAGACACAATTCATTTACGAAATTCATTTGGATTTTGACATCATGGGCAAGTATGCTAATGAGTGTTAGGTTGTGGATGCAACAAGGCCTAACACGGATGCGGATTGTGCGTTTGAAAGCGGGTTTGGAAGAGGATTTAGGTGTTCTAGGCATGGTGGAAATAGAGAAAACTTCTTAAAGAAAAATGTTAAAATAGATAGTAGTTGATGGTGATGAAAGAAAAAAAAGTTTAAATAGAAGAGATTTAGAGAATTTTGAATGTAAGAGTTAAATTATAAACTATACAAATGAATGACTAGTTACATTGCTGAAAGAGTGTTAGAACACTTAAATGAACTTTTGAAATGAGAAGAAGAGATGAAAATAAAAGCAGAAGATTTAGAGATCTACATGAGACCACATACCCTTTTCATAAAGGGGCAGAACCTTTTGAATTGGGTCAGCGAGGTCCATGAGTGACTGGGATAGACAGAATATATAAAACAATGTAGAAAAATAAGGGTGAAAGCTATAGATACGTAATTATATTTTTCAAAAATACTGACATACCTAACATACTAAATATATACCTAAACATCGATAATTAACTTTTAAAGTATGTTCAATATGACCGGGTATATGACTTGTTTACCTGTTACCACTATTATATTTTTATACTTTTAATTCTTATAACTTGAGTTGACTTTCACCATTAATTCTTTGATTTTATTTTACTTTTGTTTTATTATTTTTATTTATTCATGATAAATTCTTTTTCCCACATATTCATATACTAATTTTTTTAAATTGATAAAAAAAATTTGAAATTTTTTTTTATTTTTTTTAAATCTTGAAAAAACCAGTTGTAGAAAAAAATAATTCAAAAAACATATTTTTTGAAAAAAACAGATTCCTTAAGAAAGTTTTTGAAAAAACAAAAATTTCTGAGACTTTTATTTTTTAAATAATAAGATTTTCCAATAATTTATCTTGTAAAAAAAATTAAAAAAGGTTTAACCTTTAGATTTTGAGCGGTTATATATTTATTTCTTAATTTTTGGATCTTTTAAAAATCTTTTTTTCAAAAATTATTTTGTAAAATTTATTTTATTGAAATTTTTTTTTAATTTTCGAAAAAGAAATTTGAAACTTCTTAATTGGAAAAATACATTTCGAACTTAATTAGTTTTAAATTTTTGTAGGAAAAAATTCGAAAAAATAATTTTGGAATTTTTTTGGAACTAAGCTGTAAAAAAAATATTTTGGGGAAAATTATTTTTGAAAATAAACGGTAAAAAGATGTTTTTGGAAAAAATATGTTGTGTGAATAAGTGGGAATAAAAAAAACTTTTTTCACGAATAAGTGAAAAAAGCGAAGAAAAAAATCAAAGAATTAATGGTTGAAGTCAAGGCAAGCCACAACGATCAAAACTGTAAATTTTTTTAGTGGTAACCGGTCAAACCCGTTTTATAACCGGTCATATTACATGCATTGAAATTTTTTTGAAAGTTTTTGGTTATACTAGTAATATAATTAGTTGATTACGTATATCTATTCTTGAAAAAGATAGTTACGTATGTATAGCTTTCACCCAAAAAATAAACTTGAAGAAAGAGGTAACCCAGGATATCTCCTCTGTTTGTACCTTGTAATTAGTACTATACTTAAGTAAACTAAGTATAGTACTAACCCATGGTTAAGTAATGCAATAAACTTAATACAAGTAAGTAAATTAACACAATGTTTTCAACGTTTAACTCTTAGCTTTATTAAAGAATTATACCCTATTGTATACAAAGCTACAATAGGGATTGAATAGACAATGTGTGGTTTTGTGATCTCCTCACTAACAAGCTAGTCCAATCCTAACGATTGCTAAGCTTGACGATTCTATAAACAGGAGTATATAACTCAAGTGTATGATCGTGTTTGGAGGAGAGAAAAACTTGTTTGTGAATGTCTAAAGCATTTACTGCACAAACTTATTTTTATCTCCTTTACAAGCATCCTATTTATAGAAGGAAAGTGGGTAGAAGACAATAATTTCCCATGTGCAATTCTTGTCTTATTGGTACAGTGTAGTATCATGTCTTAACCTATTCTAAGTAGTAAGACGTAAGTCCTTTACACATGTCAGTACCCCATCTATCCCAAAAGGGTAAGTCACGCTAATTGTGTGATGTACTTCATCTTGTCACAATTCAACTTATCCCGCCTTTTCTTCAGTCTTGGAGAATGCTTGTTTTCTTTAGGGAGATCGTATGGGGTTCAGTGAGTCTATTGCCACAACTCACTGAACCCATCACCTTCTTCTTTGTCATAGAAGACATTCATTGAGCTTCGCCTCTCTGAATGCTTGAGTCTTCCTTTTAGACTCAGTCTAGGAACTCGAAGGCAACTCACTGAGTGACTGTTCACTCAGTGACCTCGTTATGTTCAAGGTTAATTATTCACTTAGGCTGTTTGTTATTCAAATCCTTCAGGGAGGTCATTAGGTACTGAATCGACCTAACAATCTCCCCCTATTTGGATATAAAATTTGCCTAAGTGAAATTGTTATAAGTGAGCAAAGAGGCTTCTTCTTATTACAAACTATTCTACCTGATGAAAAGACTTAATATAACAAAGTACTTCATTTTCATTCATCATTACATAAGACTGAATAGTCTGATACAAGAAACATAAAAAACAAAAGATTACAGTTATTCAGGAATCCATTGCTTCCATCTTCACCCTTGATGACTTTAACACCTTTTCTTTGTCAGGCCTCCTAGCAATTATCTCCCTGAGCTTCTCACCAAATCTTTTATTCTCATCAGTCTGAATTTGTCCAGCCATCACAAGAAAGATGAGAACACTCTCAGTGGTGCATTTCTCTATGTCACTCATTCTTTGAAATGCTTGATCCCCAAATACATCAATGAAGAAGATACCCCACTCAGGTTCCTCTATAACCATGTCGTTCACAAAGGGGACATTTTCAGGGAGAGTACGATTGCATTCTAACCCAGAGATGTTAGTCTCAGCTTCAAGCTCAACTCTTTTTCTCTTTCTTCCCTGGGCTTTGGTAGGATCCTGTTCAGATAAAGGAAGATCTTCAGTGATTCCCAATTGTTCCTTCATTTTATTTAACCTCTCATATCTCTTACTGAGAGAGTTGAGTATCTCAGGGACACACTTGTTTGTTTTAGTCCTGAAAATCCTTCCCATTTCGTCGCACTCACTGAGACCGAAATCACCAAATGAAAATTTCTTCATGACTTCAAAGTTCCTCTCATCATTATTTCTGTAAACAGATACTGAGACTGGTGTGGTATGAGGAATGATCTGAAGATTAGTGATTGGTTCAGGCTTTCTTCTTCGGGTGACGACTTTGGTGTATTGGTCATACAACTTCTTGAGTTGTGTGGTTCTTTGTTTTTGCTTCAAGACCATTTCATCCTGAATGACCTTGAGTTCCTCCTCCTGCTTCTGAATAAACTCCTCTCCCCCTTTCTTGCTCAGCAAGACCTCAGGGTTACCACCTACTTCTTTTACAAACTCAGTGGACACCTTCAAGATCTCAGCCTTTGTTGCTTCATTAGCCTTAGCCGACTCCATTCTATCTAGATACACTTGGATTTGATCAGGATTCATTTGGTACATTATTCCATTTATCTCATATGGTACCAAGACCAAAGCATCAGGATCGGGCCTTACTTCCCTTGAAGCCTTTACAAGTTTCTTTGGAGGTGTAAGGGTTTCATCAGCTATACCTTTGCCCCTATCTGACTTAGATACTGAGGGCTCAGGGTTGGGAGGAATTGAGTTTAAGGGTTGGGGTTGTGCTAGTCTTTCCTGCTCCCCCTCAGTGTGAGAAGGAGGTTCATTCCATGTTAACATCAATGGTGACACATTCTCCCCCTCAAAAGTTGAAGGATCAGCCTGACTAATCCCAACTTTTGCCCGTTGTGTGGACCCTGAGGTGGGGGATGATCCCTTAAAAGCCTGAAACATCTCAGTCACCATCTCTTTAATGGACTGAGTGTCTGCTTTGATAGTGCGAACATATAACTGAATAAGGGATTGAGTGTTTTCAATGGTGGTGATCCTTGTCCTGAGCCTAGGAATATCAGCCTCTTTCAGGGATTTGGAGATGTCAGAGAGATTGGTGGCATTAGCCATGTATCCTTGTGCAGCTCTTGACAATCTGAACTCTGCTTCTGCATCCATATGAACATCCTCATAGATGGCATCGCATTTCCCTTTCACCACATCCAAGTCAGACTTGAGAGAGTCTAACCTAGTGAAAACCTTAGTGAGCCTGTCCACCTTCAGGAACTCAAGTAACTGACCAACTCTGGAATTGGACTCAGTGGTGCTAGTGATCAGTCCATCTAGAGTCGTCTTTAAGGATACATTTGCCTCGATCGTTGGAAGAGCATGGTTAAGGAAGTTGATGAGCTTTTTTCCTGATTCTCATGACTGTTGTTAACAGAGCTGATGAATTCCATTTGATTATCGACCTGAATTCTCATCTTCTCCTCAGCCACATCAAACCTATCACCATATGTCCTGAACTCATCAAGGAGTTCATCAGCCTTTGAAGCCAAATCTTCATGAGCCTGAGTTACCTCAACCTGTAAGGCTTTCAAAGCTACCTCATCCAGAACCACAGTCTGAGTCCCCAATGTAGAGGTGTCAAGTTTTGCCTCATGGGAGGACTTTTTCGGTGCCTCAGGGGAGGGCTCCTTTTGTTCGGATGCCTCAGGGGAGGGATTTTGTTGAGCCTCAGGGGAGGGTTGTATATCTGCGAACAAGGGATGGGACTGTGGCTTCTGGTCTGATGGAGGAGGGGCCTGAGTTTCAGGTTCTTCCCCAGCCTCAATCATTTTGTCGTCATCACTGAACCCTTGGAGTAACTCATCAGGCTTCTCAAGTAAACTTATAAAATCTCCAAAGTTCAGTGACCCCTTAGCTTTATCCAGCTCCCCTTCAGAAGAAGGTTTGCCTTTGTTGTCGTCACTCCCTGCCCCAAATCCTGAGGCTTGGGATTTAGCCAACTGATACTCAGGGGCAGTTTGTGATTGATCAGCTATGGAGGTAGGATCCCTATCAGCGGGGTGTTTTACCCGTGGGCGTCCCTCTGAGTCTTCGGGATCAAGAGTGGTTCCCTCAGGCAAAGACTTTTTGTTTAGTGTGCCTTCATCAGGAGTTGTGGAAGTGAGATTCCTATTAGCGGGGTGTTTTACCCGTGGGCGTCCCTCTGAGTCTAAGGAATCAAGTTTTGCGTCCTCAGGCAAAGACTTTTGAGCTAGTGTGCCTTCATTGGACTTGGTAGAAGTTAGAGGCCTATCAGCGAGGTGTGTTACCCGTAGGCGTCTCCCTGAGTCTTTGGCCTTAGTTTTGACCTCAGGCAAAGGTTGTGATTTACGAATGCCCTCATCGGTCTGAGTGGAAGGCAGTCCCGTAGAAGAAGGTTGTATGTTTCCTTCTCCATCAAGAGGACCAGTAGGTTGGCCCGTCGACCCTGATTGTGATGTATTAGGGCCTCCCGTGAGCTCTTTCCCTTGGGGTATTTGAAGCTTGGTCTGAACAAGGGTAGTCTTTTTAGCCTTGGCCTTTTTGGGTCGTGCCTCGGAAGCCTCAGGGGCCCTGTGCTTTTGTTGGTTTGGTCTTTGGCACAGTCTGAGTCTTCTTGTTCCCCTTCTTTGGTAAGAAGGGAATGGGAGACACGGATGATTCACGACTGATCACCTCAGTCATGTGAGCCGTCAATACAATGGGGTTGACTTCAGATGGGTTCTTTGAAAAGTTTGTGGAACTCAGGATTGGAGTAGAAAAAACATTGAATTTTTCCTGAGTGTAAAGAGAACCCAGTAACCGTTCTAAGGCGCATGATATGAATCTTGGGTAAGAAACATATTTTTGCCTTGACTCCTTCAGGAGCCTGGTTACGAGATCATTATAAACAATCTCTCCTATGTCAATCTTCATTCCATTAATAAGACTGTAGATTAGCATCTGCTGAGTAGAATTAACTTGCTCAGTAGATGAGTAGTTCCCACCGATCACCTGAATCACAGAAGTGACCAGGATCCTCCAAGCCATGGGGAAAGCAGATTTTATTAATGGGGTTTTAGTCACAAGTAACTCAGGGACCCCGATTTCTTTTAGTCCTTTTTTAACTGACTCCTTGTCAGGATGTGCAACATACTTTCCATTGTTATAATCAAGACCACTGCTTTGACAAAATGTTTTGAAGTCTAAAATCAATGGTGTCTTCCCATTGTTTACAGTGAACATGATGACACAGTTCTTATGTGACTTGATCTCAGACCCCTGAGATCCTTCAGGCCCTTGGGTAGGGGTTACAACCACAGCCGTATACCAGAACTCCCTAAGATATTCATGGTAGAAGACTGAGGGGGTTTTTGTAAAAGCATTAGCCCAATCACAGTTTTTCAAAAATTTGAAAATTGGTTTGTAGGCTGATACACTACTAGGGTAATTGAAATTTCCCTCATAGTTGTTTCCAGCAAAATGGACACCCTCATTGGTGAGATGTTCAACCTGAGGGGCATATTTGATAGCCTTGGATATTGCCATTAAAGATAGCTTTATAAAGATTTGAAAAAGGACAATGGAAATTTGTGGAAATCAAATCAAGACTTGTTTCTTGTTATAATACAACAAGATTCACCAAGTGACCTAATGAGAACTTTTGCCTTGTAAAAGGATCAAGAGTTAGAAACAATAGGTAACTTTGATTGCTTGTACTATATAACAATAAAACGAGTAATCAGTGTGATCGCCTGGTGTACAAGAAATCTTTTCTGGAAATTAGTTTGAACACACACACTTTTTCTTTGAGAGAAAATTTTGGCAGAGTAAAATTGCAAGTTCTTTGTGTGTGTGTTTGTTTATGGTTGTGGGGTATTTATAGGCTCGGATGTGAAGGAGATTTGTATTTGCTATAAATTATTTTCACATCTGTATTTAATGAAAGCGTACAAGTGGTCCCCCTATTTTCTTGGCAACTGTTCCATTACTGCAAAGATAACGCTTTTTCCAGAGATGACGTGGGGTCACGTGCATTTGAAAGGACGTTTTTACAACAGATTTTGCTAGAAAAGGGTAAGCATTTAATGCTTAGTGGGATACTTGTCATGAGTGACCCTTTGACTGGTTTATGACAATTTATTGAAGGAATATATGTTCCTTATTTAATATTGTGACTCACCAACCTAGGACATTAAGTAACTAAATCCTTAGAGCATTTAGTTACATCATGTACCTTAGTGTCAAAGGGTGGACAATAAGATATATTTACTCAGAGTGAAGATAAAGAATATACATTATACTGATTCCAATGTCGCCAGGGAGACTGATTAATCAATATTCAGCATACCAAGTTCAACTTTTAGTCTAGTGAACGTTGGTTCATCCAAAGGTTTGGTGAAAATATCAGTTAGCTGATATTCAGCGGGGATGAAGTGTAATTCAATATCTGCTTTTAAGATGTGATCCCTGAGGAAGTGATATCTTATGTCAATGTGTTTAGTCCTTGAATGTAGGACTGGATTGTTTGAAATGGCAATTGCACTAGTGTTGTCACAAAAGATAGGGACTACTTTGTATTCCACATTATAGTCCCTGAGTCAACTTTTCATCCAAAGGATGTTTGCACAACAACCAGCAGCTGCCACGTATTCAGCCTCAGCAGAGGACATTGCGACTGACTGCTGTTTCTTTGCACTCCAACATACTAGCTTTCCACCAAGGAATTTACATATACCTGAGGTACTTTTTCTATCCATGTTGCAGCCAGCATAGTCTGAGTCTGAGTATCCTTTAAGATCGAAACCTGAACAACGAGGATACCATAGACCCAGTGAGGGAGTACCCTTCAGGTACCTGAAGATTCGTTTAATAGCAGTAAGGTGTGATTCTTTGGGATCAGCCTGATATCTTGCACATAAGATTGTTGAGAACTGAATATCAGGCCTGGTTGCAGTTAGGTACATTAATGATCCAATCATTCCCCTGAATAAGGTTTGATTGACTAGTTTACTAGCAAGATCAGGACCTAAGTTGTTGGGGGGAACCATGGGAGTCTTTACTGAAGCACACTAAGAGATATCATATATCTTAAGTATTTCTCTGGTGTATTTTTCTTGACAGACTGAGATCCCCTTGTCCTCTTGTTTGATTTGTAGTCCAAGAAAATATGTTAATTCACCCATCATACTCATTTCAAATTTCTTTGTCATAAGTTTTTCAAACTTTCTACAGAGATCATAGTTAGTAGATCCGAATATGATGTCATCAACATATATCTGAACTAGTAGAACATCCTCCTTGGTTCTGAAGATAAACAAGGTGTTGTCTATCTTTCCCCTAACAAATTTGTTCATTATCAGGAATGTAGAGAGAGTTTCATACCATGCCCTTGGTGCTTGTTTCAGTCCATAAAGGGCTTTGTCAAGTTTACAAACATGGTTTGGGAACTCAGAACTCTCAAAACCAGGGGGCTGAGCAACATAAACTTCTTCAGTGATCTTTCCATTCAGGAAGGCACTTTTTACATCCATTTGGAAAACTTTGAAGTTCATGTAGGTAGCATAGGCCAGGAAGATCCTGATGGCTTCCATTCTTGCTACAGGGGCGAAGGTTTCCTCATAGTCGATCCCTTCAAGTTGACCACACCCCTGAACAACCAGCCTAGCTTTGTTTTTGATGACAATTCCATCTTCATCAGTCTTGTTTTTAAATACCCATTTTGTACCAAGAGATGATTTCCCTTTAGGGAGAGGAAACAGTTTCCACACTTTGTTCCTGAGGAATTGGTTGAGCTCTTCTTGCATGGCCTCAACCCATCCTGGATGTGTCAGGGCCTCTGAAACCTTCTTTGGTTCAATTTCAGAGAGAAAGTCTGCAAACAGACATTCATGGGCTGAGGCAGCAGAGAGTTTAGTAGCCTGACTGCGTGTGAGCATCCCTTCAGATACATCACCAATTATGTTTACAAGCTCTATGTGTTGTTGTCTTGACCATCTGTCCTGAGGACTTGGATTAGAGCTTGTTGATGGTTGGTGATTATCAGGGACCAGAGATTCAGTACATTGTACTGAAACATCACCTCCTTCTGAAGGCCAGTAATAGGGTATTCAATATTTTCATCACTTGTCCCTTCAGTGTTCTCATAGATGGGTGAACCGTTTGATTCATTAGCTTGAGAAGTGATAACTTCTGGGACATGTTGGGATGTGATTAAATTATCAATTGACCTATTATGAGGTGATATATGGAAGAAAATATCAGCATCAGTTTGATACTGTTTTGAGGGACAGTGTTCATACTCATCAGGAGGATATCTTGATGAGTCATTGATCCCTATTTTTTCCATTGATTGATTTATGAAGTTAATGGCATCCATACTTTCATCAAAGGTGACATGAAATGACTCCTCAATCTGTTGTCTCCTTGTGTTAAAGATCCTGAAGGCTTTGGAGACAAAGGAGTATCCAAGAAAGTATCCATCATCAACTTTGGCATCAAATTTACCAAGATGATCCTTTTGATTGTGAATGAACACAGGACAACCAAACACATGAAAGTAGCTGATATCTGGAATCCTTTCCCTGAATATTTCATAAGGAGTCTTATCATGTCTTTTGACAATGATACATCTGTTCTGAGTATAGCAAGCTATTTTTACGGCCTCAGTCCAGAAGTGTTTTGAAAGATTGGATCCATTAAACATGGTTCGAGCAGCTTCGATGAGAGTTCTATTCTTCCTTTCAGCCACATCATTTTGTTTAGGTGTGTAAGGAGAAGAGAAGTTCTAAGAAATTCCTTTCTCATCACAAAAACTCTCAAGCTCTTGGTTCCTGAATTATGTTCCATTATCAGTTCGTATTTGTTTAACTTTAGTATCATTTTGATTTTCTACTTGCCTGATAAAAGACATTATGAATTCAGGAGATTGACTTTTCTTTTTCAGGAAGTATACCCAAGTGTATCTAGAATATTCATCAACAATCACAAGAGTGTATTTCTCATGATTTATAGACATTGGACTGACTGGTCCAAACAAGTCCATATGAAGAAGATGAAGACACTTCCTGATAGAAAAAGTTCAGTTTTGGCTTAAAAGAAGCTCTCTTGTGTTTACCTTTTTCACAGGCTGAACAAGGTTTGTCTTTTTCATACACAAGAGAAGGTAAGCCAAGAACTTTGTTTTGTTTTGCAAGTTTGTTCATATCTTTGAAATTTAGATGTGACAGTCTCTTATGCCAAAGCCAATTGACAGAGTCTGAGGCTTTAGCAAAGAAACATGCTCCTGAGTTTGTTACAGAGGACATGTCTAGGACATATACATCATTTCTTCTTGGAGCAGTCAACACAATTTCTTTGTTAGCATTGAAGATTGTACCTTGCTTATCATCAAACTGAACGATGTACTTAGCATCACACAGTTGACTGATACTGATGAGATTATACTTCAGACCGTTTACAAACGCCACTTTTGAGAAAACTATTCAACCACATTTGATTGAACCATATCCCTCAGTAACACAGGGATGAATTATCACCGAATACTACCTTAGGACCTGGTTGCTCCACGTATTTGTGCAGATAACTTTTGACCCCTGTCATACTTCTTGAACACCCATTGTCTAAGTACCAGACAAGCTCCTTGAAGTGTTTCTGCACAGATAACGAGGTGGATTAGTTTCTCTTGTGAGCCCACTTCTTAGTAGGCCCTTTGGCTCGAAGAGCCTGACGTCTTTCACCTTGTTTGAAATACTCAAACTCAGCATGGTCTGAGGTAGAATGAACATTGCTTCCACATGTTTTGCAGCTTAGTCCGACTGAGGATTCAGTACTTTGAGATGACTCAACTATCATTCCTCTTCTGACCATGATGATTCTGTTGTGTCCTGAGGTAGTGTGATCATTGCTTCCACAAATCTCACACTCAGGGTAGTACACACAATCATCAGGTCTGTGATCGGGAATCCCACAATGTGTACAAGGTGGGTAAGGCTTAGCCTTGGATTTTCTGGTTTGTTCTAAGGTGGGCCCATAGTTGTAAGGCTGAGCATTGTATCTTTTAGCATTTTTAATAGAAGCAATGTGCATCTCATGATCTGTTGTCATGTGATCTTCACTTTTACATTTCATGCAATAGAGAACTCTATAGCAGTCATCAGTGGTGTGATTTATATAGTGGCATAGCTCACAGGTAGGTTTCTTTGTTTTAACTTTCTTGGAAGACTCAGGTTTAGTTTTGTTACTTTTTGATGATTCAGGCTGTGAGGACACAGATGTTTCACCCTGAGATTTAGTGGCTGAGTTCAGCTTCTCTTCATGAAAAGTTGGAATAATCTACTTAACTCCTCTTGATTTACAATAGGAGTAGAGTTGACTGAATGTTTAGGAGTCCCTGAGGGAGATATAGGTTTGGTTATCTTTTCAGTGACAGTTCCTGACTCAGTGTGATCTGGTATCATTTTTGAGTCAGGCTTTGTTTGTTCAATACAACCTAACCCAGCTCTTCCTCTAGGTGAGTGTTCTTGATAAGACAATGGAATTAATTCAGAACATGGACTTGCTCCTTGAAGGTTTTTCAAAAGAGGTAGAGGAGTCTGAATGTATTCAGCGACACTAGATGTTTCAGTGTTACTGACTTTATCAGTCTCTTCATTCAGACCAAGTTTTTCATTAATAGCCCGAGATTCAGGAATTAATATTTTTCCAGTGTCAAAGTTAGGGAAAACACTCTCAGGATTTGATCTCTCAACCCAGTCTTTTGACTTAGGAATCATTTCATGATCAAACCTAATTGAAGCAGGGAGAAATGCCTTTTCACTCATTTCCTTAGTTGGTGCCTTTTTAGTGAGTTGTCGTGCCCCAAGAATTTTCTTCTTTTGGGCAGGTATTTGACTATCTATACACTGAGAAGCTAAGGTAGAGCTATTTGTCCATTTCTCATTGATTCGTTTTTCTTTCTTAAGTTGTTCTTGAAGAGCATGATTGATTTTGGTGAGTTCAGTGTTCTGAAGTTGACAACTTACTACTTCAAGTTTAGCTTGTTTTAGAACTAATAAATCATCTCTACATTTGTTTAATTCAAAAACAAGTTTATTATATTTTGACAAAATATTCAGTCTTTGCTCTTCAACAAATGATAGGTCAATGTTAATATACTTAAGGAATTTTTGCCAATCAGATTCTTCATCCATAGAGAGAAGCATGTTTACCTTTTACATGGTGATGTCAACCCATTCTCCATTTCGAGCATGATTCTTTCCAACTGATAATTCATCATCAGCTAGAGCCATTAACACTTGATACCTGACTTCCTCCTCTTCTGAGGACAAATCTTCATCATCCTAATCAAAAGTTTCAGCTACTAGACCTTTGGCTTTGTTTTGAGCAGGCTTTTGAGTCTGAGCAATGGTAGGTTCAGCTTCCAAGAGTGAAAGTTTAGCTTTTACCTTTTTATACTCAGACCTATAGTCCTTCTCAATTTTCTTACTATTCTGAAAACTTTGATTAATTGGAGAAGCCTGAATTAGTTTTGGAGTAAACTTGGGTTGAAAACTGTCATTCCCTGATGAAAAACTTTGATTTTTATAAGAGGCCAAAGGGGTTTTTGAAAGACAATATTTAGCAAAATGCCCGGTTTTACCACATCGATAGCAATCCACTCCCTCAGTGGATTGGTTACCAGCAAATCTAGTTCTTTTGATATAACGTTTGGTATTTGCGAACATGGCCCTTTCATGATATTCCCTGTTCAAATCTCTTATGTATTCAGTACTAGATCTTTCATCCACCTCATCATCTGAGGTTTCCTGAAAATATTGAACAATTGCATTTGATTAAAAAGCAGTTGAAATGGGGCCATTGTCAATTTAAGTGGGTTTGGCTGAGGTGTCTGTTATTAAGGCCTTCTTGGACTCAGGATATCTTCTATTTATCAGATTATCTTCATAGATGAATCTCCCATAAATATCTGCAAGATCCCGAGTCTGTATGTGATTAGCATTTCTCAGTCCTTGAGAAAAACCAAGCCATTTTTCAGGGAGACTGTTCACAAAACCAACATTGATTTCATGCTTATACAGTTTCACCCCGTCATTCGTTAGCTCATTGAGCAAGGTTTTATACCTGGTGTAAGTCTGAGGAAGTGTTTCAGATGTTTTGGCCCTGAAAGTGTTATATTCTAACTTCAGGTCCATAATCCTATTTTCTTTGTGTCAGATGGTCCTTCGAAACTATGAACAAGATCTGTCCAAGTCTCTTTGGCCGTCTCACACTCAATGACAACCTCCATAATATCGTCAGGAAGACAAGATATTATGATGCTTTTGAGACGTTGGTCTTGATTGACCACTCTCCTTTCATCGTCAGACCATTGGTTTTCAGGTTTGTCATCACCAGTTGCTGTTTTTGGTTTGAATGGACCATCTTTAATACAAGTTATGTAATAAGGTTCCATTCCCATCAAATAACACAACATTCTTTTCTTCCATTTGTTAAATCTTTCAACTTCTAACTTAGGAGCGTTAACAGAGTAACTCGCTCCTTTTTTGTTAACAAGTTAAGGTACATTACTTTCAGCCATAATGGATCAAGGTTTTAAAAACTTTGAGACAGTGGTTAAAAGTTTTATAATCCTACCGCGCTGATACCACTTGTTTGTCCCTTGTAATTAGTACTATACTTAATAAACTAAGTATAGTACTAACCCATGGTTAAGTAATGCAATAAACTTAATACAAGTAAGTAAATTAACACAATGTTTTCAACGTTTAACTCTTAGCTTTATTAAAGAATTATACCCTATTGTATACGAAGCTTCAATAGGGATTGAATAGACAATGTGTGGTTTTGTGATCTCCTCACTAACAAGCTAGTCCAATCCTAACGATTGCTAAGCTTGACGATTCTATAAACAGGAGTTTATAACTCAAGTGTATGATCGTGTTTGGAGGAGAGAAAAACTTGTTTGTGAATGTCTAAAGCATTTACTGCACAAACTTATTTTTATCTCCTTTACAAGCATCCTATTTATAGAAGGAAAGTGGGTAGAAGACAATAATTGCCCATGTGCAATTCTTGTCTTATTGGTACAGTGTAGTATCATGTCTTAACCTATTCTAAGTAGTAAGACGTAAGTCCTTTACACATGTCAGTACCCCATCTATCCCAAAAGGGTAAGTCACGCTAATTGTGTGATGTACTTCATCTTGTCACAATTCAACTTATCCCGCCTTTTCTTCAGTCTTGGAGAATGCTTGTTTTCTTCAGGGAGATCGTATGGGGTTCAGTGAGTCTATTGCCACAACTCACTGAACCCATCACCTTCTTCTTTGTCATAGAAGACATTCGTTGAGCTTCGCCTCTCTGAATGCTTGAGTCTTCCTTTTAGACTCAGTCTAGGAACTCGAAGGCAACTCACTGAGTGACTGTTCACTCAGTGACCTTGTTATGTTCAAGGTTAATTATTCACTTAGGTTGATTGTTATTCAAATCCTTCAGGGAGGTCATTAGGTACTGAATCGACCTAACATCCTCCTACTGAGAGGGAGGATGAATCAAGGCGTTAGTTCCTTGGAGATGTTATTGAGGATGAACCTTATTTCTTCACGGAAGTCGTTTACAGGGCTTTGTGTGTATCGACAATGGTCACATACATGGGGATGGGAGGTGGATGAGAAAGTGGAGGTCTCATAGATGATGAAGCCATTGGGCTTTATGGATGTGCATGTGAACCATGCAGTAAATGCATAAAGTTGATTAAGTTCTTCGAGGAGACATTGCTGGCGGTAATGAAGACCTAATTCGAGGTGGTGAGTCCTCAGGATGCCAAGATAAGAATGAGGAGAGGTAGGTTAGTAATTATTTGAGGAGAGTTTTATGGTTATGTAAAGAAAATTTTGTGGATGACTCATTGTCTGGTAAAATAAGAAAAGATTTGATGGAACACTTGAAGTGCTAGACATAATGACTTTTAGAGAGGTGACAGAAGTTGGTGATGGGATGGAAGAAAGAGAAGGCACATACTTATATGGGAGATGATGTTGGAGATGTGAAGATGAGCTACAAGGGTTTTTGGTTTATGATTTAGCACGTAGGAGAGGTCGTAAGAGTAGCAATGATAATGCAAGATATGAAACAGATAGATGTCCGAGGAAGCATAATCAATCTTGATGATGCAATTTATTTTCCTACACAAGTTCAAGCGAGTTAGCATAACACATGATACAACCAAAAATATCATTCTACGACATGATAGTACAACCATTTATCCCAACAAAATGAACATATGCTTAGAATGCAAATTTTCACAGAAATGACAAAAATAGGCACATAAATCGTCATACATACGAACAAAACATGTTCTCAAGTATACACATAAAAAGAAAGACTCTCATATTTCGTACATAGGTGGAAAGATGTCATAGCTTAGCTTAATGTCATGTTTAGAAAAGTATTGGATATACCAACCTGTTGAGCAAGTGTTGGGAATGATGGTTTTAGTCAAAATTTCGTTTGTACTAAGAATGATCTTCACAAATAAGTGATTGTTATGGAGAAAATGTGCCAATGACGCACCATTAGTGCTGAAGACAGAAGACCACATACCCGACATACCATTTTCAAAAGGGTCTGCCTTTGTACCAAAAGGGGTCCGTGGATCTGCAGTCATTAGACCATATCAAGGGTTAAAAGGAGTAGCCTCAATGCACTTTTAATCTCACATAAATAGTTTCTCTAAACCATTATGTAAGTGTAAGGATTCCACAAACCTTATTACTAATCTATGTAGTAATGAATGAAAATAGCACTAAAATGTTTAAGCAAAGTGTGATGAAAAATGATTTGTATTAAACCTATAAAGCAAATAGGTTAGTAAAAAAAGATGTCATAAGATGACAACACCTTCATCTCCAAGAAAAAAGATTACCACATAGTAAGATAGCACCATTCATGTAAGATGAGGATCCCCTAAAACATATTTCTACTCTATTAGCAATACAAGGATTAAGGTTATTAGAACTGAGCGTTAAGACAAGATGAGATAGCAAATTATTTGTCAGAAACATCTTAGACAAACTATCCGTGTACCCGCGCAATGCGGCAGGGGTACCCGACGACTATTTACTGCGAACAATTATTTTTCTGATATTAAATTATTTTGAAATTTTATATGGTACCAAAGAAATGTTGTTAATTAGCTCTTACAAAATTTATATATCGTCATATTCGAGATGGATCTTGACAGTTCCTAACAAATCTACACACGAAAAAACACACGGAAACCACTAACATGCCTAAACTCACCGGAAAACACTAAAAAACGTAACCAGCCAAACAAATCAGACCATTAATAAACGGTGTAACGCATGGGGTCGCGGTAATAGATTTATGGTGGTGGTAGTGATGGGTTATGCTAAAACTTAGTGAGAGAGATAGAGGCTTCATGCTTGTGATGCCAAAGGTATATTTTTTATTTTTAAAGAGAAAACAGATAAAGTAGGATGCTTTTATGGTTTTATGTGGTTTATATATGATTTTAGATTTTGTACAAGGATTAATGTCGAAATGAGCCGTTACGAATTTAAATGAGTTGTTACAAGAGGTGCATTAATATTGTAGGGCCATTACAAGTTTAGAGATGTAATGACATTTAAATTTTATAATGTTAGTTTTAATTTTGTGTATGTTATAAGGTATTGATTTGAGAGTATAGATTTTAATTTCATTGGTCAATTGGTCATTTTGACTTCCTTAATAAAGAAATATTTAAGTCTTAAAATTTTAAGACTTCTTTATTTAGAAAGGGTGTAAATCTTTTATAAAATGGTATAGATAAGTTAGTAGCAAAGATGACAATATGACAGATGTAACACCCGCTCTGATAAAAAGACAAGTATCACATTATTGCGTCACATCATAAACACATATAATAAAAGTACAAAAGAAAGTTTTACTTATTAGAACATAAAATCAACAAGTTATACTTCAAAGGAAATGAAATCCCAAACGTGTAGGTCCAAAACATAAAAACAGTTGAAATATGAAAATGTCTTCATCATTTATTAAACACACATGGGTAACTCTAAGGTAGATCTATAATCCAATACTCTCACTTCCTTCCCAGCCTCCCGCTCAATATTTGT
The DNA here is from genome assembly GCA_025667525.1 of Glebionis coronaria. Taxonomy (NCBI): domain Eukaryota; kingdom Viridiplantae; phylum Streptophyta; class Magnoliopsida; order Asterales; family Asteraceae; genus Glebionis; species Glebionis coronaria. The sequence goes on along the minus strand of CM046879.1, from coordinate 461,491,609 downwards.
CACACGAAAAAGAAAATGTGGTTGAGCTAACGCTCAATGAACATATATAATATAAAGGTAATAAAGGGAGCAAGAGATATAATGAAATCCTACGAATCAAAAGTCATATGAGTATAAAGAAGCGAAAGAGTAAGAGATCAAAGATGAGAATCCATCATAAGAAGGAATGCCCACAATCCCACATAATCTTCACACATGATACATGCATAAACCTAATCATATAATATAACATGATCATATAGTCATAAGTGTACATAGGCAACAAATCCTAATGTACCAAATGAGAAATAGGGTATATTGCGCGCGCACACACACACACACACACACTAAACACTAACAAAAAACATAGTACCTAGATCGATGACTAGCGCGCACACACACAACAATAGCATAATAAATGCTCGCCAAAAGGGAATGTCGTGGACCAATCACACCGCTACAGATAGTGTCACGTCATTGGTGCATTAGTGACGTGGTCATGATACATCCATGACTAGTTACAAATAGCTCGAGGAGAGGAAAACACAAACAACAAATTTTAAAAAGTTACAAGGGCAACCAACAAATGAAAAATAGATGCATACGAAACATAACGAACCAATGAGATTAATGAGATCATCAAATTCAGTGTCATAACATGGGGGCCATAGCAAATGCATCAAAAGATTGATCAAACGTAAGCTGAAGTGAAAAGGAAGGCCCTTACTAAAAAGACATAATATCTGTACCATAACGAATGCGCTAGAGGGAGCCGAACACAAACGATAAAGGAATTAGACATGCATCACCCTTCTACAAAAAACATGTTTTTACATATCACTTACAATAAATAGACCCTCACTACTTAAGTTTCCATAATTAGAGAGATGACACTTCTTAAATCAAATGTTTCTATATTTTTGATTTTACACTTTGATGGCGTATAGCATGGATACGGCCGCCTAAAACCATACACCAAACCTTGGACCTAGACCCAAGTACATAAAAGCCCACCACGGTGGCAAAAGCTCCTAGCGGATCTGCTTTCGGCAAGCGGAGCCGCAACACAATGACCGGACATACTTATGTCTAAAACCCTGTGGATAAGTCTTATAAAGAATAATCCGTAGGGCATGATTAGACCACAAACAAACAAATGGGCCTTTGGACACAAAGGCCCACTCCCAAGTACTATCTGAGAAACGGGAAAAGGCCCAATACTTTCTCTTATAAATAGTACCCACTTGCACTCCAAACAAGTTACGATTTTCTCACTCATCTTTACACACACATATATTTCTAATGATATGAATACTTACTCTTACGCCGAAGTCTAATTGTGAGGTCCGTCCCCATGGTACGGACTAACGGTGTTACTTTACGTGTGTAGGATATCCTCAACAATATCTCTCGATAGTACAAGATCCCTCTATAATATAAAGCATTTAAGGACCTCCCGGCGGGTACTTAGTTCTACTTTTGACCCCGAACGATCACTATACTAACAAGTGGCGCCATGCGTAGGACCCGGTGCACAACTACGTCTCATAAAAATCTCGTTCTAAGATGAGCGATAGAACACCAAAATTCCCCCGGGAACCCATGCCCAGTGTACATTACACCACGACGAAAAGACCGAATCGGAGAGGAAGCAACCACAGCAAGCAAGAATCTGATGCCGAGATAATGGAATTTTGCGACATACATTATGACTAGCTGCTACCGCACATATTTGGCAAACTATGCAAAGAAAAACAACACTATCTGGAGTGGACATCCACCCAAAAGCACATATCCAAAGACACAAGTATAGAAGAGAGGTTCCCCGACATGGGAAACGGAGAACTCCCACTCCCGGATCGACTAGTAAGTCAAAATTTGTCTCAGAATGTCTTCTCAAGGATAGGTTGACGGGTTCTGGACCAACAAGACAGAAGCAAAAACTCTCTCTTCGCAAGGCTAGGATCGCGGAGCGCGGGGGTGTTCGATAGACTGGGGAAAAGAAGGAATGACCCACTAACGAAAGACAAAAAGACAAACCACCGCACCGCTTAAACTCCAAGATACACAATGACTCAGGTAGAATCTTGGCTTCAGAATATTACTATCCAGCCCTGAGCAAGAGTTAATCCAAAAGCCGCGAACATACCGAGACGTTGACCCGTTCACGTCCCGGATAAGGAACTTCAGCCCGCAAAGAAAAACACGAAAACTAGAACAGATTGCGAAATACGACGGCTCCGGAGATCCTGAAGAACACTTAATGATCTTCCAAGCACTAGCCTCAGTAGAAAGATAGGCCATGCTAACATGGTGTCACATGTTTAAGGGAACACTCATTGGCAATGCCAGATTATGGTTCAAAAGCCTCCATCCCGAAACAGTAGACAACTACGAGGAACTAAGAACCAAGTTCTTAGCCAGCTTCCAGAACGACGCCTAAGGTAATTCAAAATACCTTCATGTCGAGCAGAAAGAAAGAGAACTAATCAGGGACTTTGTCAAAAGATTCAGGAGAAGGAACGAGCATGCCGAACCTGTTCCAGATGCTATATTATTTTCAAGGCTCATGAAAGGAATAAAACATCGTGGACTAATGAAACATAAAGCCGACAGTAACCCTAATACAATGAGAGAAACAATGAAAGTAACAGAAGACTTCATGAGAGGGGAAGCCACAATAGAGTCAAGATGCCAAAGAGAACTAAAACCTAAAAGGAAGAAAAATCATGGGTAATTGCTAGACAAGAGACCCAGTGTCTGAAACAATAAAAAGTTGCGACACACAACAAGCCGACTAAAAATACTGAAAACACCCACAGAGATCCTCCACCTGGAAAGAGAAAGACTCAAAACTCCCCCTCCTATGACAACCCTACTAGAGGAAAGAAAAGTAAACGGGATTTGTGAGTTCCATAATGAAATTGGACACAGCACCGAAGAGTGCACACACTTGAAAAGGAAAATTAATGAACTAGCCAGAAGCAGGAGACCCCTATCATGGGAAAGAGAAGGAAGGGAATCTTATGAAGATAACCCTAAAGGTGTCTTCATGGGTCATATGGTGACACAAGGAGACAAAAAAGGGAAAAGATTCTCACCAAGCCCAAAAATATCCTTCCCTTTATTAGACAAATCAGAGGCGGAAGAAGACCCAGTGATAATCGAGGTAGAAATAGAAGGATACCAGGTACACAGAATATACATAGATGGAGGGTCAGCCTCCGAAATAATGTACGAACAGTGCTTCAACAACCTCCGACCCGAAATAAAGAAGAATATGATCCCAACCACAACTTCCCTGATAGGCTTCAATGGTGAAACCATGTTGCCAATGGGTCAAATAGATCTACAAGTAACAATCGGAGATGAAAATCTTTCATTGACAACACAAATGAACATCATGATAGTGAAATCATATTTACCATACAACCTTATCATTGGAAGACCAGGAATCTGCCAAACAAAAGCAATACCATCAACCACACACGGAATGATCAAATTCCCAATCGATGGAGGTGTACTCACACTTCACAACAAGATAAAGGCACCAAACGAGTGCGCAATGGTGGAAAAACGAAATAAACAGCAAATCCTACCTAGAGAAATACGACAAAAAATACCAATCCACCAGGACATACGAAGCATGTGATAACGATAGGAGAAACCCTATCGGAAAAAACAAAAAGAGACTTATGTAATCTGCTCAGGAAAAACCTCGATATGTTTGCATGGTAACCAAAAGATATAACCGGCATCCCAAGAAGCATAATAGAGCATCACATTAAAATCATGGAGGGATACCCCCTAGTAAGACAAAAGAAGAAAGGCCAGGCCTCAGAAAAATGAAGCAATCCATAAGGAAGTAACAACGCTACTAGAAGCAAGAATCATAAGAGAAGTACACTATCACAACTGGCTATCAAATCAGGTAATTATAAAGGCAAGCGATAACAGTTGGAGAATGTACATTGATTTCATGAATCTCAACAAAGCATCTTTAAGAGAACGATACAAAATACCGGAAGACGGCCAAAAAATAGAATCACTATGCGGGTACCCCTTCAAGTACTTTCTAGACACCCTAGAAGGGCGCCACCAAATACAGATAGCAAAAGAATATGAAGAAAAAACATCATTTATGACAAGCCATGGTATCTTTTGTTACAGAAGATTGCCCCCTGAACTAAAAAATGTTGGAATCACATACCAAAAATGATGGAAAGAGTTTTTAAGAAACAAAAAGGACGCAACCTGGAAGTTTACACAGACGATATAACTATTAAAATCAAGACAGAGGAGGAAATCCTCAGAGATGTTGAAGAAAGATTCCAAACTTTGAGGAGTGCAAGCATAAAACTTAACCTAGGGAAATGTACCTTCGGAGTAGAAGAAGAAGAATTCCTAGGTCACATGATCAATACGGAAGGCATAAAACCATCCCAGAGAGAATAGAGGTAGTGATAAACTTAACCTCACCAAAAAACAAACAAGAAGTTGTTAGAAATACGTTTTTACGTATTTAGAAAGATCGGTCACTCCAACGACTTATAAGTAGTATGGGCTCGTGATCCATTATTTTAAACAATATAGTCCACCAAGCCCACATGTAGGGTGGCTATATATACCCCCTCCTAGCATGTTAGGAGGGGTTGGTCATTTGTGTTTTCACTTCTCATTTAATCAACCTTCTTATTCTCTCATTCCCTCCTTTCTCTCTCTCTCTACCTTTCTCTCTCTAGTTCTTCCATTTCCCTTCCATTTCATTAGATAAATCATACATTGCTAAATCCTAAGAAACCGTAGACCTACAATTGGTATCAAGAGCTTTGGTTGATTATTCGGATTTGAGCGTTTTTTTATCTATTGATTTGGTGATAAAAATCTTTTCTTTCTAAATTTTTTCTCGTCTTTTTGGTGTTGCGGGTTTTTATAAAAAAAATTTCATTTCAACATCAATTTGTTGTCTTTATCAAATTGATAAAAACACTTTTTATTATTCACTGTTTTTGGTTATCAGTTTTTTTTTCTTTATCAAATTTTCAATATCACTTTTTATCATTTTTTGTCTCATATCAGTGTAATATAACCTTTTCATATCAAGATCAAATTTTGTCTTATTTGAGCAAATCAGTTTTTCTCGTGTTCATCAAGTATCCAGGTTTGTACTTTGCGTTTTACACATCCATCGGAAAGAATCAGTTTTGCACATTCCGATCGCAATAACCCTAGGGTTCTACTTTGCGATCACTTATTCCGATACCCTTATTCTGACGTGGATTCCGATCGTACTTTGCGATCGTGGATTGCGACGGTTTTAAGGAACATTGAGACGAAACTCTGTCCGCATTCCGATCGAGACATTCTGATGGTTTGTTGATATTGCGATGGCATAGTGAAAAGTTTGATATTGCGATGGAAAGTTTTAACTGTTTTTGCGATGGAATAATATTGCGATGGAATTATTTCTTTCAAAGTCAACAAACCATAAACACACTCAGACTCGCATAACATTCTCGACTCTAAACTTCGACTCGTTGACAAGACCAACCATCTACAGACCCATGAACGACTCACATCACTCGACTCGACTCAACCATTTGACTATGACCATCAGACGACCCAACAAACACAACTCCTTCAACATCACACTCAACTAACCCTCGACACCCACCCTCGACTCAAAACCATTTAGACTTTCGACTCATCTCAACCAAACAAAACCCAAACTCAGACAACCACATAAATCATTTCCTACAAACCGACGTTCACAATCCTTTCTCTCAACCAAGATTAAACCAGATTCGCAAATTATATAAAAATCTCATATTTATTCGTTATCTTTTTAGATATTCAATTTTTGAACGAACTCATCACAGATCTGTGTTTGCTTGTTTTTAAACCAACTTTTTATATATTAGAAATAAAATAAAGATTTAAAACTTGTTAAAATCTATATTTTGTTTCGATTCAAACAATTAATCGGGAAACAAGAACACCAACACAAAAAAAAACAAATAGCCTCACAATCAACAGACTCTAACTCATACACCCTCGACTCCCTCACCTCTCGAACTCAAACAACTCTCGAATCAAGACTCTGTTTTTTTTCTTCAAAACCCATCACTCGAAACAGCCTCGACCAAACTTACAACTCAAATAATACACTCGACATCTAAACAAACTCTCGACAAACAGCATCACTCGACTCAAACACGAACACCAAACACTATCACAGACTCGACTAGTCTCTCCCTTCGTCTCAACTAAACTCACCGTCACCTATCTCATCTAAACAGACTCGAAAAACAGAAAATACTCCAGATCTCAGAAAAACCCCCATCGATCAAGGACACATAAAGAATATCGAAAAACCTACCCGAGACCCTATAACAGGACCTTGAAGACTGAACTTTCGTTCTTGTGTCTCTTGTAGCAGAAAGTTCGTTTCGTTGGCATTGAGTCGTTCAAGAGATCTAATTGATCAAAATCTTTTTGCTTTGGGGTGTAAAAGATCTTGATTGAGAAACTTTTGATTTGGGTGTTGAGATTCAATTGCTAGGATAGTGTGTTACATATATGACGTGATTTGAGTTGTTTGGTGTCTGCGTAGGAACGAAAGAGACGGAGGAATTGTATGTTTGGTGATTGAGAGGGATTTTGTGGGGCGGAGTTACCTAGATAGCATATTAGGTTGAGAGAAAATAGCTGTAAGAGAAAGGAGTTTTTAAATAGAGAGAAGTATTTGGGCGGAGGTTACTATAAGATTAGTTTGGTAGGTCATTAATACTGCCACGTTTGTGTGGTGACTGTTGATAAAAGACACGTGTGTAGTTAGTTTGACTGGGTCAATATCTGCTTATGAGTATCTTGGGCTAACGTGTATAGCTCAAAAGCAAGTGGGCTATTTTTTTTAGTTATATCCGACATTGTGTTTTTGGACAAAGAAGATTATTTATATCCGGTATTGTTTTTTTAGTTATATCCGGTATTGTGTTTTTTCTTTGTTATAGCTCAAAAGCAAGTGGGCTATTTTTTAGTTTCAAAGAAGATTATTTTGGACCGGGTATTGTGTTTTTGGGCTTTAGATTAAGTTTTTGGACCGGGTATACTCAAGATAGTGGATACTGGTTGGTCTTTGCATTATTAAGTTTACATTTCAAGTGAAATTTAGTAAGTGCAAAAAGACTTGGGCAACTAAAGCAATTCCATCAACAAACAAGGTTTTGTTTACGGTCTTACGGTTTTTCCTTATCGTCATTTCTCATCGACCTTCCATGGACTCGTTGAATTTTAAGTCACAAGAGGGAGAATTGCATCAAATGCAAGACAAAGCTAGAGAAACTGGTATAACATTATTTCGACTTCTTTAGTCTCATCTAATGACCATTTCATGGCTTCACGAAGGAAGAGAATTTGTGACACTCTTTGGTCAAGATCGTAATATTTTCATCGATTCACTAATCCTCAACTTGAACCGACTTGTTGATCAACTTCAAAAAGAAGACTTTAATCACTCTGCATCGGTACTTGCTTATAAGGCTCTTGTGACACAACTCACGCCTTTCTTCCAATTCAATATCATCAAGTCTGTCAATTCAGGGATATGCCGGTCATTTCTTCAATACACACATAACGAGGTTAAAGACTTCTGTGATAATCTATTGAAATTTATGACATCGGTTTCTTCTTCGATTTATGAAAGATCCAGACTTCAGCAAGTGTATGATAATGGAATGCAAGAATCTATGACGCAGATGCAAGAAGAGAATGGTCATATGGTTGACAACTTGGAGCCTAACGATGGCCCGAGCACGGAATCAGGAGGATAACATGATACCAGTGGCACGTCAGGGAATGTTCACGAGATTTATTTTGATTACACCTTACCCATTTAGGACGAAGAGCCTGCAAACATGGTACAATGTAATGTTGTTTATGATGTATATGATGATGAAATGCCGCATATTGAGCATTCTGAACCTAATTATGACAAACATGGGATGGAAAAGAGTGATAGAAATACCACTTCTGATTCATCCGATGTGAGTCATAATGGGCGAGAAAGTGTTCAAAATGCTAAACATCATGATAATTGTCTTATAACTATTTCATTGACTGCTTCTGATTCCAAGATTAGAGAGCTCGAAACGATTGTAGCTCAACAATCAAAAGAGCTTGAGGATGACAAAATTGAATTTTCAAAGAAAACGACAAATTTGAAAAGTATTTTGAAAAACTTGAAAAGTCAAACGTTGTTCTTGAACGAAAATTGGATCAAACAGTTCTAGATTCTAAAGCTGAAAAGGATAATCTTTTGAAACAAATTAAGTTGCTTGAATCTAAGTTAGCATCCTAAGATGAATTACTCAAAGATAATGAGACTTTAAAGGCTCAACTACAGGAAAAGGTCTTTGCTATAGCTGCGTTGAAAAACGAATTAAGGAAAACTAAAGGAACTAGTGTGGACACTAAGCTTGAAAAACCATCAATCTTGGGGAAACCGCCTCAAATTCAGTCTGTTAGACAACTGACTGCATTTAGATCCGAGCGACCTCAATCCTCGAGACCGCGGTTTGCCTCCCAAGTTGATTTGGTTCATCTTTCTAGACCAGTCACTCCAGCAACTAGGCCCAATGTGGCCAAAACAGCTTTAGCAAGACCTAATCACATGATTGCCTCAAGTTTCTCTAAAAATACCAATACCACGTCTAGAACTAGTTCAAATGATGTTTGCCATAAATCTGGACTAAGGGAAGCTAAGCAAAAGACACATGTAAGAGATAGCAATGTCAAACCTAGTCAGATGCCTTCTAGATTACCCAACACTGCTAACCGTAGCATGTCATCTCCTAGGAGCATCGAACAATCATCTAGGAATTACTCGGACATTAAATATGCTACTTGTAAAACATGTAGAAAATGTGTCTTTACGGCAAATCATGACTCTTGTGTCAAGAAATTACTTAATGAGGTGAAATCCCGTGCTAGACATAAATCTCAGTGGATAGCTAAAATCAAACCCATTGGTAAAGTTTGGCGCCCCACTGGTAGAACTTTTACTCTTGTAGGAAACGAGTGCCCTTTAACTAGGATAGTCTCCGATTCCACTAAGACTACTAGGGAGGAAATTGATAAAGATGATACATCACTTAAGCCTAAACTTAAGATTTTCTATAAAAGGAAACGTTTGCCAGCTAAGACAAGTGAATCATCTACTCAGGTCTCCTCTGACATAAGTAAAGCCAACTATGAACCCCCACGTGCTTCTAATATTTATATCGCTAATCCATGTCAAAGCATGCAAATTCCTAATGAGAATGCAGGTACCAAAGTTGAGGTTCCAAAAGAACGAAGCGGTCCAATCGTTGTATACCGTTCAACTAAGGACACACTTAGAGTTTGGTTGCTAAAGATTCAAATATCGAAGAAACAAGTGTCTCAGGGGATTCATGGTTAATCTTACCAAAATGGCTCACAGTCAAATTACAGTCTGTGACCCGATCTTCAGAGAAAGGGAAGTTTATCTACGCAACGATAACTTACCCTCAAAACGAGAAATTAATTTTTCTCGGACACGAGATTACATTAAAACTATTCAACGGTTTTAAGCTCGTGTATATGGCTCCTCGTTAAATGACAGACGATGACCCGGACATCAAAGAAAGGGAAGTTTATCTACGCAACGATAACTTACCCTCAAAACGAGAAATTAAATTTTCTCGGACACGAGCTTATCCTAAAACCATTCAAAGGTTTTAAGCTCGTGTATAAGGCTCATCATTAAATATCAGATGATGACCCGATCTTCAAATAAAGGAAAGTTTATCGCCGATGATAAATTTATCCTCATTAACCAGAAATTAAATTTTCTCGGACACGAGCTTACATTAAAACTATTCAAAAGTTTTAAGCTCGTGTAAATGACGTATAATTATATTTCAGATTATGCCCCGGACTTCAAAGAAAGGAAAGTTTATCACCGATGATAAACTTATCCTTACAACGAGAAATTAATTGTTCTCGAGCATGAGCTAATATTAAAAACATTCGAAGTTTTTAAGCTCATGCACAATGACTTACAGTTAAATATCAGACTGTAACTCGGAGTTCAATTTTAGGAAAGCTTATCTTTAAAGATAACTTATCCTCGTAACGGGAAATTAAACTTTCTCGGTCATGAGCTTGTATTAAAACATTCCAAGTTTTAAGCTCAGAAAGGAAAGTCTATCTTTTATATAAGAGAACTTTTCCTCATAACTGGAAATTCATCTTTCTCGGTCATGAGCTTTACGTTAAAACATTCAAAAGTTTTTCAAGATCATGAAAACGACTTCTAAGTAAATGTCAACTTAGGACTCGTTCTTCAGTTAAAAGGAAAGTTTATCGTCGATGATAAACTTATCCTTAGCAACGGGAAGTTTACAACTTCTCGGACTTGAGCTCGTTTTGAAAGATATTCAACATCTTAAGCTCAAGTAATTGGTTTTCAAAACTTTGAACACAATTTTTCGAGAATTTCTCAAAAAGTTTTTTCTAAATCTTTCAAAATGGTGTGTTCAAAAATGTTTTGATAAAAAGAGCATGTCTTCTAGAATCGATAATATTTACGATACTAGAAATGTCATTCAATAATGACACGGGGTTGTAAATAAAGTTCGAGCAGAAGTTCAAATGTTTTAAAACATGCTCAAAATGGCTTGCTATTATTTCAGATAGTAACCCGATTTTCATACGCAAGTCAAGCATTTCACCAGAAAGCTTTGACTCAACAACGGGAATTAATTTTCTCGGGCATGGTTTACTTTATAACCATGTAAGGGATTGTGTTTACGAAATAACACAATCTAACACGAATTTATGTACGTGTCAGTGCATTTATTTGTTAAAACGAGAGAAATCTTGTTTTTATGAATTTATCATCTCCACCAACCGTAGCAATTTACTATTGATATCTACATACTCGACGATGTGACTAATCAAACGGCAAATACAACTCTTTCAATAGAACACGGGTCAACAATTGAGGGGGAGCAGTTGTCCAGCATTCAGAATTTTTGACGCCGAAAGTGCTAAGTTCACATATTGGTGTCAAGACAACGATATCATTCGTACACATGGAGTCAAGAGATAACTTCAGACGTGACGAGGCGACCAACATTCCTGAACAAGAACCATGTGATTCTTTCATATGATGTTCTCCATCATTCAGGTCCAACCTCATAAATCGATAATCTTGTGAATACATTATCATATATGATCTTTGCACGTGATAAATACCTTACACTTGTGTTTAAAAGGTATTTAATTTACGTTTCAAGTACACCCTCATTAATTTGAGGGGGAGCTTGTGTAATTCATGAAGATAATTGGATTTGCATTTTTCTTCCCAAATTTTCTTAAAATGCTATTAAATCAATTGATATTAAAAACATCGATTGGGTTAATATTTTTAATATGGGGGAGAAAATGTGATTTAATATGGGAAATGATTAATCACAAATGGTTTGACTTAACGTGATAGCTCATCCCGATATGTGCGAAATGTTTTCAGATATCGTGGCATATGTTAAGGGGAGCAAAATGGATTTGCACTACAAAATGGATTTCATGGTGACATACACTTACCCAAAACATCTCTATTCACGACAGTGAAGATTGTGGTGATATAAGGATGGTAGGATAGGTTAAAGTCCAGTGATTCCTCTAGAACCGGAGGAATCTTCCCAAGGACATTCCATAGCTAGAAATAGTAGTCCTTAGAAAAGATGGAGAAAGATTGTGAACGTAGCTGAATGCCGATCAAGTACTTAAGTTAGCACTGGAAAAATCACAACAACGTGCTAGTTATGACGTATTGGTAAGCATTGAAGGGGTTGAAGAATGAAAAATAATTGTAAAGATAAAGGGTCTAAAGAAAGAAGCCCTCCTTACAACCTTAGGCAGAAACCGGGTCAACACATATGCTATTAAGATCATTTTTAATGATGCTTGATATTGAAGAAAGACATCATAGACCCAGTGATGCAATGCAAAACCCATCACAAATAACTCAGATATCTCTTAAAAGATATTTTTTTTAATCACACGGAGACAATGCATTATCTATTGATTTATTCACTCCGAATAAATTGGTATTGAAATGGTGGCACTCCTCTCCAGCCTCCGATCACTAAAAATCCAAAATGCACGATCGAGTCTAGAGCCATTTGAGATCATCAAATATCTCATTAGGACACGCTTTCATAATTCCTTGCTTCTTCACACACTGTGAAAAGTAAGAAAGATTTTAAGAGTCCTACGCAAAATCTTCATGATCTTGCCTGAACATCCGAGTAATACGAAAGTATTTACAATGAAGATGGAAATCCTTCTTGAGCAAATATCAAAAAGCTCATGGTAGGTGACTTGTGCGATTCTTTATGAATCAAGCTTGTGATAACTGGAAAGCAACAGTGGTTTGATTCTTAACTGAACTTAAACATGTTCCAGGCCTCTACGCAATATCTTAGTGATCTTGCCAGAACACTCAGAGTGACACTCTATAGTGTTCACAGTGATGAGTGGAAATCCTTCTAGTGTTAACCTCAAACAGCACTTGGTAGGTAACTTGCAAGATTCTATATGAATCAAGCTCGTGACAACTAGAAAGCAACCATGGTGCGGTTCTTAATTGAATTTCACTTGTTCCAGGAACATGAATTGACGGCTTCAAATCATGCGGATATATTATCCAAATGATTCATTCTTTATGTTCGCAGTCAACTTTTGACGGTTGAATAAAGAGCGGGTTTACCCGCGAAATCTTGTCAAGGAGGTTCTTAATTGACACTACCTGTCACAAGTACAATATTTTATATCGTCCAACGGTCTTCACCGACCGGAGGTAAAATGCTACCGAATTAGAATGAAATGTTCAAAGCCATTTCATCCGTGTATATGTTTTGTTGCTAACTGTCTTATGCAGCATAAAAAGAAGGTGGCATTGCGGTGTACTATCCGAAAAGAAGTCGTCCTCGCATGCTTATACTTTATGAACTTAACTTCAACAAATTCAAGAAAGTATAAAAGTAAAGTCTTCCGCTGTATCAAACTCTGAAGCTTTCAAGAATTTATAAAGGTGTAAGTATGTGGAACATGAAGTCACGATGAGGTAAATTTCACAAGTGATGAATGCACAAGGTCAAGGCAAGGAAACATGCTCAAGACTAAAGTAAAAGATCTCATCAGCATATTCGCAAGAACAAGATCGAAGACTCAAGCATAGTATGCTAGGTTTAAGATTTTGTAAAATGGTGTGACCTCCTTTAGGGAGAGATTGTTGGAAATACGTTTTTCCAAAGAAAGTCTCGGTCACATCATTAACAGCATAACTAGTTAAAGATCACGAGCTATAGACTATTTAGGATATTGTAACTTGGGTGACCTCCCTTAGGGGGAGATTGTTGGAATTACGTTTATACGTATTTAGAAAGGATCAGTCACTCCAACGACTTATACGTAGTATGGGCTCGTGATTCATTATGTTAAACAATATAGCCCACCAAGCCCACATGTAGGGTGGCTATATATACCCCCTCCTAGCATGTTAGGAGGGGTTGGTCATTTGTGTTTTCACTTCTCATTTAATCAACCTTCTTATTCTCTCATTCTCTCCTTTCTCTCTCTACCTTTCTCTCTCTACCTTTCTCTCTCTAGTTCTTCCATTTCCCTTCCATTTCATTGGATAAATCATACATTGCTAAATCCTAAGAAACCGTAGACCTACAATAAGTTCAGGAGCAAACAAAAAACTCGAGGGCCTAAGCAGATTCATGTCAAGAGCAACAGAAAAGTCCTTACCACTATCAAAGCCTTGAAAGGATGCATAAAGAAAAATGAGTTCCGCTGGATAGAGGATGCCGACACAACATTCCAAGACATCAAAAGACATATTGCAGAGCTACCAACGTTAGCTACCCCAACCCAAGGGGAGAAGTTAATAATATACCTATCCGCTTCAAAAAAAACACGATAAGTGTAGTACTACTAACAGAAAGAAATTCAAAGCAACTACCAATCTACTTCATAAATAAAAACCTAATAGGGCCAGAGAAAAACTACTCCCCTATCGAGAAAGTAATCCTAGACCTAATCCATACAACTGAAATGCTTAAGCGATACTTCCAAGCACACCCTATAACGGTGGTCACAGACCAACCAATAAAACTGGTGCTGTCAAACCAATACACAGCTGGACGAATGAAGATGTGGAGAGTCGCCCTGGACGTATACGGAATCAACTACAAACCACGGAAATCAATAAAATGGCAAATACTGGCAGACTTCATAGCCGAAATACATGACGAAGACACCCCCATGAAAGAAGCCGAAACCCAAAACCCAGAGACGTAGACACTGTTCACAGACGGTTCCTCATGCATAGAAGGCTCGGGAGCTGGACTCATACTAATTCATCTAGAGGGAGCAGAGTTCACCTATGCGCTAAGATTCGAATTTGAAGCTTCAAAAAACGAAGCAGAATACGAGGCAGTTATTGCCGGACTAAGAATAGGTAAAGAGATGGGGGGTGAAAAACCTACAAGCGAACTGGACTGAAGGTTAGTAGCTAACCAAATAAACGGATCATACACAGCAAAAGAATAAAGCATGAAGAAATACTTAGAAAAAAAAAAAGCGATAATCAACGATTTTTGAAGAATTCAAAATCAAATAGATACCCTGAAGCGAGAACAAAAAAGCCGATGCACTCAACAAAATTGCCTCAACAAGATTCCCATACTTAGCCAAACAAGTCCTGGTAGAAACTCTAACCAAGAAGTCAACGGAAGAAACAAAAATCCTAGCGATAGTAGAAGAAACAGAGTATAATTGGATGACACCAATATACGACTTCTTATCAAATGGGACACTACCAGCGGAAAGGAGACAAGAAAGAAAGGTAAAAACCAAGGCAAAAATGTACGAAATCATAAAAAGGAACGATGTACAAGAAATCATTCCTGGAACCATGGCGACGATGCGTAGGACCAAGGCAAGCCAAGTACATCATACACGAAATCCACGAAGGAACATGTCGCATGCACTCCGGACCCATGTCTATAGTAACAAAACCTATAAGGATAGGATACTACTGACCAACAATACGCGAAGATTCCAAAGAAATAATAAACAAATGCCAAAGCTGTCAAGTACACAGGCAAGTCCCTAAGTACCCCCAACAGAGCCTTACACCGATAACCGTACCTTGGCCATTCCACAAATGGGGAATAGACATAGCTGGACCTTTCCCAGAAGAACGAGGCAAAGTCAAATTCCTAATTGTTGTAATCGACTACTTCATAAAATAGATAGAAGCAAAACCAGTGGCAACAATAACAGGCATACGGATAAAAAATTTCGTATGAGAAAACATCGTCTGCAGATTTGGACTACCCGGAGAAATAATATCTGCGGGAAGCAATTCCGAGATAACCCATTCAAAGATTGCTGCAAAGAGAAAGGCATCATGCAACATTTCGCTTCCGTCAAACACCCACAAACAAACAGACTCGTCGAAAGGGAAAACAGAAGCCTAGGGGAAGGAATAAAATCAAGACTTGAAGGAAGAAAAAAATGGGTAGAAGAAGTCCCACATGTCCTATGGGCACACAGAACAATGCCAAAGACGAGTAATGGGGAAACTCCATTCTCCCTCACATATGACACAGAGGTTGTAATACCATCAGAAATAGGAATTCTAACGATCCGCACGATGGAAGTTGATGGGGCAACAAACGAAGAAAAGCTAAGAATGAACCTAGAACTTCTAGAAGAAAAGAGAATACACGCCGCACTCAAAGAAGCAAGAAGCAAAGCAAGAATGAAAAATAATACTACGACTCACGAGTCTGTGGAAAAACATTTAATCCAGGAGAATTCATTTACGGGAGTAACGATGCAAGCCACGCAAAGGACATAAGCAAACTGGGCCGAACATGGGAAGGACCATATGAGATCATAGAAGCCTTCAGAAAACAGAGCATACAAACTCAAGAATAAATAAGGAAGCACATTGCAAAGGAAATGGAACGTTTGCAACCTGAAGAAATGCTACACCTAACTCCATGTTTCCTTAAAAAATCCCATGAGGTTAATGCAAGACCTCGGACAAAGTTCACGGATGAACTATCGACCGTTGACTGGAGGAAATCCTTTCTTTCCTTTTTAAAAGAATCATTATCATGTAAACAACCCTTTATATATTAAAGTCTCTATTTCTTTTTGTATATATAAAAACATGTGGAGCTTAGCTACCTTCGCATCCTTTACTTTTTAAATGACAACCACTATAAATTTTCCAAAAAAAGAGAGGGAACAAAAGACATGCGCATGCAATATTATCTCCGCGATAAAAAATAATAATTGAGTAATCCAAGTGAAAAAACTCAAAGAGACAACATATAACAGGCATTCGAATCCTAATTCTAGGGGCCTACCCCCACAACACTAGTATCTCTGTGATAAGTAATTACAGACTCCGAGCCGAAATCCAATAAAGTACATAAGAGGCATTGCAAGCCCAGTACCAGGGGCTTCCCCTAAAAGACTATCAATGGAGTACATAAACACCATAACGATAGCATAAATAACAAGGCACACCCACTAAGCAGTGTGCAAAATAGGTGACAAAAAGCCTTTGCAAAACAAGCCGCACCCACTAAGCAGTGCGCAAAATAAAAGCCACAAGAGCCAGCATGACAAAGGTTAAATAACAAGATAAACAAAATCAAAGATAGAAGGAAAACACAAAAGCCGCACCCACAAAGAGGTGTGCAAACAAAAAGCTAAAAGTAGGCTTCCTAATGGGCTAAGATACAAAGTCTTACATTAGCAAACACTAGAAGAAACATACATGACAAATATGGAACAACAAAAAATACCCCCAGAAACAAAAGCTAGCAACAATAAAAAATGATAAAAGGAGAGCATCCTCCCCTTCACTCTCTACAAACAACAGCTACCAAAAGGGAAAACCCTCACCATTCCAAAAGTACTAGAAGAACAGCCAGGAACCAAAGACAGAGTAGATGACAATAAAGGAGCACCCCAAGAAAACCATGGTTCAATAAAACCTAAAACGCAAAGTAACTCGAATGGGGAACATCAAGATCACCAAGAAGACGAAAAATGTCGTCCTCGGAAACAACACCGTCTTCCCCTAAACCCATAGATGTAGACGCTCCAGACGAGCCAATCTAACCAACCTCTGGATACCCCAAACAAAAAGACTGAGCATTTGGCACATAACCAGCAAGTTGGCCAGACAAAGAGGAGGAAAGCACTGGCACGGGAGAATCCAAATCAATTCCAAAATCGGGATCTAAGAGGCACAGATCATCCAGAAAACCAACATTGGATGAAGGTAGGGCAGCGGATGAAGCAAAAAATAAACTTGAAAAAAGAAGATAAGAAGTATCAAAAAGAAAAGTAAAACAAAAAATGAAAAATGAATGAAGAAGCTGTGAAAGAAAGCCACAAACCATTCTCAACACCAGTAACAAAAGAAGAAACAACAGCCACATGATAAAGATCCACACATACACTAAGCGAATCACCACGAACCCCCTCTCATTAACAGGGGTAGGAGGTAACGAGCCTACACCCAAAACGGTTGTCAAGTCAGTCAGATCGACAAAACCTAACAAAGGTGAAGTCAAACCACGAGTACGCACACGAAAAGGAAGCTCACCAACACCCAAACGTTGTGCACGTAAACTCACATAGTGAGGTTTTGTATATGCTGCCACCTCAAAAAAGGAAATATATGCAAAAGATAAAGAAGGGAGAGAATAAGGTACCTACACAAGAATAAACACAATAAAGAAAGGGTCACATATACCTTTCCCAGCGGAGTCAACGTACACAGGATAAAAATCCCTCCCAAGAGAATGATAACGGCTGATGCCAACAGAGCACAAAAATGCTTCTGAATGCTTAGGAGCAGGTGCCACGATGCATCAACAAAAGTTGCACATAACCTTCACTATAATCATGGTAAATAAGAGGCACATGATCCATACCAAAACCAAAATCAGTCTAAGACATCGAAAATGGAATAACCTACGCATCTACAAAGAAAAAATGGTCTGACCAATTAACGGGAGGGCGGATATTATTAGAAATAGCAATGTAAGGAGAACACCGACGAAATGATAACCAACCATTCTTGAAAGTATTCATGTAGAAAACACGAAACAAACCAACCATAGGATTAATGTCCAAGATACGACATGTAACCTCAAAATGAGAAATCTTGAGAGCAGCCAAAGGACTAACCTGTGAGATGTGAAAACGAAAGTGCCTCAGAACATCAAGAAAGAAACAATAAAAAGGGATTCGATAAGAGGTAAAATCAAAAAGCTTGGTGTAGACAGCAATTTGCCCACGAGGGGCATCACGAACACGGCAACCCGGACCAGCCAGTGTAGGGTTAACATACGACGGAATATGAAATGTTGAGTAAGAACAGACCCGTGTGAATCTATCACCAACATTGCAAAAACAACAAAACAAAAAAGCGACCCAAAGAGAAAAAATGTCAAGAGAAGAAGATATCCATGAAAGAAAAAAAAGAAGGGAAGCAGTAAAAATTAAATGGGAGGGAGACAATAACTCGAACTATATCAGCGCAGCAAACGAGACACGTACACGTAGAATACACTCGCAAAGACGAACGACCAAGATCAAGGGAACCAAAGGTCATCAAGAGTTGCAATAATCAACTTGGCTGGCGACCATCATTTCAAGCATTAAATGGTGATTAGTGGCTCAACTGTAGTACACAAGATTATCTTGGAATAAAAAATAACCGCGGACACAAAAATTAAAGGGACTAACACTCAGAATACAAAAGAAGGAAAGCGGTACTAAGCAAAATCACAAAAACCCATCGGTGACCCTATGAAAAGGCATAGAAACGTGATAAATACAAAGTATTTCAAAAAAGAATCAACAATAAAGAAAGAGAGATAAAACTGAGGGGCCTAAGAGAGAATGAAGAACCTCCAAACACCCCGAGAAAGCAAAAACAACAAGCACGGATACAAGCCCCAAGAGCGAAGCTAAAAAGTCATGCGGCTCATCCGTATCCGCAAGAACTACTGGAATTGGGGGACTTGATGGCGTATAGCATGGATACGGCCCATTGGGCCTAAAACCATATGTAACACCCCCAATTTCGAGTCATTTCAGCGAAAGGGTCCGTGGGTGTTACTTACATGATACAATCACACAACTATAGAAAACGACTCAAAAAGAGTCATTTTTGATAAAAACATCCATTCATTCATCCATTCATTCAAAAGATATATAATTCAAACACAGTCCCAGATAATTCTAAAAGTATACATTGCACATCAAAAAATAATATTGTTTTGAATGGATATATTTTATAAAAGCGGGCCAAAATCATAAAAGTTAAGCAAGTTTCACGAAACCACCATCCTCGAGTGCCTTCTTATAGACCAGAGATAAAACATGCTATAAAGTCAACAAAAATTGTTGAGTGAATCCATAGAGTTTAAAATATATAGATCGAACACAAGTATTTAGACTAAACCTTCAATGGTTAACAATTATGTTGTCCAGGACATAATCATCGTGTTATTACATAAGTCTCATGAAATTGAACGTTAACATATTTATATTTCAGCCCATATACACACCTAGCCTAGTGTTAATATTTCTCTTATACATTGCATCCGATTTGCTCCAATACACATGTGTTCCACTACACATTACGATAGCTAGTCGCATCGAACTGGGCGTCACCCCGATAGATCTATACATAGTATTAGTGTTCACTCACACCGAGTAATTAACAATTCATGATTACATGGGTCTTTGAGGCTATAAACAAACTTATGTAAATAACATTCATCTAAGCATACAATCGGGTCCCTTGTGTTCTATTTTAAAATAAGCATGTTATCCCCCTTGCGGGTTTTATAAAAAAAGTAAATAAGTTAAAAGCGAGGCTATAGACTCACCTTAGTATGAGAGCAGTAGTAAGACGATCGACAACGATTTAGATGCCTAGTGAATACGAAAGCCGCAACCTACCAAATAAGGCGCGCACTTTAACAATACATTCAAGTATAGACTTATACTTAATTAAACCAAAATCAACGAATCAAAACCATAATAAACTCACGAGAACAACCCACACAAGTTATACTACTTGACACTTTCACATGTTTACTTTACTAGTCGACACTCCCAAAAATATTATGCCGGTACATACCAAATGTACAAGTTGTTTTCACCTACTTAAACGACTCCTTTTTCGATGAAACTTGGTGACAAACTCACACATAATCTGAATAAAACCCCTCCATAATTTAATCCAAAATTATTACTCCTATGGCCGTCTGCTCAACACATCTTTAGACTTCAAAAACCAGAGAGTTTTGCACACTTGACTCGTAAAACTATTTTGACCTTTCTAACCAATTCCGTTTGTAAAACCGACACTTGAGTTTAAAAATAGACTCATAAACCTAGGTTAAGAGCCTAAGAACTGTGACAACCCAAACCCGAGGTTATTTATTTAATATTATATAATATTATTTTTACGAATAATTTTGAAATTTTTGATGAGTTGAATGAAATGACGATTGATGGTTTTATTTAAAACCGACGTTGGAGGTCTTATTTTTATGTTTTTACTAATAGCGAGGATTATTAGTGACCACGATATCGACGGATGCCCGAGAATTTTTGGTTTTATCATTTGTTGTCTCGATGTTTATATTTTTGACGTTTAATTTTAAGTTCGTATTAAGTCGAACCAGGATCATATTATCATCATATTTTGAGTGCGTTTTAACTTTTGAAAAGTATTTTTTCGAAACCCGAGCCTCGTAAATATTTTCAAAATTGACAATTTACATTTTCCACCCTTACAACTATTTAATTGCATTTTGGACCAAAACTATCACAAATTAGTAAATTCTACCCCTCCACCCCATTATATAAGATTTTTCTACTACCACACTTTAATATAAAATTCATTTTAACGCAAAAACACAATCTCTCTCTCCCTTGTTCTTGTTTGACGTCCATCCCCCTAGCCACTTCAATCAATTTTCATCAAAATTTAGCAAGATCAAACCAAAAACAACACAAGTCCCATCTTGGAAATTCAATTGTTCATCTAATGGTATAATTTTTATACACATGCAAGAACATTTATTTTTTTCATATGATCCATAAAGGTTTGATCTATTTTTATGATGATATATTGTTGTTAGTGCATTTATATGTATATTTTAGTTATTGCATGTTCATTATTTTTGAGTGGGTAATTTTTGTATGATCATTTAAATGTGTTATGGGTTAGTTATGTTGTTGGTACTGATATTAGGGTGATATTAGGCATATGAGAATGATTAAAATGTGGTGAAAAATTAATTTTGAATGATTTTTAAAAGTATCTTTTAAGCAGATTATTAAAGTTAATTTTCTGAAAATATGAGTTTGAGTTTGAGATGAAATAACTAGATATTGTTGTAGAGAATTCTTTTAGCTTCGATTTGATATAAGTTAGAGCTTCTAGCTCCAAACGAGCGAAAAGTTACGTTAGTTTGATTATTCGTGTACCGGGAGACGAGTATCGTCACAATATAAAATTGTTGTCGATATTTGGATCAAATCTCTGGGACTATAAAATGGATTTTAAAATGAGTCATGGACTGATTTTAAGTGTTAAGTATGAGGATGTTGAGTTATTTTCAAAGCTGAGTGTCGATTTTGTAACCGGGGAAAAATAAATGGTTTAAAAGACTATATGAGTTGTTGACGTAAAACTGTCCGTTTTTGTAGTTCAAAGATGTGTCGGGCAGGGAACTTTAAAAGTAAAATCTTTTGATGGGATTTTAACAGGTCTTTCTATATATAGTAAGTGACATTTCTGATTAGTATCGTAAGTATTTGATGTGTTTATGTGGGGTAAACGAGCTCGTACATTTGGTGTGTACCGGCAGATTTTGATCGAAAGAATTAACAAATAGTAAGCACATAGAATGAAGTAAAAGATCAATTATATTGTTTTCATTTTGGGTTGGGTGTGATTTTATGATTTTGAGTTTGATGTTAGTAACTATGGATTTTATTCGAGTTTATTATTGATGAACGCGCCTTATTTGATAGGTTGCGGTTTTTGTGTTTATCGGGCATCAACTATCGTCGAAGATCGTCTTACTACTGCTATTACTCCAGGTGAGTCTATAGCCTCGCTTTTGTAATTGTTTGAATGATTTTAAAACCCGTGAGGGGGATACATGCTATTTCAAAGTAAAATGAACACAAGTCATGATTGATTGTTTGGACCCGAATGTTGCCTTTGTTGCCCTTGTTGTTTGAATTGTATAAGTACCTAATTTGCAAAAGTCCCTAAATTCATGAGCCGTTAACTATCTTCTGACTTGATGTTGTGAGTTGGGAATAGCCGCTTATTCTAATAATATTACTATTGGGCTGATGACCCTATCTGAGACCAGGGCTTTACGCTGAGTAACCCGCTGGGAAGGATAATTTTACGAGAATGAGAATTGGTATTTTTGCAAATGATACCCTATTAGGGGCACTGGAATTTCATCTATTCATGACGGCTTTAGGCGTGGGTGACTAAGTTAAGGGGTCGGTGTCATGAGCTTAATACAATTCAATAGCTATTGCTATATACCAGAATGTCTGACTAATAGATTCTGTGTCGACAATTCTATTAAATGATCTTGATTGATTTTTCTCTTGTGTTCAAATGTTGATTTGGAAAACCTATAGACTCGCTCAACCGTTGTGTTGATGATTTTAAGCATGTATTTCAGGTATTGAAGATGATGAATTGCGGAGCTTGCTGGAGAAGGATTGCGGGATTGCTTTTGTTTTGATTGGTCTAAAATGGATTTCTTTCCCTTTTGTCATAAAAAAAATAATAATGTATGGTCAAGTACTTTGGTAAATTGTTGTTGATTTGATAAAGTCTTTAGGGACCTAAATATAACTCTGATATATCAAAAATAGTTTTACTTGGGATCGAAAGTTTTAGACAATGGTTAAATTATATCCTTTTATATTTCAAATTTATCATTTTAAGTTTGTTCAAAATGTCTTATGTAACAATGTTTGTATTTAGCACCCAAATGTGTATTTCCGCTGCGCAATATAAATTGGGGGTGTTAAAGATTGGTAATCAGAGCTTTTTAGTTATAGCGAATTAGGTCGATTTTTGAAAAATGTCCTAAACTATAACTTTGGTGTCGAAAATATTTTACAAAAGCAACGCAACTTCTCCGAAAGGCTCCGGTAAGATTATTTGTTTTGTATTGTTTTATAGTTAGATGTATCCCTTAAAATTGAAATGATTTCTATAGTATTTATTAAGTAAATACTATGATGATGTATTGATGACGTATTGATGTTGTTGAAAGTACGTTGAGTACTTGTTATTGTTTATTTATTTATGTAATGCATATGTATATAATTTTAAATAATGACCTTATATACCGTCGAGGGTCTAGAACAGTAGACCAGATGTTGAACGATTTTGCAACTGATTTCTTGCGACTTATATCGGGTATGAGGAAGTTTGATTAGTTGATGTATGATAGATATGTGGTTGAAATTGGTGTGATTAGAAGGTTGATGTGAAAGAAAAGTTGTTTTAAAGGTTGTATTTGGTATGTGGAGAATTGAGTTGTTAGGACTTGGAAGATGGATGAGATTACTAGCCTTGGGTCGATTGTGATGCATTTGTATGCTTGAATTGAAAGGTTTAAAGAGAAGTAGGTAAGCTTTGAAAGGATAAGTAAGCGGGAGTCTCATGTGAGATTGATTCTGAGTCAAGCTTGGAAGTTTAGGAATGTTGAAAGTCGTACTGAGATTTGCCTTGTGATTAGTCTGCCGTGTAGCAGCGAGTATTTGGATTTTGAGAATGAGCTGCCATCAGGTTATGAATTTGACCTTGAGGTGTGAAAAGGGAAATAGACGAGTGTGGTGTAGCTGACAACAATGTTAAGGAGGATGAGGAGCTGGTGTCTAAGGAACTAATCGCGTGATGGATTTCTTTGTATCTTATTTTCTTTTGTGATCGGACTTGTTTAAACCTTGTGTCGTAGCATTGTGATGGAACTTATTATCTTTTAAGTTTGTTCGGTAGACGATTGTAGTGACAGACAGTGCCACTATTTTGTTGAATCCTCAACGCAATCTAAATTACCCTCATGATCTATGATGTGCCTTTATTAACTCTTTTGAGTTTTGGTTGATGAACCATTGTAGTTTATATTGTTCGTGCATGTAGTATCCATGAGATGTCCTGATAAAGAATTCCTTCTTTATTCTTGATATGTATACTTATCATGTTTCTTTCTTCCGTGATGATGGAAGAAGGAGTAGGGGAATCATATTTATGTCATTAGTAGATCGCTACATGACTAAGTTTCTTGAAATATGTTGCCAAAACTGACGACTGCTACTGTGAACACTATGATCGAACCAGTTATTGCTAGAGCATTTGGAGCTGATCGTGCTACCAGGAATTAAAAGATGCTGGGTGTAAAACCCACATGCTTTTACCATGCATAGTACCTTAAGTTCGTACGTACTAGTTAAAAACTTTCCTAATATAGCATGATTACGATTACGTGTTAGGAGTTTATGTATTACGTACGTGTTAGAACACGATAAATATTTTATTTGCACGATCACGTAATAATTATTTAGCAATAATTAATCACGAGCATACAATCACGAAATCACGAACGTAATTAAAACACGAGCTGTTATTAATTACGTATATATATTTAATACGAGCGTAATTAAATATATAAGAGTATGGTATTTACGTAACGAGAACATTTAAAACACGAACATAATTAAACATAAACGTGTATTAAATAACAAGACATGAAACGAGGTACGGGAACCCCCACAAGGGAGTCCCTACCCGCGGCTAAAAGAGGGTAATGGGCCAAGCCCATTACCAAATTTACTAAAAGGGGGTTAAGTAATTTCTACTACTCAAAAATTACTTTACAGAAGATTTCAGGAAAAACCTAAAACCCTCCCTTTTCTCCTTCTTTGTGTCGCCACCTAAAACCACCATAGAAGGTGATTTTGATCTTGGATCTTGTTGATTTATTGGTTGTTCGTGTTTGTTCTTCACCCTCTTGATCCACGAATACAGTAAAACCTTTTTAACTTGTTTTCTTTTTAATTAATCTTTTATTAATTAAGAACACGTGATGTTTTTATAAAAACACATTAATTAAACCTAGATCTAACATGTTTTGATCATTAATTAATCAAAGGGGTCGATCAAAGGGGTGTTTGTTTTGGGCCGCAAGGTACAACCGACCCCAAGGGGGTTCGGTTTGTTTTAGCCGACCACCTCCAAGACCTTTTTGGTCTTGGTTGGTGTGTGTGGGTCCCACGGCAGCAAGGGGGTACCCCGATTTGGTTCGGGGTACGGTGTTGTTTCATATCCGGTGCATGTTTTTTAGGCTTAGATCCGGATCATGATTATGTTAGTTGTTTATGTTATAAACTTATGTTAAGAATTAAGTTAATAAGATGTAATTAATTTAATAACATGACTTAGGTTAACTAATTATTAATAAACATGAATTATTTTTTAACCTAAGTATTTATATTATTAAGACTTATAATTAATTAATTATTTTAAAAACCATGGATATAATTAATTAAATAAACATGACTTAGGTTATATTATTAGTATTTAATAATACATATTTTAACCTAAGTATTTAATATATTTAATTAAAAACATGTCATACTTTAATTAAATATTATAACCTATAGTTTAATTAAATTACATGAAATAATTATTAAACTATATTATATATCATATGACTTAGGATATAATCATGAAAACACTTAGGCTTATTCACTTAGCTTATTTAACCAGCTTATTTCTAATTATGGAAACTTTCTATTTTTAGAAAACTTAATTAAATAAGGCAGCTATTTTATTTATGGAAACCAACTATTTTAGAAACTTATTTATTTAAGGCAGCTAATCTATTTATGGAAACTTTCTATTTTTAGAAACTTATCTATTTTAAGCAGTAAATCTATTTTTGGAAACTTTCTATTTTTGGAAACTTTCTATTTTTGGAAACTTTCTATTTTTGGAAACTTTCTATTTTTGGTAACTTTCTATTTAAGGAAACCTGCTATTTTTGGAAAGTTACTTATTATTACACAGTAAGTATAATAACACATGAAATATCAGAAATACTTAATCAGAATGAACAGGATATAAGATTTAACACAGTTTAAGGCTTTAAACAGTGTAAATAGTAAGAACACATAAAATAAGCTAAGACATGATATAAAACCAGTTATGTATGTAGTAAGCAGATACTTATTTCATGTACGTATTTATGTAGCACTAGTGATTCGGAAGTAGGATTTTCGCAGTTCATCGTTCTCGTTCACTGGACATAAGGTACGGATTCCCGTCCTTTCAGTATGGACATTCTTTCCTTATTAGGATTTCCCCGTATGCAGCCAACTGTTTTCCCGTAGTATAAGTATGAGTTTGATTGCTTATGTTTTAAATATGATTACCTATAGCCATATACATGCATGACCAGTTTCACCTAGTTATGGAGGTACCATAACCATAACATTAGAGGCACTGATGTTATGACTGCACCACGGCGGAGTGATTGCTCGTGGCGTCCCTTCAGTTTTTGGCCATTTATTTATATTTATCATGTGGGGCGTATGGGTGCATCCTAGTTACACGTTTTTATTCAGGATTACATGGTGAATGTGGTGTGTGCCTTGCATCCTTCACAAGGAGCTGATCCCTCCTACCCATAAAACCAGTATATTAAATTAGAGGCAGTCCCTCTAATTTGCATGATGAGGTCACCCCTCCAATTATTCATGCACGGTGGATATTCATGACCTATATTGGCTAATGGTAAAATATGACAAACAGCTTTTATAAGATAAACATAAGACTTTCAAACTATAAAACCAGTTTTATTAAGACTTAACCAGGTTACTCGGGACTTAGGTTTCTTCCGCTGTTATTATGTTATATGCTTATCCTATTCATGCTTTATTGTACATCGTGCACTGAGCGTATTGCTCAGCCGTTTTCCTTTTCTATGTTCCCAAAACGGCAGGTACTCAGGGACGCTCGTAGACATTTAGAGTACGTGCATATGGACTGGAAGCTGTCTAGCCTTCTTTACATTATGCATTTCTTTTCTTTATGATACTTATGCTTTGGACATTGTTTCGTCCTTATTCCTTACTATACTATGTTTGTGTGTGATGAGCTTTACTTTTGGACTACCGATGTTTGATTCTGGTATTTTCCTTTATATGGTCAAGTAATGTTTAGACATTTTACCTTGTATGCTTTGATGACACGCCATAATTACTGTGATATTTCCATTTCCAAAATGGGGTGTTACAATTATGGTATCAGAGCCAAGGCTTCGACCTGTAGGCTCTCAAATATGACCTGTGATTAGCGGGTAGTCACTACGGTCTTCCTAGAACTGACAGTTGTTTTCATGTATTCATCATTTTTAAGCATACATATATATATGTCACTGTTACAGGGTTTTTGACTAAGTAATGGTTGGTACAGGACTGGCCCTATTTAGTCGCATGTGTTTTATCGAAACTTTTAGATTTGGGACCGACCCATAGGCGTCCCCTCGCTATGTCTTTCGTTTTGAGTGAACTGACCAGAGGCGTTCACTCTTGAGCATACAAAGTTTTCATAAAACTGCATCACGCATTCATACACAAAAATTTTCTTGCATAAAATTTTTCTCGTGAAATTTTTAGTATAAAATTGTTTTCATCTATATATTTTATATTATGTTTTGAACTGTTAATCATATGTTTTATGTTATACTGTCAGATGGTTCTCACACGCGAATAGGAGCAGCTCAATGCTGCAATTCAGGCTGCCATGCAAGCCTTGCTTCCTCAACTGAGGAATGACATCCAGGCTGAAGTTCAAGCTGCCAACAATCAGCAGCAGCACAATCAGCCACCACCTCCTCCTCCTCCAGTGACATTAGCAGTATGGCTGGAGAGATTCAACAAGCTCCGCCCTCGAGCTTTTGAGAAGACAGATAGCCCCAGCGATGCTGAAAGCTGGTTGGCTCACATCGAGAAGATCTTCAACGCTATGGGCTGTGACCCCGCATACAAGGCGAGGTTGACATGTTATCGGTTCGAAGGCGATGTACTTAACTGGTGGTTAGCTTTGATGCAATCTGAAGGTGGTGATGAGTGGGTTGCTGGTTTGACTTGGGCTCAGTTCAAGGACAGGGTGATGGAGCAGTTCTTTCCCAAGGCTGAACAGGACAAACTCAAGAGAGAGTACCATGGGATCCGTCAGAGAGCTGGGGAGAATAGCAACGAGTTTATGTAGCGCTTTCTTCGCTTGCCTGGTTTCCTTGGTGCGGCAGCAGGTACTCCAGAAGAGCATGCATATCACTTTAGATGGGCTCTTCGCACATCGGTCGCAAACAATCTGGTGTGTGCTATGTTCAATACTGTAGCACAAGTGGCCGATGCAGCACGGAAACTGGAGATGCTGCAGGAGAGGGATGAGTTCGGGGAAGCTGAAAGACCCGACAAGAGGTAAAACCTTCATATTCAAGCGGTGATCAATCCGTATATCTTCCATATGTCAATTATTCATATCTTTAAATGTATCTTCCAGGCAGAAAACTGGGGACCGGTCTCAGCCGGCTACTCAGCAGTAGCCTCATCAGCCCAAGGGAAATGGTCAGACTAATGACCGATCTGCTACGGATAGGCGTGGCGGTAATGACAATTACCGTAACAACGCCGGGCAATCCAGCAACAGCAGGTCTTAATACTTACGAAATTTCTTATGTTTTATGTTATAACTCATATTCTGACACTCTAGCAAAATTCTACCAGGAACCATGGAAACGGTAGGGACCAGAACCAGAGAGGTTCGCAGCCTAGCTGTCCAGCTATCACTGGTACTCAATCTTACGATTATCCGCTTCGTTCATTGTACCCAACTATTATGTCTCATGTAAAATGTTTTATCAGGTCGTCAGCCAGCCAGAGCACCTGCTGGAGGATACACTCATCCTCTTTGCTCTACTTGCCACCGTAGGCACCCAGGACCATGTCGCCGTAATACTGATGCGTGCTTCAAGTGTGGTCTTCCTGGCCATATTATGAAGGATTGGCGTAAGGGCGAGATGGAGGGTACATCGGGACATGCTGATACCAAGCCGCCTCCTACTGCCGGGCGTGTCTACACGACATCTCGAGACCAGGCCAACAAGTCTACAGGTACCATCACTGGAATCTTGTATATGTATGGTCGCGCTGCATGTGTTCTTTTCGATACGGGTGCTACTCACTCGGTTATTTCTACTGCTTATGCTAAGAACATTAGGATGCCTCCCTTGCCACTAGAAAATAGGCTTACTATTTCCACGCCTTTGAGGGACTCTGTATTAATCACCCATGTATACAAGAGTCTTCCCTTAGAATTTGATGACAAGGTTCGACCTGTTGACGCACTTCCGCTGGACATGAACGACTTCGACATGATTTTGGGCATGGATTGGCTATCCAAATATCATGCTACTATAGACTGCCATTCATATCGAGTTATCTTCGGTGATGTCAATGCACCAGAGTACATTCATAATGGGTTCATACCCGGACGGTCTGTACAAATCATATCCACCTTGCAAGCGCATGCACTACTGTCACATGGCTGCGAGGGTTACCTAGCTACGGTTTACGACCTGGATGCTGAGTCTCCATCCATTAAGGATCAACCAATAGTGTCGGAATTCCAAGACGTGTTTCCAGCAGAACTTCCGGGCATACCACCTGCACGAGAAGTGGAATTCAGTATCGAGCTGGTTCCAGGAGCTGAACCAATCTCCAAGGATCCTTATCGCATGGCTCCCATAGAGCTGAAGGAGCTGAAGGATCAACTGCAAGAACTTCTCGAACGAGGTTTCATTCGACCGAGCGCATCTCCATGG
Organism: Glebionis coronaria; assembly: GCA_025667525.1. NCBI lineage: Eukaryota > Viridiplantae > Streptophyta > Magnoliopsida > Asterales > Asteraceae > Glebionis > Glebionis coronaria. The sequence goes on along the minus strand of CM046879.1, from coordinate 461,461,541 downwards.
GGCGCACCGGTTTTGTTTGGTAAGAAGAAGGACGGCAGTATGCGTCTTTGCATAGACTATCGCGAGCTCAACAAGATTACCATTCGGAATAGGTATCCACTGCCACACATTGACGATCTGTTTGACCAACTCCAAGGGGCCAAACACTTCTCCAAGATCGATCTTATGTCAGGCTATCATCAGTTACGAGTCAAGGAGCAGGATATTGCTAAGACTGCTTTTCGTACTCGTTATGGCCACTACGAGTTTGTAGTTATGCCATTTAGCCTGACAAATGCTCCAGCAGTGTTCATGGATCTGATGAACAGAATCTTCCATGAATTTCTGGACAAGTTCGTCATTGTTTTCATCGATGACATCCTGATTTTCTCTAAGTCCAAGGAGGAACACGAAGACCATCTTCGTACAGTACTACAGATTCTTCGCTAGAAGCAGCTGTATGCTAAATTCTCCAAGTGTGAGTTCTGGTTAGACAAGGTGGCATTCTTAGGTCACATTGTATCAGCAGAAGGAATCACTATGGATCTAGCGAAGGTTGAGGCCATCACTAAGTGGCCAAGGCCGACATCAGCGACGGAAGTCCGCAGTTTCTTAGGCTTAGCTGGCTATTACCGTAGGTTCGTAGAGAACTTTTCCCGCTTAGCACTACCATTGACCAAACTGATGCGGAAAGGGGAGAAATTCGTCTGGACTGAAGATCGAGAGAAGAGCTTTGATGACCTGAAGCAGAAGCTAGTATCTGCACCTATTCTTACTCTACCATCTGGTACGGGTGGATTTCAAACCTACAGCGATGCATCGGGGAAGGGACTTGGTTGTGTTCTCATGCAACATGGGAAAGTGATCGCGTACGCTTCACGACAGCTTAAGCCTTATGAAGAGAATTACCCCACGCACGATCTGGAACTTGCTGCAGTCGTGTTTGCATTGAAGATATGGAGACACTACTTATATGGAGAATCATGTGACATTTTCACGGACCACAAGAGCTTGAAGTATATCTTCACTCAACGTGAATTGAACATGAGGCAGAGGAGATGGTTAGAGCTGTTGAAGGATTATGACATTAATCTACAGTATCATCCCGGAAAGGCAAATGTAGTAGCAGATGCCCTTAGCAGGAAGCCCGGAATGATCAATAGCATTAGAATCAAAGAGGAAATCATAAGAGACTTGGAGCGACTAGACATCGAGATCATGGTACGTGGACAGCACGGTTACTGGGCTAATCTTAGAGTAGAACCCGAGTTACTATCTAAGATTAAGGAAGCTCAGAAGGATGACGGAGAGTTATGGGCGATAGTTCAGAATTTGGAGAAGCAGACAGAATTCAGAGTAGATGCAGACGGTATCGTATGGCAGGGCACTAGACTTTGTGTTCCTGACGACCAAGAACTCCGGGAAGCTTTGCTAGCAGAAGCTCATAGCTCCCCATTCTCGATACATCCTGGTTCAACCAAAATGTACCATGACATCAAGCAGTACTTTTGGTGGAGTGGTATGAAACAGGATGTGGCCACTTACGTCTCCAAATGTCTTACCTGCCAGCAGGTTAAGATCGAGCATCAGCGATCTGGCGGTCTCTTTCAACCGTTAGATATTCCAGAGTGGAAGTGGGACAAAATCACCATAGATTTTGTTACCGGTCTTCCGCCTACCAAAAGGAAGCACGATGCAATTTGGGTTATCGTTGATCGACTTACCAAATCAGCTCATTTCTTACCGATCCGCAAGGAAGATCCGGTAAGTAAACTCGCAGATACGTACAGACGAGAGATCATGAGACTACACGGTGCACCATCCAGCATCGTCTCAGACAGAGATCCTCGATTCACTTCGCGCTTTTGGAAAAGTCTGCAGAAAGCTTGGGGTACACAACTTAAGCTTAGCACGGCCTTTCATCCTCAAACGGACGGACAGTCGGAGCGAACCATTCAGACATTAGAAGATATGTTGAGGTCATGTGCGTTGGAATGGACGGGTGATTGGGACGAATACATCTGTTTGGTGGAGTTTGCGTACAACAACAGCTGGCACGCGAGCATCAAGTGTGCTCCATTTGAGATGTTGTATGGCAGAAAGTGTCGTGCCCCAATCTGCTGGGATCAGGTTGGCGAGCGAACACTCGAAGGACCAGAAATCATAGAGATGACAAACGAGAAGATCGCAGTAGCTAGACAGAAAATTCAGGAGGCACGGTCACGTCAAAAGAGTTACGCCGATAAGCATCGTAGGGATTTACACTTTAACGTAGGATATCACGTCTTCCTTAAGGTTTCGCCGGCACGTGGTGTTAGACGCTTCGGGATTAAAGGGAAGCTCAGTCCTCGTTTCATCGGACCGTTTGATATCATTGAACGAGTCGGTGAATTATCTTACCGATTGGCCTTAACTCCGCAGCTTTCGCATGTGCACAATGTGTTTCATGTGTCCTTACTCAGAGGGTATCAATATCATCCCCTTCACATGGTTCAGTATCCACTGGAACAGATTCGTGAAGATCTTACTTTTATAGAAGAACCCGAACGAGTTCTTGACAGGCAAGAACGAGTCATGAGAAAGAAGACGATTCCATTCGTCAAAATTCTATGGAGGGATCATACCGAGCGGGAAGCCACTTGGGAAACAGAGGAGTCTATCCGGACTTCTTACCCTCATTTCATAGTTTGAATTCGGGTATGTTCTTCTTTTCCAGTTTACTTTATCTATAATTCGGGGACGAATTATTCTTTTTAGGGGGGAAGAGTTGTAAAACCCGCATGCTTTTACCATGCATAGTACCTTAAGTTCGTACGTACTAGTTAAAAACTTTACTAATATAGCATGATTATGATTACGTGTTAGGAGTTTATGTATTACGTACGTGTTAGAACACGATAAATATTTTATTTGCACGATCACGTAATAATTATTTAGCAATAATTAATCACGAGCATACAATCACGAAATCACGAACGTAATTAAAACACGAGCTGTTATTAATTACGTATATATATTTAATACGAGCGTAATTAAATATATAAGAGTATGGTATTTACGTAACGAGAACATTTAAAACACGAACATAATTAAACATAAACGTGTATTAAATAACAAGACACGAAACGAGGTACGGGAACCCCCACAAGGGAGTCCCTACCCGCGGCTAAAAGAGGGTAATGGGAACCCCCACATGTTTTGATCATTAATTAATCAAAGGGGTGTTTGTTTTGGGCCGCAAGGTACAACCGACCCCAAGGGGGTTCGGTTTGTTTTAGCCGACCACCACCAAGACCTTTTTGGTCTTGGTTGGTGCGTGTGGGTCCACGACAGCAAGGGGGTACCCCGATTTGGTTCGGGGTACGGTGTTGTTTCATATCCGGTGCATGTTTTTTAGGCTTAGATCCGGATCATGATTATGTTAGTTGTTTATGTTATAAACTTGTGTTAAGAATTAAATTAATAAGATGTAATTAATTTAATAACATGACTTAGGTTAACTAATTATTAATAAACATGAATTATTTTTTAACCTAAGTATTTATATTATTAAGACTTATAATTAATTAATTATTTTAAAAACCATGGATATAATTATTTAATTAAACATGACTTAGGTTATATTATTAGTATTTAATAATACATATTTTAACCTAAGTATTTAATATATTTAATTAAAAACATGTCATACTTTAATTAAATATTATAACCTATAGTTTAATTAAATTACATGAAATAATTATTAAACTATATAATATATCATATGACTTAGGATATAATCATGAAAACACTTAGGCTTATTCACTTAGCTTATTTAACCAGCTTATTTCTAATTATGGAAACTTTCTATTTTTAGAAAACTTAATTAAATAAGGCAGCTATTTTATTTATGGAAACCAGCTATTTTAGAAACTTATTTATTTAAGGCAGCTAATCTATTTATGGAAACTTTCTATTTTTAGAAACTTATCTATTTTAAGCAGTAAATCTATTTTTGGAAACTTTCTATTTTTGGAAACTTCCTATTTTTGGAAACTTTCTATTTTTGGAAACTTTCTATTTTTGGAAACTTTCTATTTTTGGAAACTTTCTATTTTTGGTAACTTTCTATTTAAGGAAACCTGCTATTTTTGTAAAGTTACTTATTATTACACAGTAAGTATAATATCACATGAAATATCAGAAATACTTAATCAGAATGAACAGGATATAAGATTTAACACAGTTTAAGGCTTTAAACAGTGTAAATAGTAAGAACACATAAAATAAGCTAAGACATGATATAAAACCAGTTATGTATGTAGTAAGCAGATACTTATTTCATGTACGTATTTATGTAGCACTAGTGTTTCGGAAGTAGGATTTTCGCAGTTCATCGTTCTCGTTCACTGGACATAAGGTACGGATTCCCGTCCTTTCAGTATGGACATTCTTTCCTTATTAGGATTTCCCCGTATGCAGCCAACTGTTTTCCCGTAGTATAAGTATGAGTTTGATTGCTTATGTTTTAAATATGATTACCTATAGCCATATACATGCATGACCAGTTTCACCTAGTTATGAAGGTACCATAACCATAACATTAGAGGCACTGATGTTATGACTTCACCACGGCGGAGTGATTGCTCGTTGCGTCCCTTCAGTTTTTGGCCATTTATTTATATTTGTCATGTGGGGCGTATGGGTGCATCCTAGTTACACGTTTTTATTCAGGATTACATGGTGAATGTGGTGTGTGCCTTGCATCCTTCACAAGGAGCTGATCCCTTCTACCCATAAAACCAGTATATTAAATTAGAGGCAGCCCCTCTAATTTGTATGATGAGGTCACCCCTCCAATTATTCATGCACGGTGGATATTCATGACCTATATTGGCTAATGGTAAAATATGACAAACAGTTTTTATAAGATAAACATAAGACTTTCAAACTATAAAACCAGTTTTATTAAGACTTAACCAGGTTACTCGGGACTTAGGTTTCTTCCGCTGTTATTATGTTATATGCTTATCCTATTCATGCTTTATTGTACATCCGTGCACTGAGCGTATTGCTCAGCCGTTTTCCTTTTCTATGTTCCCAAAATGGCAGGTACTCAGGGACGCTCGTAGACATTTCGAGTACGTGCATATGGACTGGAAGCTGTCTAGCCTTCTTTACATTATGCATTTCTTTTCTTTATGATACTTATGTTTTGGACATTGTTTCGTCCTTATTCCTTACTATACTATGTTTGTGTGTGATGAGCTTTACCTTTGGACTACCGATGTTTGATTCCGATATTTTCCTTTATATGGTCAAGTAATGTTTAGACATTTTACCTTGTATGCTTTGATGACACGCCATAATTACTGTGATATTTCCATTTCCAAAATGGGGTGTTACACTGGGGTTAAGTGTATTGGAGATAATGGTGCTGCAGTAGATGCTGCTAAGAATAATGATGATACTGCTGAGAATAATGATGATGCTGCTGAAAATAATGGCGATGCTGCTAACAATGATGAGGATGCTGCTGATCCAGATAATAGTGTTGCTGCTATTCTACAAGTTCGAAAGAATATATATATGTTACCTTTCAGAAGTTTGGTTCTGCGCTGTTTGGTGGTATTAGTAGTGCATTAGATTTGCATAGTTGGATTGATAAGATAGAGAGTACCTTTGAGATTATTGGGTGTTCAGAAATTAATAAGGTGAAATTTGCTGCTGCTATATTTCAGGAAGGTGCACTAATATGGTGGAATACCAAGTGACTACTTTAGGATTGGTTGTGACTAATAGTAAGGTATGAATCATGATGAAAGGACTATTGACTGCTAGGATTTGTCCCGAGAAGGAACTAGGACAGTTGGAACCCGAATTGAGATAATTAGTGCTAAGGGACGATGTTATTACTGCTTACTGGGAAATTTTCTAAGCTATATTTTCTATGTCCTGATACTTTTGTGAATGAATGTAAGGCAAGGAAGCAGTACATTAGAGGATTGTCTAGTGATATCAAGGATGAGACTATTTCTTTAAAACCTAATCTTTCGATGAAGCTGTTCAGATGGCGATTAATTTAATAGATGTGAAAGTGCAAGATAGGGAAGATAGTACTGTTGAAAATAGTAAAAGAAAGTAGGAATCTGCTTAGTCCAACCAGAATTAAGGTCAGAATTGTGAGGATTACAGTAATAACAATAACCAAAGACAGAACCGAAATCAGTATTTAAACCCTGGAAGGAATGAGGAAATTCGTGATGCCACTGTGTCTGAAAATAACAAGATAAATATCGAGTGTGTTTGTTGTACTATATACCACGTAAGCTAATTTTCCACAATTGCGACTAGAGTTAGGAAAACCTGGTCATAAAGCTGCTAAGTGCAGAACAAGAGGATTAGTCATTGTAATTAGTACCCCTGGAGTAGTGATATGTTTTAGCCGTGGTGAGAAAGAATACAAACAAAGGAATTGTCCAAGGAAAGGAAATTGACAAGATAGGAATGCTGCCGCTCCGATTTACGTTTGAATGATGCTGACAAACCTTAAGGTCTGAATGTTGTAAATGGTATATTCTTACTTGAGATTATTTATGTCAGTATGTTGTTGGATTTCAGATCGGGTAGAAACTGTAGAAATGTAAAGATTCAGTTGTTTTATCAACGGAGAGTCAATAAGATTGACAATTAACTATGATGTGGAGTTAACCGATGGAAAGGTTGCTAGTGTTAGTTTTACACTGAGAGTGTGTTCCTTGAATTTAGGAAAGTAGGTGTTTAGTATCGACTTGATGCTCAAAGAGTTTGAATCTTTGGATGTGGATTATTGGTATGAATTGGTTAGTGGTGCGAAGTGCTGATGCTTGAGATTGGACGAATCTTTATTATAAATTGATAGCTGCCGGTTTAGATTTTGCTACAAAAGCTGAGTGTTGACTATGAGAGGTGATGAGTGAAATTTCCGTTTGAGAAGTATCTTGTTTGGAAACAAGGAAGTATGTGGAAGAGGAATGTGATGTATTCCTAGCTCAAGTAATTAGTGATAGGGTAGTTGAGGAGAAGTTGAGAGATCTGTTAATGACTCGAGAGTATTCTGAGGTTTTCCTGAAGTTTTTGCAAAGTTGTTGCCGCCTTATGAAATGGAATTCGTTTCGATTGAGTGTTGTAAGCGATAGGTGTAGTGTTTCTGCATTTCGTTGTGTAGTGCTTCTGTGTTTTGTTGAGTAGTAATTGTATGCCTTATCATTTGGCACCGTCAGAGTGGAATGAGTTATCCGGTAAACTGCGAGAATTGATGGATAAAGGATGTATTAGATTAAGTTTCGTTACATTGATGATCGTTTGTGTTGTTTGTCAAAGAAGGATGGATTGTTTCGGATGTGTAATGATTATCGAGAGCTTAACAAATTGACAACCAAAAATCGGTATCCATTACCGAGGATTGATGATTCGTTTGATCCATGCAACTTGTCTGGATCCAGTATGTACTCAAAGATCGCTTTGAGTCCTGGTTATCATTAACTGAGAGTTAAGGAGGAAGATGTTCCTATAGTTGTTTTTCGTACTTGATGTGGGTACTTTAAGTAGCAAGTGATGTTTTTGGAATGGACGAACGCGTATGCTGTATTAATGGATTGGGTGAATTTTGTGTGTGAGATGTGCTAGGATGAGTTAGTCATTATATCTATTAAAGATATTCTATTTTAATCCAAGAGGAGAGGAGGAACATAAGTAGCATATGAGGATAATTTTTGGGATGGTTGGAAGAAGAGAAACTGTATGTAAAGTTTTCTATGTATGAATGTTGGTTGAAATATTTGCGTTTTACAAGGCAATTGATTGACAACAAAGGTATTCGTGAAGATATTGCCAAGATTGAAACGATTAAGGATTGGTCGGTACCAACGACGCTGATGGAAATCTGTTAATTCCTTGGTTTAAGCTGGGAATAATCGGAGGTTTATCGAAAGGTTTTCACTGATTGTTAAACCATTGATTAAGCTGACTAAGAAGAATTGGATGTGTGAGTCCCACTAAACATCTAAATTGTAAGTTTCGAGATCTGATCCTTATCAGATGAGGAAGCTGTATACTGAACACTGAAGGGTAGGCTGTGTTCTGCACTGATGTTGTCATTGTTGAAAGGATCTGAGGTATTCATAGGTTGTAGTTTGTTGTGATGTGTCTAATAAGGATTATGTAGTTGTGGTGTTTGCTTTGAGATGGTAGAAATATTACATGTATGGAATCAAGTGTGTAGTGATAAAGGATCATAGAAGTTGCTCCATAATTAATTTCTTGGGAAGATAAAAGAATGAGTAGAGGATTACCAGTTATATATTTCGAGTATTTGAGTATGCTGATAATTATTACTCTGAGTGATTATGACTACGAGATTCGCTACCATCCGGGAAAGGCGAATGTGATAGCTTATGCACTTATCAGGAAGAATAAGGAAAAAGCTTCTAAGGTTTGAGTTTTGGTAATGACAAGAAGTGTGGATTTGATAGAAAGGATATTGGAATTTTAAGTTAGTGGTCCGAATTGAGAAGGATGTCAAGGTAATTGATTTCAACATTTTATTGAACTTATGGAAAGGATTTTGTTGTGAAGTCAAGTGAGACATGGTATATTGAGCACTCCTAACATACCTGAGTTGAGAGAGTGAGACTTAGTGATGAAGGAATCTCACAAGTCAAGTAATCGATACGTTTTGGTTTGGGTAAAGATGAAAGTTGAGTTGAGTACTGTGTGTTATATAGAAACTGATGGACAGAGTGAAAGGATGATTTGAACATTGGACGATATACTTGTGTGTGTGTGATTGACTTAGGCCTTGTTAGAATTCTTATACGACAATGATTGTCATGCTAGTAATGAGGCTGTACTGTTTGATGGTACATAGAGAACTTCAATTTGTGAAGGGTAAAGATTGTGAGTTATGGACGTAACATTAGGTTTTCGGTGTATTGCAGAAATGTAGGTGGAATTGAATGACGGAACTAGAAATAATGTTGGTAATTAATGATGAGATTGTATGGGTTAAGGACCGTTTGTTAGTAACAAGGAGTTGTCAGAAGAGTTATGTTGGCAATCGAAGGAAATCGATGGAGTTTAAAATTGGGAAACGTGGTTATGCTTAACGTGTCGTTATGAAGAGTGAAATTTGTTTTGAGAACAACAAGGAAGGAATTCAACTTGAAGATAAGTTGCTTTTGAAAGAAAGAACTGTGAAGAGTTCTTATGAGGATGAAACATAATGAGAATTATATTGTGAAGATACAAGAATTCCAAGAGTGGAATCTGAAATGGTGAAGGAAGCATGAGGAATTCTTTAAGGAAAAGAGTTCTCATGTGTTCTGGAGGTATCGAATGTGAGTATAAGAGGGACCGAGCGCCGGGACGTCGCTCTCTTTTAGGAGGGTAGGATGTGACAACCCAAACCCGAGGTCATTTATTTAATATTATATAATACTATTTTTACGAATAATTTTGAAATTTTTGATGAGTTGAATGAAATGACGATTGATGGTTTTATTTAAAACCGACGTTGGAGGTCTTATTTTTATCTTTTTACTAATAGCGAGGATTATTAGTGACCACGATATCGACGGATGCCCGAGATTTTATGTTTTATCATTTGTTGTCTCGATGTTTATATTTTTGACGTTTTATTTTAAGTTCGTCTTAAGTCGAACCAGGATCATATTATCATCATATTTTGAGTGCGTTTTAACTTTTGAAAAGTATTTTTACGAAACCCGAGCCTCGTAAATATTTTCAAAATTGACAATTTACATTTTCCACCCTTACAACTATTTAATTGCATTTTGGACCAAAACTATCACAAATTGGCAAATTCTACCCCTCCACCCCACTATATAAGATTTTTCCACTACCACACTTTAATATAAAATTCATTTTAACACAAAAACACAATCTCTCTCTCCCTTGTTCTTGTTTGCCGTCCACCCCCCTAGCCACTTCAATCAATTTTCATCAAAATTTAGCAAGATCAAACCAAAAACAACACAAGTCCCATCTTGGAAATTCAATTGTGCATCTAAATTTTTATACACATGCAAGAACATTTATTTTTTTCATATGATCCGTGAAGGTTTGATCTATTTTTATGATGATATATTGTTGTTAGTGCATTTATATTTATATTTTAGTTATTGCATGTTCATTATTTTTAAGTGGGTAATTTTTGTATGATCATTTAAATGTGTTATGGGTTAGTTATGTTGTTGGTAATGATATTAGGGTGATATTAGGCATATGAGAATGATTAAAATGTGGTGAAAAATTAATTTTGAATGATTTTTAAAAGTATATTTTTAAGCAGATTATTAAATTTAATTTTCTGAAAATATGAGTTTGAGTTTGAGATTTACTAACTAGATATCGTTGTAGAGAATTCTTTTAGCTTCGATTTGATATAAGATAGAGCTTCTAGCTCCAAACGAGCGAAAAGTTACGTTAGTTTAATTATTCGTTACCGGGAGACGAGTATCGTCACAATATAAAATTGTTGTCGATATTTGGATCGAATCTCGGGGACTATAAAATGGATTTTAAAATGAGTCATGGACTGATATTAAGTGTTAAGTATGAGGATGTTGAGTTATTTTCAAAATTGAGTGTCGGTTTTGTAACCGGAGAAAAATAAATGGTTTAAAAGACTATATGAGTTGTTGACGTAAAACTGCCTGGTTTTTGTAGTTCAAAGATGTGTCGGGCAGGGAACTTTAAAAGTAAAATATTTTGATGGGATTTTGACAGGTCTTTCTATATATAGTAAGTGACATTTCTGATTAGCATCGTAAGTATTTTATGTCTTTAAGTGGGGTAAACGATCTCGTACATTTGGTGTGTACCGGCAGATTTTTATCGAAAGAATTAACAAATAGTAAGCACATAGAATGAAGTAAAAGGTCAATTGTATTGTTTTCATTTTGGGTTGGGTGTGATTTTATGATTTTGAGTTTGATGTTAGTAAGTATGGATTTTATTCGAGTTTATTATTGATGAACGCGCCTTATTTGATAGGTTGCGGTTTTTGTGTTTATCGGACATCAACTATCGTCGAAGATTGTCTTACTACTGCTATTACTCCAGGTGAGTCTACAGCCTCGCTTTTGTAATTGTTTGAATGATTTTAAAACCCGCGAGGGGGAAGGTCAATTGTATTGTTTTCATTTTGGGTTGGGTGTGATTTTATGATTTTGAGTTTGATGTTAGTAAGTATGGATTTTATTCGAGTTTATTATTGATGAACGCGCCTTATTTGATAGGTTGCGGTTTTTGTGTTTATCGGACATCAACTATCGTCGAAGATTGTCTTACTACTGCTATTACTCCAGGTGAGTCTACAGCCTCGCTTTTGTAATTGTTTGAATGATTTTAAAACCCGCGAGGGGGATACATGCAATTTGAAAGTAAAATGAACACAAGTCATGATTGATTGTTTGGACCCGAATGTTGCCTTTGTTTCCCTTGTTGTTTGAATTGTATAAGTACCTAATTTGCAAAAGTCCCTAAATTCATGAGCCGTTAACTATCTTCTGACTTGATGTTGTGAGTTGGGAATAGCCGCTTATTCTAATAATAGTACTATTGGGCTGACGACCCTATCTGAGACCAGGGCTTTACGCTGAGTAACCCGCTGGGAAGGATAATTTTACGAAAATGAGAATTGGTATTTTTGCAAATGATACCCTAGTAGGGGAACTGGAATTTCATCTAGTCATGCCGGCTTTAGGCGTGGGTGACTAAGTTAAGGGGTCGGTGTCATGAGCTTAATACAATTCAATAGCTATTGCTATATACCAGAATGTCTGACTAATAGATTGTGTGTACGACAATTCTATTAAATGATCTTGATTGATTTTTCTCTTGTGTTCAAATGTTGATTTAGAAAACCTATAGACTCGCTCAACCGTTGTGTTGATGATTTTAAGCATGTATTTCAGGTATCGAAGATGATGAATTGCGGAGCTTGCTGGAGAAGGATTGCGGGATTGCTTTTGTGGTGATTGGTCTAAAACGGATTTCTTTCCCTTTTGTCATAAAAAAAATAATAATGTATGGTCAAGTACTTTGGTAAATTGTTGTTGATTTGATAAAGTCTTTGGGGACCTAAATATAACTCTGATATTTCAAAAATTGTTTTACTTGGGATCGAAAGTTTTAGACAATGGTTAAATTATATCCTTTTATATTTCAAATTTATCATTTTAAGTTTGTTCAAAATGTCTTGTGTAACAATGTTTGTATTTAGCACCCAAATGTGTATTTCCGCTCCGCAATGTGAATTGGGGGTGTTAAAAGAAAAGCCCTTGACCATTTTTGAAACTCATTTTATAGTCCCCGAGATTTGACCAATTATCAACAACAATTTCGGATTGTGGTGACACTCGCCTCACGGTACACGGATATTCAATCTAGCATAACTTCTTCCTCGTTTTGAGTTAGAATGCCTACTTTATACCGAATCGAAGCTTAGGAAATTTTCTAAAGTAATATCATATCATCTCATCCTTAGCTCAGACTTAAGACCACAAAATACCCTTAAACCTACTGATCTAAAATGACCATTTCAAAATCATACCAATCAATATTTTGACCTATTTTAACCATTTACATGCTTATAATATCAACTAACAATCATCCCAATCAAGTCTTATCAACCCTAAATCACTTGCATGTTCATCTCTTTCAATCCTCTACTCAAAAATCTTGCATGCAATCCATGCAATATAAATATAAAAATAATAAACATAAAATGCAAACATCAAAATGGATCAAACACATAAAAATTCCTTGAAAGATAAAAGTTGATGCATGTAGGAAATTATTAGATCAAAATACTCACCAAAGAATTTCTAAGATGGTTCTTTTGCTAGATTCGTCAAATTCAAGCTAGAAAAACTTTTATGGATGTGTTTGTGTGTTAAAATTGTGACGGCAACAAAGGCGCGGGGGCGGGGGGGGGGGGGGGGGGGGAGAGAAGTGTGTGTAATTTTTTTAAACGAGTATAAAATGAAAGAGTGATAGTAGAAAAACCTTATATAGTGGGGTGTGAGGGTAGATTTTGTTAATTGTGTATACTTTTGGACTAGTTTGTAAAATACAAGTTAAAGAGCGGAAATGACTAGTAGTCGACTTTTAAAAAATTTGCGGTAGTCGGGTTTCGTCCCAGTTCCGTGAAAATACTTTTTTCTAGTTTAAACGCACATGAAAAGTAACAATATTGTTCCGGCATGACTTAATACGCAGTTAAAAACAAAGACTTCAAAAATATTAACTATCGAAACAACTGATAATAAAATGAATAATTTCGGGCATCCGTCGGTATCGCGATCACTAGTAGTTCCCGTCACTCGTCAAAACGTAAAACACGGAAAACAAAAATGAAGAAAATGAAAGCATTCTTATGATAATTTGAGAATATAAATATCGATACCTAACGATTCCTTGCTGGTTATAATCTAAACGACATTCTCACGCTAAGTTTCAAGGCATAACCTTCACAGTTAGCCGATAATTCAAAATTCTCAATAAAGAAAACACATAATACGTAATAGTCGAGATAGAATAACGACCTGAAATTGACCGCTTGTCACACCATACACCAAACCTTGGACCTAGACCCAAGTACACAAAAGCCCACCACGGTGGCAAAAGCTCCAAGCGGATCCGCTTCTGGCAAGCAGAGCCGCAACGCAATGACCGAACATACTTATGTCCGGAACCCCTGCAGGTAAGTCTTCTAAAGAATAATCAACAGGGCACGATTAGACCACAAACAGAAAAATGAGCCTTTGGACCACAAAGGCCCACTCCCAATTACTATACGAGAAACGAGGAAAGGCCCAGTACTTTCTCCTATAAATAGTACCCACTTGCACTCCAAATTAGGTACGATTTTCTCACTCATCTTTACACACACATATATCTCGGACGATATGAATACTTACTCTCACGCTGGAGTCTAATCGTGGGGTCCGTCCCCACTATAAGCACTAATGGTGTTACTTTACGTGTGAAGGAAATCATCAACAATATCTCCTGATAGTAAAAGATCCCTCTACAATTTAAAGCATCTAAGGACCTCCCGATGGGTACTTAGATCTACTTTTTACCACGCCTGATTACTGTACTAACACACTTTATTTTAGGTATCTTACACTACTTAAATACCCAACCATAATGATCCCATGAATTCTATTAAAAATCACAAAGGTTCCCATATGGGTCTATTAGGCCTCTGTAAAAGGGCTTAATCTCAAACCACTTTTAACCCAACCCTTAGCCTATTTTTTGAAATTAGTCTAGAATTTGTCCTCGCGGAACTTACAAAAAGTCTTAACGCATTTACCCTATTTAGGCATCTTCATTAATCGCGAAGCAAATATTGGAGTAAACATGTGGAATCTATCATAGTCAGAGATATCAAAAACTTCATAGATTTTGAATTAAAAGTTATATACTACAACTAAATTTTTAAGACTAAAAAGCTCGTTTGACACTTTATTTTGTAAAAACAATAAATTATACTTTCAGGACTCTATTAAATAAAAGGAGACCTATTCTGGAAATTAGACTCAGAGTACGCGTTTTTAGGCACTTAAAACACCTAAAAACCTTTTTATAAAACTCAAGTTATGGTCGTCCCACTCTGCCCTAAATTCTGGACTACTCAAACACAAATAAATTTCTAATGATTTTACCCATCCAAACCATCCTAGAGCTTCTAAGTTTTTTAGACACATATTGAAACCATAATTAATGACACTTAGGGTTTCATTAACAATAAAATTAATAGTTTAATCCATTTAAAACCTTAGTCACCATTACTTAATTTTATGTTCTTGTTATCACTTTTAGGTTAAAATCAATAACAAATCCATGGTGACACATGGAAAAACATGAGATTAGAGATTACTTACCGATGAATACAATGGAGGAAAGATGATGATGATCACCACCCAAGAATCACCAATACACCAATAAGAAATAATAAGACACCAACATCTAAAGCTTCACCTTTAAATCCAAGGACCTTCAATGGAGGATGAATAAGAGAAAAGCTTGAGATTTTTGACAATGGAGGATGAGAAGGGAATGAGAATACACGGCTGAATATTATTCTAGAAGGGATTAGACTAAAAATAATTGTTGCAAAAATTAGAGCTTCCTTCCTATTTTAGATACACGCTTTTCTTAATATAAACCAAGCTTGAAATTTAAAAGATTTTGGTGTATTATACACCTTATTTTTTGATTTATAAAAAACGGGGAAGTTTTTTAATTTTAAATACCGTATATTATATTTCCATAACTTTTCAAATAATTATAACATAGGTTTTAATTATTCAAATTCCTTATTAATTTAAAACCATAATTTAAATAATCTTAAATGAAATGAAAAATTCAAAATTTTAAAATTAGGATTTTACAACGGAAAGCGTATGATAGCACACATTTGATAGAAAGCCCCACGTAACAAGATAGCATCAAAACAAAAAATCATATTTACCACGAGAAAGACATGTAAGACACTTCATATGCATACATATATGTACTCAACAAATTTATAGATAAGATAGAAGAACTTCTAAATGCTCTTCATGTCAAGCACACATTGAAAATCTATGAATGCACACATTGAAAATAGTGTCACATAAGTAAGATGAACTATTTTTGAAAATCATGTTCAAGGTATAACTTATTAGAACATGTGTTATCTAGACCATTCTACAGACTGATTTAAGAAATGCGAACATAGACAAGAGATATTAAACATATGTAGGATATGTAAATCTTGCTTATATTTTAGAGAGAGAAAGAGATAGAAAGATAGATGATTTCACACACACTTTAGAGAGAGAAAGTGATTAACTATGTGTAAAATGAAATGAAACCACACCCTCTCCATCTAAGGAGAGGGTTTATATACCCAAGTCCATGTGATGGGCTTGGGCTTACGTTGGGCCGCCGGCCTACACATGTTGTAGGCTTGGCTTGGCCTTGTTTGTTGAATATTTAAGTTAACTAAACTACGATCTACCACTTAGACTATTGTTGGAGTGACCGATCCTTTCTAATATGTAAAATGTATTTCCAACAATCTCCCTCTAAGGGAGGTCACTCCAAACAAGGGCGTTACCCAAGTTACAATAATAAAATAAACCTAGCATACTATGCTTGTCTTGAGCTCGTAGTCTTCGTCTTTCTTTTCTTTTTCTTTTCTGGTGAACATGCTGATGTGATCTTCGATATCAATCTTGAGCATTAATCTCTTGCCTTGATCTTATGCATCCATCACTTGTGATCTTCGCCGCTTCGTGACACCATGTCCCACATACTTATACCTTCGTAATTCTTGAAAGCTTCAGAGTTCGATACAGCGGAAGACTTAACTTTTAGGCTTTCTTGAATTAGATGAGGTATTAAGTGCATAAAGTATAAGCATGCGAGGACGACTTCTTCTTGGATTCCACAACGCCACCGTCTTCAAATGCCGCAACATAAGTAGACACGAACAAAATGGCTTTGAACATTTTATTCTAATTCGGTAGCATTTTACCTCCGGTCGATGAAGACCGCTGGACGATATAAAATATCGTACTTGTGGCAGGTAGATTTAATTAAAAATCTCCTTGAAAATATTTCGCGGCTAAACCCGTTCTCTTTACTCGACCGTACAAAGCTAACTGCGAACGTAAAGGGTGAATCATTTGGATTAAATTATCCGCATGATTGAAGCCTCAATTCTGATTCCTGGAACAAGTTTGATTCATTAAAGAATCGCACCATCGATGCTTTCCAGTTGTCACGAGCTTGATTCGTATATAATCTTGCAAGTTACCTACCAAGTGCTGTTTGAGGTTAACACTAGAAGGATTTCCACTCATCACTGTGAACACTAAGGTATCACTCTGAGTGTTCTGGCAAGATCACTAAGATATTGCGTAGAGGCCTGGAACGTGTCTAAATTCAGTTAAGAATTAAACCATTGTTGCTTCCCAGTTATCACAAGCTTGATTCATAATGAATCGCACAAGTCACCTACCATGAGCTTTTTGATATTCACTCAAGAAGGATTTCCATCTTCATTGTAAATACTTTCGTATTACTCGGATGTTCAGGCAAGATCATGAAGATTTTGCGTAGGACTCTTAAGATCTTTCTTACTTTTCACAGTGTGTGAAGAAGCAAGGAAATATGGAAATGTGTCCTAATGAGATATTTTATGATCTCAAATGGCTCTAGACTCGATCGTGCACTTTGGATTTTAGTGATTGGAGGCTAGAGAGGAGTGCCACCTTTTCAATATTAATATATTCGGAGTGAATAAATCGATAGATAATACGTTGTCTCCGTGTGAATAAAACAAATATCTTTTTAGAGATATCTGAGTTAGCTGGGATGGGTTGTGCAATGCATCACTGGGTCCATGATGTCTATCTTTAATATCGAGCATCATTAAAATGATCTCAATAGCATATGTGTTGACCCGGTTTCTGCCTAAGGTTGTAAGGAGGGCTTCTTTCTTTAGACCCTTTATCTTTACAATTCTTTTTTATTCTTCAACCCCTTCAATGCTTACCAATACGTCATAACTAGCACCTTGTTGTGATTGTTCCAGTGCTAACTTAAGTACTTGGTAGGCATTCAGCTACTTTCACAATCTTTCCCCATCGTTCCTAAGGACTACTATTTCTAGCTATGGAATGTCCTTGGGAAGATTCCTCCGGTTTTGGAAGAATCATTGGACTTAACCTATCCTACCATCCTTATGTCACCACAAACTTCATCGTCGTGAAATAAATGGGCTTAGGGTAAGTATATGTCACCATGAAATCCATTTTGATATAGCAAATCCATTTTGCTCCCCCTTAAATATTCCACGATATTCGAAAACATTTCGCATATGTCGGGATGAGCTATCACATTAAGTCAAACAATTTGTGATAATTTCCTATATTAAATCACATTTTGTCCCCCATATTAAAAATGTTAACCCAATCGATGTTTTTAATATCAATTGATTTAATGTAGTTTTAACAAAGTTTTTGGGAAGAAAAAAGCAAGTTCATTTATCTTCATGATACCAAATGTATGAGATATGATACCGATTTGTAAAACAATCACATATTCACCATATTAAAAAGAATTGACAAGGTTGGACTTGATTGATGAGAACATCATATGATAGGATCAAATGGTTCTGTATGCAAGTGTTGGTCGCCTCGTCACGTCTGAAGTCATCTCTTGACACCACATGTACGATTGGTATTGTTGTCTTGACACCAACTTGTGAACTTGGCACGTTCGGTATCGAAGATTATGAATGCTTGACAATTGCTCCCCCTCAATTGTTGACCCGTGTTCTATTGAAAGAGTTGTAGTCATCGTTTGAGTAGTCGCATCGTCGAGTATGTAGATACCAAATGTAGATAGCTATGGTTGTAGAGATGATAACTTCATAAAAACAAGATTTCTCTTGTTGTAACAAATAAATGCACTGATGCGTACATATATCCGTGTTAGATTGTATTATAACGTAAACACAATCCCTTACATGGTTATAAAGTAAACCATGCCCAAGAAAATTAATTTCATATTAAATACTTGACTTTAATGTGAAAACCGGATTGCAGTCTAAAATAACTACAAGCCATATGGGCATGTTTTATGAAATATTTACAACTTTTGTACGAACTCTATTTATGGAGGCTTGTCAATATTAATCAACATTTCTAAGGCCGTAAATATTATCGTACCAAAAGACATGCCTTTGAAAAATAAAGTAAAAATATTTTTGGATTTTTCTAAATTTTTCAATTTTTTATGGTTTTTATATGGTTTTATATTTTTGTATTTTGCTTTTGTGGATAAAAATATAAACAATATATACGAATGATCACCAAGGATACGGAGAATAGTTTACCACCACTATTCTTTTGCTTCATCTGCCAGTTCCTTAAGAGTCTCGGCCGAGAAAGTTCTCATTCCTAGCTTGTTGGCCAAAAATTCCATTCGAGCGCGATCTAAAGCCTTCGTGAAAATATCTGCCAATTGATACTCAGATCGGACAAAGTAAAGCTCGATCACTCCATTTTCCACTTGCTCCTTGATAAAGTGGTAGCGAATGTCAATATGCTTCGACCGAGAGAATTGAACATTGTTGCAGCATAAGGCAATTGCACTTTCGTTGTCGCAGTACATCGGAATTTTGTTGAAACCTAGACCATAGTCGGTTAATTGCGATCTCATCCAAAGAATTTGAGCACAGCAACCGGACATAGCTATGTATTCCGCTTCTGTACTTGAAATTGCAGCGCTTTTCTGCCTTTTCGATGCCCAACTGATTAGTCAATCTGCTAGTAGTTGCAACGTTCCACTAGTGCTACGCCTTGTATCTTGACAACCCGCGTGATCCGCATCTGCATATGCCATAAGTGCAATCGAAGAGTCCTTCGAATACCAAATTCCCCGATTAATGGTTCCTTTAAGATACCGAAAGATCCGTTTAACAGTAGCTAAGTGTAACTCAGTAGGCCTAGTTTGATATCGAGCACACATACAGATAGCAAACTGAAGGTCGGGTCAACTAGCTATAATATATTGAAGGGTACCGATGATTCTACGATAAAGTGTCGGATCAACGGCAACTCCATGTGGATCTGCATCAAGCTTAGTTCGTTCCACCATTGGAGTATCCACGGGGTCGCAAGATTCCATCTTATATTTCTTAAGCGATTCAAGGGCATACTTGGATTGATTGATAAAGATGCCTCTCGGACTCTGAGATATCTGAAGACCTAAGAAGAATGATACCTTGCCCATCATTGACATCTTAAACTTGGAAGACATGAGTGTCCCAAACTCATCAGATAAGGTTTGGGTCGAGGCTGCAAATATAATATCATCAACATATATTTGTACCATAATCATATCTTCACCTCATTTTTGAATGAACAGCGTGGGATCCACCTTGTCTTTAGCGAAGCCTTGCTTAATGAGAAATTGTAACAATAGATCATACCATGCGCGTGGATCTTGCTTCAACCCATAGAGAGCCTTCTTAAGCTTGTACACATGATTAGGATATTTAGGATTCACAAAACCATCCGGCTGTTGAACATAGACCTCTTCCTTGATTTCACCATTAAGAAATGTCGTCTTCACATCCATCTGATAGACGATCATATTCATATGGGCTGCATAAGCGAGGAATAGTCTAATAGCTTCCAAACGGGCAACAGGTGTAAAGGATTCCATAAATTCGATGCCCAATAATTGCTTGTATCCACGAGCTACTAGTCGAGCTTTGTTCTTCAATATTCCGCCTAACTCGTCGAGTTTCACCTTGTAAACCCATTTCAAAGTGAGTAACTGCACTTGACCCGGGCATGGGACAAGTTCCCATACTTCAAGACGTATAAATTCATTAAGTTCTTCTTGCATAGCTTCTATCTAAAAGGATTGAGTAAAAGCTTCTTGCCATGTCTTAGGTTCAACTTCAATGGGAAAAGCATCAAAATGACAAAACATTGCATTTTCTTGTAACTAACTTCTTGTGGATACCGGAAGATTAGGGTCACCAATAATAGAATCTATGGGATGATCCTTTGTCAACTTGTTGTCATGTTCACGAATCCATGGATTGGAGTAAACCGTAGTAGGAGCTTCCTCTGAGGTGGACGACTAGGCTTGATTAGAGTCGGGAATTGGTACACCAAAGAATGGAAGTTCACGCATTTGAGCGAATTCCAAATCGTTATCATCATCATCCTCTTCATCATCAATAGGCATGACATGGGTAGTTGATTCGGGTGCTGGTTGAGAATTACTTGTTGAAGGTATATCTTAACCAATTGTAGGTGCAGATGTGTTTGATTGTGCTTCGGTTGCTGGAGCAACAACTTCGGTTACCGGAGCTATTACCTCAGGTTCTGGAGCAACAATACTTGGAGGAGTAAAGAATTCATCAAAGAACGGTTGAAACAAAGTATCCCATTCATTCCTAGTAGGTGGTGTAAATGATGATGAAGTAGGGTTATTTGGGACAAGACCAGAGCTAATGTTACTAGGTCCCATTTCATGAAGTGCGGGTTCAGAGCTGCTTTGCTAGAAGCCATTGCTGTCAGCTCATCAAAATCAACATTCATAGTTTCGAGGATCTTACGAGACTTACGGTTGTAGATTCGGTATGCCTTCTTTGTAGGTGCATAACCAATGAAAATACCAATATCAGCCTTGGTTTGAAGTTTTCCCAAATTGTCACCATCATTATTTGGATAGCAGAGAGAACCAAATACATGAAGATATGATAAATCTGGTACTTTTCCATGTAGAAGCTCATAAGGTGTTTTACCATGGCGTTTACGAATTAGTGACCGGTTTTGGGTGTACACTGAGGTAGATACTGCTTCTGCCCATAAAAACAATGGAGCCTTTGCATAAATTAACATCGTGCGAGCAGCTTCCATACTGTGTGCGATTTCGCCTTTCAACGACACTGTTTTGTTGTGGAGTGCGAGCAACGGATGTTTCATGAGATATGCCAACTTCTTCATAATAATCACGCAAAATTTGATTCACAAATTCGGTTCCATAATCTGTACGAATGCGTCGGACAGTAGTGTTGAGACGCACTTGAATCATTTTGAGAAATCCGATGATGAATTTAGGTGCCTCATTTTTTGTTGTAAGAAATTTCACCCATGTAAACCGAGAGTAATCATCGACAATTACGAGGATGTACTTTTTACCACTAAGACTTTCAACACGCATTGGCCCACAAATATCCATATGCAACAAATAAAGTTTCTCTTGGTTGGTGTCTTCAGTCTTGGGTTTGTATGATTTCTTAGTGCTCTTCCCCATTGTACACGCGGAACACAAATGATACTTGTGAAATGAAAGTTTAGGAAGACCACGAACAAGTTCGTTTTTTGCCAAATGATTAATAGCGTCAAAGTTAAGATGAGATAACCGTCGATGCCATAACCATGACTTAGTCTTCGATGCTTTGGAGAGAAGACATACGGGAGAATCGGCCATCATGTCTTGTAGAGACAAAGTATAAAAATTATTCCCTCGAGTACCTTTCAATAAATCAACCCCTTCCAAATTACGTATGAAGCAGGTATGCTCTCGAAAAGCAACTTCTAGGTTTGCATCACAAAATTGTCCCACAGAAAATAAGTTGTGACCGAGACCTTCCACATAATACACTCTTGAAATTATAACATTCCCAATATGATATTCACCATAACCCATTATCTTAGCAATATGATCATTTCCAAATCGAACCGTACCAAGAAACTTTCTAACGAAATTTCTGAGCTAATAGCGATCTCCGGTCATATGCTTGGAGCAACCAGAGTCCAAATACTATAGAACAATTTGGACCACCTGTTTTCAGTAACAACAGTAGACAATGCATTGGAAACTATTGGTTCCTAAGTGTTAGCAGATACAGATATGAAATTATCAGAATTGCTAACATTTGTGTGACCCTTAGATTTCCTGCGTTTTCTAATGTAAGTTTTAGCACTAACAGGTTTTACTGTTCCAACTTTCTTAGGTTTAGGAGTATTAGTGGGCACTACAGTGGGAGTAGACCTATTTAAAGGGCACTTGTTTCCTACATTAGTGTTGGTGTTCCTAGTTAAAGGACACGCTTGTGTTTTGGTAGCCTTGGTACTCCTAGTTAAAGGGAACGCTTCCTTTGCTGTAGTGGGAGTGATCCTAGTCAAAGGGCACGCATTTCCTACTATAGTGAAAGTTCTACCAGTGGGGCGCCACATCCAACCAACTTGGGTTAACACTTTCCTAGTCGGTTTCCATTCTAATCCATTTTTCCGGGCATTCATCTCATTCACATGGTCAATAAGGCAAGAATCATGACGACTAGAAAACATACATTCATTGCAATTCCAACATTTCAAATTAGAATTCACAGTAGGCTTAGAACGTTGCACAACCGCAGAGCCTTTAGGTTTAGCTACATAATTCTTTTTATTCAAAACAGAAATAACATTCCTAGGGCGGGCTTCTACTTTCTTCTTCTCTTGACTACTAGATGGGGGCAAGATCCTATCATTCTTCTTGTTTCTTTTAAGCTTAGATCTTTGAGCCTTAGTAGTGGTGATTACTCCTGTAGAAGGCAACACGGGAATATTAGAAGCTGGTTTTGATTTTGCCTTATCTTTAGTGACCAATGTTTGAGATGGTTTAGTCCTAGGGCCCTTATTAAATGGTGTGACGGCTATAAGCTTCCTTTTAATTGCACTAGAGGACGATGCTGAGACAGTGGCAGCGTTATCCACAACATTCTTACCTTTTAGAGAACGAAGTATTTCCTTTAACTTAGCCAAGGCCAGATTTTTATCACAAATTTGTTCCCTCAAATAAGATATTTCCACCGACGTTCGATTCAATTGTTCAATCAAAGATTGATTCTGTGCAGTGGTATTAGCACATGCGGGCTTTACTGATTCGAAGAGCTGTGTATTTTTCTGTTTTAAGTTATCAACTTTGGACAAAATCTTGGAAACTCGATTATCTAGATCAAGTTTAAAATTCTCAGCAGCCTCAAGTACGTTCACATAGTTAATTTCCTTAGATTTCTCTATGTCTATCGGCAAAGATTTAGCAACCTTGTCACTTGGCTGACGCTGTTTTGATTGTAAAAAATTCAATCGAAAATTCTTTTGAAAATTTGCATCATCGATATTAATACCTCTAAATGACGTTTCAAAGATTTCTTGAATAAATTGTTGCTTGTATTGAAGCGAAATACAATGTGTTTGAATGTCATCAAAACTTTTTGAAAGCAAAGTATAAGAATCTTGAAGCTTTAAAAATTCAGCGTCAGATTTGTGACAAGTACTATCTATATCATGAGACATCACTTGCTTCAGAAGCTGATCATTTTGGCGTGAAACTCGTTCTATTTCAAGTAAACTGTTTTCATAAGCATCATCCATTTCATTGAAAACACGTCTAACTTCTTCTATTTCCAAAAGAAAATCTTGATCAATATTACTAAGACAAGCTTTAACATTGTTTACAAATGGAACAATTTCGTCTCGGAACGCAGCTCTAGTGTGCTCAAAATTCCATTCACCTTCCCTTATGGCCGAGGCCGTCGTACGTTCCAAATGACCTTGTCAAAATCGGCTAACTGTTGGTGTACCGCATTTAAGCTAACGGACGCCTTACTTACCGGTGGAATTAACTTCGTTAAATCCGTTTTGACAAGTGTAGGAGATGTACTAGGAGGGTTTTCATTTGACAAACTTTGGGGCACAAGAACTGTCAATTCAACTAATTCCTTTTGTAAGCGAATGCGGGTCTTTTTAGAAAATTGATCTTTATTATACGTATCATAATCAAGCTTATGAAATTTTGAAAGCATTTTAGAATGAGTTTCTTTCGCAAGTGACCGTGTCTCCTCAGTACTACGAACAAAAGGTGCTTCTTTCGATTTTCCAATTAGGGTCATATCATAAAGACACGGAATATATTCCTGAGCTTGTTTTGCATAACCGGGATTAGGTGGTAAATCTTGAAGACGCTTAAGTTTGAGTTCTTTAAACGATTTAGTTAAAAGATGAACATTTTCTGTGGAAGCGTATTGTTTTTAAAAGCTGTTGTTCTTTGAATTTAAGAAGTTTTGTAGCATTAATTTCCGATTCAAACTTTTTAGACTCGAGAGTTTGGAAATCCATTTTAAGTTTCTGAAAATCATTGACAACCGATTCTTTTGCTTTTAATTCATTGGAAAGATTAGCTTTTAATGATTCTATTTCTTTCAAGTGTTCAATCTTTTCAAAACGAAATTTGTCAAATTTAGAACATGTTATTTTCTCTGCTTGAGGGACCATTTCAAAAGTTTTGACCTTTTCTTTATGCAACGCAAGCTTAGCAGTTAGGGTGGAATTCGTATCTACGGATTGTCTGAGAGCCATATGCATTTGATCAATAATATGTTTAGGCACCATGACCAAATCATGTTGAGCATAAGATTTCATACCCGTCGTAGCATTTGGTTGAGGTTCACTCAAATGTGTAGGATTGGGTACCACATCATTTGAGTTACTAGTTCCCGAATGCTGTTCGAGGTTATCATTTTCATGGCCAACTTGATGTGGGTTATCATCATTACCAAGAGTGGTTGTGGTGGGTACCTCACTGACGACATCAGAACCGTAGTAAGAAAGATTAGCAACGAGAGCAGCTGAGGCTGAGTGAATGTCATCACAATCCGAATCATATGCATCAATATCATCCGCTTGATATGCTGCATTAGAAGTAGAAACGACTGCAATGCCTTCATTATCTGTTTCCCCTGGGTCTGCAAGAAATGATAACTCTTCTGAATCCAAGATCTTTCCCTTAGACTGAGCATCAACCAAATACATCTTCTCACGAAACCATGTTGCGTCCCTTCTTCTTTTTGGCTGAGTGCATTCCCTAGCCATATGACTTTGTCCTCGGCAATTGTAGCAAGTCACAACCTTTTGAGGACCAATAGGGCTTCCATTTCCATTAGCTTGAGAATTCACAGCTTGAGCATTCACAGTTATTGTAGGAGGTCCATATGAAGTTTGCCTTCCCTAAATAGGTTGCACCGTTACTTGACCATCTTGAACAGTGGCTTGTTGTCGAGGATTTGAAGAGGTGCGGAGCTGATTGTTTGTTGGTGGAAATCCTCTAGTTGCAACTAGTTTTGACAAGTAGGCAGTGAGATGGTTTAGAACATCAACTGGCGTATCATTTGGAGTAAAGACCGGTGCTTGGATTGGTGGAAGTTCATTGGAGTAGAAGGCTTGTGTTGGTTGTGCTTCAATTGAAAAATATCCTTGCTAAGGAGTATAGCCCATTGGAGAAGTGTTGGCTTGTGATGGTGATGTCTGATGTAGTGGTTGTTGTGAAAAAGATTGTTGATGAACACTTTATTAAAATGATTGATGTGGCATCATTAGTGGTTGATAAGATGGTTGATGTGGTTGATGATAGGTGTGTGGTGGTGGCTGCTGCAAGTATGACGGTTGTTGATAAGTATAAGCCATGTTTTGTTGAGAGGCATACATGGCAAGTGGATCATGAACTTGAGGTGTAGACAACCGAGCCTCGATCACATGGCATTCGTGTTGTTGAAGAAAAGCTTGAAGTTGATCCACAATGGTGTTATGCAAGTCCTTAGCCAATTTAACATCCGTTACGTACTTTTTCCATTCTGAAGGAAGAGTGTTCAAATACTTGGTGTTCAATTGAAACTTAGGAATTGCCATGCCATAGGGTAAATCTCATATAGTAATCATTGAGAGTCTCCCCTGGCACAAAGGCAAACTTATCAAAAGTATCATAAAGCTTACACTCTCGTTCTTGTTTAGTTAACGAAGTGCCTTGCATTAGAACACGAATTCTATCATTTAACTCTTTGGCAACTTTATGTTTACTGACGAGTTTGTAGACATCTGGAGGAAGGGCTTGGAGCATGATATTTGTAGCTTGTTTATCACACTTGTCTTGTATCTTAGCATCTCTAGTTAGTTCACCCGTTGTGCGAGGACGAGTAACAACACCTTCCGTCACAGTACTAATAACTAGATTTTACTTAGTTATGAAAGTTTGCTGATCCAGTCTTTTCGAATTGATTACTAGTTAAAAGTGCGACTCAGTCGTTCTTGGTGGAAAATAAAAAGGTTTGTTTGATTATCTATTTTAAACTAAAAGCAAATATGAAAATGTCGTTGAGTAAAATAAAAGCTTTAAAAATTAAACTAAAAATTATTAGAAAAACACTTTGTAAAACAGAGATTTCAGGAAGCGTGCAATTTTTGGAAATTAAAAATGTAATGAATTTAAAACTTGAAAACTTTGTAGAACTAAAAACTTTGTAAAAACAAAAACTCAAACCCATCAGAATAACCATGGTCGTAATACAACCATTAGAATATGATCGGAATCTCTCCTATTGGAATAGTTCCTATCGGAATGTATAAAGAGGCTGCAATCGGAATAATGGAAATCAACTTCTATCAGAATGTCAAATCACATCTGTCGGAATATCAACCAAAAAGTAAACTGTCGCAATATTTAAACCATCGCAATATTCTATCTGAATGTAACTTCTGTCGGAATGTGGCTAACAAAAATTGGGCAGCGTTTCGTCTTAATATAACCTTAAGATCCGTCGCAATATACGATCGCAATGAGCGATCGCAATC
The DNA here is from genome assembly GCA_025667525.1 of Glebionis coronaria. Lineage (NCBI taxonomy): Eukaryota > Viridiplantae > Streptophyta > Magnoliopsida > Asterales > Asteraceae > Glebionis > Glebionis coronaria. The sequence goes on along the minus strand of CM046879.1, from coordinate 461,434,320 downwards.
ACGATCGGAATAAGGGGGAAATACACTTGATCGCAAAGTAAAACCCTAAGGGTTATTGCGATCACACTGAATCCGTCGGAAAGTTGCGTCGCAATATAGAAACCCTATGATTGCGATGGAGCACAAATTAATCTGAAAAGGGAGATAAGCTAAAAACTCAATAAGCACTTCGAAAAAAGAACACTTAACCGAAACTTAACCAACTCAATAAGCATAAATTTGACAACTTTGAAATGCTAAATACGCAAACTTTATAAAACAAACTTTAAAAAAAAGACTAAACTTTTTAAGAAAACTAAAAGGTAAATAAGCTAAACACTAAATAAGCCAATAAGTATGATAAGCTCAAAGCTTAATCCGTGTAAAACTTAGATAGAAACCAAAAGATAAACTTTTTAATCACATAAAACATAAAGATTAACCAAAATCAAAGATAATTTTCGGACCAAATATGTAAAAAGAGTCATTGATCTCTTGATTAGAATGATCCCATTGATAAGGATCCTCAAGTCTACTTAGATGATCTGCGGCTAGGTTTTCGGCTCCCTTTGTGTCACGAATTTCAACTTTAAATTCTTGAAGGAGCAAAACCCAACGAAGAAGTCTTGGCTTGGAATCTTGTTTAGTTAACAAGTACTTCAACGCGGAATGGTCGGTATAGACAATGGTGGTGGAAAGGACAAGATAGGGGCGGAACTTCTCAAAAGCATACACTACATCTAAAAGCTCTTTTTCGGTAGTGGTATAATGCAATTGAGCCCCCGTCATTGTCTTGCTAGCATAATGGATTTGTTGGAAGTGTTTGTTCACTCTTTGGTCCAAAACCGCTCCAATGGCAAAGTCGCTAGCATCGCACATCAATTCAAAAGGTAGCTCCCAATTAGGGGTAACCAAGACCGGTGCCTTAGTTAGCTTGCCCTTAAGAAGATTGAAGGATTCAAGACACTCTTTAGAAAAGATAAAGGGAGTATCTTTTTCCAAGAGGTGGGTCATCGGGCGAGCGATTTTAGAAAAATCTTGAATGAATCGACGATAGAAGCCCGCATGACCAAGGAAACTTCTCACACCCTTCACGGTTGAAGGTGGAGGTAATTTGGCTATGACATCAACTTTAGCACGGTCCACTTCAAGACCGGCTTTTGAGATTTTATGTCCAAACACAATGCCTTCTTTTACCATGAAATGGCATTTTTCCCAATTAAGAACGAGACGAGTGTCTTCACACCGTTGGAGCATACGTTCTAAATTGGCAAGGCAATGAGAGAAAGAATCACCATAGACCGAGAAATCATCCATGAAGACTTCCATAGTTTCTTCAACCATGTCTTGGAAGATAGCCATCATACACCTTTGGAAAGTCCCAGGAGCATTGCATAAGCCGAAAGGCATTCGTTTGTAAGCAAATGTTCCGTAAGGACAAGTGAATGTGGTTTTCTCTTCGTCTTTGGGATCGATGGGAATTTGAAAATACCTGGAGAAACCATCTAAGAAGCAGTAATAATCATTACCCGCTTGACATTCGAGCATTTGGTCCATAAAAGGAAGGGGAAAATGATCCTTTCTCGTAGCATCATTGAGTTTACGATAGTCTATACAAACTCTCCACCCTGTACCGAGACGAGTAGGAATCAACTCGTTGTTTTCATTGGGCACAACGGTGATTCCGCCTTTCTTAGGCACACAATGGACCGGACTAACCCATGGTGAATCCGAGATAGGGTAGATCATTCTCGCATCAAGAAGTGTGATAACCTCTTTTTTGATAACGTCATGGATCTTGGGATTCACCCTTCTTTGGTTTTGAATAGTGGGTTTAAAGTCGTCCTCCATGAGAATTTTATGTGTGCAAAAGTGAGGATCAATTCCACGAATATCATAGATTTTCCAAGCAATCGCTTTCTTGTGATTATTTAGCACGTCGATAAGTCGAGATTTTTCTTCTTCTTTCAAGTCCTTAGCGATGATGACGGGTAACTTCTTATTGTCGTGAAGGAAAACGTACTCGAGATGAGACGGAAGATCCTTAAGCTCTAAATCCGGGGGATTTTCGATGGAAGGTATAGTCAAATTCGGATCATTTATAGAGATTTCCTTAGGAGACTGTGGAGAAATATGGTCCTCATTGAGAAGTTTCTCAATGGTACGAAAGTCTTCATCCTAATTGGAGGGATAATCGTCATATTGTAAGTTCACATCTCCCAAAGTTGCTTCAAATTCTTTCAAAAGGACATCCCTTTCTCCAAATGGAGTTAGTGATGGTGCAATAGAGGCAACGGTCTCAACAATGGATAGAGAAGAAGAACCACTTTTACAAGCGTCTTTGAAATGTTCTTCACAAGCCTCATCAAGAACGTCAATAAAATTAACACTCTCGTTTTCAGAAGGCTGCTTAGAAAGTTTACCCATGTTGAAGACGATTTTATCGTCACCAACTCTCATAATTAATTCGCCTGTGGCTACATCAATGAGAGTGCGACCGATCCTCAAGAATGGACGTCCAACGATTAATGGAACACGGGGGTCTATCTCGTAGTCAACGACAACAAAATCCGCCAGAAAGGTGAATTTGTCGACACCAACGAAGACATCTTCGGCTATCCCCACTGGATAAGCAACCGTACGATTAGCTAATTCCAATGTCATTCGTGTGGGGACTAGCTCGGGTAGAGATAATTGTTTCCAAACACTTAATGGCATTAAGTTTATACTAGCACCTAGATCCGCTAGGGCCATATAACTCTCTACCCCGGGGAAGTTGCAAGGAATGAGGAAACGACCCAAATCAACAAGTTTGGTTGGTAATTTCCTTAAGAACACTGCGGAGCAATTCTCATTAAGTTGGGTCTGAGCGATATCAAGAAGTTTCTCCTTATCACTAAGAAGATCTTTAAACATTTTAGCATATTTCGGCATGTGAGCGAGAGCCTCAGCAAAGGAGATGTTGAAATTCAGTTGTTTAAACATTTTAAGAAAGTTAGAAACCTGAATATCATCCTTGTTCTTCAACTTCTCTTTCCTCAACCTTGAGGGATAAGGTATATTGGGTTGAGATGAAGGCTTTGGAATGAAATTCTCACTCACATCCTTGGGTGGTAGAGGGGTGGAAGTATAAGGTGGAGGAATTGGTGAAATAGAAGGTGGAGGAATTGGAGAAGGGGACTCGTTTTCCTTTGTCACAATCACCGGTGTAGGTGTAGGAAGCTCGAGTTCCTTTAAAACTTTTCCACTTCGAGTGGTGATTGCTTTCATCTCCCCTCTTGGATTAGAAACGGTATTACTCGGAAGAGAACCCGAGGCTTGATTACTTTGGAAAAACTAGCCATCATATCCCTTGAGTCATTCGTTTGACTGCTCAAAGAGTTTCGCATATCAACTCGAAGATCATTCCCTTGTTTCACCATATCTCCTTTCAAGTTGTTGAGTTGCCGCTGAAAATTTTGCACTATTGCGTCATTAGTCCTCATGTAAGTGTCAACCTCTTGATTAAATGTGGTGGGTTGGGTGGGAGGAAGAGCATGGTAGACAGGTGGTTAATAAGCGGGTGGTTGGTGAATTTGAATGTTTCCTTGAGGTGGATATGGGTTTCTTTGGGTTTGATATTGATTTGGAGCTCGAGTTTGGTTTTGATTGTTGCGATTGAGGTTGTTTGGGTTTTGTGGGGGAAAACCGGGTGGTGAAAGGAAGTTGTTTGAACGATAACTGAGCAAATTGCGGTCACCTTGATAACGTGCTTGATAGCCTCCCGTAGAAAAGTTACCGTTGGCGGCATACACATTTTCCGGATTGTCATGAGTCGAAGGACAATCGGTGTATGAATGAGATCCCCCGCATATTTCACATGACTGACTCAAAGCATTAACTTGTGCATTGATGCTTTTGGTATTGTTAGCGGTTTGTAGAGCAATTGTTTCAACAAGCGAAGTAAGCTTATCAATTCTCTTGTCGGTGTCACTAGTACTAGCACTAGTCACATTAGTCCGAACACTCTTAGTATGCACTCTAGACTTGTTCTCAATAATATCCCATGCGGCATTAGAAGACTTAACCAAAATGTTACCCCCCGAGGAACTATTTAGTGAATCTTGGTCATTCATGCTTAACCCATTGTAAAAAGTATTTATTTGATGTACTTTTGTGAAACCATGTTGTGGACACTTTCTTAAAAGTTCCTTAAAACGGTCCCAAGATTCACTAAATGTCTCACCGTACTTTTGTTCAAAGGTAATGATTTCATTCCGCAAAGCGGTAGTACGTGAGGGTGGGAAAAAGTAGTTGATGAACTTAGTCTCTAAATCCGTCCATGTAAGAATACTTTATGGCGGTTCCTTATCAAGCCAATGGCGGGCTTGTCCCTGTGAGGAGAAAGGAAAAAGTTGCAAGCGAATCACTTCTTGTGAAACCCCATTATACTTAACTAATATTTGTATAGTTGAAGTTTGTTTTTCTCAGTTCTTAACAAACTGAAAGTCCTAACAAGATCGGGTTTTTAATTGTTTTGGCTGGTAATGTTTTTTGGATATTCTATTGCTAATTCAAACAAGCCTTGCTAAAATGAAAAATATCGTCTACTTATATGTAAAACAAAGTGCAAATACCAAGCTTTTATTCAATTAAAATGCTAAAAGTAAATTCCACAAACTATAAGGACTGGAAATGTAAATTCTATGGAATATAAATGCCAAAAATGTAAAGCCAAAAAGTCTAAGGACTAAATGTGTAAAAACAGTAAACTATATGGACTGAAAATGAAAACTATTCAAACAATGTAACTAAATTCCAACTAATTTGAAACTGCCTAACTAAATTTGAACAAAACTAAAAATACAAGGACTACCATTTGAAAACCCTAATTAGTTGGAAAGATTAGCTAGGATTAAAAACAGCTTAATACTACAAGGACCTAAATGCAATTTTCAAAATCTTTTCAACAAAAACGGGTTTAAAACTTCAATAAGCTCGTTTAAGCTTATTTCTCAACCAAATTTTCTCAAACAAATTGCAAACAACTTAAAATTGAAAATAAGCTAGACCTATCCAAGGAATTTAGCTGAAAGTAACTAAAACTCTGATAAGCTGAATCCAATAAGCTCAAAATAAGCTACCAGTTAATCTAAACTTGCACAACCAGATTTTAAAGATGAAAATGATTAAACAGCTCAAAAGAAAGACGAGAAATCAAGTCTCAATGAAAATGATCAAGTAATAAGCTCAGAATCTGAAAATAAGCTAAACTTGTGCTTATGTTGACTTTCGTTGACCAGAAATTTCAAAAAGCTCAAATTCTCAAAATTTAACCAGGAACACTTTTGGAATGAAATTGTGAAAGAAAATTAGCTAGTTACTGAAGTAGAAATGGAGATATGAAAAATTAGTTTGCTCAAGTTATAGAAACTTGCATTTGCTCTTGATCTTAAACTTTGGCTTATTACAAACTCAGTTCTTGATACTGTACAGTTTCCTTATACACACTCAAACTTCATATGTTGACTGAAAGATGAGGACTGGTTTGGAGTGATTTCATCAAGTAACAAAGAAATGCCAGTCAAATCAAAATCATAACTTTCTGAAAATGTGCTTGAATAAAACTGACCCAAACTTTTTATATGACCAATTGCCTTTTTGACCAAATTCTTGACTTAAAAGTGACTGAAATCTATTTGTTATGACTTGTTGACTAGAAATGAACAAAAGTATGCCAAATTTCAACACTTGAAAATGATATCACACTAAGTTTTATTGCCAAAATGAAGTGAATAAGAACTAGTTACAAGTACTCTAACCAACAAGAACTCTAAATGGTTATCAAGGCTAAACTGACTAATGAATGTAGAAAACAGGACAAGTATTAAGTCTAATAAGCAAGATTAAGCTACTAATAAGCTACAACAACACTGAGATCATATCAATAACAGGCTAAAACATCTTTTATCATGCAATCAAGCAAAATTAACTAGGAATGAAGCAGGCATTCAACTATTAAGTGGAACTGAAAATCAGAAAATGTATACTTTTTGCTAAGGCCTCCTTTGGGGAGTAGAGGAGCGCTGAGCTCTCTAATCTAGTGCTAACCACCACCTTAGCACTAGAACACACTAATCAACAACCAATCAACAGCTATCAATCATCAAATTCTCCATTAATGGACTAGAATTCTTCAAAATCTGCTAGAGCTTGAACTAGATGAACAAATCAGATACAACAGCTACAATCTTCAAAATTAGCCAATTATGATCAAGTGTTGATCATAACTAACCAATATCAGCAACAAGAGTAACAGAGTTCAAGTATGAACAGTAGAAAGGTAATGAGAATTTTGGAGTGAAAATGGAAATTTGTATTTATTGAATTGAGAAGTAGTTACAAGGCTGGTAATCAGTTACAACTAACTATAACAGACTCAAGAGTTTGTCAGACTCTTGAGTTGTTAAGCTACAACTAAGAAGAGTTGAGAGAAAACTAAAAGTGTGTGTGATTTCACACTTTTTGTACAATACAAGAAATGAGCTAATCTAGGGTATTTATAGACTGCAGGAGTGAAGTAGTTGGGGTTGGTGACGTGTTAGGTCCAGTTAGAAGCTTCCACGTGTACAATTCAGTTCAATTGAATTTTGCAGATTATGAACAAATTTGGGGTTTTCTTTGTTGTTGATCTTGAGTGTAATTGGTTGTGATCATTGGATTCGTCTCTCAAAAACGAGCAAGTTTGATGTTTATACCATCTCTTGAAATTGCTTCTAGCTCAAGAACGATTCTGGCAATATGCGTTGAAGAAGATGACACGTGGCAGGATTTCATTGGCTATGGGAAGTTCACACGGATCATTATCCAAAATGGATAATTTGATTATTGCATGGCGCTTTTCCATTGGCTGAGAGAGAGTTAGTGCGTTTGCACTGTTCAGATTTGGCCAATCAATGCTTGGCGGCTGAGTGGCATTAAATGAAGTGAGTTGGAAATCCAGGGCACTTGCTTCTTGCATTCTCATTGGCCAATAGCATATCACACGGATCAAGCTCAGTTTAACTTTCCAAAAATGGCAAAATCAGTCCTCTAACTTGGCAGAATGTAATTTTGAGCTAGTAACTTCATTCTCTTGGCAATTTAAGTCCTTCCACTTGCAAACTTGATCAAAAAATTCCTTTGACTTGGTTGACTTAAGAGTTGACCAGATTTGACTTTGATCTAGACTTTGTCATATTTACACTTTTGGTCCTTCATCTTTGGCAGATTGTCAAGATAGGTCCTTTGTCTTCAAAGTCTTGTCACTTTTGATCCTTCTTTGTCTTTTTCATCAAATTAAGCTTTATTTTCCTTTGTTTGCTTGAAATTGTATCCTTCTTACCTATTTGAACACAAACACAAAACATACCACATAATTCCGCTTGATAGCACAAAGTTTAGGTATTTTTATTGTGTTTTAGGGTGATTTGTTGATAAATTGATATGAGTTTTTGCTCATATCAAATCCCCTACACTTGAACATTGTCATGTCCTCATGCAATGCTATTTTTTAAAGCAAAAATTTACATTCTCCTCATAATTAATCCACCTTGGCCATATGGAATGCATCTACACTACTCTAAACTAAATGATGCATGATTTTGATTTTTAACAATGCAATGAACAAAAATACAATTCTATCTATATCTTTTTGGTTTTTTTTGAAATGGTTTTGATGAAAATAACTCATAAAGAATTCAATGACTTTGATTAGGGCTTGGGTACCATGGACATTTATCACCCTCAAGTTTCACTTTCCCCATACCAAGCTTAAAAATGGTATCATTGTATTCACAAGTAAAAAGTGCATCAACTTATTCATGACAATTAAATGAGGAAGCGGTTATTATTTGAGCAAATTGCTTGTGGGCAAATTTGTCATTATTTCAAGTGTGAAGTATAAGAAATGTAAAATCTAAAAATAAGGAAGCACAGTTTTAATCCTAAGTAATCCTCTCATCCATTACTCGAAAAACTGCTCACAATTAATATAAATCCGTTTCAAGAGTAATAAGTCATTCGCCTTATGTGTAAAGTCCTCATGTCATGCTTTCATAAGTAGCTACACACTCGCTAAGGAAAGAAAAATAAAACTCACGCAATAATTTACATCCGCCATCTTTTTGAGACTTTGGATCTTCAACCCCGCAACCCGTCAAGGTAATATTGGATTGGAGCAATCTATTGAATCCCCGCAACCCGTCAAGGTAATATTGGAACTCAATAGTCACTATAATTAACACCACACTGCCCCTCTTGGGAGTCTTATATATATATTTTTTCTTTTTCTTTTTCTTTTTTCTTCTTTTTTTTTCTAGCCACTCATTTTTTTAAGCCGCTCTTATTTTTCTTTATTCCTCACTAAGAAAGTTGAAAAGAATAAAAGGAAAAACACTCGCTAAATATTAAGCATGACATAAGTCTAGTACACATAAAACGTTCTAACTTAGAATCTTAAGACGTACTTATATCAACCATGAATGATTAGACAAAAATGCATAAGAGATTACAAACCAATTAAAACCGTTCTTGATTATTTATTAACAATATATACATGCGAAGAAAATAGAGGTTAAGAAGAGAAGGGTTTAGCCACAAATAATTATCATGAAGTTTATCTAGCCCTTTTATACTTGCTTCAACTCTTATCATTTCCCATTCTCCATAAAATCTCAAATAATGAGATTGGTAGATGCTTAGCCTAATAGACCAATTAAGGACTACATGGTTAAGGATACTAGCTAGAGAGTGCTAAGATAAGCAAACTCGGGTTGAGTCAAAATATCCATGGTGGGCCTAATATGTCAAAGAAATCTAAATTCGTTAAACCATGTTTTTATTATATTTTTTTTCCTTTTATATATTTGATGAAAAATAAAAGAAGAAATATATACAATGCAAATGTGTTATGCAAATGAAAAATGATAGATGCAAAAATTATGTATGCATATTTTTGGTGGCCAAAGTTGATCAAAAATTTGAAAATGTTTGAAAAATTAATTTTCCAAGTTATCATGAAAGACAATGACAAATTCTAGGTAAGGTCACTTCGATAGAAGACCCCCTACACTTAAGCTAAACATTGTCCTCAATGTTTAAGAGTATAGAAGTATAAAAACTTCCCCTACACTTATGACAATGAATAGACTTTGCTTAACCCAAGTTAAGGAAAGGACAACTATTAATGAATTCATGTTTAAGCACAAGGTGTCAATGAAAAATCACAATAGTAACGAAGTGAACCGGATACAAGGGCCTCCTCCATAAGCTCCAAAGCATGAAATGAGTGAGCAACCCTACTAACAACATGAAGACAAAAGAAGGTCTCCCCTACACTTATCTCCAAGTATATACCCTTATTGCTAACCTACAACACTCTAAACCTAGTTATACGATGCTTGAGTTAATGAGTCTCTAGCTCGACTCGTCCCTGAATGAATTAATTCATGGGAAAAATAGGGATCTCTTGGACCATTTCAACGGAATTGTCCTCCCTAAAATAATGTTTCATACGGTGACCATTTACTTTAAAGTTTGGACCATCGGGTTGTGACAACTCAATAGTTCCATATGGAAACACTTGAGCAATAGTGAATGGACCGGACCATCTCGACTTAAGCTTGCCCGCAAAAAGTTTCAACCTTGAGTTAAAGAGGAGAACTGACTCTCCAACTACAATTTCTTAGTCTTTTCCTTGTAAAGCAAAGAATTTTCATAGGCATTGGCTCTCAATTCTTCCATCTCATTAAGTTGATCTTTCCTATGTGAACCAGCTTGGTTTAAATCAAAGTTAGCACACTTGAGAGCCCAAGATGCCTTGTGTTCTAACTCGAATTGGAGGTGGCACGCTTTACCATAGACAAGCCTATAAGGACTACAACCAATTGGTGTCTTAAAAGTCGTCCTAAAAGCCCACAAAGCATCATCAAGCTTATCCGACCAAGAAGGTCGATGCTCTCCCACCGTTCTCTCTAAAATTCTCTTTAAACCACGATTTGTGACCTCGGTTTGACCTTTGGTTTGAGGGTGATACGCGGTAGAAAGTCTATGATTAACTCCATATTTCTTCATAACTCTCGTGAATTGATCATTACAAAAGTGCGTACCATGATCACTTATGATGGCCCGAGGTACACCAAATCTAGCAAACAATTGCTTTAAGAAGTTCACAACTACTCTAGCATCATTGGTAGGTAAGGCTTTAGCCTCCACCCATTTGGACACATAATCCACCGCCACAAGTATATACTTGTTTCCCTTAGAAGATGGAAAAGGTCCCATGAAGTCTATGCCCCATACATCAAATATCTCACACTCTTGAATAAAATTTTTTGGCATCTCATCACGTTGCGTAATTTTTCCTTGTCTTTGACACACATCACAAAATTTCACCATCTCATGGGCATCTTTGTAAATGGAAGGCCAATAGAAACCCGAATCAAAGACTTTCTTGGCGGTATAGTTGGGCCCAAAATGTCCACCCGTAGGTCCTTTATGACATGCTTCTAAGATCTTAAATGCCTCGGGCCCATCTACACACCGTCTAATGATTTGGTCCGCACATTGCCTAAAAAGATAAGGATCATCCCAAAAGTAGTACTTAACTTCCTTAAGAAATTTCTTCTTTTGTTGATAAGTAAGGCCCTCAATAAGCACATTTCCCACAAGATAGTTTGCGATATCCGCAAACCAAGGAGTGGCATCCTCTTGGGAAGAGATAGACATGAGCTCCTCTAATGGAAAGGATTCATTGATTTCTTGATGTGGAGAATCTCCTTGAAAAGGATGCTCAAGTCTACTCAAGTGATCCGCCGCTAAATTCTCGGCCCCTTTCTTATCACGAATTTCTATCTTAAACTCTTGAAGCAACAAAACCCATCTCAAAAGCCTAGGCTTAGCATCTTGTTTTGTCATGAGATACTTGAGAGCGGAATGATCCGTATAAACTATAGTTTTGGATAGCACAAGGTATGGTCTAAATTTCTCAAAAGCATAGACTATAGCAAGCAACTCTTTTTCCGTGGTAGTGTAATGAAGTTGTGCACCGGTCATGGTTTTACTCACATAGTGTATAGGTTGAAAATGCTTATTCACTCTTTGTCCTAAGACGGCCCCCACCGCATAATCACTAGCGTCACACATAAGCTCAAAAGGTAATTCCCAATTTGGAGAAACCAAAACGGGAGCTTTTGTCAATTTCTCCTTAAGAGTCTCAAAAGAGTCCAAACAATCTTGGTTAAAAATGAAAGGAGCCTCTTTTTCCAAGAGGTGAGTCATCGGTCTAGCTATCTTAAAAAAATCTTGTATAAAGCGCCTATAAAATCCCGCATGACCTAAGAAACTCCTCACACCTTTAACCGAGGTGGGTGAGGGAAGCTTAGCAATCACATCAATTTTAGCTCGAATCACTTCTAATCCCTTGTTGGATATTTTGTGTCGTAAAACAATTCCCTCTTTCACCATAAAGTGACATTTCTCCCAATTAAGCACTAAACGTGTTTCCTCACAACGCTTAAGCATTCTCTCTAGATTGGTGAGACATGAGGTAAATGAATTTCCAAAGACAGAAAAATCATCCATAAAAACCTCCATAGTTTGCTCTATCATGTCATGGAAAATCGCCATCATGCACCTTTGAAACGTCCCCGGTGCATTACATAAGCCAAATGGCATCCTCTTGTAAGCAAATGTACCGTAGGGACAAGTGAATGTAGTCTTTTCTTGATCCTTAGGGTCAATGGGTATTTGGAAATAACCCGAAAATCCATCAAGAAAGCAATAGTACTCATTTCCCGCTAAGCGTTCAAGCATTTGATCCATAAAAGGTAATGGGAAATGGTCTTTCCTAGTAGCCTCATTGAGCTTTCTATAGTCAATACAAACTCTCCAACCGGTAACAAGTCTTGTAGGAATAAGCTCATTGTTCTCATTAGGCACTACGGTGATTCCACCCTTCTTTGGAACACAATGTACCGGGCTAACCCATGGAGAGTCGGAAATGGGGTAAATCATACCCGCATCAAGGAGTTTAATCACCTCCTTCTTAATGACCTCATGGATTTTTGGGTCAACTCTTCGTTGACTTTGAATGGCGGGTTTGTAATCATCCTCCATAAGGATTTTGTGTGTACAAAAATTTGGATCAATTCCCCTTATGTCGGATATTTTCCAAGCTAAAGCTTTCTTGTGTTTATTAAGGACTTCAATAAGTTGCTCCTTCTCATCCTCTTTCAACTCTTTAGCAATGATCACGGGTAATTGGTCTTTACCCTCTAAGAAAGCATACTCTAAGTGGGATGGAAGATCCTTAAGTTCAATTGGAGGTGGACTCTCTATGGAAGGTTTTACTATGGAAGGATTCTCATTGGTAACTTCTTGTGGAGTAGGAGAAGGAATAGGGTCCTCATTGAGCAACTTTTGGATAGTAAGAATATCTTCTTCCCAATTAATGAGAGAATCATCATCACCAAGAAAGTTTGACTCAAATTCCTCTAAGAGGAAATCACTCTCTCCAAAAGGTGTTAAAGATGGAGCAATTGAGGCCACGGTTTCAACATGGGGCATCTCATCACTAGTACTCTTGCAAGCATCATGAAAGTGTTCATCACACACTTCATCTAACACATCAACTATGTTAATAGTCTCACATGGTCTAGACTCCTTAACCTCTTTCCTATCACAAACTTTCCCTAACTTAAACACCACTTTCTTATCCTCTACTCTCATAATTAGTTCTCCTTCCGCCACATCTATCAAAGTACGACCCGTTCTCAAAAACGGTCTACCAACAATCAAAGGAACTCTAGGATCTATGTCATAATCAACCACTACAAAGTCGACCGGAAATGTAAACTTATCCACACCTACAAACACATCCTCCGCTATAACTACGGGGTAAGCTACGGTTCGGTTGGCTAACTCAAGGGTCATCCTAGTGGGAGTGAGCTCTGGAAGAGAGAGTTTTTTCCAAACCGATAAAGGCATGAGGTTAATGCTTGCACCTAGATCCGACAAAGCCATGCAATTTTCTACACCGGGAAAATTACAAGGTATCAAGAAGCGCCCCGGATCTCCAAGTTTTGTTGGTAAGGTTTTAAGTAGAACGGCAGAACAATTTTCATTAAGGGATGTGTTGGGAAAATCAACCAATTTTTCTTTGTTTGAGAGTAAATCCTTGAACATCTTAGCAAACTTTGGCATATAAGCAAGAGCTTCCGCAAAGGATATGTTGATGTTGATTTGCTTGAACATCCTTAAGAAATTTGAGACTTGGATGTCATCCTTGTTCTTTAACTTGTCCTTTTTCAACCTTAAAGGATATGGAAGAGTTGTTTTTGGTGTAGGTGGAGTAGGTGTTGTAGTGGAAGATTTGTCTTTGTTAGCTTCTTCAATGGGAGGTGTGGAAGGTAAAGGAGAAGTAGGAATAGGTTGAGAAGGTTTGTTTGATTGAATGGGAGCATTTTGAGGTGGTGAAGTAGAGGTAGAAGGCTTGTCACAAGTAGGAACAAAAGTCGGTGGCACAATAGGAGGTTTAGGAGGTGAAGGATCCTTTGTTGTCTTTCCACTTCTTGTTGTAATAGCATTGACATTTGCCCTTGGATTTGTTTGTGTGTTGGAAGGTAAAGCCCCTTGTGGTCTTTGATTATAAAGCATCATAAACTTCTTATTTGTGTCTTCATGCATTTCTCTCATTCTTCTCTCATGAGCTTCATTCATTTCTCTTAATCTCTTCTCATTAAGTTGGAACCTCCTTTCATTCTCTTGATTCATTTTGTGAAAAAGCTCAATTGTGTTATAATCTTGTGGCACATTTCCTTGAAAACCTTGGGGTTAGAAAGTTGGAGGTTGATTGTAAAACCCTTGGTTGTTGCCTTGAAAGGTATTTCCTTGATTGTTAAAGGTATTTGGTGGTCTATAGTTATTCCCTTGGTAAGGTGGTCTTTGCCCTTGATTCCTTTGTAACACTTGAGGAGGATTTTGTTGAATTTGGGTGGGTGGTTGGGGTGGGAATCCCGGTGGAGTAAGGTAATTTTGGGACTTGTAAGAAAGGTTATTGGGATTGATATTTGGCTTGAAGTGTTCACGATGTTCCTCTTGGTAAGCATAACATTCCCCTTGATAACCTTGCACCTTATCACATTGTTCATAAGAATGGGGACCTTCACAAGTTACACAAGAAAGAGTAATGGCATGCACATCATTTGAAGAATTGTTCAATGAAAGGCTCTTAATGGCTTGAATCATCTCTTGTTGTGCCTTAAAACTCCTCTCATTATCTATATCCATCTTTTGAATGATCTCTTGTTGATACTTGAGGAATTGGTTATCACAACATGTTTGAGAATCGTTTTGGATAACATGAACCCTTTCTTCAAATTGAGAATTTGTTTGAACCATTTCTTTAGTCTCAATGATGTCCAAAGCCTCTTGAATGGATTTACGAAGAATATTCCCTCCCGCGGAAGCATTGAGTGAATCTTGGTGATGAGGTTTAAGGCCATCATAGAAAGTATTGATTTGGTGAACTTCATCCAATCCATGGTTAGGGCATCGCCTCAATAACTCTCTAAACTCCTCCCAAGCATCACTAAAGGATTGACTAGGTTTTTGTTGAAAGCCTATAATTAAGTTCCTCAAAACCGTGGTCTTAGATGGGGGAAAGAACTTGTTCAAAAACTTAGTGGTGAAACCATCCCATGTGGTGATACTATCGGGTGGTTGGGTGTCTAACCAATGCTTAGCGTGTCCCTCTAGTGAAAATGGCACCAATATCAACTTAATAGCATCATGTGGAACTCCATTGTACTTAAGGGTATTACAAAGAGCAAGTAATCTCTTAAGGTGATCATGAGGATTATCATTCTTGTGACCATAGAAAGGTGTGTTTGAAACCAAGGTAATCATGGCCGTTTTTAGCTCAAATGAATTTGCGGGAATGTCGGGAATCTTGATAGCATCGGCATATCCGTGAACATTGGATTGCAAACGTTCCATCAAAGAACGATTATCAACAGCCATGGCTTCTTGTTGTGGATGAATCAAAGCACGATTCTCGTGATCGGCTTGATGGACGGTGGTGGTCTTACTCTTTCTCTTTTTCTTCCTTTTCGGAGGAAGAGGTTGTACACCAATCGGTATTTGTGCACGCCCGCGAGTGAGCATGCAACTCACTACGAGGAATGAGAGAGAAGCTCTCGTGTGACTTTGAAGAGAAAAGGATTATCCTCTTCGAGTTTCAATATGAAATATCCACAAGAAAATAATAATATACGTATGTACTACTTGGGTGCAAGACCCCCAATGAAGCCTTCCTTCTTAGAATACTCACAAGTGAACGGGGGGTTAGGTGGCGCGAAGCACTTAAGTACCTATTGACCCTTAGATGGCATTTTATAGCACATCGCCTTTCTATTCACTTAAATGTTTGTATTCTTCGAATTGTTGCTTATTGGAAGTATTTATCTATTCTTGCTTTATTTTGTTTGATCGATACACGTGTCAAGGACCGGAATACCCCTCAACACGGTGTATTGCCTTGGCAATACTTATGGAGAATATGTGAATTGGTTGTTCTTATACGTATACGTATTTACTTATAATAATATATGGAAAATATTTTTGTATTTATGAGTTTTTAAGAGAAAATACTATATGTACATAAAAACCGAGAGAATCCAATAATATACATTTTTGGGTGCAATCTCTTAGGAAAAAGATTGCTTTTTGGATTTTTTTAAATTGTTTGGTCAATTCTTTAGGAAAAGAATTGTTTTGTTAATTTTTTAGTTTTTATATATTTTTATATTTTTGATTTTTTTATTTGTTTTTGATTTATGATACGTAAAAATAACGTTCACTAGGTGAACGGATCCCAAAAGCCAATGAAAACCATCAATCGATAGTCTCTCGTAAAGTCAAAGAACCGGCAGCGGCACCATTTAATATTTGTATAGTTGAAGTTCGTTTTTCTCAGTTCTTAACAAATTGAAAGTCCTAACAAGATCGGGTTTTTAATTGTTTTTGGTTGGTAATGTTTTTTGGATATTCTATTGCTAGTTCAAACAAGCCTTGCTAAAATGAAAAATATCGTCTACTTATATGTAAAACAAAGTGCAAATACCAAGTTTTTATTCAATTAAAATGCTAAAAGTAAATTCCACAAACTATAAGGACTGAAATGTAAATTCTATGGAATATAAATGCCAAAAATGTAAAGCCAAAAAGTCTAAGGACTAAATGTGTAAAAACAGTAAACTATATGGACTGAAAATGAAAACTATTCAAACAATGTAACTAAATTCCAACTAATTTGAAACTGCCTAACTAAATTTAAACAAAACTGAAAATACAAGGACTACCATTTGAAAACCCTAATTAGTTGGAAAGATTAGCTAGGATTAAAAACAGTTTAATACTACAAGGACCTAAATGCAATTTTCAAAAGCTTTTCAACAAAAACGGGTTTAAAACTTCAATTAGCTCGTTTGAGCTTATTTCTCAACCAAATTGCGAACGACTTAAAATTGAAAATAAGCTAGACCTATCCAAGGAATTTAGCTGAAAGTAACTAAAACTCTGATAAGCTGAATCCAATAAGCTCAAAATAAGCTACCAGTTAATCTAAACTTGCACAACTAGATTTTAAAGATGAAAATGATTAAACAGCTCAAAAGAAAGACGGGAAATCAAGTCTCAATGAAAATGATCAAGTAATAAGCTCAGAATCTGAAAATAAGCTAAAATTGTGCTTATGTTGACTTTCGTTGACCAGAAATTTCAAAAAGCTCAAATTCTCAAAATTTAACCAGGAACACTTTTGGAATGAAATTGTGAAAGAAAATTAGCTAGTTATTGAAGTAGAAATGAAGATATGAAAAATCAGTTTGCTCAAGTAACAGAAACTTGCATTTGCTCTTGATCTTAAACTTTGGCTTATTACAAACTCAATTCTTGATACTGTACAGTTTCCTTATACACACTCAAACTTCATATGTTGACTGGAAGATGAGGACTGGTTTGGAGTGATTTCATCAAGTAACAAAGAAATGCCAGTCAAATCAAAATCACAACTTTCTGAAAATATGCTTGAATAAAACTGACCCAAACTTTTTATATGACCAATTGCCTTTTTGACCAAATTCTTGACTTAAAAGTGACTGAAATCTATTTGTTATGACTTGTTGACTAGAAATGAACTAAAGTTTGCCAAATTTCAACACTTGAAAAGCAAATCAAAGCTAAAACCAAACACTACTTCACTGATCTTTTTGAAACTTTTATGAAGACTTTTTGAGCTAATGATTAAGCTGAATTAAAAATGATATCACACTAAGTTTTATAGCCAAAATGAAGTGAATAAGAACTAGTTACAAGTACTCTAACCAACAAGAACTCTAAATGGTTATCAAGGCTAAACTGACTGATGAATGTAGAAAACATGACAAGTATTAAGTCTAATAAGCAAGATTAAGCTACTAATAAGCTACAACAACACTGAGATCAGATCAATAACAGGCTAAAACATCTTTTATCATGCAATCAAGCAAAATTAACTAGGAATGAAGCAGGCATTCAACTATTAAGTGTAACTGAAAATCAGAAAATGTATACTTTTTGCTAAGGCCTCCTTTGGGGAGTAGAGGAGCGCTGAGCTCTCTAATCTAGTGCTAACCACCACCTTAGCACTAGAACACACTAATCAACAACCAATCAACAGCTATCAATCATCAAATTCTCCATTAATGGACTAGAATTCTTCAAAATCTGCTAGAGCTTGAACTGGATGAACAAATCAGATACAACAGCTACAATCTTCAAAATTAGCCAATTATGATCAAGTGCTGATCATAACTAACCAGTATCCGCAACAAGAGTAACAGAGTTCAAGTATGAACAGTAGAAAGGTAATGAGAATTCTGGAGGGAAAATGGAAATTTGTATTTATTGAATTGAGAAGTAGTTACAAGGCTGGTAATCAGTTACAACTAACTATAACAGACTCAAGAGTTTGTCAGACTCTTGAGTTGTTAAGCTACAACTAAGAAGAGTTGAGAGAAAACTAAAAGTGTGTGTGATTTCACACTTTTTCTACAATACAAGAAATGAGCTAATCTAGGGTATTTATAGACTGCAGGAGTGAAGTAGTTGGGGTTGGTGACGTGTTAGGTCCAGTTAGAAGCTTCCACGTGTACAATTCAGTTCAATTGAATTTTGCAGATTATGAACAAATTTGGGGTTTTGTTTTTGTTGATCTTGAGTGTAATTGGTTGTGATCATTGGATTCGTCTCTCAAAAACGAGCAAGTTTCATGTTTATACCATCTCCTGAAATTGCTTCTAGCTCAAGAACGATTCTGGCAATATGCGTTGAAGAAGATGACACGTGGCAGGATTTCATTGGCTATGGGAAGTTCACACGGATCATTATCCAAAATGGATAATTTGATTATTGCATGGCGCTTTTCCATTGGCTGAGAGAGAGTTAGTGCGTTTGCACTGTTTAGATTTGGCCAATCAATGCTTGGCGGCTGAGTGGCATTAAATGAAGTGAGTTGGCAATCCAGGGCACTTGTTTCTTGCATTCTCATTGGCCAATAGCATATCACACGGATCAAGCTCAGTTTAACTTTCCAAAAATGGCAAAATCAGTCCTCTAACTTAGTAGAATGTAATTTTGAGCTAGTAACTTCATTCTCTTGGCAATTTAAGTCCTTCCACTTGCAAACTTGATCAAAAAACTACTTTGACTTGGTTGACTTAAGATTTGACCAGATTTGACTTTGATCTTGACTTTGTCATATTTACACTTTTGGTCCTTCATCTTTGGCAGATTGTCAAGATAGGTCCTTTGTCTTCAAAGTCTTGTCACTTTTGATCTTTCTTTGTCTTTTTCATCAAATTAAGCTTGATTTTCCTTTGTTTGCTTGAAATTGTATCCTTCTTACCTATTTGAACACAAACACAAAACATACCACATAATTCCGCTTTATAGCACAAAGTTTAGGTATTTTTATTGTGTTTTAGGGTGATTTGTTGATAAATTGATATGAGTTTTTGCTCATATCATTAACCATATTGGTGAGTTGAAGGAACCTTTTTATATAGTCATGAGGATCATCAAGTGTACGTCCCAAGAAAGGTTGAGCAGAGACCATTTGAATGAAGCCGGATTTGAGTTCAAAGTTGTTGGCTCCAATCTCGGGTATGACAATAGCATCGGTGTTTCCCTCTACTTGAGATTGCATAAGCTCTATCATTGGTTGATTGTCCATTGTGACAATAGGTGGAGTAATGACTTCGGCTTGAACTGCTTTCTTCTTACGAGCACGGGTACGCATACACACCTACAAAAAGAAAAGAAAGATAGACAATAAATATTTTTGGTTTTTTAATGTTTTTCTATTTTTTGGATTTTTGAAAATTTTATGTTTTTTTAGGGTTTTTAAAAAGTTTTTTTAATTTAAGCAAGAAAAATAACGTTAAAAAATGAACGGATCTCAAAATCCAACGCGTCTCTCACTTAAAACCGTTAATCTTAACGAAAAGACATGGCAACGGCGCCATTTAATAAAAAGGTTTGTTTGATTATCTATTTTAAACTAAAAGCAAATATGAAATTGTCGTTGAGTAAAATAAAATCTTTAAAAATTAAACTAAAAATTACTAGAAAAACACTTGGTAAAAACAGAGATTTCAGGAAGCGTGCAATTTTTGGAAATTAAAACGTAATGAACTTAAAACTTGAAAACTTTGTAGATCTAAAAACTTTGTAGAAACAAAAACTCAAACCCATCAGAATAACCATGGTCGGAATACAACCATCGGAATATGATCGGAATCACTCCTATCGGAATAATTCCTATCGGAATGTATAAAGAGGCTGCAATCGGAATAATGGAAATCAAGTTCTATCGGAATGTCAAATCACATCTGTCGGAATATCAACCAAAAAGTAAACTGTCGCAATATTTAAACCACCGCAATATTCTATCTGAATGTAACTTCTGTCGGAATGTGGCTAACAATAATTGGGCAGCGTTTCGTCTTAATATACCCTTAAGACCCGTCGTAGTATACGATCGCAATGAGCGATCGCAATCACGATCGGAATAAGGGGAAATACACTTGATCGCAAAGTAAAACCCTAAGGGTTATTGCGATCACACTGAATCCGTCGGAAAGTAGCGTCGCAATATAGAAACCCTATGATTGCGATGGAGCACAAATTAATCCGAAAAGGGAGATAAGCTAAAAACTCAATAAGCACTTCGAAAAAAGAACACTTAACCGAAACTTAACCAACTCAATAAGCATAAATTTGACAACTTTTGAAATGCTAAATACGCAAACTTTATAAAACAAACTTAAAAAAAAAGACTAAACTTTTTAAGAAAACTAAAAGGTAAATAAGCTAAACACTAAATAAGCCAATAAGCATGATAAGCTCTAAGCTTAATCCGTGTAAAACTTAGATAGAAACCAGAAGATAAACTTTTTAATCACATAGAACATCAAGATTAACCAAAATCAAAGATAATTTTCGGACCAAATAAGTAAAAATCAAGAAAGGTAGAAAGAGATTGAATATGAAAAACTTAACTTGAACTTGTAGATTAAAGATTAAAAAATACAAGATTGAATTAAAACTTAAACATGAAAGAAAGAAAAGATGAAGTTTTAGTGAGAGAAAGTTAAACACTTTCTCTCTCTAAAATGAAAACTAAAGAAAGAAAAAATGAACTAGCTAAATTAACTAACACCCTCCTAATGTGTCATTAGGAGGGTATATATAGGAGGTGGGGAGGTGCATGTGTTGCTTCCTTTCTCTTTCTTTTCGTCTCGACTCGATTTAAATTCTTTGTCTTTCTCGACGTCGTCTCGGGATTTGTCGATATAAATTGAACTTATCTTATAATTTTCTTCCTATATTAGACTTGAGTTCTTCGACTTCATTAAACTTCCGTCTTTAGACTTTTTCTTCTATAAATCTTCAGAATAGGCATTGGACTTCCGTTCTTTTAAAACTCTTGATCTTTTGACTTTGTCTTTTCTCGTTTTCTTCGGTAAAAGCCCGTGATGGCCCATGTTTTCTTCCTTTTTCATATTTTTATCCTAAAACACAATAAAAACACAAACCAGGCATAATTCCGACTTTTACGACATAAAATACGCGTTTTGGTCTTGTTATTATTGGAAATAAGTGGTAAAAGGATAAGTGTTTTCACACTTATTAAATCCCCTACACTTGACCATTGCAATGCCCTCATGCAATGCGTTAATTTCAAAGCACAGATTACATTTATCATCATAAATAACCCACCTTGGTCTTTATTAAATACTAAACACTAAGGAAACTAAAAGAACAAAACAAGTAAAGAAATCAAAGACTTACATTAGGGTTTTGGTTGTCATGAATGTTTATCATCCTCGATTTTCACGTTACCCATACCAAGCTTAAAAACGAGATCATTGTTATTATAAGTTAGCAAACTAACACGAACTCATGTGGCCCAATTATTCACTTAGACTCCCTTATTCCTAGGTGTATCTCTTATATTTTATGATTGTCTTGAATGATCACGAGGATGCATTGTTTGACTTATTTCGATAGTTTATTTAGGCCAAAAATAAAGTGGGACGATTTAATCAATAGTTAGCTAAAGGACAAAATCTTTTAAAACTGCTTCTCGGGACCTCTTAAAGTTCATATCTTGGCATAACTCGCTTCACGATTTGAGACCTTTCTCGGACCGATATTTGGCGGTGACTTCATACTTCGAATCTTGAGAGATGTTCTTGAAATTATGGTCTTCTCTTCATAATAGAAATTTCTTCACTTGATGTTTTTTGAGAGATTCTTCATACTTGGACCACGACTTCTTCATTTTTCTCCAATCTTTATTTTGGATTTTGATATACAACGATCCGCCTCCTTTTAGGACTTGGATCTAATGTTCCTCATACCTTGTTAGGGCCTTTTTTGATAGACTTCTCCATGGTCTTTTGGGGAGCATTTTCTTTTCGTCGTGTGTCTCGATCCTTCATATTGATTTTTGATAAATGATTCTTCACATCACTTGGGATCTTTAGCGACAAAATGTAGCCCTCGTGTCTTGTTAGGACCTTTTCAGACTCGCCAATCTTCGCATCCCGCTTCAATAAGTTATGCCTTGGCTATGAACTCTAATTAATACCGAGCAACTCTTAAACGACCTTGTGCTAGAAGCTAAGTAACTTTTTAAATCGTACAATCTTACTTATTGCAAATAAATTTATTAACAAGCGATGGGAGAAGAAGCTTATAATCAACTCACATAAATTCACGAAAGAATACCAAACTTATAATTGACTCTATCATCTCTCGTTCTCTACAATTTAAAATCTCAAGGAATGAGACTCGTGGATTCTTAGCCAATTAAATCAAAGTTTTGGGTTTTCAAGTCATCTATAGGATCTTGCAAATTCTTAGACTTTTTCAAGTTTAGAATTCTCATTTTAAAGTTCCCTTGATAAACGACTTTCTAGGATAAATTATAGGAACTTGCGAAAAGTTCTTGTTCTTAACCCGTAAGAGTTAAGACTTTCGCGTTTTAAAGTTCCCTATATAAAAGTCTAGCAAAACTTGACTTAAACACGTTAAGGATACTAGATAGAGTAAACTTAGATAAGTAAACTCGGGTTGATTCAAAAGATTCATGACATTGAAAAATTAAAACCACTTTATTCAAAATTTATTCTAGCAAAGAAAGTAAATAACGATAGCAAAGGAACATACTACTATACAACTAGGCCAAAATAGATTAAAAATTTTGAAAAATGTCGAAAAATCAAAATTTCCGGTTAAAATGAGGACAAATTCATGGAAAAGCCCAGTTACTTCGATAGAAGTCCCCCCCCCCCTATACTTGATATAAACATTGTCCTCAATGTTTAAGCATGGGGAAGTAAACTCTCTTACACTTAGGACATTGTGCACTTTGTTAAAATCTTGATAAGGAAAGGACAACTATGGTGATTTCAATGTGAACATATAAGATATGAAATATTGAATTACGATAGTTTAGGATAGAACCAGGAAGACGGGTACACGGGATCACGGTCGTCAAAAGTCATCGAGAATGGATCTTTGAAGCTTTAATCCCTACACATCATAAGAAACAAGACAACAAACACATACGGGGATCCCCCTACACTTATTATGAAAACGGTAAAGGATAGATCAACGGGTTGCCTCCCGAGAAGCGCTTGTTTTTGATAACCGAGTCACGAGCCTGACTCGACCCAGAACTAATTCAAGGGAAACATGGTGAGGGATGGAATCAACTCATGAGAGATGTCCTCACCAAACTACAGCTTCACACGCTGGTCAATCACTTTAAAATTAGGCTCATTTGGCTGAGAAAGCTCAATGGTGCCGTAAGGGAAGACTTTGGCGACGGTGAATGGACCAGACCAACGACTCTTCAGCTTGCCCGAGAAGATCTTCAACCGAGAGTTAAAGAGTAAAACTTGATCACCCACTTGGAATTCTCAGTTCTTAATCCTTGAATCATGGATGATCTTGGTCTTCTCCTTGTAGATCAAAGAATTCTCATAAGCTTCATTCCTCAGTTCATTTAGCTCGTTGAGTTGAAGCTTCCGAAGATCACCGGCTTTGTTGATGTCAAAATTGGCCCACTTCAAGGCCCAGTACTCCTTATGTTCCAGCTCAATAGGGAGTTGTCATGCCTTCCCGTACACAAGACGATATGGAGTGCAACCAATCGGCGTCTTATATGCGGTACGGAAAGCCCACAAAGCATCGTCTAACTTATCGGCCCACGAGGCATGATGCTCTCCCACAGTACGCTCAAGAATTCGCTTCAATCCACGGTTAGATATCTCGGCTTGACCATCTGTTGGGGGATGATAAGCGGTGGAAAGACAGTGATTGACACCGTACTTAGCCATGACTCGAGCAAATTGATCATTGCAAAAATGAGTCTCGCGGTCACTGATGATAGCACGAGGAACACCGAATCGAGCAAAAAGTTGCTTCAGAAAGTTTACAACCACCTCGCATCGTTCGTAAGGAGAGCCTTAGCTTCAAACCATTTGGATACGTAGTCAAGGTCTACGAGGATGTACTTGTTCCTTTTGGATGATGGAAATGGCCCCATAAAGTCGATGCCCCATACATCAAAGATTTCACATTGTTGTATCAAATTATGAGGCATCTCATCTTTATGTGTGATCTTGCCTTGTCTTTGGCAAGCATCACAATGTTTAACCATTTCATGAGCGTCATGATAAATGGTGGGCCAATAAAATCCAGAGTCAAAAACTTTCTTCGCGGTGTAATTGGGACCAAAGTAACCACCGGTGGGTCCTTTATGGCAAGCTTCAAGGATTAGTAAAGCTGTCGGCCCATCAACACACTGACGAATGACAAGATCCGCACATTGTGAAGAGGTAAGGGTCGTCCCAAAAATAGTGTTCAATGTATTTAAAGAACTTTTTCTTTTGTTGAGACGTTAACCCTTCCTTGAGAATTCCATCCGCCACGTAGTTTGCAATGTCCGCAAACCACGGGGTGTCATCAAGATTGGACTTGATAAACATTAATGCTTCAAGGGGAAAAGAGTCATTGATCTCTTGATTCGGATGATCCCCTTGATAAGGATCCTCAAGTCTACTTAGATGATCCGCGGCTAGGTTTTTGGCTTCCTTTTAGTCACGAATTTTAATTTTAAATTCTTGAAGGAGCAAAACCCAACGAAGAAGTCTTGGCTTGGAATCTTGTTTAGTTAACAAGTACTTCAACGCGGAATGGTCGGTATAGACAATGGTGGTGGAAAGGACAAGATAGGGGCGGAACTTCTCAAAAGCATACACTACATCTAAGAGCTCTTTTTCGGTAGTGGTATAATGCAATTAAGCCCCCGTCATTGTCTTGCTAGCATAATGGATTGGTTGGAAGTGTTTGTTCACTCTTTTGCCTAAAACCGCTTCAATGGCAAATTCGCTAGCATCGCACATCAATTCAAAAGGTAGCTCCCAATTAGGGGTAACCAAGACAGGTGCCTTAGTTAGCTTGTCTTTAAAAAGATTGAAGGAATCAAGACACTCTTTAGAAAAAGATAAAGGGAGTATCTTTTTCCAAGAGGTGGGTCATCGGGCGAGCGATTTTAGAAAAATCTTGAATGAATCGACGATAGAAGCCCGCATGACCAAGGAAACTTCTCACACCCTTCACGGTTGAAGGTGGAGGTAATTTGGCTATGACATCAACTTTAGCACGGTCCACTTCAAGACCGGCTTTTGAGATTTTATGTCCAAGCACAATGCCTTCTTTTACCATGAAATGGCATTTTTCCCAATTAAGAACGAGACGAGTGTCTTCACACCGTTGGAGTATACGTTCTAAATTGGCAAGGCAATGAGAGAAAGAATCACCATAGACCGAGAAATCATCCATGAAGACTTCCATAGTTTCTTCAACCATGTCATGGAAGATAGCCATCATACACCTTTGGAAAGTCCTAGGATCATTGCATAAGCCGAAAGACATTCGTTTGTAAGAAAATGTTTCGTAAGGACAAGTGAATGTGGTTTTCTCTTGGTCTTCGGGATCGATGGGAATTTGAAAATACCCGGAGAAACCGTCTACGAAGCAGTAATAATCAATACCCGCTAGACGTTCGAGCATTTGGTCCATAAAAGGAAGGGGAAGATGATCCTTTCTCGTAGCATCATTGAATTTACGATAGTCTATACAAACTCTCCACCCTGTAAAGAGACGAGTAGGAATCAACTCGTTGTTTTCATTGGGCACAACGGTGATTCCGCCTTTCTTAGGCACACAATGGACCGGACTAACCCATGGTGAATCCGAGATAGGGTAGATCATTCCCGCATCAAGAAGTTTGATAACCTCTTTTTTGATAACGTCATGGATCTTGGGATTCACCCTTCTTTGGTTTTGAATAGTGGGTTTAAAGTCGTCCTCCATGAGAATTTTATGTGTGCAAAAGTGAGGATCAATTCCACGAATATCAGAGATTTTCCAAGCAATCGCTTTCTTGTGATTCTTCAGCACGTCGATAAGTCGAGATTTTTCTTCTTCTTTCAAGTCCTTAGCGATGATGACGGGTAACTTCTTATTGTCGTCAAGGAAAACGTACTCGAGATGAGACAGAAGATCCTTAAGCTTTAAATCAGGGGGATTTTCGATGGAAGGTATAGTCAAATTCGGATCATTAATAGAGATTTCCTTAGGAGACTGTGGAGAAATATGGTCCTCATTGAGAAGTTTCTCAATGGTACGAATGTCTTCATCCCAATTGTAGGGAGAATCGACATATTGTAAGTTCACACCTCCCAAAGTTGCTTCAAATTCTTTCAAAAGGACATCACTTTCTCCAAATGGAGTTGGTGATGGAGCAATAGAGGCAACGGTCTCAACAATGGGTAGAGAAGAAGAACCACTTTTACAAGCGTCTTTGAAATGTTCTTCACAACCCTCATCATGAACGTTAATAAAATTAACACTCTCGTTTTCAGAAGGCTGCTTAGAAAGTTTACCCATGTTGAAGACGATTTTATCGTCACCAACTCTCATAATTAATTCGCATGCGTCTACATCAATGAGAGTGAGACCGGTCCTCAAGAATGGACGTCAAACGATTAATGGAACACGGGGGTCCATCTCATAGTCAACGACAACAAAATCCGCCGGAAAGGTGAATTTGTCGACACCAACGAAGACATCTTCGGCTATCCCCACTGGATAAGCAACCGTACGATTAGCTAATTCCAATGTCATTCGTGTGGGGACTAGCTCGGGTAGAGATAATTGTTTCCAAACATTTAATGGCATTAAGTTTATACTAGCACCTAGATCGGCTAGGGCCATACAATTCTCTACCCCGGGGAAGTTGCAAGGAATGAGGAAACGACCCGGATCACCAAGTTTGGTTGGTAATTTCCTTAAGATCACTGTGGAGCAATTCTCATTAAGTTGGGTCTGAGTGATATCAAGAAGTTTCTCCTTGTCACTGAGAAGATCATTAAACATTTTAGCATATTTCCGCATGTGAGCGAGAGCCTCAGCAAATGAGATGTTGAAATTCAGTTGTTTAAACATTTTAAGAAAGTTAGAAACCTGAATATCATCCTTGTTCTTCTACTTCTCTTTCCTCAACCTTGAGGGATAAGGTATATTGGGTTGAGATGAAGGCTTTGGAATGGAATTCTCACTCACATCCTTGGGTGGTGGAGGGGTGGAAGTAGAAGGTGGAGGAATTGGTGAAATAGAAGGTGGAGGAATTGGAGAAGGGTACTTGTTTTCCTTTGTCACAATCACCGGTGTAGGTGTAGGAAGATCGGGTTCCTTTAAACCTTTTCCACTTCGAGTGGTGATTGCTTTCATCTCCCCTCTTGGATTAGAAACGGTGTTACTCGGAATAGTAAACGAACCAGGGGCTTGATTACTTTGGAAGAAACTAGCCATCATATCCCTTAAGTCATTCGTTTGACTGCTCAAAGAGTTTCGCATATCGGATCGAAGATCATTCCCTTGTTTCACCATATCTCCTTTCAAGTTGGTGAGTTGCTGCTGAAGATTCTACACTATTACGTCATTAGTCCTCATGTAAGTGTCAACCTCTTGATTAAATGTGGTGGGTTGGGTGGGAGGAAGAGCATGGTAGGCAGGTGGTTGATAAGCGGGTGGTTGGTGAATTTGATTGTTTCCTTGAGGTGGATATGGGTTTCTTTGGGTTTGATATTGATTTGGAGCTCGAGTTTGGTTTTGATTATTGCGATTGAGGTTGTTTGGGTTTTATGAGGGAAAACCGGGTTGTGGAAGGAAGTTGTTTGAACGATAACTGAGCAAATTGCGGTCACCTTGAGGACGTGCTTGATAGCCTCCCGTAGAAAAGTTACCGTTGGCGGCATACACATTTTCCAGATTATCATGAGTCGAAGGACAATCGGTGTATGAATGAGATCCCCCGCATATTTCACATGACTGACTCAAAGCATTAACTTGTGCATTGATGCTTTTGGTATTGTTAGCGGTTTGTAGAGAAATTGTTTCAACAAGCGAAGTAAGCTTATCAATTCTCTTGTCGGCGTCACTACTACTAGCACTAGCCACATTAGTCCGAACACTCTTAGTTTGCACTCTAGACTTTTTCTCAATAATATTCCATGCGGCATTAGAAGACTTAACCAAAATGTTACCCCCCGAGTCACCATTTAGTGAATCTTGGACGTTCATGCTTAACCCATTGTAAAAAGTATTTATTTGATGTACTTTTGTGAAACCATGTTGTGGACACTTTTTTAAAATTTCCTTAAAACGGTCCCAAGATTCACTAAATGTCTCACCGTACTTTTGTTCAAAGGTAATGATTTCATTCCGCAAAGCGGTAGTAAGTGAGGGTGGAAAAAAGTAGTTGATGAATTTAGTCTCTAAATCCGTCCACGTAAGAATACTTTGTGGCGGTTCCTTATCAAGCCAATGGCGGGCTTGTCCCTCTAAGGAGAAAGGAAAAAGTTGCAAGCGAATCACTTCTTGTGAAACCCCATTATACTTAACCGTATTGGTGAGTTGAAGTAACCTTTTTATATGGTCATGAGGATCATCAAGTGTATGTCCCAAGAAAGGTTGAGCAGAGACCATTTGAATGAAGCCGGATTTGAGTTCAAAGTTGTTGGCTCCAATCTCGGGTATGACAATAGCATCGGTGTTTCCCTCTACTTAAGATTGCAAAAGCTCTATCATTGGTTGATTGTCCATGGTGACAATAGGTGGAGTAATGACTTCGGCTTGAGCTGCTTTCTTCTTACGAGCACGGGTACGCATACACACCTACAAAAAGAAAAGAAAGATAGACAAGAAATATTTTTGGTTTTTTAATGTTTTTCTATTTTTTTTAGATTTTTGAAAATTTTATATTTTTTTAGGGTTTTTAAAAAGTTTTTTTTTTAAAATTTAAGCAAGAAAATTAACGTTAAAAAATGAACGGATCCCAAAATCCAACGCGTCTCTCACTTAAGACCGTTAATCTTAACAAAAAGACCCGGCAGCGGCGCCATTTAATAACTAGATTTTACTTAGTTATGAAAGTTCGTTGATCCAGTCTTTTCGAATTGATTACTAGTTAAAAGTGCGACTCAGTCGTTCTTGGTGGAAAATAAAAAGGTTTATTTGATTATCTATTTTAAACTAAAAGCAAATATGAAAATGTCGTTGAATAAAATAAAAGCTTTAAAAATTAAACTAAAAATTACTACAAAAACACTTGGTAAAAACAGAGATTTCAGGAAGCGTGCAATTTTTGGAAATTAAAATGTAATGAATTTGAAACTTGAAAACTTTGTAGAACTAAAAACTTTGTAGAAACAAAAACTCAAACCCATCGGAATAACCGTGGTCGGAATACAACCATCGGAATATGATCGGAATCACTCCTATCGGAATGTATAAAGAGGCTGCAATCGGAATAATGGAAATCAAGTTCTATTGGAATGTCAAATCACATCTGTCGGAATATCAACCAAAAAGTAAATTGTCGCAATATTTAAACCATCGCAATATTCTATCTGAATGTAACTTCTGTCGGAATGTGGCTAACCAAAATTTGACAGCGTTTCGTCTTAATATAACCTTAAGACCCGTCGCAATATACGATCGCAATGAGCGATCGCAATCACGATCGGAATAAGGGGGAAATACACTTGATCGCAAAGTAAAACCCTAAGGGTTATTGCGATCTCACTGAATCCGTCGGAAAGTAGCGTCGCAATATAGAAACCCTATGATTGCGATGGAGCACAAATTAATCCGAAAAGAGAGATAAGCTAAAAACTCAATAAGCACTTCGAAAAAAGAACACTTAACTGAAACTTAACCAACTCAATAAGCATAAATTTGACAACTTTTGAAATGCTAATTACGCAAACTTTAAAAAACAAACTTTAAAAAAAAGACTAAACTTTTTAAGAAAACTAAAAGGTAAATAAGCTAAACACTAAATAAGCCAATAAGCATGATAAGCTCAAAGCTTAATCCGTGTAAAACTTAGATAGAAACCAAAAGATAAACTTTTTAATCACATAAAACATCAAGATTAACCAAAATCAAAGATAATTTTTGGACCAAATAAGTAAAAATCAAGAAAGGTAGAAAGAGATTGAATATGAAAAACGTAACTTGAACTTGTAGATTAAAGATTCAAAAATACAAGATTGAATTAAAACTTAAACATGAAAGAAAGAAATGATGAAGTTTTAGTGAGAGAAAGTTAAACACTTTCTCTCTCTAAAATGAAAACTAAAGAAAGAAAAATTGAACTAGCTAAATTAACTAACACCCTCCTAATGTGTCATTAGGAGGGTATATATAGGAGGTGGGGAGGTGCATGTGTTGCTTCCTTTCTCTTTCTATTCGTCTCGACTCGATTTAAATTCTTTGTCTTTCTCGACGTCGTCTCGGGATTTGTCGATATAAATTGTATTTGTCTTATAAATTTCTTCTTCTATTAGACTTGAGTTCTTCGACTTCATTAAACTTCCGTCTTTAGACTTTTTCTTCGATAAATCTTCAGAATAGGCCTTGGACTTCCGTTCTTTTTACACTCTTGATCTTTTGACTTCGTCTTTTCTCGTTTTCTTTGATAAAAGCCCGTGATAGCCCATGTTTTCTTCCTTTTTCATATTTTTATCCTGAAACACAATAAAAACACAAACCACGCATAACTCCGACTTTTACGACATAAAATACACGTTTTGGTCTTGTTATTATTGGAAATAAGTAGTAAAAGGATAAGTGTTTTCACACTTATTAAGCACCATATAGCAATTGTCCATTGAGCACCGATGCCCAAATTAGATGTCCATTTTCTTTGTTCAACATATGAATTTCCATTCGGGAAGCCCAATCCTCATACATAGTCTTCACCAACATTGGTGGACCATTATCCGTACCCGAGAGGATGGACTTATCCGTAAGAGATGTGTACTCCATTTCGTTAAGTTAAGATTTACAAATGTTGATCGAACAATGAGAGAAAGTAAATGTGTTTGTTGTTGTGAGTTGAAGTCGAGAAACAATGTTGAAATCCCCTAAAATATGTTCTCAATGACCAAAAAATTCCAAGACAAAAAACACACAGAGTAATTATTGGATCGTCGTAATATTGATCGGATAACTGATCGGAAAACTGTCGGAATATCAGTCGGAAAACCATCGGAATAAGTCTATCGGATTACCCCTGTCGGAATACCTTCTATCGGAATCCCCCCTATCGGAATACTCTCTATCGGAATACTCCTGTCGGAATACCTTCTATCAGAATACCCACTATCGGAATAAACCTATCGGAATACCCTCTATCGTAATACTCTTGTCGGAATACCTTCTATCGAATAACCCCTATCGGAATATCCACTATCGGAATACCTTCGGAATCCCTTCGTCGAAATAATGGTCGGAATGAGAAACCCTTTTCCGATGGAAGCTGTCGGAATACTTAAACCCCTTTCCGATGGTTTCTGTCGGAATATTTCCCATTTTTCTCGGACAAAACTCAACCAATCCGAGATTTTAAGCCAAAAAATGATCAAAAGACCCAAAATTTTTGTGTTTTTAGCCAAAGTAACTATACCAAATCTCTACCACAACTATGTAGATTGTATCAAGAAAAAACCATAAAAAACACAAAAAAAAATTTGGTTCGTGTAAAATGGATCAAAATAGGCGTATGAATCAAGAACACAAACACATAAACCAAACAATCATCCCATGGCTCTTGATACCATTTGTAGGATATGTAAATCTTGCTAATGTTTTAGAGAGAGAAAGAGATAGAAAGATAGATGATTTCACACACACTTTAGAGAGAGAAAGTGATTAACTAGGTGTAAAATGAAATGAAACCACACCCTCTCCATCTAAGGAGAGGGTTTATATACCCAAGCCCATGTGATGGGCTTGGGCTTACATTGGGCCGCCGAGCTACACATGTTGTAGGCTTGGCTTGGCCTTGTTTGTTGAATATTTAAGTTAACTAAACTACGAGCTATCACTTAGACTATTGTTGGAGTGACCGATCCTTTCTAATACGTAAAACGTATTTCCAACAACATAGATGCATATATATTATAAAGACATATTATGAGATCACAAGTAACATGTTAATCATGAGAATAATCATATAAAATAGTGAAATCTAATTGTAAGTATCATGCAAATCATTTTTTAAACATTAGTACAAGCATACAAACCCTTTCATAGGTTTACACATTTTTAATTAATCAAATAGCTATCAAACATCCAAATAATGTGATAACTATGAATCACTTTAAACAAGAATGTGTAGTTAGTGTTAAATGAGCAATGCAAGAGATCATGAATAAATACGAAAAACACAAAACCTACATTATTATGACTTTCTAGGTTGAGACACTAGAAAACGAGAAAAAACATAAAAATTCTAGAATCATGAAATAGATAAACCATATAAATAAGGGTAAAAACTATACAATACCATCGAACTTTCTAAGATGTACCGACTTTAAACATTTACTAATTTATCGCATGACTTTAACAAGGAACTTGTTTGTTTTGTAACAATATTACCAATATTATCGGTTACATATCCAAATCATTACTTAATTTAAAATAATAATCCATGTCACTAATAAAATCTACCTTTGACTACTAATATAATCCCCATTTATTTGACCCGGCTTTAACTGGCCTAGTATCCACTTCACACACAAAAACCCAACACAAAACTCAGATCCCATCATCCTAAAAACATATCATGAACAACTCCATACTTTTAAGAATCAAATCCATAAAAAAAGTACACATGCAAAAACCCAGATCTCACCATTCTTAAAAACAATATCCACCATCACAAATAAGAATAAGCATACACATAAACACAAACTGAATCAAAAACATTAATCATTGAAGTCATGTCATCATCCCTAGCTCATTGGTTAGCTACACACAACGCCAGTGAAGATCCTGGAAAGTAACAGAGCTCCTGCGTATTCCGAAGGGTGTCACGAGCGTCACGTTCAGTATTGGAAGTTGATAGGAGTTCGATTGCGGTGGTCAGTTCTCTGAATCTGGTATTTTCTGCCACTGAAGGGAATGAAAGAACCAAATGTAATGATCTAAATAAAAGGAAATTACATAACGAGATGGTAGAGAAAATGACTAATAAGAGAAGGGACAAATATCAGGAACAGAGAAAAGTAGTTATGACATTCTTCACACCTGACTCCCATATTCCCCACGTCCTTTTAATATGTAACCAACAACCTTGTTAAATGTTTTCCCATCAATAAAAGTCCTTTGTTACCACTGGTTATTTAGATCATTCATCATCATCCACATCTCATTGTTGTGATCTGATTAGTTCCACCAGTAAATGACATGTTGGGAATAAAATGAGCCAAGTCACCCAGACGCTGACAAGAGTAAATTGGACGCTGATAAGAAGAAATCAAGCTGTTAGCCGTATTTAAAGTGATGGTCATATAATATACCGTTGCGAAGCTTGTGAAAAATACTATTCAACGGTGTCGAGAGTTCTTAGTTATTAATGTTTATGTAACGGGAATTAGTCCCGAACACACAAATGAGGAAGGCCTCCTAAACACTTACTACTTAGTATAAAAGGCCTCCTAAGCCTCATTTGTGTGTGTGTTTTCCATTTCATTTGTTTTAGAGAGAGAAACGTATGTGTTTCTCTCACTAGGAATTCACAACTTTGTTTTCTCTTTTCCTTCATCTAATCTAATCTTTCTTTTTTTTTGGTTTAATCTTCATCTACATTTCTATATCATTATAAGTCGTGTGTTACAATCCTACAAGTGGTATCATTCGCCAAGGGATTCGTATTGAAGCATTTCGTGTGATTTTGATTGTTTTTCGCCAAAACATCAAAAACATTTTCGTGTTTGTTTGTGTGTCTAAGTCGTATACGTTCTTTAAATAGTGTTGTAGTGATTTAGGCATCTTGGTTTTGGCTAAAACTCAAGTTTTTGGATCAAAAGTTGATAAATTTCTTGTTTGTTCATCTTTCCGAATTTCTTGCAAGTTTCTCCATCGGAAAGTACAAAGCACGTGAGGCCAGATCGCAATAACCTTAGGTTCTACTTTGCGATCTAAACATTTCGATACCTTATTCCGATCTGGACATTCCGATCGTTCTTTGCGATCTGGGATTCCGACGGCTCTTAAGGAACTTTGAGTCGTTACTCTGCCAAATTGACTTTAGCCACATTCCAATCTGAAGTTATTCCGATCTGAAGATTCCGATCTAAACATTCCGATCTAAGCATTCCGACAGATCATCATTGCGATCTAAGATTCCGATAGAAGGACTTTCCGATCGTAAAACATTCCGATTCAAGCAACATTGCGACAGATCAACATTCCGATCAGAGGACATTCCGATAGTGGGACATTTCGATAGAGAGACATTCCGATCGTTGGACATTCCGATGGAATTTTTTTGTTAGAGTAATTTTTAGTGTTAGCCACCATCTAGACTAGTCTCAAAACATAGTTTACACGAAGATCAAAAAAAAAAAAAAAAGAGTTAAATTTTTTTAGGTCAAGTAGAATCAAATTTTTTCCCTACTAGTTATAGGCTATCTCGAACTCAATTTCAAATTTTGGCGATACATAATTTTTTCAGCCTACCGTTTTGTCGGACTGAGAAAAAAAAATCGGAAGTTTTGGAATTTAAACATCACCACACGCTTTTTACGAATTGAGATCCTGTTGTTCACACGACTTCTTCGATGACGTCTCAACAAGATATCTATGCTGCGGGTACTGAGAATCGTCCACCCATGCTTACCAAGGAGAATTACACTACATGGGCTAGTCGTCTCCTTCGTTATGCAAAATGTAAACCTCTGGGAAAGTTGATTGTCAACTCGATTCAAAAGGGTCCATACGTTAGAAGAACAATTATTGTGCCTGGGGACCCTACGAATGCTAACCCAGTAGCTGATTCAAGTCATGAGCAAACAGATGAAGAATTAACTGAAGCTGAATCCAAACAACTCGACGCTGATGATCAAGCAATTCAAGTCATTCTTATGGGACTTCCTGAAGATGTTTATGCTGCTGTCGATAGTTGTGAAACTGCACACGAGATGTGGCTTAGGATTCAGAAAATGATGAAGGGTAGTGAAATCGGTTTACAAGAAAAGGAAACTAAGTTGCTTCGTGAATGGGAGAAATTTACGTCTACTGAAGGGGAACAAATTGAACCTTATTATCATCGGTTTTCAACCCTCATGAACCATCTTAGAAGAAACAAACATGAACCTGCACAAATTGCTGCCAACATCAAATTTCTTGATAATCTTCCTTCTGAATGGTCATGATATGTCACTCTTGTCAATCAAACCAAGGATCTTCATGTCGTGGACTACACTCAAGTGTATGACTATTTGAAGATGAATCAAGATGAAGCTAACGAAGTTAGGGCAGAAAGACGTGCCAAGACACAAGATCCATTGGCTTTTATGGCAAACTCTCCATCATCTATGTCATATCCCATGGTACCCTACCATCAACCCTCATCAAGTAACTTCATGCCACAACAACAACAACAACAACCCACTGCTTATGGATATCAACATCCTGCTGCTATGAATTACTTACAACAACCCATTGCCTGTTTTGATGACATTACCGATCCTACTCATGCTATTAATACTGGTCTTGCCCTTCTTGCAAAGGCATTCAAATTCACCATTAACCCCACCAACAACAATCAGAGAATCTCCTCTAACACTAGAAATAGGCAGATTGCTCAACCTTTCATGAATGCGAATCAAGATCGCCAATTGGTAGTTGCTGGAAACACGGGGACTCAGTTTCAACAATATGGTCAGAATGCTGGGCAGACCGTTGGCAATGCAGGACATCAGTATGGTCAAAACCGTGGTCAAAATCCGGGTGTTTCGAATATGGGTAATCAGAATGGGTTAATAGTTGTGCCAGCGGTTGCTAACCAGATGGGAAACATTGTGGCTGCAAGGGCTGAGAATACTGGTACGGGTAATGGAAACAACAATCGTCAGGTTCAGTGCTACAACTGCAGGGGATTTGGTCATTATGCTAGAGATTGCACAGCCAAAAAGAAGAGGGATGCTGCTTATCTTCAGACTCAGCTTCTCATAGCACAAAAGGAAGAGGCAGGGATTCCACTTCAAGCTGAGGAATTTGATCTTATGGCTTCTGCTGCAGAATATGACGAGGAAGAAGAGGTGAATGCCAACTACATCTTGATGGCAAACTTACAGCAAGCATCAACCTCAGGAATGCATGATGACAGAGCTCCCGTCTATGATGCAGACGGTCCCTCTGAGGTACACCCAAGTTTTGATGATAATGATATATATAATATGTCTAATCAGGAGGAAGAGTATACTGAGATGCTTGAGCCCTACATTGAGACACACGAGGATCAAACAAATAATAGTAATATTATTTCGAATGAGCCTAGTGTGGACCTTAGTGTGGATCAAGTTGCTCAGCCTACAACCCTTCCTGATGAGACACATACGTATTATAAATCTCTATTTGATAAGCTTGCTAAGGATGTAGATCATTCTACGGTGGTTAATAATAAGTTTAGAGAAACTAATGCCAAATTGACCACTGAGCTTGCGGGATATAAGGAACGGGAGAAAAGTTTTGAGATTCATCATGCTAAAATCAAGGAACTTGAACAAGCTCATGCTACATCTGTTTATCAAGAAAAATGCACCACTAAGAAATTAAATGGCTTACACTTAAGTAGTGCTAAAAAGATAAGCGAATTGAATGATGAAATCACTTCTCTTAATAAACAGCTTTCAACTGAAAAAGCTATTGTTTCTGATTTAAAAGAAGAAAGAAAAAAGCTAAAACATGATTTCAAAATTCGAGAAGATGGGCTTCTTGAGGATTTTTGCAAAGCGCAGGATAAGATTAGAGAATTAGACAACCTTTTAGTAAAACGTGGCCAAACTATGCAGACGATAAATATGCTCGCACCAAAAGTGAATGAGATAAATTACACTTGATACAAAATGGCTTTAGGTTGTCCTCTTCCCCCTAATCCAGGATACCTTAAGCAAGTTCAAGCCACTAATGAAACTTTATATAATGGTATGTGCTATTGTTTGATGAGCATGATCCTCCTAGTGTGCATGATTCCGAGGAAACTACTGAACTTGCTGTAGAGTCTCGTTTAAGAATGAAAAAGCTTGATAAAGAAGTGATACCCGTTTATTATCCGAAAGTTAATCCTCCAACTTTTTTTGTTCGGTCTAAAACGAGTACTGAAATGCTTTTGCTACCAAGTGAGGAATTGTCTGATGACCCTCCTAAACCGAGTATCACTCGCCGATTTCTAAACGAGCTTAAAGATAACTTTGTCATCCTTAAACGTTTAATTCAAAAATAATTGGAGGTAATTTTACATCACCTGTTCAGATTGAGGTTCAGAAAATTCTTCAAAACGATATTAATCCGATTATTAATCAAGTTGATGCTCGGTTAGGAAATTTAGAAAACGCTTTTTCTAAAAGAATTAGCCAACTTTGTTGAAGACTTTAAATCATTGACGAAGGAAGCTGATGAATCTCTTGATAAAATTAAAGTTTTGGAAAACGATCTTGAACGCCTCTCTAAAGCTCGTGATTGTATTGATAGTAGCCCTATTGAGTTAGGTACCTCTATGCCGCATAATGAAAACCTCCAAACTGAGCTTGATCTTATGAAAGAGAAAATGGAATCTTATGTCATTAAAAAGGATAAAGAATTCACTGATCTTTGGAATACATTTGTCAAAAAATGTGATGAATGCAAATATGACAAGATTTCGTATGAAAAAGCTCACAATGAAATGCAACAAACTATCGCACGGTTGCAGGCTCAGTTAGGAGGGGTTTCGGAAACGAATTTGGCCTCGTCAGGGTTAGAGAGTGCTAGTGGTGGTAATGTTAAGAAGCTTAAGGCTAAGATTGCAGATTTAGAATCTGTTGTTGTTTCATATAAGCGGGCTGTTGAACAAAGTAAGTCTGTCTATCAGAAACTTATTGATAAAATCTGTGAGAACTGTAAGTTAAAGGCCTTGTTAAAAGATAAGACTTCTGAACCTAGCTCGATTGTGGATACGATGATCCAGAAACCAGCAACCTCGGGACCCACTAGTATTGCTGTGACACCTTTTCCCAAGGTTGCTGGAACGAAAACTGCTATGATTGCCCCAGGAATGTTTCGTGTTAGTTCTCCCTCTGTGCCTAGCAAACAACGTACACAGAAAGCGTTAGGACAAAACCGATCACTATAACTCAACCACAAGTTATTGATTTAAAAACTGCTAATTCTAATAGACGCGTGTCTTCTTCTACAAGAATAAACAACTACACTAAGAGCAGAAGGCCACAGCCTATGAGCAATACAAGGAATGATAGGGTCCCTTTTGCCTCTAGAAGTAGTCGCCCCAAGATCAATAATGTGGAAGTAGAAGAACACCCTAGGAATTTACCGCTTTTTAATCATAATCAGAAACCTAATTCATCTGAATGTAATGACTTTAAGCTTGCTATTCGGAATGAAAAATCTGAAGTTATTTGTGCTAAATGTAATAAATGTTTCTTTACTTTTAGTCATGATGCTTGTGGTTTGACTATGAATGGTTTGAATTATGGTGGTTACACTCGAATTGACAAGCTGTCAGTCAGTGAACAACAACGCACTCCTAAGGCTAAGGTGTACGTTCCAAAAAGTACGCATGTAGGGTCCACAGAAAGTCTTGCTAAGCCTAGTAGCCCTAGACTCACCTCTAAATGGTTGCCTACTGGTAGAAATTTTGACTGTAGTGGCAAAATTATCGACACTAGTAGATCTCATACTGACAGTGAAACGTCGGTATGTGATACGGCTTAAGTATCTTCTAACCCTACAGGAACCTATTTCATCGGTTGCCAAAATATTTGTTTCTCTTATCATTGGCAGGCTGTTGAAATTTGTCTCTGGTGCGTGGACTCGGGCTGTTCCAAACATATGACTGGGAATCGAAGCCTTCTCAAGAACTTTGTATGGCGTTTCATGGGAACTGTTCGATTTGGAAATGATCATGTTGCAGCAATTCTAGGCTATGGTGATCTTCATTTGGGAAATATAATCATCACCAGAGTCTCTTTTGTTGATGGCTTGGGACATAACTTGTTCTCGGTTGGGCAATTTTGTAATTCAGACTTGGAGGTCGCTTTCAGAAGTCATACATGTTTTGTAAGAGATCTTGAAGGAATTGATCTGTTGAAAGGAAATCGTACCACCAACCTTTACACCATTGATCTTTTTCAAATGTCTGCTGATTCTCCAATTTGTCTCATGGCCCGAGCCACATCAACAAAGTCGTGGTTATGGCATCAAAGGTTATCTCATCTCAATTTCGATGCCATCACCCATCTCGCGAAAGATGCTCTCGTTACCGGTCTTCCAAAGTTCAAATAAACAAAAGACCATCTTTGTCCTTCATGTGAGCAAGGTAAAAGTAAAAAGAAGCCTTACAAACCCAAACCTGTTCCCAACTCAACGAATAGGTTACATCTCCTACATATGGATTTGTGTGGCCCAATGATAATCAAAAGTATTAATGGAAAGCGGTATGTCCTTGTCATTGTGGATGACTATTCTCGCTACACGTGGGTTCATTTTCTTGCTTCAAAAGATGAAACCCCTGATGTAATTATTAACTTCTTGAAGAAAACATCAGTTCTACTGCAAGCCCCTGTCATTATTGTGAGAACGGATAACAGTACAGAATTCACCAATCATAAATTGAAAGCTTATTTTGACGAAGTTGGGATTTCTCATCAAACTTCGGCTGTAAGAACTCCAGAGCAGAATGGAGTTGTGGAACGGAGGAATCGTACGTTAGTTGAAGCTGCTCGAACGATGCTTCTCTCCTCTAGTGCACCGTTATTTCTTTGGGCCGATGCTATAGCAACTGCATGTTATACTCAAAACCGCTCCATTATTCACACTCGTTTCAACAAAACACCTTATGAGATCATTAATGGAAGAAAACCGGATATTTCATTTTTACATGTCTTCGGTGCTTTATGTTATCCGAAGAATGATCGTGAAGATATCGGTAAACTTGAACCTAAAGGTGATATTGGCTTTTTCATTGGTTATTCTTCAACTGCTTGTGCTTACAGGGTGTATAATCGAAGGACAAGAAAGGTAATGGAGACTATGAACGTTACCTTTGATGAACTCTCGGGTATGGCCTCTTAGCATAAAAGTTCACATCCCGAGCTTCAAGGTCAGACTTCTGGACACGTAAGTTCAGGACTCGCGCTTCAATTTGCGCCGTCAGCAATCTCATCGTTACAACCTTCGGAACGTGACTTGGAAGTTTTATTTGGGCCTATTTATGATGAATATATGGAGGGTCCTTCGTCATTTGGTGTTCCTCAAAATGCCCCGGCTGCACCTGCTACGGTAGTTCAAGAACCTCCGACTGCATCTACACCATCGGCATCTACTTCTGCACCATCTACGTCAACCTCAACCATAGTACCTCAAAACATTCCAACCACTTCTCCGATTGCTGACGCAACTCAACAACATTCTCAGCAAATTCCTACTCATGTTCATCTTCAGAATGAAATAGTTGCTGAAAATGCAAACAATGTGATGCTCAACGAACACGAGTTTGTTAATCCATTTGCGGCTTCCACAAGCACTACTCAGCCTTCAGCACCATATGTGGATCCGTCGAGCTCGGATCAAGTTTCTCATACACTTCCACATGAACACAAATGGACTAAGAATCATCCTTTGGTTCAAGTGATTGGCAATCTCTCACGACCGGTCTCAACACGAAATCAGCTGCGTACCGATGGTGATATGTGTATCTATGCACTATCAGTCAGCACAATGGAACCAGCAAGTGTGAAAGAAGCAATGACCGATGCATCATGGATTGAGTCTATGCAAGAAGAACTCAATCAGTTCATCCGGCTTGATGTATGGGAGTTAGTACCTCGACCAGACAATATCGATCCCCTCACTCTGAAATGGTTATTCAAAAACAAGATGGATGAGGAGCAAACGGTCATTAGGAACAAAACTCGGTTAGTTGTGAGAGGTTATAAACAAAAGGAGGGAATTGACTTCGCAGAATCCTTTGCCCCGGTTGCTCGGATGGAAGCTATTAGGATTTTCTTGGCATACGTTGCACACAAATCATTTACAGTGTATCAAATGGACGTGAAGACGGCTTTCTTGCATGGGTCGTTAAAAGAAGATGTGTATGTATGTCAACCTGAAGGTTTCATCAATACTGAACATCCAAGCCATGTCTACAAGTTGAAAAAGGCAGTTTATGGTTTGAAACAAGCACCGAGGGCATGGTACGACGAATTATCATCATTTCTTCTACAAAATCACTTCAGCAAAGGAACCATTGATCCAACGTTGTTTATCAAGCACTACGGAAACGACATCTTGGTGGCTCAGGTCTATGTAGATGATATTATATTTGGTTCTACTAACCCAAAATATTCTATATTATTTGCCGACCTTATGAAAAGTCGATTCGAAATGTCCATGATGGGGGAAATGACGTTCTTTCTTGGTCTCCAAGTTCACCAATCCCCCCGTGGTATTTTCATAAATCAGTCCAAGTATGTGCTTGAGATTCTAACGAAATTTGGTATGGATAACTGTGATCCTATTGGTACTCCAATGGACACTAAACACAAGCTTGATTTGGATAAGAAAGGGACATTTGTAGATGCTACAAAATACCAAAGTATGATCGGGTCCCTTATGTACTTAACCTCAAGCAGACCGGACATTGTGCATGCTACTTGTTTATGTGCTCGGTACCAGGCTCAGCCAACCGAGAAGCACCTCAAGGAGGTTAAAAGGATCTTTCGTTATCTCCAGGGAACCATTAACATGGGTCTCTGGTATACGAAGGATTCTGGTTTTAATCTCACTGGTTTTTCAGATGCCGATCATGCAGGATGTCAGGATACATTCAAGAGCACTTCCGGTGGAGCACAATTCTTAGGCGAGAAGCTAGTGAGCTGGTCATCAAGGAAACAAGACTGTACGGCGTTGTCAACCGCGGAAGCAGAATATGTGTCTCTATCCGTGTGTAGTGCTCAAGTTCTTTGGATGAGAACACAACTCACGGATTATGGCTTTTTCTTTAACAAAGTCCCTATTTATTGTGATTCACAATCAGCCATAGCCATATCCTGCAACCCGGTCCAACACTCCAAGACCAAGCACATAGCTGTCCGATTCCATTTCATAAAGGAGCATGTGGAAAAAGGAACGATCGAAATGTTCTTTGTCAAGACGGACTACCAACTAGCCGACATCTTCACCAAAGCTCTTTCTCAAGACAGATTTGAATTCTTGGTTCGTCGACTTGGTATGCGTAGTTTCACACCTGATGAACTTGAACGTCTTGCACATTCGCAGTAATCTTGTATATATTTATCAAAAAATCAAAATACAAAAATATAAAACCTATAAAAACAAAATAAAAAATGAGAAAACCTTTCAAAAAAATACCAAAAATATTCTTCTCCGACATGTCTCTCAGCATCGATAATATGGACGTGCTTAGAAATGTTGTTCAATAACGACACGGGTACGTACATAAAGTTCGAATGAGAGTTCAAATGTTTTCAAAACATGTCTTTTCTATTTTCTTCTCATAATGGCTTATAGTCACATGTCAGACTATAACCCGGTCCCTAAATAAAGGAAAGTCTTCGACTTATCCTCAACAACGATAAATTCATTTTTCTCGGTCATGAGCTTATATCAAAACATTCAAAGTTTTAAGCTCATGAACACAATTTTTCTCGGACTTTTGAGCACAATTTTTCAAAGTATTTCAAAACAATGTGCTCATATACTCCCCTATTTAAATAGAATCTCTTTTCGAGGGGGAGTATAATGATTTCATAAACATGTGTTCCAAAGTTTCATGACACATTATTCTCTCCATGTTTCATCACTAGTTTCAAAAAATTTCAATTTCATGCAATTTTTGAGGGGGAGAATAGTGATTAAAATGTGTTATCTTGAATAAGATCTCTGATATAAGTGCTTTCTCTTCCTAATATGTGCAAAAATCTCTCTTTTTATGATGCACATATGTAGGGGGAGCGTTTTTGGCGATATAGAAAACTTTCAAGGTGTAAACATTGATTTCATCAACACCTTGACTGCATTTTCAAATGAGTTTTCTGGTTACGATATCTATACCCTTCAACACATAAATTCACGATGGTATTGGTGTCAAAAGGTGGTTAGGTACTCGTCCTATGATCCAACCAGAACCGGAGGGATCTTCCCAGGGACAATCCATTAGAACTTAGAAGTCCTTAGGAAAGATGGAGTAGTTGAGTGTACGGGAATAATGCCGACTAATGACTTAAGCTAGCACTGGAACAATCACAACAAGGTGCTAGTTATGACGTCTTGGTAAGCATTGAAGGGGTTGAAGAATGAAAAAGAAATGTAAGGATAAAGGGTGTAAAGAAAGAAGCCCTCCATACAACTTAGGCAGAAACCGGGTCAATACATCTATTATCAGAATCACTTTGATGATTTCTGATACTGAAGACAAAGCATCATGGACCCAGTGATGCAATGCACAACCCTTCCCAGCCTACTCAAGCTTCTCTCAAAAGAAGTTTGTTTTATTGTCACGGAGTTCAACTCATTTCTATCAACTTTCTCACTCCGAGATAGTAGATATTGAATAGGTGGCAGTCTGCTCCAGCCTCCGATCACCAAATAAACGTGCACTTATAGAGTCTAGAGCCAACGAGATTCATCAAAAATCTCATTAGGACACTTGTTCCATAGATCAATTGTTGTTCATCATTAGAACACAAGCGATGATTTACAGAGTCCTACGCTCTATCCTTGTGGTATTGCTAGAACATTCAGAGTGATACTCTTTAGTATTCACAGTGATGAATGGAAATCCTTCCAGTGTTAACATCAAACAGCACTGCGGTAGGTCATATGTAAGATTCACTTGAATTAAACATATGTTAACTGGAAAGCAACAGTGGTTTGATTCTTAATTGACTCAAACTCGTTCCAGGTCTCGACGCAATATCTTTATGATCTTGCC
The DNA here is from genome assembly GCA_025667525.1 of Glebionis coronaria. Taxonomy (NCBI): domain Eukaryota; kingdom Viridiplantae; phylum Streptophyta; class Magnoliopsida; order Asterales; family Asteraceae; genus Glebionis; species Glebionis coronaria. The sequence continues at coordinate 461,390,117 of CM046879.1, read as the reverse complement.
AGAACATTCAGAGTAATACTTTTCAGTATTTACAGTGACGAGTGGAAATCCTTCCAGTGTCATCATCAAACAGCACTGCGGTAGGTAACTTGTGCGATTCTATATGAATCAAACTTGTGTCAACTGGAAAGCAACGATGGTTTGATTCTTAAATGATTCAGACTTGTTCCAGGAAAGTGAATTGACGACTTAATCAGCAGAATGGAACTGCATGATTCACTCCTTACTTCGAATTATCTTTCGATATATTCAAGTATTGAGAACGGATACCACAGCTGGAAATCCTGTCAAGGAAGTTCTTTGAACTTACCTGATCACAGGTACAGTATTCGTACTGTATAACGGGAAACCGGTGGAATGCAAACGGTGGCGTTATCTCAAGAGTCGCAATTCAAGGCCACATATTCAGGATTATTGAAGAAAGCTCAAGAACATCTAAAGACAAAGACTTCCGCTACTCTGATGATCAAGGGAGATTGTTAACAAGCTTTCATGTCAACTCAAAACACGAGTATGTGGGTAAAGACACAAGAACACAAGCTGGAAAAGTTACAAGATCAAGTCAAGGCAAAGATCAAAGATCCAAGATCACAAGTCATGAAAGGAACTATGAAAGAACTCTCAAGACAACGAGCTTCAAAGTCTGCAACACCAACGAAGTGAAGTCACATATTACATGACCACCCCTTAGGGGGAGATTGTTAGCCGTATTTAAAGTGATGGTCATATAATATACCGTTGCGAAGCTTGTGAAAAATACTATTCAACGGTGTCGAGAGTTCTTAGTTATTAATGTTTATGTAACGGGAATTAGTCACGAACACACAAATGAGGAAGGCCTCCTAAACACTTACTACTTAGTATAAAAGGCCTCCTAAGCCTCATTTGTGTGTGTGTTTTCCATTTCATTTGTTTTAGAGAGAGAAACGTATGTGTTTCTCTCACTAGGAATTCACAACTTTGTTTTCTCTTTTCCTTCATCTAATCTAATCTTTCTTTTTTTTGGTTTAATCTTCATCTACATTTCTATATCATTTTAAGTCGTGTGTTACAATCCTACACAAGCGCTGACAGATCAAGCGTTGACAAGAGATATCCAAGCGCTGACAAGAAGAAGTCCAACCACTGATAAGAAAACTTAGTCAATATGTTTATTATTTGAAGAAAAGATATACTCAATATTGTATTTTCTATATATATCTTTTCCTAGAAAAGTTGATAGATTATCCATTGTACACGACTCCATATATTATAAAAGGAGGTCGTAGGGTTTGTAGTTTATACATATTATTCAGTATTCAACTTTCATTGTACCCAAGTTTGGTTATCAATCAAAAGTGAAAGTTTGGTTTATTTGTTTTACTTGTTCTTTAATCTAAGTGTTAATTCCGCATAATACTTGGATTGTTCATATAACAAAAAAGTTTCTCTACGTGTTAAACTTGATTTAATCTCGTTAACATAAAGCTAATCGATCTAATTTTGGGATCAACAAGTGGTATCAGAGCTTGTTGAGGAACTTTGATCTAGAAGAACAGTAAACCCTAAAAACATCGAAACCCTAAAACCAGAAAAGATGTCTGCTACAGAATCTTCTTCCTCATCAAACCACAACCTAAAAATCCCCATGCTCCACCCTGACAACTTTGATCAATGGAAGTTCAATTTTGAACAATACCTTCAAATTCATGATCATACTCTCTGGGAAATTATTGAATATGGAAATCAATTCGATAAAGCAGCCAAGATTGCTGGTGCTATTGCAGCAAGGTATACCACTGGTTCTACTGCTAAAGAGCGTAGAGAAAGACCCGAGGATGGAAGAGCTGTCTCAACTGCTGATATAGCCAAAAGAAGGAATGACATGAAGACCTTAAGCATTCTCAAACTCTCTCTGGGTCCAAACAATCAGCATAAGTATAGAAGCTTTGAGTCTGCCAAAGAACTTTGGGCAGCTCTTCAATTCAATTATGGTGGTAATGATGACACTACCAAAGAAAAGAAGAAGCAACTCTTGCATGAATATGTTATATTTAAAGCTCTTCCCAATGAGAAACTAAGTGAGGTAAGAAGCAGGCTTCTAGATATCACTAGCAAGTTGACCTTTATGGGAACAGAATATGATGATGAAGACATCATTACTACTTTCCTTAAGAGTCTTGGTGAGGCACGGAAAATTGAAGCTAGGCCTATAATTGCTACCAATGCCCATGGAAGTTCTACTTTTTATGACGTCTACAATAAGCTAAAAATTATAGAGAATGAAATCTTATTGGATCATGGAAGCAAATCGACATCTGGAAACATGGCTTTCATCTCACATAGTGAAGCTCATGTCAATGAGAGAGAGTCATATGTCCATCATGTTATTGGATCACCTTATGTCAGTGGTGGATCAACCTTTGTCAGCGTCTCACATTCAGATGCTGACACATACAATGTTGACTCACCAATGCTTAAACCTGTTGGTATTGATCTGGATACACTATGTGCATACATTGAATGGTTCCTTGATTACATATGAGGATCTTGAGCAAATCAGTGATGTGAATTTGGAAGAGATGGATATTAAATGGAATATGGCACTTGCAAGCATAAGGGCCAACAGATGGAATAGGAGATTTAGAAAGAAGATGACCTTCAATGCTAAAAACACTACTGGATTTGATAAATCCAAGGTTGAGTGTTACAACTGCCATGGGATGGGTCACTTTATGAGGAATGCAGATCTCCAAGAAATCTGATGTTGGAAAGGCTTCAAGCCAAGTCATCAAGGTTGAAGAGTCAAAGGCTATGGTTGTCATGCAATACATTGATGGTGTTGGATGGGACTGGAGCTTTTTGGCAAAGGATGTGGAAGAAAATAAGACTTTGATTGCTGAGAAGGAAGAAGAAGAGCATGTTCACTTTGCTCTTATGGCACATTCCTCGTCTTCATCAGATAATGAGGTATAAGATGATGCTTAGTGTAGTAAAGGCTGTCGTTTAAACACTGAAAAACTTAACAAAGAAATCTTAAAGTTAAAATCAGATGTTTTTGATGAAAAATACAAGCTATCAAATTATCAAATGGCACTTGTTCAAACTAAAAAGACTGTAGAGGAATATAAGAAAATGGAATTTGACCTAAAAGATCAAATTAATGTTTTGTCTTATGATCTTAAAGTTAGTGTTAAACTTAGGGACACTCTGATGAGATCTAGAGAAGAAGTACAACTTAAGTTAGATGAGGCCATTAAGGATAAAGAAAATGTAGGGCTTAAAATTAAAATTTTTGATAACGACAGCCAAACCCTAGAAAAATGTGTCAGTGAACAAAGAAACCCTAGGGATATGTCTGGGATTGGGATGAATGAATATGTTGCTGTTCCTCCACCTGCTAGGAACTTTTATGGTGTTCAGAGAAAGGATTTCTCTCGGACTGGTATTCCAGAACTCCAAGAAGAGGAATTTATTCCTCCACCTAGAGTGCTCACCCCAGTTGAGTAATATCAACAAAAGGTTACTGACCTTGAAAAATGGAAAGCAGACAACCCTTTTCTCTTTGTTAAGGGTGGAATGCTTAGTGAGAGTCCATTTGAGCCTACACCCATTACTATGACCAACCCTATTACTGGAAAACCTGTTGACCTTGGCTCATCTGTTAAGAGAAAACCTAGTGTTAAATATGCTGAAAATGTATAGAAAACCTAGGTCACCACAAAGCCAAGCTAGTGTTAATGGGACAGGTTTCTTTCAATCTAGACCTACGGTTATGTCTAGAAAAGCTTGTTATACATGTGGGAGTTTCTCTCACTTGGCTTATAAATGTGTTAGTGCCTCAAAAGTCAACGTTGACAATAGGTCAACCATGGTCAAACCCAGACCTTATGTCCAACCAAGTCCACAAGTTATTAGACCAGCTCCCTTCTTTACTAAAGGGAAAAATACTCATGGACAAAGGCCCATTCAAAAGACCAACATCTGGTCTAACAGACAATGGATTCCTATAGAAAAACCTAATTCGGGCGCTGACAAGTACAAGTTCAGCGCTGACAAGAACAAATTTAACGTTGACAGGAACAATTCCAACACTGACAGATTTAAGTATGGTGTGAAAATACCACAACAAGCTGGTGTTGGTTCTTGTGTTAGACCAAGTAATAATAGGTACTTACAGCCTAAAGGAAAGGGGTCTAAAGCTTCATCTAGTTTGACTTGGAGACCTAAACAAGACCAAAACCCTAATTCTGATGGGATTTCTAGGACCTGTAATAGATTTCATTATATTTCAAAGGTCATTACTAAACCAATTGGGGTAAACTGGGTGTTCAGGCCACAAAGGGATGAACAAGGGGTTGTTATAAGGACTAAATATGTTCTTGTTGAACAACCACATGAATCCAAGTCTGCTCAGGCTTGGGTTCCTAAAGAAAACTAATTTTTTTGCTTTATGTGCAGGGCATTCAAAAGCAGGTCAATGATCATGGATATTAGGACAGTGGATGCTCTAGGCACGTGACGGGGAAGGAAGATTATTTGACTAACTTTACCCCCATTAAAGGTGGTGACAAAGTGTACTTTGGAGGAGGATATGGTACAATTTCTGGCAAAGGCACTCTTATCAACAACAATTTACGTTTTGAGAACGTGTCTGGTAAAGGAACTTGAGTATAATTTGTTTAGTGTGTCACATGTGTGTGATAACAAGAATAAGGTTCTTTTCACTGATACTGAATGCTTAGTGTTAAGTAAAGATTTTAAAATGCCTGATGAGAATTTTATTGATTATAGAACACCTAGGCATAAGGACATTTATAATGTTAATCTTAATACAATTATGATGAACAACAATTTGTCATGTCTTTATCCTAAAGCTTCAGTAGATGAAAGTAATCTATGGCACAGAAGGTTAGGGCACATAAACTTTAAGAATATTAACAGACTTGTGAGACATGATTTAGTTTATGGTTTGCCCTCAAAAGCTTTCCGCAATGATCATTCTTGTGTTGCATGTCTTAAAGGCAAACAGCACAAATTCTCATTTAAGTCTAAACTTGTGCATTCTAGTTCTAAACCACTTCACTTGCTACATATGGACTTATTTGGCCCAACTAATATAGAAAGTTTGAATGGTAAATCTTGTTGTTTTGTTATAACTGATGATTTTTCTAGATTTACTTGGACTTTCTTTTTGGCCTTAAAGTGATACTGCCACTATTTTGATTAACTTTATTACCCAATTTGAAAAGAAAACAGGGAATGAGGTTAAAATACTTAGAAGTGATAATGGTGGTGAGTTTAGAAACAAATTGTTAGATGCCTTCTCTTTTAATAAAAGGATTACTGGGCAGTTTAGCATAGCTAGAACTCCACAACAAAATGGCGTGGCTGAAAGGAAGAATAGAATCCTCATAGAAGCAGCTAGGACAATGTTGGCTGATGTTAAGTTTCCCATTGCTTTTTGGGCTGAGGCTGTGAATACAGCCTGTTATGTTCAGAATAGAGCATTGATCAACAAAACCCACAATAAGACACCTTATGAGCTATTTTGGAATAGGAAACCCAACATAGGTTTTCTTAAACCCTTTGGATGTCATGTAGTGATATTGGATACTAGTGATGCCTTAGGAAAGTTTAGTGCCAAAGGTGATGAAGGCTACTTTATGGGTTATTCAGTGTAGAGCAAAGGATATAGGGTTTAAAATAAGAAGGAAAACGTATTCTTGAAAAAGTACATGTTAAGTTTTTAGTAAGTAAACCTAGTGATCCTGAGAGTGGACCAGACTGGTTCTTTGATTTAGAACCTTTATCTAGAACCTTGAATTATATGCCTGTTACTAATCAGAACATTGTGAAAAAGGACTCAAATGTTGTGGAAGAGCCTATTGTTGAAATTGCAGGTAAACAGGTTGCCAAGGAAGAAGGATCACATGCAGTCAAATCAGACCCCATACTTGAGTATGTTACCATTCCTATATGTACTAATAGATTTGCACAAGCTTCTGCTGCTGCTGAAAAGGAGGAAGTAAGGCCACAAGAAAGGCCAGTAGATGAAAACATGCATAAATCTTCAAGCGCTGACAAAGGCAAATCAGACGCTGACAGGTTAAAATTCAGACGCTGATAGCTCAAACGGCGACAACCTGTTTGGACACTTATACTCATCCAATACCTTTGAACAAGGTGAACCTTCCATACTTAATCAAGAGATTCATTCAAGTGAGGATGGGAGTGGATATGAAGATGATATTGGCAACATGGAAACTAAAATAGAAGACAACACACTACTTGGGGGAGGAACACTTACAACTACTGTCAAAAATCATCCTCCTTCCCTAATCATTGGTGATGTTTTGTCTCCTGTTCAAACAAGAAGGTCTCATCAGACTCAAGGTGGTTTCATTTCCAATATCCACAAGAAGGTTGATACCCCTCTTGTACAGCCATGTTTGTTTGCTTCTTTTTTTATCACAACAGGAACCCAAGAAGATTTTTGATACTCTCAAAGAACCAAGTTGGGTGGAAGCAATGCAGGATGAGCTTCACCAGTTTGCCATTCAAGATGTGGGGGAGCTAGTGGATTGTCCAAGGTATGTTAGACCTATTAGGACACGTTGGATTCTTAGAAACAAGAAAGATAAAAGAGGAATTGTGGTCAGAAACAAAGCATGTTTAGTTGCTCAAGGCTATACACAAGAAGAGCGAATAGACTATGAAGAGGTTTTTGCACCTGTTGCAAGGATTGAAGCAATAAGGATTTTCCTAGCCTATGCTTCTTGCATGGGTTTCACAGTTTATCAGATGGATGTGAAGAGTGCTTTCCTATATGGCACAATTAAATTGGAGGTTTATGTAATGCAACCTCCTGGTTTTGAAGATTCAGAGCATCCAGATAAAGTGCATAGAGTCAAGAAAGCAATGTATGGATAATATGACATCTTTTTTGTGTTTGTTGAGTGTTGTTCGTACTCGATTCAATTTGAATTGATCACGGTTTAGGGTGGACTTATTGTTTTTGGTAACTAAAAGGGGGAGCTTTTGGTTATCTATTTTAAACTAAAATGAATTAAGATAAATGACAATTATAAAGAGATTAAACAAATTTAGGACTTAATAGAAAGTAAATTTAAAAATAAAATAAGACAAGACAATTTAAAATTAAACTTCAAAAAAATGGCGGGAAATAAATAAACTTTGAAAAACAACTAAGTAAAATAAACCAAGGATTGCGATCGGATTGCAATGTACGATCGCAAGTTGGATCGCAATATTGGATCGCAAGTTTGATCGCAATTAGTGATCGCAACTAGTGATCGCAACATAGTGATTGCAACTTGGGAAAAGTGCCATCGCAATGTAACCTTAAACCCAGACCGCAATACACGATCGCAATGAGTGATCGCAATCACTGACCGGAATAAGGGATCGCAACTCGTGATCGCAGTATCTGATCGCAAGTAGAAACCCTTAGGCTTATGCGATCACAATACTCGATCAGAATACTTAAAACCCTTAAGAACTTTACGATGGAATGTAAAAAGAAAATAAGCAAAAACCAAATAAGCACTTTTCTAATAAGCACTTACCAAAAACTTAACCAAATCAATATTAAGAAGAACTAAATAAGCCACGAATTAAAAACTTTCAAAACACCAAATAAGCAAAATTTATTAAATCACCTTTTAAAAGATTAAACTTTTAAAAACACTTTATTAAAAATAATAAAATAACAAATCAATCAAAAAGCACAATAAGCTAAAACCATAAATCACATAAAAATGTTAAGAACAAAAAGATAAGCACTTTAATCAAGTAAGCATAAAGATGAAACAAACTACATAGTTTTACCGAATCAAACACAAGATTAAAACAAGAAAGGAAGAATAAGATTGATTATGAAAAGCTTTAAATTAAGATGAAGATCAAGATTCAAGATTACAAGATTTAAAGATGAAAGATTAAGCAAACTTGAAAGAAAATTTAGAGAGAGAAAGTAAAACTAGAGAGAGAAAGTTACACCTACTCCTAATTACCTTAAGAGAAACTAAAAAATGAACTAACTCTAAAATGAAAGTGAGGGTCTTCTATTTATAGGGAAAGGAGTGGTTGGTGTGATGCTTCCTTCTTTCTTTCTTTTGTCTTCTCGTATTTTTAAATAACTCGACTTTGTCTCATGATTATTCGAATGATAAAATGAACTCGTCTTCTAGTTTTCTTCTTTTAGTAGACTTGGTTCTTCGACTTCGTTATACTTCCATCTTGAGACTTTTTCTTCGATAAATCTTCAGAATAGGCATTTGACTTCCGTTCTTCTTGCACTTTTGATCTTTTGAATTCGTCTTTTGTCTTTTTCTTCGATAAAAGCCCGTGAAAGCCCGTGTTTTCTTCCTTTTTCATATTTTTGTCCTAAAACACAATAAAAACACAAACCACGCATAATTCCGCCTTTTACGACATTAAATACACGTTTTGGTCTTGTTATTATTATAAATAAGTGGTAAAAGGATAAGTGTTTTCACACTTATTAAATCCCCCTACACTTGACCATTGCAATGCCCTCATGCAATGCATAATTTCAAAGCATAGTTTAACATTTTTCATCATAAATAACCCACCTTGGCCTTTATTAAATACTAGACACTAAGAAAACTAAAAAGATAGAAAATTACAAAAATGCTAGAAGGAGGAACAAGTAAAGATATCGAAGACTTACATTAGGGCTTTGGTTGTCATGAATGTTTATCACTCTCAAAATATCGAAGACTTACATTAGGGCTTTGGTTGTCATGAATGTTTATCACTCTCAAATTTCACGTTCCCCATACTAAGCTTAAAAACGAGATTATTGTTATTATAAGTTAGTAAGCTAACACTCACTCATGTGGCTCAATTATTCGCTTAGACTCCCTTATTCCTAGGTGTATCTCTTATATTTTATTGGTGTCTTAAATGATCACGAGGATGCATTGTTGACTTATTTCGATAGTTTATTTAGGCTAAAAATAAAGTAGGATGATTTAATCAATAGTTAGCTAAAGGACAAAATCTTTTAAAACTACTTCTCGAAACCTCATAAAGTTCATACCTTGGCATAACTCGCCTCACGATTTGAGACCTTTCTCGGACCGATATTTGGCATTGACTTCATACTTCGAATCTTGAGAGACGTTCTTGAAATAATGGTCTTCTCTTCATAATAGGAATTTCTTCACTTGAAGTTTTTGAGAGATTCTTTAAACTTGGACCACGACTTCTTCATTTTTTCTCCAATCTTTATTTGGGATTTTGATATACAACGATCCGCCTCCTTTTAGGACTTGGATCTATTTATCCTCATACCTTGCTAGGGTTTTTTCGCATAGACTTCTCCATGATCTTTAGGGGAGTATTTGCTTTTCGTCGTGTGTCTCGATCCTTCATATTGATTTTTGATAAATGATTCTTCACATCACTTTGGATCTTTAGCAACAAAATGTAGACCTCATGCCTTGTTAGGGCCTTTTCGGAATCGATAATCTTCGCATCCCGCTTCAATAAGTTATGCCTTGGCTATGAACTCTAATTAATCCCGAGCAACTTTTAAACGATCTTGTGCTAGAAGCTAAGTAACTTTTCAAATCGTACAACCTTATTTATTGCAATTATATTTATTAACAAGCGATGGGAGAAAAAGCTCATAATTAACTCACATAAATTCATGAAAGAATACCAAACTTATAATTGACTCTATCATCTCTCGTTCTCCACAATTTAAAATCTCAAGGAATGATACTCGTGGATGCTTAGCCTATTAAATCAAAGTTTTGGGTTTTTAAGTCATCTATAGGATCTTGCAACTTCTTAGACTTTTTAAAGTTTAGAATTTGCATTTTAAAGTTCCCTTGATAAATGACTTTCTAGGATCAATTATAGTATCTTGCGAAAAGTTCTTGTTCTTAACCCTTAGAGTTAAGACTTTCGCGTTTTAAAGTTCCCTATATAAAAGCCTAGCAAAACTTGATTTAAACATGTTAAGGATACTAGCTAGAGTAAACTCAAAAAAGTAAACTCGGGTTGAGTCAAAAGATTCATGACGGGCCTAATATATCAAAGATATCTAAACTCATTAAAACCATTTTATTTAACTTTACTTTTCTCTTTTGACTGTATTCTTGAAATGAAATATATACATACGATGCAAGAAAAAAAATAGTTGAAAAATACTACTAGGCCAAAATAGATCAAAAATTTTGAAAAACGTCGAAAAATTAATTTTTCCGGTTAAAATAAGGACATATTCATGGAAAACCCCACTTAAAATTGTCCTCAATGTTTAATCATGTGGGAGTAAACTCCCCTACACTTAGGACATTGTGCACTTTGTTTAAATCTTGCTAAGGAAGAGACGACTATAGTGATTTCAATGTCAACATATAAGATATGAAATATTGAATCACAAAAGTTTAGGATAGAACCGGGAAGATGGGAACACGGGTCACGGGTCGTCAAATATCATCAAAAGTGGATCCTTGAAAGCTTTAATCCTTGCACATCATAAGAAACAAGACAACAAAAACCTATGTATCTCCCCCTACACTTATTATGAAAACGGGTAAAAAGGATAGATCATCGGGTTGCCTCCCGAGAAGCGCTTGTTTTTGTTAACCGAGCCACGAGCCTGACTCGACACAGAACTAATTCAAGGGAAACATGGTGAGGGATGGAATCATCTCGTGAGAGATGTCCTCGCCAAAGTACAACTTAACACGCTGGCCATTCACCTTAAAGTTTGGCTCATTTGGTTGAGATAACTCAATGGTGCCATAAGGGAAGATTTTAGCAACGGTGAATGGCCCGGACCAACGACTCTTAAGTTTTCCTGAAAAGATACTCAACCGAGAGTTAAAGAGTAAAACTTGATCACCTATGTGAAACTCTCGGTTCTTAATCTTCGAGTCATGAATGAGCTTAGTCTTTTCCTTGTAGATCAATGAATTCTCATAAGCCTCATTCCTCAGTTCATTAAGGGCACGTTTGGTAGAGAGAATTTCAGAGAATAGAATTGAATTAGAGAATAGAATTTCAGAGAATAGAATTCAGTGGAGAATTTTGTTTAATTCTATTGTTTGGTAACAACGGAGACTTTAGCCTGAGAAATGCGCAAATTTATATTTGTTTTGATTTTTTTTAAATATTTTGATTAGGGCTGTCAAAAAAGCCAACCCGAACCGAACCCGATTAAGACACGGTTTAGAAATATTGATTAACTCGAGTTTGACTCAACTCGACTGACGCATAAAAATGATTTATTTTTTTTCAAAAATGACTTTACGAAAAATATAAACTAGTACAACTTCATTATATATGCCCATATCCATTAGTAAAATTAATGATATTTGTCCTTTGTTAAATAAATCTATACTACATTATAAAGGGTGTATCCCTTTGGTTGAAAGTTGAAAATGTTAATGGTTGAAAAATGTGGGTCCCACTAATATATACTACATTTATAATTCAAACATCTTAATGCATATATAAACTATATTATGTGAACACACTAAAGTCATTTGGAGATTAATTATTGACGTGCAACGAAAATAAATAAACATATGAAGTTATGAACGATGCCATTTTTCAATGTTTTGAAACCCGGTTTTGAAATCGACCTGGTCGAGTCATCGGGTAAACTCATATTAACCCGGTTTTCTAAATTGTTTACCAACTAATATAATATGTAGGGTTTATGTAACGAGTAACGTGTATTATTAGTTAGCTCATAAACTCTGATGTAATGTTTTACTTTCAGCTTTACTAAAAGTTTTTATAGGCTTTTTGATACACGTTCATTTAATATTTCATCTAGCATTGAATTGTCATATGTTAAAACATTCTATAATTTCAATTTGATCTTTTCATGCTTTATTTTGAACGTACACGAAACACTTACCACAATATGGCATACTGTAAATTATTTGCCACTAACCAAATTCCGCCGCTATGCGCGGGTACTCGTCTAGTACATAAAGAAAACAAATTTCATTCAATTTGAAAGGGAAATAACATCAAATAAAATTACACTAGAGAGAATAGGGTGATAAAACTAATTCTCCACCTTTTTTTTCTTGGCATACCAAACAAGAGAAATGTTGGCATTTCCATTTCTCTATCTTCTTTTCTTCCTACCAAACACACCCTAAGTTCATTGAGTTGGATTTTTCTAAGATCACCGGCTTTGTTGATATCAAAATTAGCCCATTTCAAGGCCCAATAAGCCTTATGCTCCAACTCAATGTGGAGGTGGCAAGCCTTTCCGTACACAAGGCGATAAGGGTACAACCTATAGGTGTCTTACAAGTGGTACGGAAAGCCCACAAAGCATCATCTAACTTATCGGCCCATGAGGCCCGATGCTCTCCCACTGTACGCTCTAAGATTCGCTTAAGTCCACGGTTAGAGATCTCGGCTTGACCATTATTTTGTGGATGACACGCGGTGGAAAGACGGTGATTGACACCATACTTAGCCATGACTCGAGCAAATTAATCATTGCAAAAATGAGTCCCGCGATCACTAATGATAGCACGAGGAACACCGAATCGAGCAAATAATTGTTTCAAAAAGTTCACAACCACCCTCGCATCGTTAGTAGGTAAAGCCTTTGCTTTAACCCATTTTGATACGTAGTCAACGGCTACGAGGATGTATTTGTTCCCTTTGGATGATGGAAATGGCCCCATAAAGTCGATGCCCCATACGTCAAAGATTTCACATTCTTGGATGAAATTTTGAGGCATCTCATCTTTATGTGTGATCTTGCCTTGTCTTTGGCAAGCATCCTAATGCTTAACCATTTCATGAGCGTCATGATAAATGGTGGGCCAATAGAATCCAGAGTAAAAAGCTTTCTTCGCGGTATAGTTAGGACCAAAGTGACCACTGGTGGGTCCTTTGTGGCAAGCTTCAAGGATTAGTAAAGCTGTCGGCCTATCAACACACCTACGAATAACAAGATTTGCACATTGCTTGAAAAGGTAAGGGTCGTCCCAATAATAGTGTTTAATATCCTTAAAGAATTTTTTCTTTTGTTGGGACGTTAATCCTTCTAGAAGAACACCACCCGCCAAATAGTTTGCAATGTCCGCAAACCATGGGGTATCATAAAGATTGGAGTTAATAGACATTAAGTCCTCAGGGGGAAAGTATTCATTAATCTCTTGATTTTGAAGTTCCCCTTGATAAGGATCCTCGAGTCTACTAAGATGATCCGCGGCTAGGTTTTCCGCTCCCTTTTTATCACAAATTTTGATTTTAAATTCTTGGAGGAGCAAAACCCAACGAAGGAGTCTCGCTTTAGCATCTTTCTTGGTCAACAAGTATTTCAAGGCGGAATGATCGGTGTAAACGATGGTGGTGGAATGCACAAGATAGGGGCGGAATTTCTCAAAAGCATACACTACGGCTAAAAGCTCTTTTTTGGTAGTGGTATAATGGAAGTGAGCCCCCGTCATTTTCTTGCTAGCATAATGGATTGGTTGGAAATGTTTGTTAACTCGTTGACCTAAAACCACTCCTACCGCGAAATCACTAGCATCACACATGAGCTCGAAAGGTAACTCCCAATTTAGAGAGACTAAGACCGGTGCCTTAGTTAATTTACCTTTAAGAAGTTCGAAAGAATCGAGACATTCTTGAGAAAAGATGAAAGGATCATCCTTTTCTATGAGGTGAGTCATAGGACGAGCTATCTTAGAGAAATCTTGGAAGAAACGACGATAAAATCCCGCATGACCTAGAAAACTCCTAACTCCTTTGACGGTGGTAGGTGGAGGCAACTTAGGAATAACGTCCACTTTAGCACGATCGACTTCGATACCGGCTTTTGAAATTTTGTGACCTAGAACAATGCCTTCTTTTACCATGAAATTGCATTTTTCCCAATTAAGAACGAGACGAGTGTCTTTACACCGTTTAAGCATACGTTCTAAATTGGCAAGACAAAATAAGAAAGAATCACCATAGACCGAGAAATCGTCCATAAAGACTTCCATAGTTTCTTCAACCATGTCATGGAATATAGCCATCATACACCTTTGGAAAGTCCCGGGAGCATTGCATAAGCCGAAAGGCATTCTTTTGTAAGCAAATGTTCCATAAGGACAAGTGAATGTGGTTTTCTCTTGGTCTTTTGGATCGATAGGAATTTGAAAATACCTGGAGAAACCGTCTAAGAAGCAATAATCATTACCCGCTAAACGCTCGAGCATTTGATCCATGAAAGGAAGAGGAAAATGATCCTTAAGAGTGGCATCATTGAGCTTACGATATTCTATGCAAACTCGCCAACCCGTGACAAGTCGAGTAGGAATCAACTCGTTGTTTTCATTGGGAACAACGGTTATTCCGCCTTTCTTAGGCACACAATGGATGGGACTAACCCATGGCGAATCCGAAATAGGGTAAATCACTTCGGCATCGAGAAGTTTGATAACTTCTTTCTTGATGACGTCATGAATTTTTGGATTAACCCTTCTTTGGATTTGTATTGCGGGTTTAAACTCATCTTCCATGAGAATTTTATGAGTGCAAAAGTTAGGATCAATTCCTCGGATGTCGGAAATTTTCCAAGCAATTGCTTTCTTATGATTTTTGAGCACATCGATAAGTCGAGATTTTTAATCCTCTTTTAAGTCCTTTGCAATGATGACGGGTAACTTCTTATTGTCTTCTAGGAAAACGTATTCAAGATGAGACGGTAAATCCTTAAGTCATAAATCCGGAGGATTGTCAATGGAAGACTTAGTCAAATTAGGATCATCGTTTGTAACTTCCATAAGAGAAGGTGGAGAAATATGGTTAATAAGTGTGTAAACACTTATCCTTTTGCCACTAAAATAAAGGGAAAACAAGACCTAATCATGTGTTTTATATCGTAAAAGTCGGAATTACGCGTGGTTTTGTGTTTTTGTGTTAAAATAGGTACAAATGTTCAAAAGAAGAGAAAACACGGGATTTCACGGTCAAATATTGAAGAAAAGTCCAAAAAGAGACGAAGACAAAGTCAAAAGACCAAAAGTGTGCCCAAGATCACGAAAACCAGCTAAACTGACACGGTTTTGAAGAAATGATCAAAGAAGCCGAAATCAAGTTCGTTTTCAGCGGATTAAATCTTTGTGAACATATTCGAGCCAAGTGGGTCCCACATTTGGGTATTGGGCTCAAAAGCCCATATAGCCCAAATTCATTGCTAGACGGATGGAAAGAAAACATTAGGCCCAAGCCCATTTGTGAATAACAATGGACGGTAGATAATTTCCATTGTTTTGGGCCAAGCCCATTTGAGTGAAATAAAATGGACGAAAGATGCTAGTCAATATGGCAGTCAACTCACAAAAAAAAAACAACTCACTCTCCTCAAATGTTTTAAATAAACCGTTTTATTTACCCTACAAACTTTTCATCCCACACATTAAATAATTACCCACCTCCTCTTTATTGACAAACGATACAAACAATGCAAATCCCTCATTCACCAAACTCTCTCTCTATACACAGATAACTTTTCTTTTACCTCCACAAACCCTAATTCACCATATACACCAAAAATACCCAATTAAAATTGGGGGTTTTACCAAAAACGTGTGATTCACACGTTTACCATTTAAACCCCCAAGAATAGGAAGATCCACCAAGGGAGTGGTCCTCAATCCATCGTGACGTGGCTAAATCTTCCTTTTTGATTGGATAAACCAAATCACCATCCCAATTCCTCCAATTAAATTGCTCCACGTCACCTATAAACAAACACAAGAAGCACACTACCCATCCACGGTGGCAATCCGTGTGATGGGTAGTGATTTTCCACCATTAGATGAAGAAAGAGAAGAAAAAGAAGTGTTGAACGGTCCGAATTTAAAGCCTCGCTCACCAAGTTCAAGAAGAGGGTTTCAGGGTTTCTCTTATAAAAACCCCACAAAAATCATTGTGTGGGCAGCACTTTTATTTTATTAACTTTTCTGCAAATTAGATTAGGGTTAATGTAATTTTCATTTTTCAGTAATTGTAATTCTCTTTTTAATTAATGAAAAGTTATTTTATTTAATTTATCTCTCAATTTAATTTTCGCCTTATTTAAATTTATGTTAAAGCAAATTCATCTTTAATTTTTTTAATTATTACTGTTCGAAAGTTTGTTTTTAATTGATAAAGAAAAAAAAGAAAGAAAAAGAAAGTGATAAATTACTTTCCCCACTGGGAAGTATAAAAAGTTATCGTCTGATCTTTTCGAATTGATTACCGGTTAAGAGTGCGACTCAGTCTTCTTTTTTAAAACAAGAAGAGTGGTTTGGTATGATTATCTAATTTAAACTAAAAGCAAATAAATGAAAATGTCGTTGAGCAAAATTAAAGCTTTCAAAAATTAGACTAAAAGTGACTAGAAAAACACTTGGTAAAAATGGAGATTTCGGTAAGCATGCAATTTTTAGAAATTAAAGCTTTGTGAAAACAAGAAATTAAACCCGTCGGAATCCCTGGTCGGAATCCCGTCGGAATACAGCGATCGGAATGTGTCAATCGGAATGCTGTCGGAATCATGGCAAACAAGACCAATCGGAATGTCTTAAAATCAAGCTATCGGAATAAGACAAGGGAATAACCATCGGAATCCAAAAAGTGAAGTGATCGGAATACGAAAGGAATCCAAATCGGAATGTTTAAAACCCTATTCCGATCCAATGATCGGAATACAAATGATGCAATCGGAATGAGAAACCCTAATCCGATCAGAGTGATCGGAATAATGGAGCAGTAGTCAGAGTCAAATCGGAAAGGGGTTTACCCTTTCCGATGGTATGAATTCGTAAATAAGCTAAGTATTAGGCTATCGTCAATAAGCCAAATCCAAAACTTGACCGAATCTATAATGAAAAAGACTAAATAAGCACGAATAACAACTTATCCAAACTTTAGATAAGCAATCTTTTAACTCAAACCATAAAAAGATGAAACTTTTTAAGAAAACTTTTAAAAAGTAAATAAGCTAAACATACAAATAAGCCAATAAGCACAAGGATCTTAAAGCTTAACCGTATGAAAGCTTAAGTAGTAATAGAAAGATTAACTTTTTAGTCACGAAAACATCAAGATCAAACACGGATCATCAGTATTTCGGATCAAAAGTTACTAAAATAAAGAAAGGTAGGAAGAGATTAAAGAAGTAAAACTTAAACTTGAACTTGATTAATTAAATCAAAATACAAAAAGCTTAAACTTGAAAGATTAAAAGAAAGAAAAGATGAAAACTTAGTGAGAGAAAGTTTGGAACTTTCTCTCTCTAAAAACTAGAAAGGAAAAATCAAAAATGAAAACTAGCTAACTACCCTCCTAATGTGATTAGGAGGGTATTTATAGGCTAAATGGGAGGTGCATATGTGGTGTGCTTCCTTCTTTCTTTTCTTCTCGACTCGATTTAATTCTTTGTTTTTCTCGACGTCGTCTCGGGATTTGAACTTGTCTTAATAATTTTCTTCTTTAATTTAGACTTGAGTTCTTCGACTTCATTAAACTTCCGTCTTTAGACTTTTTCTTCGATAAATCTTCAGAATAGGTCTTGGACATCCGTTCTTTAAGCACTCTTGATCTCTTGACTTCGTCTTTTCTCGTTTTCTTCGATAAAAGCCCGTGAAAGCCCGTGTTTTCTTCCTTTTTCATCTTTTTGTCCTAAAATACAATAAAAACACAAACCACGCATAATTCCGACTTTTACGACATAAAATACACGTTTTGGTCATGTTATTATTGGAAATAAGTGGTAAAAGGATAAGTGTTTTCACACTTATTAAATCCCCTACACTTGACCATTGCAATGTCCTCATGCAATGCAATAATTTTAAAGCACGGTTTACATTTTCCATCATAAATAACCCACCTTGGCCTTTATTAAATACTAAACATTTAGGGAAGATAAAAAATAAAAATAAGTAAAGAAATCAAAGACTTACATTGGGTTTTGGCTGCCATGAACGTTTATCATTCTCAAGTTTCACGTTCCCCATACCAAGCTTAAAAACGAGATCATTGTTATTATAAGTTAGCAAACTAACACGAATTCATGTGGGCCAATTATTCACTTAGACTCCCTTATTCCTAGGTGTATCTCTTATATTTTATTTTTGTCTTGAATGATCACGAGGATGCATTGTTTGACTTATTTCGATAGTTATTTAGGCCGAAAATAAAGTGGACGATTTAATCAATAGTTAGCTAAAAGACAAAATCTTTTAAAACTGCTTGTCGGGACCTCTTAAAGTTCATATCTTGGCATAACTCGCTTCACGATTTGAGACCTTTCTCGGACCGATATTTGGCAGCGACTTCATACTTCAAATCTTGAGAGACGTTCTTGAAATTATGGTCTTTTCTTCGTAATAAGGATTTCTTCTCTTTGACTTTTTGAGAGATTCTTCATATTTGGACCACGACTTCTTCATTTTTATCCAATCTTTATTTTGGACTTTGATATACAACGATCCGCCTCCTTTTAGGACTTGGATCTATTTATCCTCATACCTTGTTAGGGTCTTTTCGGATAGACTTCTCCATGATCTTTTGGGGAGTTTTTGCTTTTCGTCGTGTGTCTTGATCCTTCATATTGATTTTCGATAAATGATTCTTCACATCACTTTTGGATCTTTAGCAACAAAATGTAGCCCTCATGCCTTGTTAGGGCATTTTCGGACTCGCCAATCTTCGCATCCCGCTTCAATAAGTTATGCCGTGGCTATGAACTCTAATTAATACCGAGCAACTTTTAAACGATCTTGGGCTAGAAGCTAAGTAACTTTTCAAATCGTACGACCTTATTTATTGCAGATAAATTTATTAACAAGCGATGGGAGAATAGGCTCATAGTTAACTCACATAAATTCACGAAAGAATACCAAATTTATAATTGACTCTATCATCTCTCGTCCTCCACAGTTTAAAATCTCAAGGAATGAGACTCGTGGATGCTTAGCCAATTAAATCAAAGTTTTGGGTTTTCGAGTTATCTATAGGATCTTGCAAATTCTTAGACTCTTTCAAGTTTAGAAATCGCATTTTAAAGTTCCCTTGATAAACAACTCTCTAGGGTCAATTATAGGAACTTGCGAAAAGTTCTTGTTCTTAACCCGTGAGATTTAAGACTTTCGCGTTTTAAAGCTCCGTATATAAAAGCCTAGCAAAACTTGACTTAAACACGTTAAGGATACTAGCTAGAGTAAACTTAGATAAGTAAACTCGGGTTAAGTCAAAATATTCATGACTTTGAAAAATTAACCACTTTATTAAACTTTATTTTTAGCAAAGAAAGTAAATAACGATAGCAAAGAAAAACTACAAGGCCAAAATAGATTAAAAGTTTTAAAAAATGTCGAAAAATCAAATTTTCCGGTTAAACTGAGGGAAAATTCATGGAAAAGACCACTTACTTCGATAGAAGTCCCCCCACAGTTGATATAAATATTGTCGTCAATGTTTAAGCATGTGGGAGTAAACTCCCCTGCACTTATGACATTGTGCACTTTGTTTAAATCTTGCTAAGGAAAGGACAACTATAGTGAATTCAATGTGAACATATAAGATATGAAATCTTGAATCACAAGAGTTTAGGATAGAACCGGGAAGATGGGAACACGGGATCACGGTTCGTCAAAAGTCATCAAGAGTACTCTTTAAAGCTTGAATCCCTGCACAAAATAAGAAACAAGACAACCAACACATACGGGGCTCCCCCTACACTTATTATGAAAACGGTAAAGGATAGATCACGGGTTGCCTCCCGAGAAGCGCTTGTTTTTTATAACTGAGTCACGAGCCTGACTCGACCCAAAACTAGTTCATGGGAAACGTGGTGAGGGATGGAATCATCTCATGAGAGATGTCCTCACCAAAGTACAGCTTCAAACGTTGGCCATTTCACCTTAAAATTAGGCCCATTTGGCTGAGAAAGCTCAATGGTGCCATATGGAAAGACTTTGGTGATGGTGAATGGACCAGACCAGCGGCTCTTCAACTTGCCCGAGAAGATCTTCAACCGAGAGTTAAAAAGTAAGACTTGATCACCAACGTGGAACTCTCGGTTCTTAATTCTAGCATCGTGGATGATCTTGGTCTTCTCCTTGTAGATCAGTGAGTTCTCGTAAGCTTCATTCCTCAGTTCATTAAGCTTAATTTCGGTGGGTCCTTTTTGGCAAGCATCAAGGATTTGTAAAGCTGTCGGCCCATCAACACATTGACGAATGATCAGATCAGCACATTGTTTGAAAAGATAAGGGTCATCCCAAAAGTAAGTCTTAACATCTTTAAAGAACTTCTTCTTTTGTTGGGATGTTAACCCTTTGATGAGAATACCACCCGCTAGGTAGTTTGTAATGTCCGCAAACCACGGGGTGTCATCAAGATTGGATTGAATAGACATTAAGGTCTCAAGGGGAAAAGAGTCATTGATCTCTTGCTTCGGATGATCCCCTTGATAAGGATCCTCATTCTACTCAGATGATCCGCTGCTAGGTTTTCGGCTCCCTTTTTGTCACGAATTTCAATGTTGAATTCTTGAAGGAGCAAAACCCAACGAAGAAGTCTTGGCTTAGAATCTTGCTTAGTTAACAAGTACTTCAACGCGGAATGGTTGGTATAGACAATTGTGATGGAAAGGACAAGATAGGGGCAGAACTTCTCAAAAGCATACACTACAGCTAAAAGCTCTTTTTCGGTAGTGGTATAATGCAATTGAGCCCCCGTCATTGTCTTGCTAGCATAATGGATTGGTTGGAAGTGTTTGTTCACTCTTTGGCCCAAAACCGCTCCAACAGCAAAATCGCTAGCATCGCACATCAATTCAAAAGGTAGCTCCCAATTAGGGGTGACTAAGACTGGTGCCTTAGTTAGCTTATCCTTGAGAAGATTGAAGGCTTCAATACACTCTTTGGAAAAGATAAAAGGAGTATCTTTTTCCAAGAGGTGGGTCATCGGGCGAGCGATTTTAGAGAAGTCTTGAATAAATCGAGGATAGAAGCCCGCATGACCAAGAAAACTTCTCACACCCTTGACGGTTGAGGGTGGAGGTAATTTGGCTATGACATCCACTTTAGCACGGTCCACTTCAAGACCGGCTTTAGAGATTTTGTGTCCTAGCACAATGCCTTCTTTTACCATAAAATGGCATTTTTCCCAATTTAGAACAAGGCGAGTGTCTTCGCACCGCTTAAGCATACGTTCTAAATTGGCAAGGAAAGAATAGAATGAATCACCATAAACCGAGAAATCGTCCATGAAGACTTCCATAGTTTCTTCAACCATGTCATGGAAGATAGCCATCATGCACCTTTGGAATGTCCTAGGAGCCTTGCATAAGCCGAAAGGCATTCTTTTTTAAGCAAATGTTCCATAAGGACAAGTGAATGTGGTTTTCTCTTGGTCATGGGGATTGATGGGTATTTGAAAATAACCCGAGAAACCGTCTAAGAAGCAGTAATAGTCATTACCCGCTAGACGTTCAAGCATTTGGTCCATGAAAGGAAGGGGAAAGTGATCCTTTCTCGTAGCATCATTGAGTTTGCGATAGTCTATACAAACTCTCTACCCTGTAACGAGACGAGTAGGAATCAACTCGTTTTCGTTGGGAACAACGGTGATTCTGCCTTTCTTAGGCACACAATGGACTGGACTAACCCATGGTGAATCCGAGATAGGGTAAATCATGCTCGCATCAAGAAGTTTGATAACCTCTTTTTTGATAACGTCATGGATCTTGGGATTCACCCTTCTTTGGCTTTGAATAGTGGTTTTAAAGTCGTCCTCCATGAGAATTTTATGTGTGCAAAAGTGAGGATCAATTCCACGTATATCGGAGATTTTCCAAGCAATCGCTTTCTTATGATTCTTCAGCACGGCGATTAGTCGGGATTTTTCTTCTTCTTTTAGGTCCTTTGCGATGATGACCGGTAACTTCTTGTTGTCTTCAAGGAAAACGTACTCGAGATGAGAAGGAAGATCCTTAAGCTCTAAATCCGGAGGATTTTTGATGGACAGCGTAGTCAACTTCGGATCATCGGTAGAGATAGCCTTAGGAGACTGTGGAGAAATATGGTCCTCATTGAGAAGTTTCTCAATGGTACGAATGTCTTCATCCCAATTGGAGGGAGAATCGTCATATTGCAAATCCACATCTCCCAGAGTTGCTTCAAATTCTTTCAAGAGGAAATCACTTTCTCCAAATGGAGTTAGTGATGGAGCAATAGAGACAACGGTCTCAACAGTGGGTAGAGAAGAAGAACCACTTTTACAAGCATCTTTGAAATGTTCTTCACAAGCCTCATCAAGAACGTCAATAAAATTAACACTCTCGGTTTCTGATGGCTGCTTAGAAAGTTTACCCATGTTGAAGACGATTTTATCGTCACCAACTCTCATGATTAATTCGCCCGCGGCTACATCAATGAGAGTGCGACCGGTCCTCAAAAATGGACGTCTAACTATTAATGGAACACGGGGATCCATTTCGTAGTCAACGACAACAAAATCCGCCGGAAAGGTGAATTTGTCGACGCCGACGAAGACATCTTCGGCTATCCCCACAGGATAAGCAACCGTACGGTTAGCTAATTCCAAGGTCATTCGGGTGGGGACTAGCTCGGGTAGAGATAATTGTTTCCAAACGCTTAGAGGCATTAAGTTAATATAGCACCTAGATCGGCTAGGGTCATACAATTTTCTACCCCAGGAAAGTTGCAAGGAATCAAGAAACGACCCGGATCACCAAGTTTGGTTGGTAATTTCCTTAAGAGGACGGCAGAGCAATTCTCATTAAGTTGGGTCTGAGCGATATCAAGGAGTTTCTTCTTATCACTGAGCAGATCTTTAAACATTTTGGCGTACTTCGGCATGTGAGCGAGAGCCTCAGTAAAGGAGATATTGAAATTCAGTTGTTTAAACATCTTTAGAAAGTTAGAAACCTGAATATCATCCTTGTTTTTCAACTTCTCTTTCCTCAACCTTGAGGGATAAGGTATATTGGGTTGAGATGAAGGCTTCGGAATGGAATTCTCACTCACATCCTTGGGTGGTGGAGGGGTAGAAGTAGAAAGTGGTGGAACTGGAGAAGGGGACTCGTTTTCCTTAAGCACAATCACCGGTGTAGGTGTAGGAATCTCGGGTTCCTTTAAACCTTTGCCACTGCGAGTGGTTATTGCTTTCATCTCCCCTCGTGGATTAGCAACGGTGTTACTCGGAAGAGAACCCGAAGAAGAGGGTTAATTACCTTGGAAAAGAGAACCCATCATATCACGTATATTATCCGCTTGAGTGCTGAAAGAGTCTCTCATGTCTGCGCGAATATCATTGCTTTGTTTCACCATGTCATTCCTTAGCTCGGCTCAAATATCGCTCCCTTGTTTCGCCATGTCTCCCTTCAAGTAGATGAATTGACTCTGAAGATTCGTCACCATCTCTCTATTAGTCCTCATGAACGTCTCGATGTCTTTATTCAACGCCGTTGTTTGTTTGAGAGGTGGAGCTTGGTAAGCTTGAGAATTTCCTTGAGGTGGATATGAGTTTCTTTGGGATTGATATTGATTGTTAGCACGAGGTTGGCTTTGGTTATTTCGGTTATAGCTTTGTTGTTGGTTTTGATTTTGAGGAGTAAAACCGGGTGGTGCAAGATAGTTGTTTGAGCGATAACTTAGCAAGTTACGGTCTCCTTGAGGACGAGCTTGATAGCCTCCCGTGGGATAAATACCGTATGCCGCGTTAACTTTTTCACAAAAATTGCCTTGAGTAGAAGGACAATCATTGTAAGAATGAGGACCACCACATGTGTCACAAGAAATAGCAACGGCTTTAGCTTGTTGAGTGTGGTTATTAGCCAAAATTTGCATGTTTTTGCTCATTTCGATAATGGCTCGTTCCATGGCGGACATGTCGGTGGTGGAAGAAGTAGATGAAACATTGACTCTCGGATTAGATCTTGAGGATGCGGATGAATCCCAATTCTTGTGGTGAGTAGTCATGTTTTCAATCAACTCTCTACACTCCTCCAGTCTCCTTTTCATAAAAGTACCACCGGCGGCCGCGTTGATCGTGTCACGATCACGAAAAGTGAGACCATTGTAGAAAGTATCAATAAGAGTGACGGGGAGCATGTTATGATTTGGACAACGGTCGATCAAATCATTGTAGCATTCCCAAGCATCAAAGAGCGATTCATCATTGTCTTGCATGAATCCACTAATTTGGTTACGAAGGCTCGTGAACATGGATGGTGGAAAGTAGCGTGACAAAAAGCGTTGAGTCATGTCGTCCCAAGTATAAATAGAATTCTTTGGGAGACGGTCAAACCATTTTTCGGCATGGTGAGAAAGCGTGTGTGGAAAGAGTTGAAGGCGAAGAACATCCATAGAAACACCGGGCATCTTCATGCTTTGAGTCATGGTAATGAATTTGTCGAGGTGCTTGTTTGCATCATCATCCAGCAATCCGTGAAATGGATTAGTTTGCACTTGTTGGATCATGTGATGCTTCAACAAAAACTCCTGAGCCGTGATTTGCATCGGCGCAATCGGGCCTCCGCGTCCGTTCATGGTGGGCTGACACAATTCCTCTATTGTTCGTAAATCAGGTAGGGGAACATTGTTGTTGATTTTATTGTTATTCACATTAGGTAGAGGTGGGTTGTTATGAACACCAGCCATATCTAAATCTTCACGAGTCTCGGTCTCAGAATAATTTGAAGATCTAGTACGCATACACCTGCAGAAGAAAAATATACAGAGAAAGTATCTATATAATCTTTTTGGTGCAAAACCTTTGGAAAAGAAATGCTTTTTATGATTTTTCAATGTTTTTGTGTTTTTGAAAATTTTATATTTTTTTATGGATTTTTTGAAAAAATTTTAGCAAGGAAAATAACGTTCCTAAAAGAAAGGATCCCAAAATTCAACGAGTCTCTCACTAAAGACCGTTAATCTTAACGAAAAGAGCCGGCAGCGGCACCATTTTAATGTAGCTATTTTTGTCAATTAAGTTCGTTTTTCCTCGACTCACTCGAATTGATCTTCAATTAACCGTAAAACTTATTTTGTTTTTGGTAAAATATATTTTTTTGGGTATTTAAAACTAAAAGCTATTTAATATACAAACTATTTAATCTAATTTAAAAATTAAACTAATTTAAATAAAAACTTTTTAAATGAAAACTATTTTAAAATAAAACTTAAAATCTAAATTTAAATCTAATTAATTTTAAACTAAAAACTTTTTAAATGAAATCTAATTTTTAAATGAAAGTAAATTGAAAACTAATTTTAAATTTATAAAAGTAATAAACTATTTTTTTTTATCTTCTTAATTTTTTATAAAAACTGAATTAAAGAAAATAATAAGAAAACTTTTAAAATTAACAAAACTAAAATTGTGTATTTAAACTAAATAATTAAACTGCCACTAAATGTAAAAGCCTATATTAATTAAAAAGTGTGAGTCAATACACAAATAAGAGTGCAGAGGAGTTGGTTATGGCTATTGGTAACTGTACGAGAGGTCAGGGGTTCGAGTCCCCTGACAGGCAACTTTTTGCTAAATAATATTTTTGACTTTTTTGGAACTTTTTTAGCATCTCAAACCAAAGGTGTCTGAGAGTTTCAGCACAGCAAACAGTAAAAATACAAATAAGCCAAATAAGCAACATACGCAATAAGCAGTTAACACTTAAACTCAATAATAAGCCCAAATCAGTTAAGCAACTATATCTAGACCGAAATTAAAACAAACCAATAAGCAAAACTAAATAATAAAAATAAGCAGATCTAAACAGCTTAAAACACAAACAGTGAAAAATTAAGCATAAGCAGATCTAATCGCAACAAAATAATCCCAACTAAATTTAAACAAGCAGAAAAAAATACCACTCAAATAATAACCAAAGCAGATAAGAAAACTTAACAAATAGGAAAGTAATAAATAAGATAATAACAAAAGCAGGAACTAGCAGTACACTTTAAACTTCAATAAACAGAAACAAAATTAACTAAAGCAGATAATAAGCATGTAACTTAACAAGAATTTAAAGGAAAAGATTAACACCTTGTGTTGATTCCGTTGGGAAGAAGTAGCGCGTTGAGCGTACTTAATAAACCGAATCAATACCACCACCTTAAACATCAACATTACCGAACCAACAATCTTCATTCGAACAGGAACAGTAACTTTTTATACTTCCCAGTGGGGAAAGTAATTTATCACTTTCTTTTTCTTTCTTTTTTTTCTTTATCAATTAAAAACAAACTTTCGAACAGTAATAATTAAAAAAATTAAAGATGAATTTGCTTTAACAGAAATTTAAATAAGACGAAAATTAAATTGAGAGATAAATTAAATAAAATAACTTTTCATTAATTAAAAAGAGAATTACAATTACTGAAAAATGAAAATTACATTAACCCTGATCTAATTTGCCGAAAAGTAAATAAAATAAAAGTGCTGCCTACACAATGATTTTTGGGGGTTTTTATATGAGAAATCCTGAAACCCTC
Source organism: Glebionis coronaria (assembly GCA_025667525.1). Classification (NCBI taxonomy): domain Eukaryota; kingdom Viridiplantae; phylum Streptophyta; class Magnoliopsida; order Asterales; family Asteraceae; genus Glebionis; species Glebionis coronaria. Next base: position 461,363,589 of record CM046879.1, on the reverse strand, counting down.
TTCTTGAACTTGGTGAGCAAGGCTTCAAATCCGGACCGTTCAACACTTCTTTTTCTTCTCTTTCTTCATCTAATGGTGGAAAATCACTACCCATCACATGGATTGCCACCGTGGATGGGTAGTGTGCTTCTTGTGTTTGTTTATAGGTGACGTAGAGCAATTTAACTGGAGGAATTGGGATGGTGATTTAGTTTATCCAATCAAAAAGGGAGATTTAGCCACGTCATGATGGATTGAGGACCACTCCCTTGGTGGATCTTCCGATTCTTGGGGGAATTTAAATGGTAAACGTGTGAATCACACGTTTTTGGTAAAACCCCCAAGTTTAATTAGGTATTTTTGGTGTATATGGTGAATTAGGGTTTGTGGAGGTAAAAGAAAAGTTATCTGTGTATAGAGAGAGAGTTTGGTGAATGAGGGATTTGCATTGTTTGTATCGTTTGTCAATAAAGAGGAGGTGGGTAATTATTTAATGTGTGGGATGAAAAGTTTGTAGGGTAAATAAAACGGTTTATTTAAAACATGTGAGGAGAGTGAGTTGTTTTTTTGTGAGTTGACTGCCATATTGACTAGCATCTTTCGTCCATTTTATTTCACTCAAATGGGCTTGGCCCAGAACAATGGAAATTATCTACCGTCCATTATTATTCACAAATGGGCTTGGGCCCAATGTTTTCTTTCCATCCGTCTAGCAATGAATTTGGGCCATATTGGCTTTTGAGCCCAATACCCAAATGTGGGACCCACTTGGCTCGAATATCTTCACAAAGATTTAATCCGCTGAAAACGAACTTGATTTCGGCTTCTTTGATCATTTCTTCAAAACCGTGTCGGTTTAGCCGGTTTTCGTGATCTTGGGCACACTTTTGGTCTTTTGACTTTGTCTTCGTCTCTTTTTGGACTTTTCTTAAATATTTGACCGTGAAATCCCGTATTTTCTCTTCTTTTGAACATTTGTACCTATTTTAACACAAAAACACAAAACAACGCGTAATTCCGACTTTTACGATATAAAACACATGATTAGGTCTTGTTTTTCCTTTATTTTAGTGGCAAAAGGATAAGTGTTTACACACTTATTAAATCCCCTACACTTGACCATTGCAATGACCCCATGCAATGCATTATTTTAAAGCATAAAGTTACATTTTTCTCATAATTAATCCATCTCAGCCTTTAGTACTATTACTACTACTAATACGATGAAAAGATAAGAATTTAAAAGAAACAAAAGTTTAACTTGGAAATTATTTGATGGAAGAAACTCGTAAAGAAATCTAAGACTTAGATTAGGGCTTTGGTGTTATGAATATTAATCACCCTCAAGTTTCACGTTCCCCATACCAAGCTTAAAAACGAGATCATTGTTTACCATAAGTCCTCAAGTTAAAACCACTCATATAAGATAATTGTGTAATACTCTTTCTCCAATTCCTACTTTGTATCTCTAGATTTTATTGATTGTCATTCACCCGTAGGCTCATTTGACTTATTTGATAATTATTATTCCGAAAATGAAGGCCAAACGATGCAAACCCGACACTCAAAACCTAACGTCGTCCTCAAAAACGTTGTTACTAAAGTAAGCCCACATCAAGGATGATTTAACACGATTTGGGGAATAAATTCCCGGACCCAAAATTTGGCCAATAGTACTACTTATTAATTATTTCCTCCAAAGTCATGTTGACTTTATGTGGAGTTTAGCAAGTTCACATCATATACCCTTAGGATCTTTAAGATGTAAAAATGCTCCCCGTCTATTGTCCACACCCTAAGTCTCCTTGAACGATAAATGAGGGAATTGATTTTTGATCAATTTTTATTCAACACTTACCATGCCATACACCCTAAGGCTCTAATGACAAGGTTCGTGCTACATGCCCCACACCCTAAGGCTCCTTGAGGTCACGTTTTAATCTTATTCTTTTTTATTTATGATATATATAGTAGGCCAAATTCCGTGGTCCCATGGTCTGAATACCTCCTACTTAGTGGTTATGAGCCACCTTAGTCGGAAGTCCACAATGCTGGCACCCTCAATGTGTTCATGCTTTAATTACAAGGAGAATAAAGATTTGGATAAGAGTTAAGATATCGAATCTACACCGCAAAAATCCTCATTTATTAAGCAATTAAATATACAAGCGGGAAAAAAGAGCCACAAAAATCATATAAGCAAAAATTAACCCTTAAACTTATTAAAATTGTGTATTTAAACTAAATAATTAAACTGCCACTAAATGTAAAAGCCTATATTAATTAAAAAGTGCGAGTCAATACACAAATAAGAGTGCAGAGGAGTTGGTTATGGCTATTGGTAACTGTACGAGAGGTCAGGGGTTCGAGTCCCCTGACAGGCAACTTTTTGCTAAATAATATTTTTGACTTTTTTGGAACTTTTTTAGCATCTCAAACCAAAGGTGTCTGAGAGTTTCAGCACAGCAAACAGTAAAAATGCAAATAAGCCAAATATGCAATATACGCAATAAGCAGTTAACACTTAAACTCAATAATAAGCCCAAATCAGTTAAGCAACTATATCTAGACCGAAATTAAAACAAACCAATAAGCAAAACTAAATAATAAAAATAAGCAGATCTAAACACCTTAAAACACAAACAGTGAAAAATTAAGCATAAGCAGATCTAAACGCAACAAAATAATCCCAACTAAATTTAAACAAGCAGAAAAAAAATACTACTCAAATAATAACCAAAGCAGATAAGAAAACTTAACAAATAGGAAACTAATAAATAACATAATAACACAAGAAGAAACTAGCAGTACACTTTAAACTTCAATAAGCAGAAACAAAATTAACTAAAGCAGATAATAAGCATGTAACTTAACAAGAATTTAAAAGAAAAGATTAACACCTTGTGTTGATTCCGTTGGGAAGAAGTAGCGCGTTGAGCGTACATAATAAACCGAATCAATACCACCACCTTAAACATCAACAGTACCGAACCAACAATCTTCACTCGAACAGGAACATAAACTTTTTATTTGAAATCCACATCCCCTAAACTTGCTTGAAATTATTTTAAAAGAAAGTCACTTTCTCCAAATAGAGTCAATGATGGAGCAATAGAAGCTACGTTCTCAACATGAGGTAAAGGAGAAAGACCACTTTTACAAGCGTCTTTGAAATGTTCTTCACAAGCCTCATTAAGTACGTCAATGAAATTAACGTTCTCGTGTTCATAAGGTTGCTTAGAAAGTTTACCCATGTTAAAGACGATTTTGTCATCACCAACTCCCATGATTAATTCGCCCGCGGCTACATCAATAAGAGTGCGACCGGTCCTCAAGAATAGACGTCCAACGATTAATGGAACACGGGGATCCATCTCGTAGTCAACGACAACAAAATCGGCCGGAAAGGTGAATTTGTCGACACCGACAAAGACATCTTCGGCTATCCCCACCGGATAAGCAACCGTACGGTTAGCTAACTCCAATGTAATTCGTGTGGGGACTAGCTCGGGTAAAGATAATTGTTTCCAAACGCTTAATGGCATTAAGTTGATATAGGGCCATACAATTTTCTACCCCGGAAAAGTTGCAAGGAATGATAAAACGACCTGGATCACCAAGTTTGGTTTGTAATTTCCTTAAAAGAACCGCGGAGCAATTCTCATTAAGTTGGGTTTGAGCAATAAAAGTTTTTCCTTTTCACTTAAAAGATCCTTAAACATTGTAGCATATTTAGGCATGTGAGTAAGCGCATCGGCAAAGGAGATGTTGAAATTCAATTGTTTAAACATTTTAAGAAAGTTTGAAACTTGAATATCATCCTTGTGCTTCAACTTCTCTTTCCTCAACCTTAAGGATAAGGTATGTCGGGTTGAGAAGAAGGCTTTGGAATAGATTGGTCACTCACAACCTTTGGTGGTGGAGGGGTGGGGTTGGAAGGTGAAGGAATTATTGAAGGTTGCTCGTTATCCTTTGTCACAATCACCGGAGTAGGTTTAGGAATCTCGGGTTCCTTATAGCCTTTTCCACTGTAGGTAGTGATTGCTTTCATCTCCCCTCTTGGATTTGCAATGGTGTTACTCGGAAGAGAACCCGAAGCAGAGGGTTGATTACTTGGGAAGAAACTAGCCATCATATCCCTTAAGTCATTCGTTTGATTGTTTAAATAGTTTCGCATGTCATTCCTAAGCTCGGCTCGAAGATCATTCCCTTGTTTATTAAAATCACCTTTCAAGTTAATAATTTGGCTTTGAAGATTTTTCACCAATACGTCATTAGTCCTCATGTAGGTTTCGATCTCTTGATTAAATGTCATGGATTGGCTAAAAGGTGGAGCTTGGTAAGCGGGTGGTTGATAGGTGGGTGGTTGGTAAACTTGATTATTTCCTTGAGGTGGATATGGATTTCTTTGGGTTTGATATTGATTAGGAGCTCGAGGTTGGTTTTGATTGTTACGATTGAGGTTGTTTTGGTTTTGAGGAGTAAAATCGGGTGGTGAAAGAAAATTGTTTGAACGATAACTTAGCAAATTACGGTCACCTTGAGGACGTGCTTGATAGCCTCCCGTAGAAAAGTTACCGTTAGCCGCGTACACGTTCTCACAAGGATTGTCTTGAGTAGAAGGACAATCAGTGTATGAGTGAGGACCGCCGCAAGTCTCACAAGAAAGTGCTACAACTTTAATTTGTTGATATTACTTCGTAGCCATGGTTAAAAAAAATTTGTTCATCTCGGCTATTTGGCGGGTGAGTTCGGTTAACTCGTGGTTTGATGAAGTAGAAGAAACATTGGCCCTCGGATTATTTCTTGATGATGCGGATGAATCCTAATTTTTGTGATGAGTGGTCATGTTCTCGATTAGTTCTCTACACTCCTCGGGTCTTCTTTTCATAGATGTACCACCGGCGGCAGCATTAATCGTATCACGATCACGAAAAGTTAAACCGTTGTAGAAAGTATCAATTAGAGTGACGGGGAGAATATTATGGTTAGGACAACGATCGATCAAGACATTATAACGTTCCCAAGCATCGAAAAGAGACTCATCGGGTTCTTGAGTGAAACCACTGATTTGATTCCTAAGACTAGTTACCATGGATGGTGGAAAGAAGCGCGACAAAAATCTTTGAGTCATCTCATCCCGTGTATGAATTGAGTTTTTAGGAAGACAGTCAAACCATTTTTCGGCATGGTGGGATAAAGTGTGTGGAAAAAGATGAAGACGGAGAAAATCCATGGTAACACCGGGCAATTTCATGCTTTGAGTGACGGTTATGAATTTATCGAGGTGTTTGTTGGCATCATCATGGGTAATCCACGAAATGGGAAAGCATTTTGAACTTGTTGGATCATGTAATACTTCAACGAAAATTCGGGAACCGTGATTTTCATCGGCGCAATCGGTCTCCACGTCCATTCATTGTCGGTTGGCATAACTCCTCCATTGTACGAAGGTCGGGTTGAGGGTGATGGTTGTTATTATTCACAACGGGGTGTGGTGGATTGTATTATTATGCACACCGGCCATATATAGGTCTTTACGAGTCTCGGGCTCAAGATTAGACGAAGATCGAGTACGCATAGAATAAAAATGCAATACAATATTTTTAATTTTTTTCTCGTTTTTTATTTTTATTGGAATTCGAAAATTTCATGTTTTTTAGGATTTTTTTGAAATTTTTTATGCTATGAAAATAACGTTCCCAAGAGAACGGATCCCAAAATCCAATTTTTCTCACAAAAAATGTTAATCTTTACGAAAAGAGCCGACAGCGGCGCCAATTTAATATGACAAGATTTTTATGTGTGTGTTTGAGTGTGTTTTGTTGAGTGTTGTTCGTACTCGATTCAATTCGAATTGATCACGGTTTAGGGTGGACTTACTGTTTTCTGTAACAAAAAGGGGGAGCTTTTGGTTATCTATTTTAAACTAAAATGAATTAAGATACATGACAATTATAAAGAGATTAAACCAATTTAGGACTTAATAAAAAGTAAATTTAAAAATAAAATAAGACAAGACAATTTAAAATTAAACTTGACAAAAATGGCGGGAAAGAAATAAACTTTGAAAACAACCAAGTAAAATAAACCAAGGATTGAGATCGGATCGCAATGTACGATCGCAAGTTGGATCGCAATATTGGATCGCAAGTTGGATCACAATTAGTGATCACAACTAGTGATCGCAACATAGTGATCGCAACTTGGGCAGAGTGCCATCGCAATGTAACCTTAAACCCAGATCGCAATGCACGATCGCAATGAGCGATCGCAATCACTGATCGGAATAAGGGATCACAACTCGTGATCGCAGTATCTGATCGCAAGTACAAACCCTTAGGATTATATGATCATAATACTCGATCGGAATACTTAAAACCCTTAAGAACTTTACGATGGAATGTAAAAGGAAAATAAGCAAAAACCAAATAAGCACTTTTTTAATAAGCACTTACCAAAAACTTAACCAAATCAATATTAAGAAGAACTAAATAAGCCACGAATTAAAAACTTTCAAAACACCAAATAAGCAAAATTTATAACATCAACTTTTAAAAGATTAAACTTTTAAAAACACTTTATTAAAAATAAGAAAATAACAAATCAATCAAAAAGCACAATAAGCTAAAACCATAAATCACATAAAAATGATAAGAACAAAAAGATAAGCACTTTAATCAAGTAAGCATAAAGATGAAACTAACTACATACTTTTACCGAATCAAACACAAGATTAAAACAAGAAAGGAAGAATAAGATTGATTATGAAAAGCTTGAAATTAAGATGAAGATTAAAGATTCAAGATTACAAGATTTAAAGATGAAAGATTAAGCAAACTTGAAAGAAAATTTAGAGAGAGAAAGTAAAACTAGAGAGAGAAAGTTACACCTACTCCTAATTACCTTAAGAGAAACTAAAAATGAACTAACTCTAAAATGAAAGTGAGGGTCTTCTATTTATAGGGAAAGGAGTGGTTGGTGTGATGTTTCCTTCTTTCTTTCTTTTGTCTTCTCGTCTTTTTAAATAACTCGACTTTCTCGACTTTGTCTCGGGATTAGACGAATGATAAAATGAACTCGTCTTCTAATTTTATTCTTTTAGTAGACTTGGTTCTTCGAATGCGTCATACTTTCGTCTTTAGACTTTTTCTACGACAAATCTTCAGAATAGGCCTTTGACTTCCGTTCTTCTTGCACCTTTGATCTTTTGACTTCGTCTTTTGTCTTTTTCGCGATAAAATCCCGTGAAAGCCCATGTTTTCTTTCTTTTTGATATTTTTTTCCTAAAACACAATAAAAACACAAACCACGCATAATTCCTCCTTTTACGACATTAAATACACGTTTTGGTCTTGTTATTATTATAAATAAGTGGTAAAAGGATAAGTGTTTTCACACTTATTAATGGACTTCATCAAGCTCCAAGAGCATGGTATGGGACATTGTCCACCTATCTGGTGGAAAATGGATTTAAAATGGGCACCATAGACCAGACTTTATTTACCAAGAAGATTGGTAAGGATTTTCTGATTGTTCAGGTCTATGTGGATGATATTATATTTTGTTCATCCAATCCAAAAATGAGTGGAGACTTTTCCAAGCTCATGACAGACAAGTTGAAGATGAGTGCAATGAGAGAGATGAACTTCTTTTTGGGTTTACAAGTACAACGGAAAGAAGATGGTATCTTTATCTCTCAAGATAAATATGTAGCAGAAATCTTGAAGAAGTTTGGTTTTTCTCCACATGAAAAACGGGCTAGCACACCCATGGGTAGGGAACACCCTTGGGGAAAGACTGGAGATGGAAAAGATGTGGACGTCAGACATTATAGATCAATGATTGGGTCATTGATGTATCTTACACCTTCTAGACCTGACATCATGTTTGTTGTGTGTGCATGTGCACGTCATCATGTGACTCCCAAAGAGTGTCATCTTCATGATGTCAAAAGGATCTTTAGATACCTTAGGTGCTATCCCACCTTGGGATTATGGTATCCAAAGGATTCTCCATTGGATCTTATTGGCTATTCAGACAGTGACTATGGAGGTGACAAATTTGATAGGAAATCCACAACTGGTGGATGCCAATTTCTTAGGAGCAGATTGATATCTTGGCAATGAAAGAAACAAACAGTGGTGGCCAACTCTACAACTGAAGCAGAATATGTTCCTGCAGCTGCTTGTTGTGGACAAGTTCTATGGATACAAAACCAGCTGTTGGATTATTGGTATAATTTTATGCATACCAAGATATTTGTAGATAATAATAGTACATTATGCATTATTAAGAATCCTGTACATCACTCTAAAACAAAACACATAGAAATTAGACATCATTTTATTAGAGATTGTTTTGAAAAAGGTTTAATACATCCAGATAGGGTAGACACAGAAGAGAATGTGGCTGATCTTTTAACTAAACCTTTTGATGTTGGGAGGTTTTAGTACTTGGTAACAAGTATTGGAATGATCAATCTCACCTAAATGTGTTTTTGAAATCATTGTATAATTTGTACAGGATGTGTATTGTTATTAGTCTTTGTACAAGATTAGGTTTTCCACTTTATTTTTCTAACATTGACAAAGGTTATTTGGACGCTGACAAGTGTTCAAATGGATGCTGACAGCAATATGTTAGTTTTGTGGTTTTTGATCTAATCATGCAGGCATTATGAGCATTGTACAAATGGATACAGAGTTGCTTATGTATCTTTTAGCTGCTAGGAATGTGTTAAAGCTTATGGATGATGGTTGGAATGTTTACATTCCTATCTTGACATAAATTTTTGTTACATATTTTTTTTATTTGGCACCTTTGTATATCATGACTTAAGGGGAGGTTTAGGAAACCTTTAGGATTTTGGGTATTCTTAGAATACTCTTACTACAATTCTAGATTGTGTCCACTGGTGAGTACGAGTTAGTTTCCTAAATCGTGAGGCACTGTAGCATGCAAAGTTGATATATTGTGCACGCTGCCAAGACTTTTTGGCCTAGAACTGGATTTGGTTGGTTGAGAGACTTGGGAACGTTTTTAATGGGCTTACCTGGGAAGTTACAAAGGGTTTATATGAGGTAACTTCACTATTAAGAACTTTGGTTAGCAAGGGACACTTGAGGACAATTATGTCTATCTTGCTTAAGCAAGTATGCATGATTGGACAGTGCTTGCCACCCTATAGTCATTTTCAATCTAAGAGTTATCTTCACTAGGGTAAACTACTTTGTTGAGGTCCTTTTTATTTTTAATTATTTTTATTTTTGGACGCTGACATTTTTCTTTCCAAACGCTGATAAGACCAATTTGAACGCTGACATGGCAAATTTCTAACGCTGACAAGAATATAGCCGTTAGACGCTGATGTTTAATTTTTTATCGTTGAAAACATTGGGTCCTACCCAGTTGTTATTTTTGACGAAAATATGGACCGTAATTTTAGGAGTTGGTAACTTTTAATTAATGTATGAGATAAGTTATATATTTTCAAGATTTTAATCATTACTTTTTGAAAATAACTGCCTCATATTTTAACCAATTGTATGTTTTCACCTCTCTTATAAATTTGGCTAATTTCTTTCAAATAGGGTAACTGCTATTCTTGCCTAACTATAATCTCTCAAACCTTCATATCTCCATAACTTTTATATCACAGTTTTCTTGCATCAATCTTCATGGCACCAAAGTTTAAACCTGCTTTATTGGAATTAGGGTTCAGAAGCCAACACAACATGGTGGCATATTTGGAAGCTGATAATACTCTGTCTCCCCAATATACTCAGATGGTTGGGTATTTGAATGCGTCCCCTTTAAGGTATTCACTTTCCCATACTCCTCTTGTTCCTATCACACACATTAAGTAGTTTTGGAACACTGTTAGTTCCTGAACAGTTAATGGAGTGATTACATTGACTGCTACTGTCCATGGGATTCCATGGGTGGTTACTGAAACTTTGGTTTGCCAAGATTTGCATCTTAATGATGTTGATGGTATAACCACCCTTCCGCTTGCAGAGCTAGAGCAAGGACTTAGAGCTTTGGGGTATAATTTGCCCCCAGTGGGCCATTTAAATAATTATACAAAACAACAGTTTCCCCCTGCTTGGAAGTACCTTATACATGTCATCCTTCAATGTTAAAGTCCCAAATGCTCCTCCCAAATGAAATCAACCGTTCAATTGGGAGTGTCATTGTGTATCTTGCAATTAGGCAAAATTATAATTTTTCAAAAATGATTTTTGATGGCATGTGTCACAATAAGGGTAACAAGATGACTCTTGCTTACCCTATGTTTTTACAAATGGCTTTTGACTTGCAAGGATACTACAATAGGGATCATGACATTTTTTATATGATCCCTGTTCAAAAGAAAACAGTTTTTGGTAATATGAACATTGAACCATACATAGACCTACCACTCACCCCAGCCATGCTTGCTGTCATTGAGGCAACAGCAAACCCTCAACCTCACCCACAACCTCAACCAGACCCATTACCAGAACAACCTTCATCACCCCAGCATATGAATATTGACCCACAACCATCCAGCGCTGACATTCATGATTTAGGCGCTGAAACATTAAATCCAAACGCTGACACCCTTTTACCACAAACCCAAACACCCCCTTACAGCCAAATAAACCCTCAATCCACTTCCTCTTCTACCCCACCAGATTTTAGGTTGAAAAAATCCAAAGGATTGCTGGAATGTTCTCCTCTGGTGGTCCTGGCCGCAGAGAGAACCACCACCACAAGTGTGGTTGGTGACATGGTTGGGGCTGGGACTATTGGCTCTAGCTTAGATGCAGGTCAAGACAGTCCCAACATCATTAAGACCCCATCCATGCCCATGAATTTGTTTTGGGAGGTCAAATTCCCATCATGGAGGAGGGCATATTGGAACCTTATAAAATTTTGGAATTGATGGCGGTCTGCATTAGCTTGCAAAAGCAAAATGCAGACCTTGTAAAAGTTGTCATAGGTCAGGGTCTTGAACTCAAGCAATTGAGGGAGAGACTAGTTGTTTTAGAAACCGCCCAAGCTAGGAGGAGGCAGACAAGAGTCCTTTCATCAGGGGAGGATTCTTACAAAGGGGAGGAAGATGCACCAACAGAACCTTAGTTATTATTAGGGATGTTACAACACAGGTACCAACAACTACTTTACCAGCTATTGAAGCAAAAGACAAAGGTAAAGCAGTTTTAGTGGAAGTTGAGGTGCCAAAGAATGCAGTCTAGGTTCAATTTGATCAAGCTTTGGTTGCACAACTGCAAGAACAAGATTGGGCTACCAAAGAGAAAGATAAAGATGGTAGTGATGATGATGAGAGATCTGGATCTAGTGTAATGATAATAGAGGATCCAAAAAGGTTAGAGTATGGTGGGGATGAGTTAGCCAAGGAGAGGCTAAGAGAGTTGAAAAGCAAAGTGGATTTTGATATGCCTGAAGTAAGAGAGATGTACTTTGCATGGGAGAACAAGACTATAGAGAATCCAGAGATGTCCATCACTGGACAAATTTGGGGATTGGAGATTTTGTTGAGAGTGCAGGAAGACTGCAAAGTGATTTTGAAGCACAAGGCTAGCAAAGTGTTTTCTAAGATGAAAAGGGATAGAAGAGAGCTATACTTTATGTTGCTTAGGTGTCATCAAGGTGGATGGACCTATGACAAGTTGAAGAAGCTATCCTTTGATGAATCGGAGCTTCGGGCTTATCCAATTTGGTTAAGAGTTTGTGAAGAAACCACTATGAGACTTCTCTCAGATGAAAGGAGAGAAGAGATTGAAGAAAATTTGTAGATCCAAAGGGCTTCTATTGCACCAAGACCAGTGAAGAAGGGAGTTCCTATTGAGTTCCCAGTTCTTGATCAATTGGATCCTAGTGAAGCAGTTATCAGAAAGAACATTAAGCTCTCACCATTGGAAGCTTCAGATGTTGTAGAGGTACTATCTTTAGATTTCAGAAACCCAATAGTTAACTATGAAGAAGATGCAAGTGGGTTCTGGATGATCACCAGATATGGCAAGAAGGTACATACTTTTACTTCTTTGATCTCATTGTTTGCAAGCCTAGATAGAAAAGACTTGGTAGATCTTTGGAATTTGATGAAAACCAAGTATGAGGCTGAAGCACCTACTTCAGTCAATGGAATAAAGATCTGGACATCCTTCAAAAGGATGATTCAACTAGATGAAGCAGATCCCATATGGTTGGATCTGGATGATATTAAAGGACTACAATAGCGTCTACATTCAGCAGCTGGTGTTTACCATTTAAGCACTATAAAGTTTTCAGAGTATCTTCTTGTGGATGCTCATTATCCTATGTCCAAGGAAGTTTTGAAGAAGATCGTGTCTACACAGCTGGAAATGGATTACACTAGTGATGTTGGCAAAGTCTTAATTAGATTTATTTATTATCTAATTAAAAAGTAATTTGTATTTGTAAGAGTCCTCCTTGTACTTAGTTTTTTTTCAGAAACTTGATTACTAGAGTAGATATCAAGTTTAGGGGAGGATTGTTAGGAATAAAATGAGCCAAGTCACTCAGACGCTGACAAGAGTAAATTGGACGTTGATAGGAAGAAATCAAGCGCTAACAGATCAAGCGTTGACAAGAGATATCCAAGCACTGACAAGAAGAGGTCCAACCATTGATAGGAAAACTTAGTCAACACGTTTATTATTTAAAGAAAAGATATACTCAATATTGTATTTTCTATATTTATCTTTTCCTAGAAAAGTTGATAGGTTATCCATTGTACACGACTCCTTATGTTATAAAAGGAGGTCGTAGGGTTTGTAGTTTATACATATTATTCAGTATTCAACTTTCATTGTACCCAAATTCGATTATCAATCAAAAGTGAAAGTTTGGTTTATTTGTTTTACTTGTTCTTTAATCTAAGTGTTAATTCTGCATAATACTTGGATTGTTCATATAACAACAAAGTTTCTCTACGTGTTAAACTTGATTTAATATCGTTAACACAAAGCTAATCGATCTAAGTTTTGGATCAACATGACATTTACTTACTAAAAGTTTTGCTTAGTAATAGAATTTATAATTATTTAAATCATTATAATTTTTCCTTACTAAAACATAATGAATATAAAAGTAAGCAAAACAAACCTAAAACTTTTGCTTATTTTTATTCCTGTTAAAAGAGTGTCATAAAAAGTTTTACACTTATGCTTACTTTTTTTAGTAAGAATGGACTTTCACTGCTCTCCTCTATTACTTACTATTTTTCTTAAGAGTAGAAGTTGATAAAAATAACTATTGGTAACTCTTTTTAGTAGAAATTGATAGAAAATACTTTTAACGCCCCCTAATTACTTAGAGCACGCCGTATGGTTGAGCCGTGGAGCTCAAGCTGTGGGCAAAAAGGTGTGTCACGTCACCTTTTTCTCCCATAACATCAAAACTCCCCATAACCCCACAACCCCCTCCCTGGTTAACACCAAAATTCTGGTGTTATCGTGACCCCACCACTTTCTTATTTTTTTCAACAATTAATAAAAAAACTTAATTCTTCATTAATAAAAATAAAAATACAATTACTAAAAGAAAATTACACCAAATTAAAAAAAGCTAAAAAATACAACTTAAAAATTAAAATATTTCGCAAGCGTCTCGTCTTTTGAGCTTCTCGATTCTTGTCACGTCTTGTGGACTCAATCCGGTAGTGTCGTATCAAAGGATTTTATAGATATGTAAATCCTACTTATGTTTTAGAGAGAGAAAGAGATAGAGAGATGGTTGATTTCACACAATTCTAGAGAGAGAAAAATGAAGTTTACTATGTGTAAATTGAAGAACCACTACCCTCTCCATCAAAGGAGAGACTTTATATACCCAAGCCCATGAGATGGGCTTGGGTTTACATTAGGCCGCCGGCCCATACATTTCATGGGCTCGGTTTTGGGCTTTGTTTAATAAACGTAAATAACAAAACTACGAGCTATGACATGGACTATTGTTGGAGTGACTGATCCTTTCTAATACGTAAACGTATTTCCAACAATCTCCCCCTAAGGGAGGTCACTCCAAACAAGGGTGTTACCCAAGTTATAATAATAAAATAAACCTAGCATACTATGCTTGTCTTGAGCTCGTAGTCTTCGTTTTTCTTTTCTTTTTCTTTTCTGGTGAACATGTTGATGTGATCATTGATATAAATCTTTAGTATTAATCTCTTGCCTTGATCTTGTGCATCCATCACTTGTCATCTTCGCCTCCTCGTGACATCATGTCCCACATACTTATACCTTTGTAATTCTTGAAAGCTTCAGAGTTTGATACAGCGGAAGACTTAACTTTTAGGCTTTCTTGAATTAGATGAGATATTAAGTGCATAAATTATAAGCATGCGGGGACGACTTCTTCTTGGATTCCGCAACGCCACCATCTTCAAATGCCGCAACATAAGTAGACACGAACAAACTGGCTTTGAACATTTTATTCTAATTCGGTAGTATTTTACCTCCGATCGGTGAAGACCGTTGGACGATATAAAATATCATACTTGTGGCAAGTAGATTTAATTAAAAAATCTCCTTGACAAGATTTCGCGGGTAAACCCGTTCTCTTTACTCGACCGTCCAAAGCTGACTGCGAACGTAAAGAGTGAATCATTTGGATAAAATTATCCGCATGATTGAAGCCGTCAATTCTGATTCCTGGAACAAGTTTGACTTATTAAAGAATGCCACCATCGTTGCTTTCCAGTTGTCACGAGCTTGATTCATATTGAATCTTGCAAGTTACCTACCAAGTGCTGTTTGAGGTTAACACTAGAAGGATTTCCACTCATCACTGTGAACACTAAGGTATCACTCTGAGTGTTCTGGCAAGATCACTAAGATATTGCGTAGAGGCCTGAAACGTGTTTAAATTCAGTTAAGAATTAAACCACTGTTGCTTTCCAGTTATCACAAGCTTGATTCATAAAGAATCGCACAAGTCACCTACCATGAGCTTTTTGATATTCGCTCAATAAGAATTTCTATCTTCATTGTAAATACTTTCGTATTACTCGGATGTTCAGGCAAGATAATGAAGATTTTTCGTAGGACTCTTAAGATCTTTCTTACTTTTCACAGTGTGTGAAGAAGCAAGGAATTATGAAGGTGTGTCCTAATGAGATATTTGATGATCTCAAATGGCTCTAGACTCGATCGTGCACTTTGTATTTTAGTGATCGGAGGCTGGAGAGGAGTGCCACCATTTCAATACCAATTTATTCGGAGTGAATAAATCGATAGATAACGTGTTGTCTTCGTGTGATTAAAACAAATATCTTTTAAGAGAATCTGAGTTAGCTGGGATGGGTTGTGCATTGCATCACTGGGTCCATGATGTCTATCTTCAATATCAAGAATCATTAAGAATGATCTCAATAGCATATGTATTGACCCGGTTTCTGCCTAAGGTTGTAAGGATGGCTTCTTTCTTTACACCCTTTATCTTTACAATTCTTTTTCATTCTTCAACCCCTTCAATGCTTACCAATACGTCATAACTAGCACCTTGTTGTGATTGTTCCAGTGCTAACTTAAGTACTTGGTCGGCATTCAGCTACGTTCACAATCTTTCTCCATCTTTCTTAAGGACTACTATTTCTAGCTATGGAATATCCTTGGGAAGATTCCTCCAGTTTTGGAAGAATCATAGGACTTAACCTATCCTACCATCCTTATGTCACCACAATCTTCATCGTCGTGAAATAAATGGGTTTTGGGTAAGTATATGTCACCATGAAAATCCATTTTGATATGCAAATCCGTTTTGCTCCCCCTTAACATATGCCACGATATTCGAAAACATTTCGCATATGTCGGAATGAGCCAGCACATTAAGTCAAACCATTTGTGATAATTTCCCATATTAAATCACATTTTCTCCCCCATATTAAAATATTAACCCAATCGATGTTTTTAATATCAATTGATTTAATGAAGTTTTAACAAAAGTTTTGGGAAGAAAAATGCAGGTCCATTTTATCTTCATGATACCAAATGTATGAGATATGATACCGATTTGTAACATGATCACATATTCACCATATTAAAAAAAATTGACAAGGTTGGACCTGATTGATGAGAACATCATATGATAAGATCAAATGGTTCTTGTCAGCATATGTTGGTCGCCTCGTCACGTCTGAAGTCATCTCTTGACACCACATGTACGATTGGTATTGTTGTCTTGACACCAACTTGTGAACTAGGCACGTTCGGCATCGAAGATTCTGAATGCTTGACAATTGCTCCCCCTCAATTGTTGACCCGTGTTCTATTGAAAGAGCTGTAGTCGTCGGTTGAGTAGTCGCATCGTTGAGTATGTAGATACCAATTGTAGATTGCTATGGTTGTAGAGATGATAGCTTCATAAAAACAAGACTTCTCTTGTTTTAACAAATAAATACACTGAAACGTATAGTTATTTGTGTTAGACCAAGTTATAAAGTAAACTTGATCCCTTACAAGGTTTTAAAGTAAACCTTGCCCGAGAAAATTAATTCCCGTTGAGAGCCAAAGCTTTCATAAAAAATACTTGACTTTAATATGAAAATCGGGTTGCAATCTGAAATAACTACAAGCCATAAGGGCATGTTTTATGAAATATTTACAACTTTTGTACGAACTCTATTTATGGCGCCGTGTCGATATTAATCAACATTTCTAAGGCCGTAAATATTATCGTACCAAAAGACATGCCTTTGAAAAATAAAGTAAAAATATTTTTGGATTTTTTTGAATTTTTGAATTTTCATGGTTTTATATGGTTTTATATTTTTGTATTTTGCTTTTGTGGATAAAAATATAAACAATATATACAGATGATCACCAAGGATACGGAGAATAGTTTTACCACCACTATTCTTTCGCTTCATCTGCCAGTTCCTGTAGAGTCTCAGGCGAGAAAGTTCTCATTCCTAGCTTGTCGGCCAAAAATTCAATCCGGGCACGATCTAAAGCCTTCGTGAAAATATCCGCCAATTGATACTCAGATCGGACAAAGTAAAGCTCGATTACTCCATTTTCCACTTGCTCCTTGATGAAGTGGTAGTGAATGTCAATGTGCTTCGACCGGGAGAATTGAACGTTGTTGCAGCATAAGGCAATTGCACTCTTGTTGTCACAGTACATCGGAATTTTGTTGAAACCTATACCATAGTCGGTTAATTGTGATATCATCCAAATAATTTGAGCACAACAACTGGACATAGCTATGTATTCTGCTTCCGTACTTAATATTGCAGCGCTTTTCTGCATTTTCGATGCCCAACTGATTAGTCGATCTCCTAGTAGTTGCAAAGTTCCACTCGTGCTACGCCTGGTATCTTGACAACCCGCGTGATCCGCATCTGCATATGCCATATGTGCAATTGAAGAGTCCTTCGAATACCAAAGTCCCCGATTAATGGTTCCTTTAAGATACCGAAAGATCCGTTTCACAGTAGCCAAGTGTAACTCAGTAGGTCGAGTTTGATACCGAGCACACATACATATAGCAAACTGAAGATCAGGTCGACTAGCTGTGATGTACAGAAGGGTACCGATCATTCCACGATAAAGTGTCGGATCAACAGCAACTCCATGTGGATCTGCATCAAGTTTAGTTCGTTCCACCATTGGAGTATCCACGGGGTCGTAAGATTCCATCTTGTACTTCTTTAGCGATTCAAGGGCATACTTGGATTGATTGATAAAGATGCCTCTGGGACTCTGAGATATCTAAAGACCTAAGAAGAATGATACCTTGCCCATCATTCACATCTTAAACTTGGAATACATGATTTTCCCAAATTCGTCAGATAAGGTTTGGGTCGAGGCTGCAAATATAATATCATCAACATATATTTGTACCATAATCATATCTTTACCTCGTTTCTGAATGAACAGCGTGGGATCCACCTTGCCTTTATCGAAGCCTTGCGTAATGAGGAATTGTGACAATAGATCATACCATACGCGAGGAGCTTGCTTCAACCCATAGAGAGCCTTCTTAAGCTTGTACACATGATTAGGATATTTAGGATTCACAAAACCATCCGGCTGTTGAACATAGACCTCTTCCTTGGTTTCACCATTAAGAAATGTCGTCTTCACATCCATCTGATAGACGATCATATTCATGTGGGCTGCATAAGCGATGAATAGTCTAATAGCTTCCAAACGGGAAACAGGTGCAAAGGATTCCATAAAGTCGATGCCCAATAATTGCTTGTATCCACGAGCTACTAGTCGAGCTTTGTTCTTCAATATTCCGCCTAACTCATCGAGTTTCACCTTGTAAACCCATTCAAAGTCAGTAACTGCACTTGATCCGGGCATGGGACAAGTTCCCATACTTCAAGACGTATAAATTCATTTTCTTCTTACATAGCTTCTATCCAACAGGATTGGGTAAAAGCTTCTTGCCATGTCTTAGGTTCAACTTCAGTGAGAA
The DNA here is from genome assembly GCA_025667525.1 of Glebionis coronaria. Taxonomy (NCBI): domain Eukaryota; kingdom Viridiplantae; phylum Streptophyta; class Magnoliopsida; order Asterales; family Asteraceae; genus Glebionis; species Glebionis coronaria. The sequence goes on along the minus strand of CM046879.1, from coordinate 461,345,148 downwards.
AAGCATCAAAATGACAAAACATTGCATTTTCTTGTAACTGACTTCGTGTGGATACCGAACGATTAGGGTCACCAATAATAGAATCCATAGGATGATCCTTTGTCCACTTGCTGTCATGTTCACGAATCCGTGGATTGGAGTAGATCGTAGAAGGAGCTTCCTCTGAGGTGGACGACCCGGCTTGATTAGGATTGGGAATAGGTACACCAAAGAATGGAAGTTCACGCATTTGAGTGAATTCCAAATCGTGATCATCATCATCCTCTTCATCATCAATAGGCATGACATGGGTAGTTGATTTGGGTGTTGGTTGAGAATTACTAGTTGATGGTATATCTTGACCAATTGTAGGTGCAGATGTGTCTGATTGTGCTTCGGTTGCTGGAGCGACAACATCGGTGACCGGAGCTATTACCTCAGGTTCTGGAGCAACACTACTTGGAGGAGTAAAGAATTCATCAAAGAACGGTTGAAACAACGTATCCCATTCATTCCTAGTGGGTGGTATAAATGATGATGAAGTGGGGTTTTTTGGGACAAGACCAAAGCTAACGTTACTGGGTCCCATTTTATGAAGTGCGGGTTCAAAGCTGCTTTGCTCAGAAGCCATTGCTGTCAGCTCATCAAAATCAACATTCATAGTTTCGAGGATCTTACGAGACTTACGATTGTAGATTCGGTATGCCTTCTTTGCGGGTGCATAGCCAATGAAAATACCAATATCAGCCTTTGGTTGAAGTTTTCCCAAATTGTCACCATCATTATTTGGATAGCAAAAAGAACCAAATACATGAAGATATGATAAATCTGGTACTTTTCCATGGAGAAGCTCATAAGGTGTTTTACCATGGCGTTTACGAATTAGTGACCGGTTTTGAGTGTACACTGTTGTAGATACTGCTTCTGCCCATAAAAACAATGGAGCCTTTGCGTGAATTAACATCGTTCGAGCAGCTTTCATAAGTGTACGATTTCGCCTTTCAACGACGCCGTTTTGTTGTGGAGTGCGATCAACGGATGTTTCATGAGATATGCCAACTTCTTCATAATAATCACGCAAGATTTGATTCACAAATTCAGTTCCATTATCTGTACGAATGCGTCGAACAGTAGTGTTGAGACGCACTTGAATCATCTTGAGAAATCCGATGATGAATTTAGGTGCCTCATTTTTTGTTGTAAGAAATTTCACCCATGTAAACCGAGAGTAATCATCGACAATTACGAGGATGTACTTTTTGCCACTAAGACTTTCAACACGCATTGGCGCACAAAGATCCATATGCAACAGATAAAGTTTCTCTTGGTTGGTGTCTTCCATCTTGGGTCTGTATGATTTCTTGGTGCTTTTCCCCATTGTACACGCGGAACACAAATGATCCTTGTGAAATGAAAGTTTAGGAAGACCACGAACAAGTTCGTTTTTCGCCAAATGATTAATAGCGTCAAAGTTAAGATGATATAACCGTCGATGCCATAACCATGACTTAGTCTTCGATGCTTTGGAGAGAAGACATACGGGAGAAGCGGCCATCATGTCTTGTAGAGACAAAGTATACAAATTATTCCCTCGAGTACCTTTCAATAAATCAACCCCTTCCAAATTACGAATGAAGCAGGTATGCTCTCGAAAAGCGACTTCTAGGTTTGCATCACAAAATTGTCCCACAGAAAATAAGTTGTGGCCGAGACCTTCCACATAATACACTCTTGAAATAATAACATTCCCAATATGATATTCACCATAACCCATTATCTTTGCAATATGATCATTTCCAAATCGAACCGTACCAAGAAACTTGCTGACGAAATTTCTGAGCTGAGAGCAATCTTCGGTCATATGCTTGGAGCAACCAGAGTCCAAATACTAGAGAACAATTTGGACCACCTGTTTTCAATAACAACAGTAGACAATGCACTGGAAACTATTGGTTCCAGAGTGTTAGCAGATACAGATATAAGATTATCAGAATTGCTAACATTTGTGTGACCCTTAGATTTCCTGCGTTTTCTAATGTGAGTTTTAGCACTAACAGGTTTTACTGTTCCAACTTTCTTAGGTTTTGGATTATTCGCGGGCACTACAGTGGGACTAGACCTATTTAAAGGGCACTTGGTTCCTGCAGTAGTGTCGATGTTCCTAGTTAAAGGACACGCTTGTGTTTTGATAGCCTTGGTACTCCTAGTTAAAGGGCTCGCCTTCTTCGCTTTAGTGGGAGTGATCCTAGTTAAAGGGCACATATTTCCTACTATAGTGAAAGTTCTACCAGTGGTGCGCCACAACCAGCCAACTTGGGTTAACACTTTCCCAGTCGGTTTCCATTCTAATCCATTTTTTCGGGCATACATCTCATTCACATGGTCAATAAGGCAAGAATCATGACGACTAGAAAACATAAATTCATTGAAATTCCAACATTTCAAATTAGAATTCACACTAGGCTTAGAACGCTGCACAACCGCAGAGCCTTTAGGTTTAGCTACATGATTCTTTTTATTCAAAACAGAAATAACATTCCTAGGATGGGCTTCTACTTTATTCTTCACTTGACTACTAGATGAGGGCAAGATCCTATCATTCTTCTTGTTTCTTATAAGCTTAGATCTTTGAGCCTTAGTAGTGGTGATTGCTCCTGTAGAAGGCAACATGGGAATATTAGAAGCTGGTTTTGATCCCGCCTTATCTTTAGTGACCAAAGTTTGAGATGGTTTAGTCCTAGGGCCCTTATTAAATGGTGTGACGGCTATAAGGTTCCTTTTGACCGCACTAGAGGATGATGCTGAGACAGTGGCTGCGTTATCCACAACGTTCTTACCTTTTATAGTACGAAGTGTTTACTTTAACTCAGCCAGAACCAGATTCTTATCACAAATTTGCTCCCTCAAATCAGATATTTCCACTGACTTTCGATTCAATTGTTCAATCAAGGATTGATTCTGTGCAGTGGTATTAGCACATGCGGACTTTACTGAATCGAAGAGTCGTGTATCTTTCTGTTTTAAGCTATCAACTTTGGACAAAATCTTGGAAACTCGATTATCTAGATCAAGTTTAAAATTCTCAGCGGCCTCAAGTACGTTCACACAGTTAAGCTCCTTAGATTTCTCTATTTCTATCGGCAAAGATTTAGCAACTTTATCACTTGGCTGACGCTGTTTTGATTGTAAATCCAATCGAAAATTCTTTTCAAAGTTTGCATCATCGATATTAACACCTTCGAATGACGTTTCAAAGATTTCTTGAATAAATTGTTGCTTGCATTCAAGCGGAATACAATGTGTTTGAATCTCATCAAAACGTTTTGAAAGCGAAGAATATGAATCTTGAAGCTTTAAAAATTCAACGTCAGATTCGTGACAAGTACTATCTACCACATTATCCACAGATTCAACATTATGCACAATAGAATCATTATCAACACTTTTATTCACACAGACGGAAACTATATCATGAGACATCACTTGCTTCAGAAGCTGATCATTTTAGCGTGAAACTCGTTCTATTCAAGTAAACTGTTTTCATAAGCATCATCCATTTCATTGAAAACACGTCTAACTTCTTCTATTTCCAAAAGCAAATCTTGATCAAGATTACTAAGACAAGCTTTAACATTCTTTACAAACGGAACAATTTCGTCTCGAAACGCAGCTCTAGTGTGCTCAAAATTCCATTCACCTTCCGTTATGGCCGAAGCCGTCGTATGTTCCAGAATGACCTTGTCAAAATCGGCTAAGTGTTGGTGTATCGCATTAAGTTAACGGACGCCTTACTTACCGGTGGAATTAACTTCGTTAATTCCGTTTTGACAAGTGTAGGAGACGTACTAGGAGGGTTTTCATTTGACAAACTTTGGGGCACAAGAACTGTCAATTCAGCTAATTCCTTTTGTAAGCGAATGCGGGTCTTTTTAGACAATTGATCTTTGTTATACTGATCATAATCAATCGTATGGAATTTTGAAAGCATTTTAGAATGAGTTTCTTCCGCAGGTGACTATGTCTCCTCAGTACTACGAACAAAAGGTGCTTCTTTCGAATTTGCCAATTAGGGTCATATCATAAAGACAAGGAATATATTCCTGAGCTTGTTTTGCATAACCGAGATTGGGTGGTAAATCTTGAAGACGCTTAAGTTCGAGTTCTTTAAATGATTTAGTTAAAAGATGAACCTTTTCTGTGGAAGCGTATTGTTTTAAAAGCTGTTGTTCTTTGAATTTAAGAAGTTTTGTAGCATTAATTTCCGATTTAAACTTTTTAGACTCGAGAGTTTCGAAATCCATTTTAAGTTTCTGAAAATCATTGACAACCGACTCTTTTGCTTTTAACTCATTGGAAAGATTAGCTTTTAATGATTCTATTTCTTTCAAGTGTTCAATCTTTTCAAAACAAAATTGGTCAAATTCAGAACATGTTATTTTATCTGCTTGAGGGACCATTTCAAAAGTTTTAACCTTTTCTTTATGCAACGCAAGCTCAGCAGTTAGGGTGGAATTGGTATCTACGGATTGTCTGAGGGCCATATGCATTTGATCAATAATATGTTTAGGTACCATGACCAAATCATGTTGAGCATAAGATTCCATACCCGTCGTAGCATTTGGTTGAGGTTCACTCAAATGTGTAGGATTGGGTACCACGTCATTTGAGTTACTAGTTCCTAAATGTTGTTCGAGGTTGTCATTTTCATGCCTAACTTGATGTTGGTTATCATCATTACCAAGATTGGTTGTGGTGGGTACCTCACTGACGACATCAGAACCGTAGTGAGAGAGATTAGCTACGAGAGCAGCTTGGGCAGAGTGAATGTCATCACAATCTGAATCCTATGCATCAAGATCATATGCTTGATAATCTGCATTAGAAGTGGAAACGACTGCAATGCCTTCAGTATCTGCTGCCCCTGGGTCTGCAAGAAAGGCTAACTCCTCTGAATCCAAAATCTTTCCCTTAGACTGAGCATCAACCAAATACATTTTCTCACGAAACCACGCTTCATCCCTTCTCCTTTTCGGCTGAGTGCATTGCCTAGCCATATGACCTTGTCCTTGGCAATTGTAGCAAGTCACAACCTTTTGTGGAGCAACAGTGCTTCCATTACCACTAGCTTGAAAATTCACTGCTTGAACGTTCACGGTCCTTGAAGGAGGTCCATATGAAGTTTTCCTTCCCTGAATAGGTTGCATTGTTACTTGGCCATCTTGAACAGTAGCTTGTTGTCGAGGATTTGAAGAGGTGCGGAGCTGATTGTTTGTTGGTGGAAATCCTCTAGTTGCAACAAGTTTTGACAAGTAGGCAGTGAGATGGTTTAGAACATCAGCTGGCGTATCATTTGGAGTAAAGACCGGTGCTTGGATTGGTGGAAGTTCATTAGAGTAGAAAGCTTGTGCTGGTTGTGCTTCTATTGGAAAATATCCTTGCTGAGGAGTATAGCCCATTGGAGAAGTGTTGGCTTGTGATGGTGATGTCTGATATGGTGGTTGCTGTGGAAAAGATTGTTGATGAACACTTTGTTGAAACTTGCTGATAGGCGTGTGGTGGTGGTTGCTGCAAGTATGATGGTTGTTGATAAGTATACGCCATGTTTTGTTGAGAAGCATACATGGCAAGTGGATCATGAACTTGAGGTTTAGACAACCGATCCTCGATCACATGGCATTCGTGTTGTTGATGAAAAGCTTGAAGTTGATCCACATTGGTGTTATGCAAATCCTTAGCCAATTTAATCCGTCACGTACTTTTTCCATTCTGAAGGAAGAGTGTTCAAATACTTGGTGTTCAATTGAAACGTAGGAATTTCCATGCCATAGATATTTAGCTCATTCAACAATAGGGTAAATCTCAGATAGTAGTCATTGAGAGTCTCCCCTGGCACATAGGCAAACTTATCAAAAGTATCATAAAGCTTACACTCTCGTTCTTGTTTAGTTAACGAGGTGCCTTGCATTAGAACACGAATTATATCCCATAACTCTTTGGCAACTTTATGTTTGCTGACGAGTTTGTAGACATCTGGAGGAAGGGCTTGGAGAATGATGTTTGTAGCTTGTTTATCACACTTATCTTGTATCTTAGCATCTCCAGTTAGTTCACCCGTTGTGCGAGGACGAGTAACGGCACCTTCCGTCACAGTACCATGTACCAATGGTCCATTGAGCACTGATGCCCAAATTAGATGTCCATTCTCCTTGTTCAACATATAAAGTTCCATTCGGGAAGCCCATTCCTCATACATAGTCTTCACCAACATTGGTGGACGATTATCCGTACCCGAGAGGATGGACTTATCCGTAAGAGATGTGTACTCCATTTCAATAAGTTAAGATTTACAAACGTTGATCGACTAATGAAATAAGGTTAAGTGTTTTTGTGTTGTTAAATGAAAGATGTTTTTATCTTTTTGTTGTTGTGAGTTGAAGTCGAGAAACAATGTTAAAATCCCCTAAAATATGTTCTCGATAAACCAAAAATTCCAAGTCAAAATTACACACATTCGAAATTTTTAAGGAATAATTTTTCGATTGTCGGAATGTTGATTTCTGTCGGAATACTCTTTTCTGTCGGAATGTTGCTGGTATCGGAATGTCTAGATCGGAATGTCTAGATCGGAATGTCACACTATCGGAATGTCCAGATCGGAATGTCACACTATCGGAATGTCCAGATCGGAATGTCATACTATCCAGATCGGAATGTCACTATCGGAATGTCCAGATCGGAATGCCACTATCGGAATGTCCAGATCGGAATGTAGCTAAAATAAATTGGACAGAGTAACGACTCAAGATTCCTTAAAACCGTCGGAATCCCAGATCGCAATGTTCGATCGGAATGTCACGTCGGAATAAGGTAACGAAATCCAGTGATCGCAAAGTAGAACCAATAGGTTATTGCGATCAAACCACACAGTCTTGTACTTTCCGATGGAAACACTTGCAAGAATTTCGGAAAGTTTGAAAAACAAGAAATTTCCCAACGTTTGATCCAAAAGACTTGTGTTTTAATCAAAACCAATATACCAAAATCACTACGACATGATAAAAGAATGTATTCGACTTTAGAACACAAACAAACACGAAATTTTTTTTGATGATTCGGTAAAAAACAATCAAAACCACACGTTATGCATAAGAAAGCATAAACAACACAAATACCAACCTATATTTCATCCCAAGCTCTTGATACCATTTGTAGAATGTAAATCCTACTTATGTTTTAGAGAGAGAAAGAGATAGAGAGATGGTTGATTTCACACAATTCTAGAGAGAGAAAAATGAAGTTTACTATGTGTAAAATGAAGAACTACTACCCTCTCCATCAAAGGAGAGAGTTTATATACCCAAGCCTATGAGATGGGCTTGGGTTTACATTAGGTCGCCGGCCCATACATTTCATGGGCTCGGTTTTAGGCTTCGTTTAATAAATGTAAATAACTAAACTACGAGCTATCACATGGACTATTGTTGGAGTGACCGATCCTTTCTAATACGTAAAACGTATTTCCAACAGATTTGCAATTCTTCATTCGTTTTTTGAAGCTCAACCACTTCTAGTCTTGCCGCCACCTCTCGTTCCAATCGTTCCTTTTTAGCCTCACGATCCGATAACATTGTTGTTGTAGCAATTCGACCATTGTTCTTTTTGAGACCCCGAAGTGGCGGATGAGCTTGAGGAGCGTTGAACATTGGATTTTCTTGGAACACCGGATGGACGCGGGATCTCATCTTCATTGAAAAGATCCAGATCTAGATCGACTATCTTCCTCTGGGCACGGCGTGTGCGAGCTGAATCGGGAATTTTCCATTTATACTTGTGTTTCAAAACAAGCCAAGCACTTTTGTGTGGAAACTCCTTGTTCCCGTTTTCATCTCGATACAAACTCATCACACGAGTCATCAAATCATCTTGATTTTCTCCACTCAGAAGTTTGGCGTTTTCATAAACTGAATTAAACTTGTGAACCTCGCGGTTCAAAGTCGTCCACTTTCCGGTCAACATATTTTTGTTTCGACCTTTAAAACCCTCAGCCTTAAGCCGGTCGTTATACATATCCATTAATTGGTACAAACATATCGTGTGGTTGATCGGTCCCGACCTTCGGGTCTTCAGATATTTCAATCCAACACTCGGCCAAAACTTCTTCTTCACGTTGGCTCCAAAAAGCACGGTCCGACTTCGGGGGTGGGGGTGGGTCTTTCTTCGGGTTTCGCTTAGCAACACTTTTCTTTCTCCCTTTTTATTTGATTGACCCGCGGGTTCTTCGGGCTCAACTGGCTCATCGGGTTTGTCGTGTGCATCGGGCTCTTGAGGTTCTTGAGACGAGTGTTGAGGAAAGCTTTGTTAATGTTGTTGTTGTGATTGTTGGAATACTTGTGATTGTTGAGATTGTTGGAACCATAAATTGAATTGCTCGGGTGTATAATTAACAACCAAACGGGTTTTGTTGTTGGAAGTTAAAAGGATTTGGTATTTGATTATAGTTAGCGAATGAAGAAAATTTGTTAGTTCTTGAAGTGTTAGATGTTGCGGATGAGGAAGTATTCGGGTTAGACGAAGTAGACAAATTCGGTAGTTGAGTAGTCGAAATTTGATTTTGAGAATCGGAAAAATAATTGTTTAACCATTGATTTGGGTAATAGTTTGGATTTTGACTCATGGTGGATAGAAAAAAATATAGATTTTAGAGGTAGTGAATTATAAAAGAAGTTGTGATTTTTGGTTAATTGTAGAGGGGATTTATAGGTTAAAACATAGGGAAAAAGGTGTTTTTAAGCTTCAAACAATCAAAAATTAATCAAAAAAAGAGCCATTGGAAAAAACGGTAACTTTTTCAAAATTCTTTAAAAAAAAAATTAAAAAATTTCTAACGCATACCATGGCGCGAGCCACGGTGTGGTTGGCTGCGCCATGGTCTCGCACCGTCGACTATAACGTCGGCTGGCAACTGCCAGCCCAAACGCCATGGCGCGAGCGACGGTACAGTTGGCGTCATGGTGTCGCGCCATGGTGGCCACCCAGCCCGCCAGCCACCGTACCGTGCCCTCTTACTCTTATCACATTTATTTAGTAAGCAAATGTTATAAATTTTGTAGTGTGATCCATCATCCTCGTATTAACCATAAGTTATGGAGCTAGGATAGAATTGGTTATCTACTAGGTCATGAGTTCATCCTTGATTTCAAGACTCAAGAGTATACAGCTTTCTACTAGGAAAAGATTACATAAAATAGTTTAACAAGAAACTCAACCCAATTAATCAACTAGTGATTATATGCATTACCCTGGACGGTCAAATACTCAAAATATATTTTCTAACTAGAGAAACGAAAAGGATGAAACCCTGATTTAATATTTGCAAACTGAAATGTGACATTGCTTTTCCTAGTGTTAGTTTCAGTGATATCATAGTGCAATGGGTGACCGGCCGTATGTGACCTCCTTTTATGCATTCGCTTTCCGGTGTCCTTGATACTAGTTCTTGTAGTATACTTTATCCATCTGCTACTCAAACTACAGAGAATCGGATATTTACAAAGCTCTTGGATTTTATATCTGACATATATTTTGTTCCTGCACCAATTCATAGTAACATGCAAGTGTAAATACAAAACCTTTCTTAAAAATTTGTGATATGCAATTCTGCTAACAGTTAGGTAAACAGTGTGTAACTTCTTTTTCCACATATACAACCGTTCATGTAACAGAAGTTTACATGTGATATGCAATTAGCATACTTATTTGTAATGCTTGTGAGGTGTGCTAACCATAGTTAAGAAAGATTTATGGCTAAAAGACAAAAAATTTCGACTTAATTAATCTCTACATGGTATGCAATTAGCGTACTTGTTGTAATGCAAGTTATGGGAGAGTCATTTAGTTTCTATGAGAGGGAAGTTTAACCAACCTGTAACTTAACTCTATGCCTATATATCTCTGTTGCTAAAATGCATCTTCTTCTTATGTGTCAGCTTCTCTTGTGTTGTTATGATTCACAAAGTTAGGATCACTCGAAAACTCTGGTTCTAAGATAGATATGGGAGAACTTGAGGTAACAACAGCTTGACCGACGGCTGCTACTTCTGTCAATCCATTTGGTGCAGCTTGAGTCGTTGAACTCTGATTAGCACCAGCAGGTTCCGGTAAGTGGTTCACTGTATGTGGATTGGCATTTTCTCTTGCTCCAGCTTCTTTTACAGCTTCTGATTCCCCTTCTTGGTTATGTTTTTCCATGTCTAGTTCATCTATGATAGGAGCAGATCCATCGTCTGAAACCTCAACCTGCAAGTCGGAAAGCATGGAACTGCTAGTAACACGGCCTACTCGCTTATTGTTCCCATAAAAGAAATGGATATCGGCTTTTCGCTCAGGACAATGAACGTTTCTTTCCATATCACTTTCTTCTACATTAGCAGGATCAAGGTGCACATCAGTTTCTTTTGTTTTTGATTCAGTTCCATCTTCTTTAGGAAGAACGCTAGCTACTTGTACAGAGTTTTCACCTTTTACTTTTGGATTATTACTCTTGACACTGTCACCTGAAATCGGATGATCCATTTTAATATGTTTGTTGTCACCTCCATCATCTGTTAGCAAATAAGTTTGTACTAGTAGTTTGGTATAGTGAAACCTTATAGTCGGTTTTTGAGTGGTTGCCACAAAACTAAATTTGATTATCATTTGGGTTAGTTTAAACATAATTCTTTAAACAAATCACAGATTTTCAAACAACCAACCAGGCCAGCTGATCATCCAGTTATCACAACTTTAAACAGCAAAAACACATGTTCACATTATCAAATGAAGCCCGTTTTATTACAATTAATAATATAATTATACCATATTTTATAATTGCTTCAAGAAGAGTGAAATAGTACCTACCAGCGGTTGAAGTACCAAGTCCTGTGACATTCTTCTGCTCGGTTGCAAGATCCTTGCAAAAGGATCTTTCATGTTTATCATGTGTGATTTCTGGATGCGAAAAAGCACCCATACTGAAACTTTCATGCCTACAAAATACCGGTTCTTTCTGGTGACCAACCGAAAACTCATCATGGAAGTTATCCGCACTAAGATCAAGCTTTTCTTCATGTGGGTCGTAAGGGAGGTCAAAGGGATTGTGGGCCGCTAACATAAAAGATGGAGCGGAACCAGGAATATTATTGTTAGTGCATGAAATCTCTTCAAGAAACGGGTTCATTTTGGCAATTTTAATTGCAGAAACCTTAACATTATTCTTATTTTCTGTCATCGATTCTTCTTGAAAACCAAGATTTTTCCTTGATCTTCTTCTCACCATTAGACTCTCCAACCTCTTGTTTCTTTCAGCTTCCATAAGCCCAAGATCCATAACATTCTTATGACCGTCTGCTGTCCATTGCACGGCTTTATGACGTGGTTCGCCATCTTTTTCTTCGGAGATATTCAAGTTTGCTTCTTCTAATTTAACCTTGTAATTATTATTAGAGGACTGACACCCACCACTACCAACATTAGATTTAAGATTCACCTCTGGTCTTTCTATTGTAGTTTCCTTAATCAGGTAACTCTTGTCAGACAATAAATCGTTAAGACTCTTTGAAAAGATGTTATCCGCGTCCTGGCCATTTTTGTCTTTAGAGTTTCGTAGCATAAGGTGACTACGATCGCCATACTTAGACTTAAAACTCCTACGAGACTTTGCAAACTTTTTCCTCCTATCATCATCTTCAACGCGTTTAATCTTTTGACGATCAATACCCAATAAAACTCTATAAACAATAAACGAAATTCCAGCAAGGGGGAAGGCATACACTAACAATGTGAAAACCCATGGGAAGAACAGATACGAAAGAAATAATACGAATAAAATACATACAGGAATCGGGTATTTCTTACAACAAAACACACAAGTTTTACACAATATATTCACGGTTTTACATATAAAATTTCGATAATGACTTGCTTCCATGATTATTCTTCCTGATGTGCTAGTCTCACCATATCAAAAAAAAGACAGAAGAGCTTTGAGATGATATAATCAACTAAACAAAGGTGGCAAAAAATAAACAAAACCCTTAAGGGGAATGAAAATGGGAAAAATGGATAAATGTGGTGGATGGCTATCATAAGAATTGGAAGATGCATGAAAGATTTTTTAAGGGTTATTATGTTGGGAAAGATTTCTCTGGTTGTGGCTTTGCTAGATCCTCAAAATCAGGACACACAAAATCACATTTTGGACACATGGTTTATCAAGATTTTCGGATCATGATATAATGAGTGTGAATTATGAATTATCACATTTTTAATATCAAGATTTCGATTTCCCGAATTTCTGGAACATATATAAAAAGGATTTTTTTTTTCTTATCAAAATCAAATCTTTTACTACTTTATAATAGAGGAATTACATGCATGAATGTCTTTAACTAAATATTTACATAATTGTATAATTATTGAACTACTTTTTATTGTATAACAACTTGTTTACTTTTTTTATTTTAATGTAAACATTTACAGTACTTGACAACTAACTGATCTATAAGAACGCCGAATAAATATTTTTTTCTCAATACGTTATGTATGTTAATTGAATGCAATTACTGTGACTAAATAAGCGAAAACTATGATGGGTTTATAAAAAGGTTTATAACTATGAAAAAAATTTATATTTTATTTTAATCATAATAGACAATTATTTTATGTTTAAATAAAATGATGAAGTTTTAATTCTTGAGTTTTTCCAAAAATTTAATTCATTTCACTACAATATTCGCTGTCTTCTCTGGCCAAATTCGCGACGTTTCCCTGGCGACATGTCGCCAGGGAAGATGAATCCCTGGCGACATGTCGCCAGGGAAACCTCGCCAAGAAAGGCTGGTGCGGGATTGTTTCCCTGGCGACAAATTAGGATTTCCCTGGCGACAAGTGGGCCCCGCAAACTCTTTGGTTCAAAAATTGGTGCCACGCTGGAGTTGGTGCGGGATAGTATCCCTGGCGACATGTGTCGCCAGGGAAAATATGGCTGATTAAGGAACTTAAGTTAAACAGGTTATTAAACCTCACTTTTCCCTGGCGACATGTCGCCAGGGAAACTAGACGTTACGTTGACAAGTCAACGCCTGGCGTTGACAAGTCAATGTTCTTCTAGAGTTTCCCTGGCGACATGTCGCCAGGGAAACTAGACGTAACGTTGACGAGTCAACGCCTGGCGTTGACAAGTCAATGTTTTTCTTGAGTTTCCCTGGCGACATGTCGCCAGGGAAACTAGACGTAACGTTGACGAGTCAACGCCTGGCGTTGACAAGTCAATGTTTTTTTGAGTTTCCCTGGCGACTTGTCGCCAGGGAAACTTGGCTGACTTTTTAGAAAGTCAAATAAGCCAAAGTTTCCCTGGCGACATGTCGCCAGGGAAACTTTGACATTTTTTTTTTAGCTGCCTGCACAGCAGGCTGTTTCCAGATTTTTTCCGGAATTTTTCCGGAAAAAATCTACCAAAATCTGGGAATACAAATACAAAACCTGAAGATAAAAATACTAAAAATCTACCACGAATCTAGTACCAAAACACAATAACATGTAACCTCTCGATCAATACAAATACATGTCACAACTTGAGTACAAAGTTCCTAGTTACACTTATTAAACTTGCAATTCGGGGTTTACAATTATTAAACTTGCATGCTAAGGTAGGAAAAACAAGACAAGCATACTAACCATTACCACTCCCACCGGCGCCACTACCGCTGCCTCCCGTGCCACTCCCGCTAGCACCACCCGATAGAAATGCTGCGAACGCATCGGCAAACCTATCGTCACTTCTCATAAAGTTAAACACTTGAGCCCCTTGTTCCAACCGTGGGTCGACGGGAGGAGGAGGAGGAATATAGTGAGCACTCCTTCTCGGCACTATCTGGCCGACACCGGGCATGTGGCCTCGCTGCTTTCCACCTCGGACGATACGGTTGATCTCGTCGTCCGTATATTTTCCTTTAGCCTTCATCGCAAGCATCTCCTCCTAATGAAGTGACAAAAACAAACGACAGTTAGTATATTATATATTAGTCGGGTTGGTACATTATTTATCGGCAAGGAATAGTAAAAAACCAAGGCATATCCAAAAAAAAATTAATTAATTAATTAATTTAAAAAAAAATACTTACATACATAACGCGGTCCGCATCGCAAGGAAAATTCCCATCCTGGTCGGTGTGCGCAATGAAGAAGTGATCAATGACAGTCGGGGGTGGCACATCAGCTTCAATTGCAGCTTGCGTCTGTACATACATAGACACGCATATATAGAATGAAGCAAATTCAAAACAAAAAATCACAACACACCAAAACATATAATCAAAGACATATATGTATGTAAATTAATTATAGAATTTCTCACCACTTGGTCTCGAAGGCGTGCCAACGATCGGGATCCCTGCCGACTCGGCGTCTTCTGCTTAGACCGGTTCTGGGATTTCGTCTGGCATCTTTTCTCGTAATCCGGATTACTCCAAAGTGCGATCTGTTTCTCCCAGTCCTCTGAAGTAATTTCCTCTGGACGCTCGCTGCGGACTCTGTCGATATCTACCCTGCCGGTATCGATATCTCGGACCCAATGCTTTGTCTTGAGCGTATTTTTTCGAGAATTATAACTCTTTGTAAGCATTTGATTGATGTCGCCACGTATTTCCTTCCATCTACCAGGATCACTCTTGTGTGGCGTCAAATTAAACTTATTCTGCATTCATATACAACAAATAAAACAAAAACAGAGTTAGAGTTAGAGATATAATTTATACATTATTTTGTTTATTTATTTAATGGCTTAGTCATTTATTTAATTTTTTATAATAAAAACAACTTATCCTAATAAGCATAAGCTTTTTGAAAACAACTTGTTCTGATAAGCTTATCAGGACAAGCTGTTTGAAATCAGCTTATCCTGATAAGCTTATCAGGACAAGCTGTTTGAAAACAGCTTATCCTGATAAGGATATCAGAACAAGCTGTTTTCACACAGCTTGTTCTGATAAGCTTATCAAGATAAGTTGTATTCAAACAGCCTGTTCTGATAAGCATATCAGGATAAGCTGTTTGAAAACAGCTTATCCGAAAAGCTTATTACATTATTCTCATCAAATATATATTTATTTAAATTTTTTTATATTTATTCTAATTTTTTTATATATATTTAAAAAAAATTTATATGATATAAATAAATAAGATACAATTTGTATATTTATTTAAATTTGTTATTTATTTATATGATATAAATAAATAAACAAATTTATTTAAATATATACATTATTAAATAAATAAACACAATAATGTTATGAACATAAAAATGATAACTGACCTCTATGTTCGCCCAAACCAATGTTTCGATCTCATCAGGGACATCAGCCCAACTTGGGTAGTACAGTGGCACGAGCCTCCTGATACAATCCCCGATGTAATTAGATAAATGCTGAGCATGCGTGCCGCGAGGCCGGTGAGATTTTTCTTCAAAATCTATCGGGACAGGGCCATGCTCACCAACTTCCTCTAACAAATCGATACATCGGCTAATGCCCCGAGTCTTTCTACCGGCCGCTCTGCCGCCCAAATTTTCTTTTCTTTTGCCTTTGCCTGCAAAAATCAAGTGAGTGACAAAGTAATAAAAATTCAAGGCAAGCAACATATATATGCACCAAATTTTTGATTGAGTTACAATAATCCAAATATTCTTACCTTTATTTCTAAATACGGCGAAACAACCGCTGCGGATGTTTGGCGTAGGAGGTTCATCCTCACCACCACCGTCACCACCGTGTGATCCTGCAACATCTGCTGACATCTGTACAAGTACAATTAGCATAACATAGACAAATTCATGAACAAAATAATATAAGCATGCACAAATTCAAATACAACACATCCAAATAAATATACACATTTAAAAAATCCACAACAATTAGATTCATTAATTCAAACAAATAAGTGTCTTTTGCAAGTTACAACTAAAGGTCAATCTTCTTCTTCACTAGAATAAACTCTGTCTTCACCATCATCATCATTCACACGTTCTTCATCACTTAAATCATGAGGGACGTCTTCATCATCAGTAATACCATCGTCTTCATCATCAACATCAATGATATTTGGCGGTGCATCAACCTCCGTTTCGTGGCCATCTATATTCAAGGTCACATCACCCAAGTCATTTAAATCAGTGGAAAGTGGTAGATCAGATGAGTTGTCGAAATGTATAATATCAGGAACGGCATCTGACACTATGACACCCCCGTTGGAAAACTTTTTATGATTAACATGTTCAACGACCTTCCAGTTGGGTTTGTTCTGATCTTCAATGTAGAAGACTTGTTTGACTTGTGTTGCGAGAATGTATTGTTCATCTTTCCAATACTCAGCTCTTGTGTCGGTGAGTTGAGTCATGTTGTTTCTATAGATAAGACGTTTTTTACGTAACATGGGGCGAGTGTCGAACCACTTAACTTTGAACAACACAACACTGAACGACAAATAACGAAACACGAGGATCTGTTGAAGCTGACCATAAGCCATTGTGTTCTCAAGGCCAGGCGCACAAATGCCGCTGTTTTGAGTTGTACGACGTTCATCGCGACTGTGCACGACATACCTCACACCGTCAACTATGCAAGAGTTTATTGAGATTGGATGCGGTGATGGTCCACAAGCCAAAGCGAATAACTCGCTGGTCTGGATAACCTCTGGGTCTTTGTCATTGTCTACGTGACGTTGACGGATCTATGAGGAATAAAGGATTAGGTACAGAAAACTATTTATAATAATATTATTTTTTTACAAGTAAGTACACAAGATAAGTCTAAGTTTACCATTTTCCCAAACCACGCGGAGAATTCTTTTTTCTCGTCTTTGTCAGGATATAATCTGAAAAACGTTCATGGTACTAGAATAAGTCGCTATTGTTAAGAAAAAGAAGTTTCAAAATAAAATAAAAAAACGCGTACCTCTTGAACTCAGAAATATACTTGTCAATTTCAGGACTGTTGTTTAGTACATACCATTCCACTTTCTTGAACTCTTGATAAGGGAACGGAATATACGACTTTTTCCCAAGCGGGTTACATACCGATCGGAACACCTGAAACTGACACGTTGGGGGAGGGGGTCCACATTACGGTCGAGACGATTAAATTTAGTGGTAACATCATCCCGAAAATACTTAGAACAGAAAGTCAATGCTTCTTGTGCAACATAACCCTCCGCAATCGAACCTTCTGGCTTAGCTTTATTTCGTACAAAACCTTTTAGCTCTTTCATGTATCTTTCAAATGGATACATCCACCGGGGGCGGATAGGCCCGCCTTCAATGGCCTCATCAGGTAAATGGATAACCAAGTGAACCATAATGTCAAAGAAATCAGGAGGATATATGAGCTCAAGATCGCACAAAATGTCAACCACCTTTTTTACAGCAGTCAACATGTCATCCACCATTAAAGTTGCAGAGCACAGTTGCTTAAACAAGTTACATAGGTCGATCAGTGGTCTTGCAATCTCAGCAGGCAAGTATTCCTGAAGTGCGAAAGGAAGTAAACGTTGCATCATTATATGACAGTCATGAGACTTCATGCCCGTTATATTGGTATCGGTATCGGTCACTTTGTGCTTGAAGTTGGATCCGAACCCATCTGGTAGTTTAACACTCTTGATGTACTGACAAAACTTTTTCCTGTTCTCTGGTGTGAAGGAATACGAAGCCTGAGGCTTCTTGCACTTCCCGTTTTTACTTTGGGTGAGCCACAAGCTTTTTCGAATGCCCAACTTTTCCAAGTATTGTCTTGCCTTGACAGTGTCTTTAGATTTGTCATTCATCAACAAAGTGTTCAGGATGGCCTCCAACACATTTTTTTCGATATGCATGATGTCTAAATTGTGTCTTAGTGAAAGAAAAGGCCAATACTCAAGCTCGTAAAAAATAGACCGTTTAGACCAGTTAGGCTCAACACGAAAATTGCGTGTTATCTTCACACCCCCAAAATTCTTATGTTTATCGGGCAGTCAATTTGGCAGTGAAGCGTGTTGCTCGTCAATCTGGTCCATGGTAAATGTTCTAGGACGGGGCTGGTGTTCGGGTTTACCATTGAATAAACGTGAAGTCCTGGATTTATGGCGGGGCGGTAAGAATCTTCTGTGGCCAACATAAGCTATTTTGCTTGCCACATGAAGAGATGGAGTGTCGTCATTACATGTAGGGCAAGCCTTGTAACCTTGCCCACTATACCCAGACAAACTACTTCGAGCCGGAAAATCATTGATGGTCCATAAAAGCATCGCTCTCATGGTGAATGCCTCGCCTGTAGCTTGGTCTATAGTACTCACACCATCCCATAAAAGTTTTAGATCATCAATTAAAGGTCTCAAGTAAACATCAATGTCCTTGCCCGGGGATTTAGGGCCAGGAATTAACAGCGTCAGCATTAAAGAACTCTCTTTCATACACAACCACGGAGGCAGGTTGTATGTTGTCAATATCACCGGCCACATGCTGTAAGTCTGACTAAGGTTGCCGAATGGATTGAAACCATCAGCAGCCAACCCTAATCGAACATTTCTTGGTTCTGCTGCAAAATCACCATACTTGGCATCAAATTTCTTCCAAGCCGCACCATCACACGGGTGTTGCATCTTACCGGGCTCCGTACACTTTCCAGTAGCATGCCAAATCATATCCTTTGCACTTTTACTAGACTTGTACAAACGTTGTAGTCTAGGAATGATCGGAAAGTAACGCAGCACCTTCTTAGGAACTTTCTTCCCCGGCGTGTTAGTGTCTTTCCATCTACTTGTATTACACACCGGACAGAAATCCAAATCGGCGTATCCTTCCCGAAATAAGCAACAATCGTGTTCACAAGCATGTATCGAATCGTACCCTAACCCGATCATTTTAAATGTCTTCTTTATTGCATAGTATGACGGTGGGAGCTTGAATCCTCTGCTTGGGGGAAAGATAGTTTGGAACCACTCTAGAATATCATTGAATATGGTATCGGTGATTTTACCTTTGGCCTTATAATGTGTAAACTTTGCCATGAAGTCTAATCGAGTCGCTTCTACACAACCAGGGTACAGCGGCTCATTGGCACTGCGATATAACTCTTCAAACTCGTTAGCTTGAGTCTGTCTGTTACTTGAGTTGGGAGGAGGTGGAGGAGGAATATAGTCCGGAGGCATATAGGTAAGGTCATCAAGTAACGATGTCATGTCAGTTATAAAAGGTTGTCTTGTGTTATCTATTATTGGCAGTGGTGGCGGTGGTGGTGGTGGTGGAGGAGGTGTAGGTGTAGGAGGAGCCGGTTCACCATGGTGTACCCATGTTGTATAACTGTTGTCAAACCCGGACTTCATAACGTGGTTCGAAAGAAGGTCAATATCTACCAGGAGTCTTGTTCGACAACGCTTGCATGGACATGGTATCTCATTCAAATGATTCACAAACTTCCTAGAATGCTTGACAAAATTGGCAAGACCCAATATATATTCTGGCTGATGACGCTCTAACCGTGTCCAACTCTTATCAATGAGTACCATAACTGTGTTTTAACGATACATTTAGTTATTATATGCAACTTAATTATTATATATTTCATAAATAATAATATGTATTATATCAAATTATAAAAAATAATTATAAAATATATAATTATTATTTATAAAGTATATAATTATATAATAATATTTATTAAAAGATATAATTATCAAGTATAGAAAATAGTATGTTCACCTAGCGCAACTATGGAAGGCAATCCTAACCCACCCTTTGAATGTTTCGTCTCATATATGAATGCGTATAACCGATTTACTATTTGAGAAAATTTCGGCAGCATTTCCCCTCAACTCCCCAAATATGTGTTTAAAGACATATTCGTAGGAGTAAAGGAGAAACACTGTCGAAATCATCTCAAATACTAAATCGGTTATACGCATGCATATCCTAAATGAGACAAAACATTCAAAAAGCAGTCCCAAACAGGGGACTTTCCGAAGTTAATTCCTAATAAATTAACTTCGGACGGGTTTTCTATAGGTTGATCAATTTCAGACGGGAATTTTCCGAAATTAATCGCTAAAATCCTAAAACATTCCTAAGGCTTAGTCCAATAAAACATTTATATCAAACAGCTTATCCTGATAAGCCAATCAGGATAAGCTGCTTTCAAACAGTTTGTCCCGATAAACTTAGCAGGATAAGCTATTTGAAAACAACTTATCAAGATAAATCGGGATAAGCTGTTATCAAACAGCTTATTCTGATATGCTTATCAGGATAAGCTGTTATCAAACAGCTTATTCTGATAAGCTTATCAGGATAAGTTGTTATCAAACAGCTTATTCTGATAAGCTTATCAGGATAAGCTGTTATCAAACAACTTATTCTGATAAGCTTATCAGGATAAGCTGTTATCAAACAACTTATTCTGATAAGCTTATCAGGATAAGCTGTTATCAAACAGCTTATTCCAATAAGCTTATCAGGATAAGCTGTTATCAAACAACTTATCCTGATAAGCTTACCGGGATAAGCTGTTATCAAACAGCTTATCCCGGTATGCTTATCAGGATAAGCTGTTATCAAACAGCTTATCAGGATAAGCTTATCAGGATAAGCTATTTGAAAACAGCTTATCGCGATAAGCTTATCAGGATAAGCTGTTTGAAAACAGCTTATTCTGATAAGCTTATCAGTTTATTTTCATCAAATATGCAACATAACGAGTGTTTGGATTTACGTTTAACACTCAAATTAACAAGTTTATACATTCCCGACGACATGTCGCCGGGGAATCTAAAATGAAATACTAAATAAAAAACAATATGTATTATAATAAATTACAATAAAAAAAACAAAAAAAAAACATACCGTTGTAGTCGGGGCTCGGTCGGCTGTGGTCGAGCTCGGCTGTGGTCGGGGATCGGTCGGCTGTGGGCGGGCTTGGCTGCGGTTGGGGCTCGGGCTACAATAACATAAAACAAAACATTAACTATATTAATCAAAATCAAAATCAAAATCAATTAATTAAATCTTAATCTAGAAATAAAAAATTAAACCTTTAGTGAAGATGATGGTGTTTAAGATGATGGTGCGTGGGAGTGGCAGTGGAGGCGTGATGATGGTGGCGGAGTGGCAGCGGAGTGGCGGCGGAGTGGTGGCGAAGTGGTGCACGTGTGCAAGTGTGGTGGTGAGGTGGTGTGACTAGTGGTGGTGGTGATGATAATGATCGTGGTGATAGTGGTGTGGAGGTGATGGTGGTAATGGAGCAGCAGGGAAGAAGAAGAAGAAGAGGAGATGGGTTTTTTTTTGTTAACTGTTGTGAGAAAAGGATAAGGTATCTGGTCAATAATGCGCTTTTTTTCCCCGGCGACAATCCCTGGCGACATGTCGCCAGGGATACTTTTGCCTTTTGTCGTTTAGCCAAAAGCGCGCGTTATTGAAAAATTTTGGAGGGGTGTGACCAAGTTTCCCTGGCGACATGTCGCCAGGGAAACTTGGCTGACTTTTTAGAAAGTCAAGTGAGCCCAATTTTCCCTGGCGACATGTCGCCAGGGAAACTTGGCTGACTTTTTAGAAAGTCAAGTGAGCCCAATTTTCCCTGGCGACATGTCGCCAGGGAAACTTGGCTGACTTTTTAGAAAGTCAAGTGAGCCCAATTTTCCCTGGCGACATGTCACCAGGGAAACTTGGCTGACTTTTTAGAAAGTCAAGTGAGCCCAAGTTTCCCTGGCGACATGTCGCCAGGGAAACTTGGCTGACTTTTTAGAAAGTCAAGTGAGCACACGTTTCCCTAGCGACATGTCGCCAGGGATAGTTTCCCTTGTGACATGTCGCCAGGGATAGTCAAAGATGTCGCAAGGGATAATTTTTGTGAAAATAAAGTTTCTTGTTACTTATGTATTATTATTATTATTTATGAAATAATAATTATTATTATTACAATTTATAAAATAATTATTATTATTTATAAAATAGCTATATCATCCCGGTCAGTTTAATTTCTAAATTCATTCTGATTTATTCCGTTTAGTTTCTCGATTTATTCTAATTCGGTAACCATTTAACATCTAACGTTTAACAAATGCATACCGACTCATCCATTGAACATCTAACATGTAACCAAGACATGGCGAGTCATCCATTGAACATCTAACGTGTAACCAAGACATGCCGACTCATTTATTGAACATCTAACGTGTAACTAACACATACCGACTCATCCATTGAACATCTAACGTTTAACAAATGCATACCGACTCGTCCATTTAACATCTAACGTGTAACTAAGACATGCCGACTCATTTATTGAATATCTAACGTGTAACAACACATGTCGAGTCGTCCATTGAACATCCAACGTATAACAAATGCATACCGACTCATCCATTGAACATCTAACGTGTAACCAAGACATGCCGGGTCATCCATTGAACATCTAACGTGTAACCAAGACATGCCGACTCATCCATTCAACATCTAATGTTTAACAAATGCATACCGACTCATCCATTGAACATCTAACGTCTAACCAAGACATACCGACTCATCCATTGAACATCTATCGTCTAACCAAGACATGCCGACTCATTTATTGAACATCTAACGTATAACCAACACATACCGACTCATCCATTGAACATCTAACGTTTAACAAATGCATACCGACTCATCCATTTAACATCTAACGTGTAACTAAGACATGCCGACTCATTTATTGAATATCTAACGTGTAACAACACATGTCGAGTCGTCCATTGAACATCCAACGTATAACAAATGCATACCGACTCATCCATTGAACATCTAACGTGTAACCAAGACATGCCGACTCATCCATTCAACATCTAATGTTTAACAAATGCATACCGACTCATCCATTGAACATCTAACGTCTAACCAAGACATACCGACTCATCCATTGAACATCTAACGTCTAACCAAGACATGCCGACTCATTTATTGAACATCTAACGTGTAACCAACACATGTCGAGTCGTCCATTGAACATCTAACGTCTAACCAAGCTTGGCTACATGTTCTTCATTCTCACACAACATCTCGTCCGCTATCACTTCACTAAACTGAGAAGCATATGTCATAACGTTCTTATAGCTGGAAGATCTATCCAACTTCTGCAGAAAGAATTTGTTGTTCAGTTTGTCCCAATGTATCATTCGTTTTTCTTTAGCATTTATCACACAAGTAACTGTAGATTCGACAAACGATTTCGAAATCTGAGTGAAAGTTGAGGAAACTGGCAACCAACCGGCATCCGCTGCTGATATCAGTTAATATTCTTCATCAATGAACGGACCATCACTGCAATTCAAGAAAGGTTCCCATTCAGAAGAGAACAGCAAGCAATAAACTTGTCAGCATCTTTGAAATCGATAGTCACACCTAACTCCTTTAACTCCATTCCGTATTGATGTATCCGACTTCCGTAAGAATTATCACTGTCATCGATGAACGGAAGAAGTGCAATTGAAGAAATGGGTAACCAATTTGTACCGGAAAGAATGCAATCATTGGGTGATCTGTAGTCACCTCATTCTGTTCTTAGCCACTTCTCTTCCAATATGCAATCCTTGAGTTCTGAAGGGAATTTGACCTCCATCTGGTTCAACTTTCTACAGCACTCCAGAAACGAAAAAACATTTTGGTTACTAATTGAAGATGACGAAGCCTGTCGCTTGAAAGCATTCTGATGGGCATTTGTACCCCAAGTTTGTTGTCAAGCATTTTGAGTTTTTAACCTCTTCCAACAACTTATCAGATGATTCAAATTTCTGTATGCACTTTAATATCAGTAAGAACGCCTCAGGTGACAAACAAGTCAATAAAGTTGAGGACTAAGCAAATCGGAACGTCACTTATTTGCTTAATAGCGTTCCATTCATCACTAAGCAAAACGGAACCGGTTGGAGTCATATAACCCTGAGACGTTCTAACCCATTCTCCTCCTTTGATACTGCTGATAAAGTCCTCACTAGACAGCTTAGTCTGTCCCAAATACTTGATAAATTTAAGTATTGCCAAAACACTATCTTTCGTAAGCTTCGAAGAAGCTGCAAGAGACCTGAGATGCTTCCCCGTAAATTCACTAGCCTCTTGAATCTCAAACCTAACACCTATTGTTTTCAACTCGTCTTTGTAATTTTTTATCTCATCACCATAAAATTTCTCATCTACCAATGGGATATCAACAAGCACCGATTCATTATGAAGATTATACACCAGTGATGATTCAAGCATGAACGACTCAGAAGGTGGTTTGTACCCAGAACAACCATTCAAATAAATCTTTAACCAGCTTCCGTTTTGAATCGATGACAAAAATAGTTCTGGCAAACAAGTCGCGTAAGTTTGAACAAAAGAAAGAAGCTTTTCATTTGATGTAACCTCACCAAAATAGCTTTCACAACGAGTATAGTCATTTGCCAGCTCAACATAGCTATGTTGCCAGCTCATCTAACGTGTAACCAAAACATACCGACTCATCCATTGAACATCTAATGTTTAACAAATGCATACCGACTCATCCATTGAACATCTAACGTCTAACCAAGACATGCCGACTCATTTATTGAACATCTAAAGTGTAACCAACACATGTCGAGTCGTCCATTGAACATCCAACGTATAACCATAACAAACCGGATCATCTATTGAACATCCAACGTACAACCATAACAAACCGGGTCATCCATTGAACATCCAACGTTTAACTATTGGCGGGAAAACGTTGGCGGGAAAACATTGGCGGGAAAATGTTAACTATTTCCCTCACTTTTTGACCATAAAAGGATTCACACACACTTATCATCAGCAGATCACACACACACACACACTTATAATCTCCTACCAAACTCACCACCACCACCACTTGATTTGGTAGCAGATGGATCCCCGTGAAGCTTATAAGTGTACATGTAGAAAGGGATATATTGTGTTGAGACAGTCACATCAACCTCATAGCTTTGGTAAACTCTACTATGCATGTCCTTTTTCGAAGGTAAACAATCAAATGTTTTAGTTATGTAATACGTGTGATTATTAAATGACATGTCATGTTATTTGTTTACTTTGTAACAGCCAAAAACAAATGATTATGGATGTAAATATTTTAAATGGAAGGATGATTTTGATCTCGAACTCCGTATAAGATCTTCCCCTGGATCTTCAACACCTCAAGGTTCACATCCAAGTTCTTCTACAGGTCATTCTCAATCTGCACCCACTGAGTGCTCAAATTGCAAGATCAAAGATCTAAAGATAAAGATGTTAGAGGCAAGACTAGAAATGGAAAGGCATCCTGAAGACCACGCATGTCAATCGGCTGCAATACTTCATGAGCTTTTAAATGAAATGGAAAATCTTAGCGTTGAGTAGTAATCGGCTGCACTACTTCACGAACTTTAAGTTGATTAGTAATGTCTGTTTTTAAGTTTTCCATTTGATTCCACAAGGGCTATGTATAATATTATGAATAAATAAATGTTTGTTTTATAAATGTCTCATTTTTATTATATAAACGTCGCAAAAATTAAATAACATCGGATCGATAGTTAATATAATAATTATTTGGAATAAATAAATATTTGTTTTATAAATGTCTCATTTTTATTATATAAACGTCGTAAAAATTAAATAACATCGGATCGATAGTTAAAATAATAATTAACAAGCAAACAAAATAAATATATGTCAGGGAGTTTCCCTGGCGACATGTCGCCAGGGAAACATTTGGGATTTGGCGGGTAAAAGCCCGCCACACATTCTTGACATGTAATTAAACATTTGTGTTTAATTTTGAAACTAATCACAAATGGCGACGGTTTCCCTGGCGACTTGTCGCCAGGGATAATCTTGACATGTAATTAGCAAACATACTTTTTGTTAAATACGATGGACGAGTTTTCCCTGGCGACACGTCGCCAGGGATAAGTTGGTCAAAGATTGACTAGGTTTTCCCTGGCGACATGTCGCCAGGGAAACCTTGGAGGGAAAATTTCGCGCTCTTTCACTTGGTATCTGATTTTGGACCGATTATCCCTGGCGACATGTCGCCAGGGAAACTCTAGTCAAACTTTGACCAAAAAGTAAACCTACTTTACCGCCACGTCAGCGTTGTCGCCAGGGAAAAGGGGTTATCCCTGGCGACATTTTGTCGCCAGGGAAACCCCCGTCATCTGTTCTCAACTTTCTTGTAGTGTTTGTTATATAAAGTATTTTATGAAGTTGTAAATGTTTATACTCTAATGAATGTAAGTTTATAATGTCAGAAGGTTTAAAAATTAATTATATATTAATGTATAGACAAAAGTTCCCTAAAAAACATACATTCAAAAAGGAAAAAAGGAAGCAATATTCACCATCCATTTAAATTACAGGTGTATATTAATCTTTTTAAATTTAATTAAAAAAACACATTTTCATCATATTTCTTAAAAATTAAATATATCTCAAACCGTTAATCGCTATAAAAAAATAATTATACCGCTACGACGGGAATTAAATTATCTTTCTATAGATATGCACTTCTATATACTTTCGGCGAACTTTTTGCTAAAAATTTTCGTAAAAAAATCACATGTGATTCTCGAAAAATTACATGTGATTCTCGAAAACTCATGTTTGATTTATTATTCTAAAAATCATATTTGAATTTGTAATGTCACATGCGATTTGTGAAAATCACGTGTATTTTTTTACGAGGATTTCAACATTGAAAAATCGTTAAAAGTATATGAAAATAACCGTCTAATAATGACAAAAGTATTTTTGTTATTACTTTAAAATCACATTTGATTTATGTGAATTACATTAAAATGTTTGAATCACATGTAATTCTGTCAATATATTAAAATGTTTGTTGCCATTAATATAAAATATGTTCATTTTACCGGGGTAGAGTCCCTTTTACCAAAAAAAAAATATATGTAAAACAAATTGGCTTCTGAATTAAATGTGATTTGGTGATAATTACATGTGATTTTGCTTGCATTACATGTGATTCAAGCATTCCAAAACCGTAACTTTTCTAACAAACCCACATTAGATGAATCACATGTGATTTTTTAATCATGTATAATTTGTTTTCATTTATGTAAAATATATAAAACAATTTGGCTTCTAAATTACATGTGATTTTGTTTGAATCACGTGTAATTCTGCTTGAATTGCATGTGATTCGGTGATAATTACTTATGATTCTGCTTGCATTACATGTGACTCAAGCATTCCGAAACCTTAACTTTTTCTAACAAACCCACTTTATATGAATCACATGTGATTTTTTTAATTATGTATTATTTGTTTTCATTTATGTAAAATATAAAAAACAAATTGGCTTCTAAATTACATGTGATTTTGTTTGAATCACATGTAATTCCGCTTGAATTGCATGTGATTCTGTGATAATTACATATGATTTTGCTTGCATTACATGTGATTCAAGCATTCTAAAACCTTAACTTTTTTTAACAAACCTACTTTAAATGAATCACATGTGATTTTTTTAATCACATGTAATCTTGTTAATATATTAAATTGTCTGCTTGAATTACATGTAATTCGATGATAATTACATGTGATTTTGCTTGCATTGAATTACATGTAATTCGATGATAATTACATGTGATTTTGCTTGCATTACATATGATTCAAACATTTCGAAACCTTAACTTCTTCTAACAAACCCACTTTAGATGAATCACATGTGATTTTGTTTGAATCACATGTAATTCGGTCAATATATAAAATTGTTTTTTTGTCATTCATATAAAATATAAAAAGTAAACTGGCTTCTGAATTACATGTGATTTTGTTTTGATCACATGTAATTTTACTTGAATTACATGTGATTCTCTATGTGTTTTTACATGTGATTCATGTAAAATATATAAAGCAAATTTGCTTTTGAATTAGTTATGAGTTTATTTTAATCACATGTAATTATGCTTAAATTATATGTGATTTAATGATAATTACATGTGATTGATCTAATAACAAGTTACTTATACTAAATTCAATATCATAATTTTCGCCAAACCGTAAGTAATTTTTTCAAACACTTGTGATTTGTGTCAAATGACATGATTTTTACCAAATCACATGTGATTTGTGATAAATTTTCTTGATGTATTCAAGTAAAAGTGTATTTCATATATTCAATTAACATTGTGTAAAATAATTTAAAGAAATTGTAAATAAAAAATTTACAACAATAGTTTTAAACACATATCAATGTTATGTTTCTCTTTTCCTTTGAATTTAACGAACAAAGTTTATTTGTATGCAAATTAGTCTCTTTTTTTACAACGTTGACATATCTTTTCGGCTCCACATTAACTTCAAGTGACCTTTCTTCCCTCTTTCCATCATCTTTCTCTTCGCATCACATTTATCTCGAGCTCGTGACGGATTTTGATATACCATTTCTTTATGTATTGCAAATACAACAACATAATATCACATAACAACTTAGAAAATAACGAAATACTTTTCAGATAATTTCTATGTATAAATCACACGTGATTTACACAAAATCACATATGATTTTACATAAATCACACGTGATTCGCACACAAATCACACGTGATTCGCGCACAAATCACACGTGATTTTGATAAAAGAAAATATCATAACAAATTAATACTTCATATTTCAAGTGATAAACATGATAGTCTACCATTGTTATTTCCAGTTTATAACGACAATAAAAAATTCGCACTCAATTTACATTTTCACATAACAAAATACAAAAAAACAATCACTTATAATTTATTTTTTTCTGGATCAAAATATAATTATAAGTGATTCGGTTTATAATAGAAAATTAAATTAAATGTCATTTACAATATATAAAAAACTAAAATTCACAAAAATATATTTCTAAATTAATTCCACACCTAGACATGGTTCGTCATTTTTCAATTCCACCTAAGCATAAACTAAATCTAAAAACTTTACAAAAACATATATTGGCCTTTTGGCACTGTAAACTTCATGCATAATGGAAAATCTAAGCTTTTAACTTGTGAAGTCAAATATCAACATGAGTTTCAAATTCACTATTTAAAAATCAAAAAGTAAAGATATATATTGGTATTGATAGGTTCAAGATCCAAGGACTTAAAAGTGACGACGTCATTATCAGAAAGATAGATCGTTGCGTAAACAGTAACACTAGCACCATAACCGTCTTCTTTATACAGCTTGTAATCGTTTGGTTTTGTGTTGTGTTTGTGGTGGTGTTTGTTAAAGTTATACATCGAGGTTGTTGTTTTTGGGTGATGTTTGTTGTGATTCCGACGACTTTGAATGAAGCAACGGTGACGGTTACGATTTCTGGCATTGTTTCTTGATTTCCGGTGGGTTATCATTTTCCGGTGAGGTGTTTAAGGAGGAAGGTGTTGTGTGTGTTTTTAGGAAGAGACATATTGGTATAAAATGAAGGTTAATCACAGCCTTTGAATTTAAATAAAAATGAACGGATCAGATGCCTTCCTTTCTACTTTTTTTAGACAATATTCTTTATAGATCTTAAGTCGTAATGTATAAAGGTGCAAAAGTCGCTAGGCGCTAGTTGGATGGACGGATAGGGCCTAGCGATTAATCGCTTAGGCGAGGATTAGGATTAGATTTTTATATATAATTATACAAAATTTGGATACTATATGTCCAATTTGACCGGTTCAGCCAATTGTTGTCTCATTTGATCAAATTATGCTTGATTTGGCTGAATTCTAATAATAACCGAGTTGATCGATTTAGCTGATATTTGTCCAATTTGACTAATTTATGCTCGATTTGATCGATTTTTATCCGGTAAATCTGTATGTTAACTGATTTTTATCCAATAAATTGATATGTCGACTGATTTTCAGCTAAAACGGTTAATAAGAACGATTAGAGAGAATTGTATATTGGTATCCGTCTGATTAATTTGTTTTAAAAACAATATATTCCTCACGATATACCAAAACCATAGATATTAATACAACTTAGTAGGATGGAGACGAGGCATAAGCAGTAGTCAGCCCTTCATCCACGTCTTCGTTCTCGAAACTGCAATTGTAAAAGCACATACATGCGTAAGTACCGGAAGTTGACCTCTCGCACACTCCATTCCCGTTTAACTGTTGTAGACACTGCTTACGACAATCTGGGAGAACACAATTGTTTGGGTCCAACACCTTTTTGCATCTATTCTGGGCATCAATCATCGTAATTCCAACTGTTTACACATGTAACACGTGGCTTATATATATAATTACCATATCAAAGTAAATCGATATCACTACAAGTTTGCGTATCTAGTGTCATCATGTGGTGGCCATTTGCCCCTACAAAGTTTATAACATAAGCTAAAACTTTAACCATCTTTGATTTTTAGATTAATTTTATATATTACCTTACTTTCATTTTTAATTTCATATATACCTAAAATGTGATTATAAATGCATATTTTATAATGTTTTTAATATATATTTGAGTATATATGAAATTTCTATTCAAAAGAAATGGAGATATGAAATTGTCCCTTTATTTTTTAATAGAAATTTTTATTTTACTCCTATAAAAGAATAAATAATATAATAATAGTAAGGAGTAACAAATAGCTACTAACTATGATGGTTAACGATATTTTTTATTTTTGAAGAGATTTAATGTTTGATTTTTTATTGTTCTAAATCATGTTATCCAAATTTCGAAATTTGTTTTCTTTATTGACATTAATATGGATTAGGAAAAGAAGTAGGCATGTTTCAAAAGTAAAGCTACCCTTCTAGGCTTTTGATTTTTAATGCCTCTAAAAAATGCAAGAGTTAATATAAATGACATAAAAAGAAAAGACTACTAAAAAATATACATATTCGTATATTCGGGTATTCAATTATTTGGTTGAAAATGATTCAAAAATAAGATTATATGAATTTTTATTTTGAAACTCATATATAAGTTTTACAAAATTTCAAAACATTTGAATACTTAGTTTTGAGGATACATAAAACCATTATTTAAAACTTTAAGTATCTAAAATTTCTAAAACATATTTTTGTTGGAGACGTGAAATAACCTTAAAAGTAAGTCTGTTTTAAATATTATTCAAATAATAACATTTTTGGTGTTACCTAAAAAAGTTTATTCGTTAAAAGGAAAACATCGTTGTTACGGCAACAAAAATTAAGTTAATAACATGACTTTATATTTACTCTGAACATTTGCTCTTCTTAAAAAAATTCTTAATATTGCCTCTCTCAATGCATACATATATGTACCATTTTGAAACAGCAAGTGTAATGTTTTTCAAGGCTTCAAGCTAACATAAAATTTAAGAACAGGAAAATAGATTTGTCAGCAAACCTGTGATAACAAAAGTGAGGATCAACAAGCAAGAGGAAATAGACTTGGCCATCTTTATGAACAATCACTTCAATATTAAATCCGAAAATGTTTTGTCTCTAAGCTTAATCATGGTCGTTTATATAGATAAAATGCAATTCCTTTTCACTTCATTTCATTAACTTTTACAGTCAATAAGCGTAATATTTTAGATGTAGATAATTAAAGCGAAACATCCAATCTGAATGTATAGAGCCGAAATGACTAGACAAAATTTTCTACAATTAATAACCATAATATCTTAAATGTAGATAACTTAAGCGAAACATTGAATCATTTACTTTTAATTTAAAAGAAATTAAATTTTATTAAAAGGACCGGATTAAATTTAAGGGCTTAGAATATCCTCTTATGATCTGTTTGTTTAGTTTTTTTATTAATTCCTGTAAAATTAAAACGTTTGTCTATATATATAATGTGTGTTTCTTGATAAATATATTATTATTTGTTTTATGTGTTGAATTAAGTGCCTGCATTAAAAAAAAATTATTTTTATATATTAAAAAAATACATAAAATTATATGTGAAGAAGTTGGATGATAAATATATAAAATTATAAATTAAGTCACAAACTTAATATAAAAACCCTCCCTTTCATAATTTTGTTAAAAAATGATGTGTTAATTTTAAACACAAAACAAACAAATATTTAATAACTTAATTTACTTACTAATCTATACTACCTTATAATGGCCTCATCAAAAAAGTTAAAAAAAGTTGAATTTTCAACAATTCCTAATTTACATTTTTAACAAAACCCTGGAATATTGAAATTGTAAAACAAATGGAAAGTATACATTTTGATTTTGCCAGCAGTGTGTACAATCCGTGGAATATTAAAATTGTAATACAAAAGGAAAGTATACATTTTGATTTTCCATTAGCTTTCTCTGTAAGCTTCAATATGGTGAAAATAAAACCCTAATACGCACCTCTATTAAAACCCTCCAAACCCCGCCTCTTGAGTTTTATCTATCTCGCTCTCCCCCTCGAACCTAAATCACATATTATTCAATCCCAAATATCTAGCCCGTTCCACCTACTCTTCCCACACTCACTGCACAAAACCACGACAGAATTTGGAGGCGATCTCAATATGCCCACGACCATATATGGTTTAATTATGTGTGAGTGTATTGTGAATTAAATGTCTTTTTGAGGCTGTCCTATATCGATGAAACTGTTATTGATGCTACTTTCGGAGAAAAGGTGAATACATATTTTTAAGATTCATATCTATATTCTGGATTATGCCTAATTTTATGATTCTCTTAATGTAACTTACCTATATAGGAGATATTAGTGGAGCAACGGATGCTGCTACATACTATCGTTGGCTATCGCTGACAATACCTACACAAGACAATCTGTGACCTGTCCATACAAGTTTAATTGGGTCAATACTAAC
Organism: Glebionis coronaria; assembly: GCA_025667525.1. Lineage (NCBI taxonomy): Eukaryota > Viridiplantae > Streptophyta > Magnoliopsida > Asterales > Asteraceae > Glebionis > Glebionis coronaria. Next base: position 461,312,317 of record CM046879.1, on the reverse strand, counting down.
ATGACCAGAAACTGACCTAACTTTTTTTGTTTTGTGCGTGTTGGTAAGATGCCATTTTAGTTCAACTATATTAAAGCTATCACGCCTTTTCAAGAGAATTTGTGTTGTTTTATATTGAGGAAGACTTGTAATAAAAGCGTGTAATTATGACCTGTTATAAGTATGATGTCAATTCTATGTTCTAAATATAATACTAACTTGTATTGTGATTGTCCTGGGGTGGTTCTTAGGCCCTACTGCCTTGAACTTTTTTGGCCATCTCAACTCTCAAGGTCAGGCACACCTGATAAATTTTAGTGTGTGTTTTTTGTCATTTAAAATGTATTGATTCTATCAGATAAGATCAAAGAGACAATTTGATTTCATAGTATTGAAGATTTCGATATTTTAATATAGAGGTATTGACATTGCACTCTAGAAGCGATTACCATGTGAAACTAATTCTAGAGATATGATTATCTGAAGATTAAATAACTAAATGTAGCTAGGATAAGTATGGTTTTGATTATGATATTATTTAAGCATCATTACAAATGTAAATTTCTAGATAGTCAAATTTCAAAACACCCACACAACCATTATTCTGTATAATTGCCTAAATAATTAGAAGAAAAGACAATTTAGGTATATTTAGTTAGTAAAAAAATACCTATTTTTTACGATTTTTTTTCATAAAAAACTATACAAATCGAAGACCCACTTAGTCACATGTTGATGCTTTCACGTTGTGTTTTGAACGTCACACGAAACATTTATCACAATATCGAATGTCGTTAAATGGTTGCTATCAGGATTTTCCGTTCTATGCGTAGATACTCGCTTATTATAACTAAAGTAATAACGTGTATTCCAATAAAGTTATTAAACAGCGACTTAACATGTTCACTATTTACCATAAGGGTCTTTATTATCTTTAACATGAGAGAAATTAATTTTTGTTTTTTCATTTAAACATTTTAAAGGCAGAATATTATGATTTAATGTATTATTAGAAAAACAGTATCAAAACATGATTCTCTAACGCTACAAATACAGTGAAAGAATTATTCGTCCATGAAATTTTATTTTAACTACAAAGATGTTAGGCAATTACAAATTGATCTTGTCTGATATGAGAATTCTGCAAACAATTGAGAATTCTGCATGATATAACACTGTGGTACTCAGTTCTTTTTTTTACGAGGTACAAAAAAGTTGTAGAGAGCCTTATTTCAACTTATGCCCGAAATTGAAAGCAAATCCAGAAAACCATTGAAAAGGAATTTTAGAAATTATGTTATGTTCAGATACTGATGGATTGCATATGAGTGTTAATTTCAACACAAAATATAACATATTACCACAATATAACATATCACTCATTATTTATCGCAAGTCACTTTCGCCGATATGCGCGGGTACTCGTCTAGTTTTCTAATAAAAACTCCTTAAGTTTTTATCAAACACAATTTTAGTTCCCTTACTTTAATAATATAAATAAATGAAAACATGGAAACTTATATGAATAATTAATTAATATGCACTTTTACTTCAACAAAATCACGCGTGTTATGTCAACTTAAAAGCATGAAAACTTATTACGTGACTACTAGTAGAGAATTCGCGCGTTGTAGCGGCATATACTAAATAATAAAAAAAATTGCGAAAATAATTTTAGTTTTGTGTTTTTTCTAATATAGCCGATAATAAAAATATATTGGATTTGCATCACTTTAAGATATGATAAATAAAATCAACCTACCAAATTATTAATATCTTAAAATATTAACATTGTGTTGCGTCCATAAAAAGAAAGTAGTTAGTTAAGTTATACTATATGTAATAAAATGTACCTCCAAATAAGAAAATAAGTTTTTTTATGTGAAATATATATATTTATAAACATGTTTACATTAAGAATTATCTTTGTTGCACTTGTCCCACATAGATATAAGACATAAACAAAAAAAGGTTTATAATGCAAAGAAAAAATAAATTTTCAAAAAATTATGTGAAGATAAATTTATATCTATACTACATTATAAAAGGTGTATCCTTTTGGTTGTAAAATGACTATTTTTAGAATTGTTGAAATTTTAAATGCATAATGTTGAAAGTTGATAAACTAATTTCAGAAATATTGAACTAACAAAAAAAACGCATGGCTGGAGAGTGTATTAGCTGGAAAGTATTTGCTGGACATTTAAATATTTGCAACGCATATTAGCTGGAAAATGTAATACGTAGAAACTATTTGCTGGACATTTATCTCATCTAATTCAAAGTATAGGCTGGAATGAAATATATTTTTTCAAATGAAGTAGAAACTTAATACCATTGGCTTTATAAATAACCATAATGTAGGTTTTTTTTTTTTTTGGTAACCGTGATTTCTGACACATTGGCCGACTAACCCACGGGGTTCGAGCCCACCGCCACACAGACTTAAACCAGGTAAAGCCCTCCCTTTTCAGGAGGTTAGCGTGGCCACTTCAAGTTTGTTTGCACCTAGTGGGAATTGAACTTGAGACCTCACACACTTTGGAGTGATAGCCACAAATCTTTTTGCCACTAGGCCACCCTTGAGTGGTTAACCATAATGTAGGTTTATGTGACAACCGTGGTTTTGAGGTTCGTCACTTGGTCTTACTTTTAGGTTATTTTATGTGTGACTACTTGATTTTTGTGCTTACGTGTTTATTTTGTGTGAACGAGGTTGGTGTGATCATCGTTTATGAGTATAGAGTACTCATAAGTAAATCGAGCAACGGTTAATTCATGTTCATGAGATCACAATTAGTGACTATGAAATGAAATGGTGATATTTTGGTGGTTACGTATACGTATAAGTATTATAGTAATAGTGTATTTTTTTAGGATTTACGGTTTAGCATTTAGAGGTCTCGGAAGAGGAAATTAGTCATATGAATATTTTTCGGGATGGTTTTAAGTCATTTAGGACTTAAATATAAAGTTTATTTCAAAATTTGAGATTTTTTATAAAAGTGTATATTTTACGACTTTTACGGTAAAACGCGTAAATTTGACTAGTTTTACGGTTTTGAGGTTTTGGAGGCTTTAGGAGCTGAAATAAATTAAGAAAAATTAAGGTAATATTATTATTACATATATTAATAATAAAAATAAATAAAAAACGAATTTTAGGGGTGTTAGGTCGGTTTGGGAAAAAAAAGAAAAAGAGGAAAAAAAAAAGGAAACAAGTGTTATAATTGGACTAGGATTCTTGTGTACACTATATAATGTTTTACTAAACAAAAAATAAAAACATAAATCCCTGGAGCTAATAAAATTCGTGGGTTTCACTAAAAAAAAAGTTAGGGTTCTTCATAATTTTGGGGGTTTTTCATCTTTCATTAATCATAAGGTAAAACCTTCAAATCCCTTTTTAATTTAATTGTTTTAATGATTTCTTAATCATTCTTATGATGGATTAGGGTTAGGGTTTATATAAAATCAGTAAATTAATGATGTTATAATCATAATATGATGATCATATAATCTAGGGCTTGTATTAGATGGGGTTATGGGTAATTAATTAGTTCAATTTGTTTAAAACCCGTTATTAAAAACTGGGCAGATTTTGAGTCAATTGTTTTGATCATATCGGGAGTTCTATAAACTCTTATTTAACGATCCAAGTACCCCTGGAAAGCTATTTGAAGTGGATTTCCAATGCAAGAAACAAGAACTAAATTGGAGGTCGGGAAGTGGGTCAAAAACAGGTTACAACAGTCGGAGGTCAAAACAGTTTTGATTTCAGCCTGTTTTCTTTTTAAGTTTTGGGTTGTTTGGGGCACTTAGGGTTGCATTGGGATCTTCTCACGAACGTGAGAGATGGTTTATATATTTTAGTTAATATCTGAACTTGGGCTAAGGTGGTGGTTTAGGGTAAGACCCATTAATGGTAACAAACTTTTAGTACGTTTAAAATCAGGAAATCTGGAATGACAAAAGTAGATATATATATATCGGGGCCTTAACAGTAGCTTTAAGGTTAGGGCAAGTGGGAGGTGTTATCCAACATATGTAAGGGTATAAATATTCCTTTTACAGAAACCATGGGTAGGTTTAAGTGTGCGTTTGAACTAAAGTTTTGAGACCTAAAACTGGGACTGTTTTGGGTAAAATACGAACGGGTTAGTTATTAAACTTAACCAAGTTAAGGACTTGTTAAGGAAGGGTATTGGGGTAATTAGAGCTTATTAATGAGGTATATATGTGAGAATATGCTAGAAGTCCATCATAGGTTAATGAGCCATCTTAGTGATTGGTTCGTTTATTGATTTCGTGTTTTTGGTTTGTTAGCTTGTTGCTAGTGCAAGGACGTGTGAAGGAGCTATCAGGTGAGTGTTCATAGTCCCATGTTTATTTTTGTTTTTGACTTCCAGATGGGATGGAAGAGACACTGTGTTGAGTTGTTTCTAAATTGTTGCTGTGAATGTTTTATGGTTGTGATGGACTTGTGTGTACACTTATGTGATTAACTGCTATGCGATTTTTGATATGTTATTGTGGTTTGACAAGGTAGTGGCCTTGTGGTTTGACAAGGTAGTGGCCTTGTGGTTTGACAAGGTAGTGGCCTTGTGGTTTGCCAAGGTAGTGTCCTTGGGATAGGTACATAGGGTGATCATCTAAGGTACCATGATGTTGTTTGGCAAGGTAGGAGCCTTTGATTGGTTTGGTATGATTGGTCTTGATTGATAGTTGTTAATACATAATTGTAACACATTGTCCATATGTTCTTTTGTTGATGATTGTTATTCACAGCTTGTAACTGATTTAGCGTTGGAGTCTAAACCTATGACTCTCACCAACTTTATGTTGACGTGTTTTAGTGTCTCTTTCAGGTGATACTATGGTTAAGCATGAGAAAATAAGTGGCTAGGATGGGAGAAGCATAGGATTGCATGTAGAAGGAGAATCCCCGTTTCCTTCTTAGTTTTATTTGATTGTTCTTTTAATAAGTGATACTGTGGCACACATTTGTTTTTTGGTATGTTATTTGTTGTCTTGGGTAAGAAGTAGGACTATTACTTACTTACCTAGACCCCTTGCATTTGTTGAGATATTGTCATGACCTTCGTGTCACCATTTTTATGACATTTCTTATTTCATATAGTTGTCTCTATAGACACGCCATGTTGTGATGATATCCATACGTCGCGCCCCATGTTCCGCCATGGTGGGGTGTGACAGAATGGTAATCAGAGACAATGGTTATAGAGAATTAGGTTGCCTAGTCGCGTAGCCTAGTCTATAGCTTAAGGGTCCCTGCATATAGGCGTCATAGGAGTATGTGTGCATTTATTATAATTGATGTGTTTGGATGTTATTTATTGCGATGTTTTGACTAGTATGAATTGAACCGTAGTATGTTCATACTTAGTCACATGTTATTTTCTTTTCGGGTTTATGACTAGTGCGGGTTGAACCATAATCGTTCACGCTAGTCACTGTTGTATTTTGCTTCAATTGTACATTATAGTACATAATTTAGTACAAGGTAGTTTCTATCTTTTATCGAGTTATTTTACATACCTAAGGTATGTTACTTTTCTTTTGATGTTTAAGTCATGTTCCCTAAGAATCGTATGGTGGTTCGAGCTACTAGGAGTACACGGGTAGGAAGGATTTTAAGCTGTTTCCACTCTTACGGGTGACATGACTTATAACTGATTATGTTTTCGTTTTGGATTTAGTTTATGCTGTTTTAGCTAGACTATGGATTTTTGTATTCCAAGAGTATTACTATGTTATTTTAATAGATGGAGTTTTTGACCTTATTGTTTATGTGGTTATGAGCTTATGTGAGTAGATGGATTTATGTGTTATATGTTGTATTGATTCTTATAAGTGTCATCATAAGAGGGAGTGCATTGGGGAAAGGGTAATTCTATAAGTATGGTGGCCAACATAGTTATACAAGTACCACAACTTCAATGGGTTCTCAAGTATGATTGCATGAAAGAGGGTTAGTACATGCTTGTATATGGTGAGATGTAGAATTTGGGTATACGTATTATATATGAGTTTATGTAATGGCTGCCTATGATATGGATATTGTTCTTTTTGTGTTATATGTTTTGGATTATAGTTGTGTTGTGTGATTATGGGGTCACACGATATGGTTTGGTTTTGGAGGTGGGCTTTATGTTTTGTTGTGGCACGGTGAGATGGTGATTACTCGTATGGAAAAACGAGCGTATAAAGCAATTGATTGACTTGACATGTATGATAACGGGTATGTTTGGGAGATTCGATAGGTATATATATGCGGATGTATATATACTACTACGTGTTAGGTTATGGTATATGGTCGTTCACTAGTTATTATAACTTGAACGTACCTTGTGTTTGTCGTGTTTTATGGTGCTGGAGTCTGTTGGAGTTCCAACGACGTTTTGAATCTTTTGAAGTGTGTCTTGTAGCGTATTCTTTGAGTTTCGTATTTCACGTGTACGTTTTAAAATGGTGTTTTTGGTTTCAAGTCTATTGAAATAACTTGGGATTTCTTTTGTGATAATGAAATCTTTTGTGTTGGGTCTTGCATTTCTTTTGGTCGGTATATATCGAGTTAGATGGTTGGTTGTGTTCGGTAAAATAAGGGTAAGGTGTTGGAGTCGTGTTTGAAACAAGATGTAACATAAGACTTCTTTTTAATCAACACTTATATATTTCAAATTCTAAAGGACTTTCTTTAAAATAAAGCGAAGTAAAATTTCTTTCTACTTACATAGTTTATATAATTGGGTTTAGCCGATTCACGTCATTTATAATTATTAATACAAGGTTAAATTGAGTTTATAAAGGTTACACATACAATTATATCTGTCATTTAAAAGGATTACATTAATCATTAAGTTTATTCTTTAGTTTTTTTTTAAAAACAACTAGTATAAAACTGATTTGGTCATAACTTGTTCGTTTTTAGAGCTTTTTGAGTGATTCAAAAGCCAAAAATTATGTACTCGGAACGTACTTTTCAAATATTCAGAATGTATAGTCATGGGAGGTTAGTATCTTGGCCGAAATTATTGTGCAAGTGTCGGGTTAGAGGTTGAGTTTGAATAGTAGTTTTTTTTTTGATATGGGATGCACGGGATACCTTGTTTTTTAGTTGAGTTTTGAGTTCGTCAAGAGGGTTGTTTGTAGATTGTTTGAGTCACATGGATGTGGGAGGTAATAGTAAATAAAAAAAAAGATATATATTCTTTTGGAAAAGTCGATCTTTTGCACGGTTTAAATAATATGTCGTGGGGCATAATATGTATGGTTACCATTGGGTGTTTCGTGGATTATTTTTCGTTGTCATGGGTAATTTTGAATTGATACACATACTGGGTTTGAGTTTTCTTTTGAGTCTCGTGGTTTTGACTTGTTTTAACTGGTGCACGTGAAATGTCGTTAGTTATCCGTGGGTTTGATTCGTTGATCGTATCTGGTGGATTCAGGATGTAGTTTTGGTTACGTATTGTTCGAGAGCGTTGAAGTAATCGTATGAAAGACTTGGTCGCGCCTACACGCTTAAGTAGGTGACCATGAGAGAACGGTCGGAATGCCCTTAGTGGGGAGGAAAGAAGTTCGTAGACGAACTAATGTGGTCATGAGGTCTCTTAGGAGTGTCAAGGGGGATGAATAGAGGTTTGCAGAATGTATGGTTATTGGTACAAGTAACGCGCCATAGAGAGTGTTGGGAGGGGATATTGTTCGTAAGGCATGTATGCTTTCTGAAAATTTCCTGAAACTTAGTAGGTTTGCCTATTACTTTGAGGTAGAACCATGAATAGAGCAAGTAGGAGAGGTGAGAAGAGTTGTAGTTAGTGCCTTTCCAAGGCAAATCGTTGATGGAGTGATTTAAAAACAAGAGCTGTTAGAAATTGCAAGAAATTTATTCGTATTGCCGCTAAAAGAGGGTGTGAGGAGGACATAGTTGAAATTGCTAAGGATGTTGTATGAACGCTTTGGGTTTACGGTTATGCATTTGGCTTCACCAAAGCACTAGCGGTTCTCATGGAGTCAATGAACCGAGTGTGCATGAACGTATGTAAACGAGTTGTCATCGGGAGTATCGACGGCATCTTGATCTACTCAAATCTAAGAAGGGGAGTGAGGCGAATTATGTGTCGGTTTTGGAGTGGAGTTAAACGTGAGATTTTCAAGTGTGAGTTTTAGGATTAAGTTGGCCAGGACTAGTAGTCAGAGATGATGGCATATCGTGGAACCAGCAAGGGGCGAAGTGAAGAAGGACGAGGAAGCATTTTGGAGGCTGAAGAGGTGGATTCAATGATGAGCAGATCTTGGCATTATCGGAAGGACTGGATGAATTCGCGAAGCATGACGACACGTGGAGCAAGGATTTGGATGTGTACGAGAACGACAAAGAAAGGAGATTGCTTATACGTTGCAGAACTGAAGACTTGGAAGAACTAGATAAGACTTAGTCAGTGGAGTTGGATTGTTATATCTGCCTAGAATGCTAGAGGCATTTGGTGTACGAGACGTGGATAATGATCTATACGGATCATGAACATCTCCAACACATATTTAATCATCTTGATTGAACATTTGGCAAAGGTGATGGGTGGAGTTAATTGATGGAAGAAAATTGCAAGGCCAAGTACCATCTGGGAAAGGAAAGCATGGTTGATGAGACATGGAATAAGAAGAATGAAGTGAAGCTAAGACGAACTTGAACTATAGGGATGACGTATTAGGGCGGCTTGGATGAAAGATGTAGGTTGCACGAGTTGAGTTGTCTAAAGCAGAGAACGCGTCAACATGTATGTTGCGTGGCTTGGACAATCATATGGAGAAAAGGACGTAGACTATACTTCCTACATAGATAGGAGTAGCTTAGAAAGGGGCGATGTAAGGACGAAGTTGGTGGAAGGGATACATAATGCGTTGGATGATTAAGTACGATGAGAGTTGGGTGATAGTCGATAGACTGACTAATTCATCACCTATTTCCAGAGGAATGAGAAGTCACGTAGTTGGGAAGTTGGAAGAACTAATGGATCTATGAAAGACCGTCGTAGGTCACTTTGTAAGGAAATTGGAATTTTTAAGTAGTTTGGAGTACGGACTGAAGGGAGTTGATGAACATGATTGGATATGAGTATATCCAGCTAACTTGGAAAAGGATAGACAAGTGAGATATTTGTACAACCTTAGGAGTTACACTGAGGGTATGGGTGATTGGTTTAGAGGGAGTTATAAAACTCTTTAGCGATGGCTGAGTTTTCATATAACGATAGTTATCATACTAGAAGTCGATAAATGCCATTTGAGGCACTATGTGAAAGGATAGGGTGAGATGTCCCCATTGTGGACTAGAAATGGTAAAAGAGGCTACTAATGTGGTAGTGATGTTTGTGGAAAGGATGAGTGCAACAAGGGATGCTATATATAAAGGAGGAAACCACTAGAGTTAGTGACAGAGTTATGTATGAAGTTTCACCCATAGTAACGGGTGGTATGATTTGGTAAAATGGAAGAGTTGATGTAGAGTTTTGTAGGTCCATTTATGATCTTTGGAAAGATCGGACCAGTAGATTATGGGTATAGAATTACCTGGGGGGAATGAGTTGTATACATGATACATTTCATGTATTGGGGTTGGTAAATGTTGTTTGAGGATGCATATTTGCATGTCCGGTTATTCAGGTTTTGTGCTAATAAGAGTCTTGTTTAATCGAAGAGTCATTTGCGAGATTTATTGACTGTGAGGTCAAGAGTTTGGCAATGGGTTTAATTATTTTTGGTTTGTACATGTGGTATCTTGAAACTTGAACTAAAGTTCACGTGGAAATGAGAGGAGTTCATTTAGAACAAGTATCCTCGTGTGATTTGTTGTCTGTGTGTTGATCCTAAGGAGTAAATCTCGGGACGATATTTCTATTAGGAGGGAGTGATGTGACAACCGTGATTTTGAGGTTCGTCACTTGGTCTTACTTTTAGGTTATTTTATGTGTGACTACTTGATTTTTGTGCCTACGTGTTTATTTTGTGTGAACGAGGTTGGTGTGATTATCGTTTATGAGTATAGAGTACTCATAAGTAAATCGAGGAACGGTTAATTCATGTTCATGAGATCACAATTAGTGACTATGAAATGAAATGGTGATATTTTGGTGGTTACGTATACGTATAAGTATTATAGTAATAGTGTTTTTTTAGGATTTACGGTTTAGCATTTAGAGGTCTCGGAAGAGGAAATTAGTCATATGAATATTTTTCGGGATGGTTTTAAGTCATTTAGGACTTGAATATAAAGTTTATTTCAAAATTTGAGATTTTTTATAAAAGTGTATATTTTACGACTTTTACGGTAAAACGCGTAAATTTGACTAGTTTTACGGTTTTGAGGTTTTGGAGGCTTTAGGAGCTGAAATAAATTAAGAAAAATTAAGGTAATATTATTATTACATATATTAATAATAAAAATAAATAAAAAACGAATTTTAGGGGTGTTAGGTCGGTTTGGGAAAAAAAAGAAAAAGAGGAAAAAAAAAGGAAACAAGTGTTATAATTGGACTAGGATTCTTGTGTACACTATATAATGTTTTACTAAACAAAAAATAAAAACATAAATCCCTGGAGCTAATAAAATTCGTGGGTTTCACTAAAAAAAAGTTAGGGTTCTTCATAATTTTGGGGGGTTTTCATCTTTCATTAATCATAAGGTAAAACCTTCAAATCCCTTTTTAATTTAATTGTTTTAATGATTTCTTAATCATTCTTATGATGGATTAGGGTTAGGGTTTATATAAAATCAGTAAATTAATGATGTTATAATCATAATATGATGATCATATAATCTAGGGCTTGTATTAGATGGGGTTATGGGTAATTAATTAGTTCAATTTGTTTAAAACCCGTTTTTAAAAACTGGGCAGATTTTGAGTCAATTGTTTTGATCGTATCGGGAGTTCTATAAACTCTTATTTAACGATCCAAGTACCCCTGGAAAGCTATTTGAAGTGGCTTTCCAATGCAAGAAACGAGAACTAAATTGGAGGTCGGGAAGTGGGTCAAAAACAGGTTACAACAGTCGGAGGTCAAAACAGTTTTGAATTCAGCCTGTTTTCTTTTTAAGTTTTGGGTTGTTTGGGGCACTTAGGGTTGCATTGGGATCTTCTCACGAACGTGAGACATGGTTTATATATTGTAGTTAATATATGCACTTGGGCTAAGGTGGTGGTTTAGGGTAAGACCCATTAATGGTAACAAACTTTTAGTACGTTTAAAATCAGGAAATCTGGAATGACAAAAGTAGATATATATATATATATATCGGGGCCTTAACAGTAGCTTTAAGGTTAGGGCAAGTGGGAGGTTTTAGCCAACATATGTAAGGGTATGAATATTCCTTTTACAGAAACCATGGGTAGGTTTAAGTGTGTGTTTGACCTAAAGTTTTGAGACCTAAAACTGGGACTGTTTTGGGTAAAATACGAACGGGTTAGTTATTAAACTTAACCAAGTTAAGGACTTGTTAAGGAAGGGTATTGGGGTAATTAGAGCTTATTAATGAGGTATATATGTGAGAATATGCTAGAAGTCCATCATAGGTTAATGAGCCATCTTAGTGATTGGTTCTTTTATTGATTTCGTGTTTTTGGTTTGTTAGCTTGTTGCAAGTGCAAGGACGTGTGAAGGAGCTATCAGGTGAGTGTTCATAGTCCCATGTTTATTTTTGTTTTTGACTTCCAGATGGGATGGAAGAGACACTGTGTTGAGTTGTTTCTAAATTGTTGCTTGAATGTTTTATGGTTGTGATGGACTTGTGTGTACACTTATGTGATTAACTGCTATGCGATTTTTGATATGTTATTGTGGTTTGACAAGGTAGTGGCCTTGTGGTTTGACAAGGTAGTGGCCTTGTGGTTTGACAAGGTAGTGGCCTTGGGATAGGTACATAGGGTGATCATCTAAGGTACCATGATGTTGTTTGGCAAGGTAGGAGCCTTGGATTGGTTTGGTATGATTGGTCTTGATTGATAGTTGTTAATACATAATTGTAACACATTGTCCATATGTTCTTTTGTTGATGATTGTTATTCACAGCTTGTAACTGATTTAGCGTTGGAGTCTAAACCTATGACTCTCACCAACTTTATGTTGACGTGTTTTAGTGTCTCTTTCAGGTGATACTATGGTTAAGCATGAGAAAATAAGTGGCTAGGATGGGAGAAGCATAGGATTGCATGTAGAAGGAGAATCCCCGTTTCCTTCTTAGTTTTATTTGATTGTTCTTTTAATAAGTGATACTGTGGCACACATTTGTTTGTTGGTATGTTATTTTTTGTCTTGGGTAAGAAGTAGGACTGTTACTTACTTACCTAGACCCCTTGCATTTGTTGAGATATTGTCATGACCTTCGTGTCACCATTTTTATGACATTTCTTATTTCATATAGTTGTCTCTATAGACACGCCATGTTGTGATGATATCCATACGTCGCGCCCCATGTTCCCCCATGGTGGGGTGTGACAGTTTAGTTCAATTGCAAACAGGAAATATAATACAACAAAACCCAACAACCAACACAAGCCCAGTTGGCCCAATATGTGACGCAGCTGTAGCAATTAAAAAGCCCAAAAATGGCCCATAAAAAAAAAGATGAGATAGATAGCGTACAATGGAAGGAGTAAAAAGAGGGAGATCCCATCCTGACCTTTTTTTAATCCCTTTTCCCTGCGTATTGTTATATTACTATATTAGTAGTTTAGGATAGTTTTTTTTTTCATATATAAGTATCCGTCTTTAATAAAAATTGATACGCAGTTTTTTTTATTAGAATAGATCAAATTTTATATAATACGCAGCCTCAGCTTTTATATTATCTTTTCATGATTGTCTCGTTTTTTTCTTTTGTAGCGTATATTAGATCAGGTTATTATTTCTTGTATTTTTCAACTACAACGCAGCGCGTTTTTTTTATCTTGTCGGATTTCAGTTTATGAATAAAAAATCAACTTTGTTTCTTCTTGTTTCCTTGCATTTGATTTGGTTTACATAAAAGTTTGTGTCGATTATTGTTTCGGTGTAGAAGACGAGATACCCATTTTGTTTGAATGTCCTTTTTTTAAGATTTTTGCTGGTTGATTTTGTTTCGGTTGATGTAATTTTAAATACGGGCTGATGTTTGATGAGGTATTGATTAGGATTGTTGTGATTCGGTAGGCTGTAGATGAATATTTGAGTTGATGTTTTGGCTATTCAGTTTGTTGGCTAAATGAGAATTGATCTCTCATTAAGTTTTGGTGTCGGCTTATATAGCTCTTTTCATAATAAGCATCTTTGTTTATAGCTTATTTAGCTTAAATTGGTATTCATTTTATTAAATTGTGAAGTACCACATAATGTTTTGTTTTAGGGTGTGGTTAGAGGGTGTGAGATTCAACAGTAAGCAAAAATATATATAAGATAATGTTTTCAAAAATTTGTCTACAAAAGGTTTTGAACACTTTTCGATCAATTTTCTTAAAATTTATCACTGTACTAATTTGTGTTTTTAGTAATGGTTTACATATAGTATTTAATATAGGATTTGAATTAATTAGTTTACTTTTAAAAGAGTCAGTTATAATATATAAGTCTTCATGAATTTTTATTATTAGTAAATTTCTTTTTTTTAGATAGTTTTTAATAGTTTTATAAAATTTATATCAAGTTAAAAAAAAATAATTTTTATAAAGTTTTAAAATGTCGTTTATTCCGATCATTTTTTGGCTTAAAATCACGAATTGGTTGAGTTTTGTCCGAGAAAAGTGGGAACTATTCCGATCAGGTCATCGGAAAAGGGTTTATAGGACATTCCGATCAGTGTAATCGGAATAGGGTTTAGGGATTCCGATTTTGGGTACATTCCGATCAGGTATTCCGATTAGGTATTCCGATTAGGTATTCCGATCAAGGTATTCCGATTAGGTATTCCGATTAGGTATTCCGATTAGGTATTCCGATTAGGTATTCCGATTAGGTATTCCGATCAAGGTATTCCGATTTGGTATTCAGATTTGATATTCCGATTTGGTATTCAGATTTGATATTCTGATTTGTGCATTCCTATAAGGACATTCCGATCAGCATTCAGATAATCACATTCCGATCAGCATTCCTATAACGTATTCCGATAGGACATTCCGATCAGCATTCAGATCACTATTCCGATCAACATTCCGATAATCGTGTGTAATTTTGACTTTGAATTTTTGGTTTATCGAGGACATATTTTAGGGGATTTTAACATTGTTTCTCGACTTCAACTCACAACAACAAACACATTTACTTTCTTTCATTGATCGATCAACGTTTGTAAATCTTAACTTATTGAAATGGAGTACACATCTCTTACGGATAAGTCCATCCTCTCGGGTACGGATAATCATCCACCAATGTTGGTGAAGACTATGTATGAGGAATGGGCTTCCCGAATGGAACTTTATATGTTGAACAAGGAGAATGGACATCTAATCTGGGCATCGGTGCTCAATGGACCATTAGATTATGGTACAGTGACGGAAGGTACGACTACTCGTCCTCGCACAACGGGTGAGTTGACTGGAGATATGAAGATTCAAGATAAATGTGATAAGTATGCTACAAACATCATTCTCCAAGCCCTTCCTCCAGATGTCTACAAACTCGTCAGCAAACACAAAGTTGCCAAAGAGTTATGGGATAGAATTCGGGTTCTAATGTAAGGCACCTCGTTAACTAAACAAGAACGAGAGTGTAAGCTTTATGATACTTTTGATAAGTTTGCCTATGTTCCAGGGGAGACTCTCAATGATTACTATCTGAGATTTACCCTATTGTTGAATGAGCTCAATATCTATGGCATGACAATTCCTACCTTTCAACTGAACACCAAGTATTTGAACACTCTTCCTTCAGAATGGAAAAAATACGTGACGGATGTTAAACTGGCTAAGGACTTGCATAACACCAATGTGGATCAACTTCAAGCTTTTCTTCAACAACACGAATGCCATGTGATCGAGGCTCGTTGTCTACACCTCAAGTTCATGATCCACTTGCAATGTATGCTTCTCAACAAAACATGGCTTATACTTATCAACAACCATCATACTTGCAGCAGCCACCACCACACATCTATCAGCAACCATCTTATCAACCACCAATGATGCCACAACAAGAATATCAACAAAGTGTTCATCAACAATCTTTTCCACAGCAACCACAATATCAGACATCATTATCACAAGCCAACACTTCTCGAATGGGCTATACTCCTTAGCAAGGATATTTTCCTATAGAAGCACAACCAGCACAAGCTTTCTACTCTAATGAACTTCCACTTATCCAAGCACCGGTCTTTACTCCAAATGGTACGCCAGCTGATGTTTTAAACCATCTCACAACCTATTTGTCAAAACTTGTTGCAACTAGAGGATTTCCACCAACAAACAATCAGCTCCGCACCTCATCAAATCCTCGATAACAAGCTACTGTTCAAGATGGTCAAGTAACAGTGCAACCTATTCAGGGAAGGCAAAATTCATATGGACCTCCTACAAGGACTGGGAACAATCAAGCTGTGAATTCTCAAGCTAGTGGAAATGGAAGTCCCATTGGTCCTAAAAAGGTTGTGACTTGCTACAATTGCCGAGGACAAGGTCATATGGCTAGGGAATCACTCAGCCGAAAAGGAGAAGGGATGATGCATGGTTTCGTGAGAAGATGTATTTGATTGATGCTCAGTCTAAGGGGAATATTTTGGATTCAGAGGAGTTAGCATTTCTTGCAGACCCAGGGGCAGCAGATACTGAAGGCATTGCAGTTGTTTCCACTTCTAATGCAGCTTATCAAGCGGACGATCTTGATGCATACGATTCGGATTGTGATGACATTCACTCTGCCCAAGCTGCTCTCGTTGCTAATCTCTCTCACTACGGTTCTAATGTCATCAGTGAGGTACCAACCACATCTAATAATACTGATGATAACCAACATCAAGTTGGGCATGAAAATGACAACCTCGAACAGCATTCGGAAACTAGTAACTCAAATGATGTGGTACCCAATCCTATACATTTGAGTGAACCTCAACCAAATGCTACGACGGGTATGGCATCTTATGCTCAACATGATTTGGTCATGGTTCCTAAACATATTATTGATCAAATGCATATGGCCCTCAGACAATCCGTAGATACGAACTCCACCCTAACTGCTGAGCTTGTGTTGCATAAAGAAAAGGTCAAAGCTTTTGAAAGGGTCCTTCAAGCAGAGAAAATAACATGTTCTGAATTTGACCAATTTCGTTTTGAAAAGATTGAACACTTGAAAGAAATAGAATCATTAAAAGCTAATCTTTCCAATGAATTAAAAGAAAAAGAGTCGGTTGTCAATGATTTTCAGAAACTTAAAATGGATTTCGAAACTCTCGAGTCTAAAAAGGTTGAATCAGAAATTAATGCTACCAAACTTCTTAAATTTAAAGAACAACAGCTTTTAAAACAATACGCTTCCACAGAAAAGGTTCATCTTTTAACTAAATCATTTAAAGAACTCGAAAATAAGCGTCTTCAAGATTTACCACCTAATCCAGGTTATGCAAAACAAGCTCAGGAACATATTCCCGGTCTTTATGATATGACCATAATTGGCAAATCGAAAGAAGCACCTTTTGTTCGTAGTACTGAGGAGACACAGTCACTTGCGGATGAAACTCATTCTAAAATGATTTCAAAATTCCATACAATTGATTATGATCAACATAACAAAGATCAATTTTCGAAAAAGACACGCATTCGCTTACAAAAGGAATTAGCTGAATTGACAGTTCTTGTGCCCCAAAGTTTGTCAAATGAAAACCTTCCTAGTACGTCTCCTACACTTGTTAAAACGGATTTAACGAAGTTAATTCCACCGGTAAGTAAGGCGTCCGTTAACTTAAATGCGGTACACCAACACTTAGCCAATTTTGACAAGGTCATTTTGGAACGTACGACGGCTTCGGCCATAACGGAAGGTGAATGGAACTTTGAGCACACTAGAGCTGCGTTCCGAAATGAAATTGCTCCGTTTGTAGACAATGTTAAGATTTGTTTTTGGAAATAGAAGAAGTTAGACGTGTTTTCAATAAAATGGAAGATGCTTTTGAAAACAGTTTACTTGAAATAGAACGGGTTTCACGCCAAAATGATCAGCTTCTGAAGCAAGTGATGTCTCATGATATAGTTTCTGTCTGTGTGAATAAAAGTATTGATAATGATTCTATTGTGCATAATGTTGAATCTGTGGATAATGTGGTAGATAGTAATTGTCACGAATCTGACGCTGAATTTTTAAAGCTTCAAGACTCATATTCTTCGCTTTCAAAACGTTTTGATGAGATTCAAACACATTGTATTTCGCTTGAATGCAAGCAACAATTTATTCAAGAAATCTTTGAAACGTCATTCGAAGGTGTTAATATCGATGATGCAAACTTTGAAAAGAATTTTCAATTGAATTTACAATCAAAACAGCGTCGGCCAAGTGACAAACTTGCTAAATCTTTGCCGATAGAAATAGAGAAATCTAATGAGCTTAACTGTGT
The DNA here is from genome assembly GCA_025667525.1 of Glebionis coronaria. Classification (NCBI taxonomy): domain Eukaryota; kingdom Viridiplantae; phylum Streptophyta; class Magnoliopsida; order Asterales; family Asteraceae; genus Glebionis; species Glebionis coronaria. The sequence goes on along the minus strand of CM046879.1, from coordinate 461,294,742 downwards.
GAACATACTTGAGGCCGCTGAGAATTTTAAACTGGATCTAGATAATCGAGTTTCCAAGATTTTGTCCAAAGTTGATAACTTAAAACAGAAAAATACACGACTTTTCGATTCAGTAAAGCCCGCATGTGTTGATACCACTGCACATAATCAATCATTGATTGAACAATTGAATTGAAAGTCGGTGGAAATATCTGATTTGAGGGAACAAATTTGTGATAAGAATCTGGTCTTGGCTGAGTTAAAGGAAACACTTCGTACTCTAAAAGGTAAGAATGTTGTGGATAACGCAGCCACTGTCTCAGCATCGTCCTCTAGTGCACTCAAAAGGAACCTTATAGCCGTCACACCACTTAACAAGGGCCCTAGGACTAAACCATCTCAAACTTTGGTCACTAAAGTTAAGGCGGAATCTAAACCAACTTCTAATATTCTCGTGTTGCCTTCTACAGGATTAAGCACCACTACTAAGGCTCAAAGATCTAAGCTTAAGAGAAACAAGAAGAATGATAGGATCTTGCCCCCATCTAGTAGTCAAGTGAAGAAGAAAGTAGAAGCCCATCCTAGGAATGTTATTTCTGTTTTGAATAAAAAGAATCATGTAGCTAAACCTAAAGGCTCTGCGGTTGTGCAGCGTTCTAAGCCTAGTGTGAATTCTAATTTGAAATGTTGGAATTGCAATGAATGTATGTTTTCTAGTCGTCATGATTCTTGCCTTATTGACCATGTGAATGAGATGTGTGCCTTGAAAAATGGATTAGAATGGAAACCGACTGGGAAAGTGTTAACCCAAGTTGGCTGGATGTGGCTCCCCACTGGTAGAACTTTCACTATAGTAGGAAATACATGCCCTTTGACTAGGATCACTCCCACTAAAGCGAAGAAAGGGTGCCCTTTAACTAGGAGTACCAAGGCTACCAAAACACAAGCGTGTCCTTTAACTAGGAACACCGACACTACTGTAGGAAACAAGTGCCCTTTAAATAGGTCTACTCCCACTATAGTGCCCGCGAATAATCCAAAACCTAAGAAAGTTGGAACAGTAAAACCTGTTAGTGCTAAAACTCACATTAGAAAACGCAGGAAATCTAAGGGTCACACAAATGTTAGCAATTCTGATAATTTTATATCTGTATCTGCTAACACTCCGGAACCAATAGTTTCCAATGCATTGTCTACTGTTGTTATTGAAAACAGGTGGTCCAAATTGTTCTCTGGTATTTGGACTCTGGTTGCTCCAAGCATATGACCGGAGATCGCTCTCAGCTCAGAAATTTCGTCAGCAAGTTTCTTGGTACGGTTCGATTTGGAAATGATCATATTGCAAAGATAATGGGTTATGGTGAATATCATATTGGGAATGTTATTATTTCAAGAGTGTATTATGTGGAAGGTCTCGGTCACAACTTATTTTCTGTGGGATAATTTTGTGATGCAAACCTAGAAGTTGCTTTTCGAGAGCATACCTGCTTCATTCGTAATTTGGAAGGGGTTGATTTATTGAAAGGTACTCGAGGGAATAATTTGTATACCTTGTCTCTACAAGACATGATGGTCGCTTCTCCCGTATGTCTTCTCTCCAAAGCATCGAAGACTAAGTCATGGTTATGGCATCGACGGTTATCTCATCTTAACTTTGACGCTATTAATCACTTGGCGAAAAACGAACTTGTTCGTGGTCTTCCTAAACTATCATTTCACAAGGATCATTTGTGTTCTGCGTGTACAATGGGGAAAAGCACTAAGAAATCATACAAACCAAAGACGGAAGACACCAACCAAGAGAAACTTTATCTGTTGCATATGGATCTTTGTGGACCAATGCGTGTTGAAAGTCTTAGTGGCAAAAAATACATCCTCGTCATTGTCGATGATTACTCTCGGTTTACATGGGTGAAATTTCTTAAAGCAAAAAATGAGGCACCTAAATTCATCATCGGATTTCTCAAGATGATTCAAGTGCGTCTCAACACTACTGTCTGACGCATTCGTACAGATAATGGAACCGAATTTGTGAATCAAATTTTGCGTGATTATTATGAAGAAGTTGGAATTTCTCATGAAACATCCGTTGCTCGCACTCCACAACAAAACGGTGTCGTTGAAAGGCGAAATCGCACACTTATGGAAGCTGCTCGAACGATGTTAATTTACGCAAAGGCTCCATTGTTTTTATGGGCAGAAGCAGTATCTACAGCAGTGTACACCCAAAACCGGTCACTAATTCGTAAACGCCATGGTAAAACACCTTATGAGCTTCTCCATGGAAAAGTACCAGATTTATCATATCTTCATGTATTTGGTTCTCTATGCTATCCAAGTAATGATGGTGACAATTTGAGAAAACTTCAACCAAAGGCTGATATTGGTATTTTCATTGGTTACGCACCCACAAAGAAGGCATACCGAATCTACAACCGTAACTCTCGCAAGATCCTCGAAACTATGAATGTTGATTTTGATGAGCTAACAGCAATGGCTTCTGAGCAAAGCAGCTCTGAACCCGCACTTCATGAAATGGGACCCAGTCACATTAGTTCTGGTCTTGTCCCAAACAACCCTACTTCATCATCATTTACACCACCTTCTAGGAATGAATGGGATACGTTGTTTCAACCGTTCTTTGATGAATTCTTTACTCCTCCAAGTATTGTTGCTCCAGAACCTGAGGTAATAGCTCCGGTAACCGAAGTTGTCGCTCCAGCAACCGTTGCACAATCAGATACGTCTGCATCTACAATTGGTCTAGATATACCATCAACAAGTAATTCTCAACCAACACATGCTTCAACTATCCATGTCATGCCTATTGATGATGAAGAGGATGATGATGATCACGATTTGGAATTCGCTCAAATGCGTGAACTTCCATTCTTTGGTGTACCTATTCCCGACCCTAATCAAGCCGGGTCGTCCACCTCAGAGGGAGCTCCTAGTACGGTTTACTCCAATCCACGGATTCGTGAACATGACAGCAAGTGGACAAAGGATCATCCTATAGATTCTATTATTGGTGACCCTAATCGTCCGGTATCCACACGAAGTCAGCTACAAGAAAGTGCAATGTTTTGTCACTTTGATGCTTTTCTCACTGAAGTTGAACCTAAGACATGGCAACAAGCTTTTACTCAATCCTCTTGGATAGAAGCTATATAAGAAGAACTTAATGAATTTATACGTCTTGAAGTATGGGAACTTGTCCCATGCCCGGATCAAGTGCAGTTACTCACTTTGAAATGGTTTTACAAGGTGAAACTCGACGAGTTAGGCGGCATGTTGAAGAACAAAGCTAGACTAGTAGCTCGTGGATACAAGCAATTATTGGGCATCGACTTTATGGAATCCTTTGCACCTGTTGCCCGTTTGGAAGATATTAGACTATTCCTCGCTTATGCAGCCCATATGAATATGATCGTCTATCAGATGGATGTGAAGACGGCATTTCTTAATGGTGATCTCAAGGAAGAGGTCTACGTTCAACAACCGGATGGTTTTGTGAATCCTAATTATCCTAATCATGTGTACAAGCTTAAGAAGGCTCTCTATGGGTTGAAGCAAGCTCCTCGCGCATGTTATGATCTTTTGTCACAATTCCTCATTACGTAAGGCTTCGCTAAAGGCAAGGTGGATCCCACGCTGTTCATTCAGAAACGAGGTAACGATATGATTATGGTACAAATATATGTTGATGATATTATATTTGCAGCCTCGACCCAAACCTTATCGGATGCGTTTGGGACACTAATGTCTTCCAAGTTTAAGATGTCAATGATGGGCAAGGTATCATTCTTCTTAGGTCTTCAGATATCTCAGATTCCTAGAGGCATCTTTATCAATCAATCCAAGTATACCCTTGAATCGCTTAAGAAGTATAAGATGGAATGTTGCGACCCCGTGGATACTCCAATGGTGGAACGAACTAAGCTTGATGCAGATCCACATGGAGTTGCTGTTGATCTGACACTTTATCGTGGAATGATTGGTACTCTTCTGTATATCACAGCTAGTCGACATGATCTTCAATTTGCTGTATGTATGTGTGCTCGGTATCAAACTAGGCCTACTGAGTTACACTTAGCTACTGTTAAACGGATCTTTCGATATCTTAAAGGAACCTTTAATCGGGGACTTTGGTATTCGAAGGACTCTTCTATTGCACTAATGGCATATGCAGATGCGGATCACGCGGGTTGTCAAGATACAAGGCGTAGCACGAGTGGAACTTTACAACTACTAGGAGATCTGTTGTTCCCATTTAATCCATAACACAAGATTTAGAAAAGATATTTAGAGAGAGAAAGAGAAGAAAGTAGAGAGAGAAACAAGAGAGAATTTGGAAGGTTAAACACTTTTAGAGAGAGAAACAAAATGGTAACCAACACCCTCTTCCACACATGGAAGAGGGTATATATACCCTTGGCTTTTGGGCCGTGGGTTTAAGAGACATGGGTCGGGCTTGGATTTGTTTTGGGCTTACGTCCCTAACTTATACAATATTAGCTTAAAGTCCAAGCCCGGTTTTCCCGACTAACCTATTACAATACAAGACCTTTTAACGACTAAGATGACCTATTACATTCTTGTTTGACTATATAAAATATAGGGCTAACAATCTCCCCCAATGTATCAGTCATCTTAAAAAGCTTAAAAAGCATAAGATGATTGAGTGAATACATTCTTGTAGAGGAGATCTTCCTGCTTCGGTCTTGTATCTTGGTCTTGATCTTGTTTGTAACAGCTTTGTTCTTTCATGCTTTCGTGATCTTTATCTTGAGCCTTTGTCATTTGACTTTGAGTGCTTGAGATCTTCATCTGTGCTCCTTGTAACTAAGATGACCTATTACATTCTTACATTCTTAGGTATCTTGATTATCGCCATCTTGTGCTCTTGTGACTTCTGAATCGACATCGGTTGTACAGCTACGCCACCTTCTTGATATGCAGCAACATATATAGACACGGATGAAATGGCTTTGAACATTTCACCCTAACTTGGTAGCGTTTTACCTCCGGTCGGTGAAGACCGTTAAACGGTATTAAATACCGTACCTGTGATCAGGTAGATTCGATTAAGAACCTCCTTAACAGGGTTTCCCGGCGGTAGTAGCCAGTTCTCTTTACTCAACCGTCTCAAAGCAGACTGCGAACGTAAAGAGTGAATCATAAGGATAAATTATCCGTCTGATTAGAGTCTTCAATTCAGATTTCCTGGAACAAGTTTGATTCTAAAAGAATCGCACCATTGTTGCTTTCCAGTTTGTCACAAGCTTGATTCATAGAGAATCTTGCGAGTTACCTACCGCAGTGCTGTTTGATGTTGACACTGGAAGGATTTCCATTCGTCACTGTGAACACTAATGAGTGTCACTCTGAATGTTCTGGCAAGATCACACGGATTTTGCGAAGAAACCTGGAATCAAGTTTGAATCAATTAAGAATCCAAACTTAGTTGCTTTCTAGTTCTCACAAGTTTGATTCGTGTAGAATCGCTCAAGTTACCTACCATGAGCTTGTTTGATGTTGGCTCAAGCAGGATTTCCATCTTCATTGTGAATCGTATCACTCAGATGTTCTGGAAATATCACAGGGATAATGCGTAGGACTCGATTGTGTCCTAATGAGATGATAGATAGATCTCGTTTGGCTCTAGACTCAATAAGTGCATTTTTGGTAATCGGAGGCTGGAGCAGACTACAACCTTTTCAATATTAACTGACTCGGAGTGAGAAAGTCAATAGATACGTGTTGATCTCCGTGACAATGAGACAAGTTTCTTTTGAGAGAAACTCGAATGGCTGGGGAAGGGTTGTGCATCGCATCACTGGGTCCATGACACTTGTCTTCAAAAGATGTGTTAACCCGGTTTCTGCCTAAGTTGCATAGAATATTCAACTCCTTCAATGCTTACCAATACGTCATCACTAGCACCTTGTTGTGATTGTTCCAGTGCTAACTTAAGTAATTGGTCCGCATTCAGCTTCATTCAACTCCATCTTTCCTAAGGACAACTATTTCTAGCTATGGAATGTCCTTGGGTAGATCCCTCCGGTTCTGGTTGGATCATAGGACTTAGTTTCCTATCCTAAACCACCTTTTGACTCCATCGTTCCGTCGTGGATAGTAGGTTGTTTTGGGTAAAGATCGTAACCATAAAACCATTGAAAACCATTCAAAGTGTTTGATAAAAATCAAAACTTTTAACACTTTGAAAGTTTTTTACATTTCCAAAAAGCTCCCCCTACACACATGCATCGATATACGAAATAGTTTGGCATGTGAAGGAAAGAGTTGCACTTGAGTCTTTAAGATCACATGTTGCGATATATTACATTTTAATCACATTTTCTCCCCCCTATCTCTAATATAAAAATGTGATATTAGAGATACCAATTGATTAAAATATGACATTTTCTAAAAATCGATTGGGAGAGAAACATGTATGCACGCATGAATCATGGAACATTTTCAGTCGGGTCGCTCCCCCTCAACAATATATGTGTGTCTTGAGACAAAATTTGACAAAATTTTAAGAAAAACGACACCACAGAATATGTTGAGGTACGGAGTTGAGATGCCTTTTCCGATATAATATATTACATTTGACAATTTCATATCATTTTCGGAATGTGTTGGATACATAAAATATGACAATTTTAGAGATGTACCCAACAACATTAAAAGACTTGATTTTAAAACGCTCCCCCTCAAAAATTGATCAAAATAACATATGACAATTTTGAGATATAAAAACCACTTATGAGGAAGGGAGTGTTGAACACACAATTTTGAAAGATTTAGAAAAACCTTTTGAGAAATTCTTGAAAAGTTGTGTTCAACGGTTTTAAAATAATCAGGATAGAAGACTTCTCTTCTATTGATTAGGGAAAGCGCACTGAAACGTACACTCCCCTTTCGGGTCCGTTTTTCATGAGCTCAAAACTTTGATTGTTTTGTGACTAGCTCATGACCGAGAAAAATAAATTTCCCATTGTGAAGGATAAGTTATCATCCGTGAAAACTTTCCTTAAGTTGAAGTTCGAGTTGTAAGCTGAAATTTACTTAGAAATCGTTTTTCATGAACTTAAAAACTTTGAATGTTTTTATGAGAAGCTCATGACCGAGAAATATGAATTTCTCGTTGAGAAGGATAAGTTATCGTCCGAGATAAACTTTCCTTAGTTAAGGTTCGAGTCCTAAGCTGTGATGCGCTTAGAAGTCATAGTGAGAGAATATCAAGCAGCTTCATTTGCCAAAACCTCCAAGTCTTCTAGAGTCATATACTTCATACCAAGACGGCCAACGAGATACGCAAACCTATCTTTCGATAGAGATTTTGTAAACAAGTCTGCCAGCTGGTACTCAGTTCTGACAAAGTATAATTCCACGATGACGCGTTCCACTTGTTCCTTGATGAAGTGATATCTGACATCGATGTGCTTGGTGTGGGAGTGTTGAACCGGATTGCAAGATATGGCTATGACCGACTTTGAGTCATAATACATAGGTATTTTATCAAAGTGGAAGCCATAATCCGTGAGTTGAGTTCTCATCCAGAGGACTTGAGCACAACACGCGGATAGAGCCACATATTCTGCTTCAGCTGATGAGAGCGAAGTGCAATCCTGCTTCTTTGACGACCAGCTGACAAGCTTGTCTTCCCCTAGAAATTGTATGCTACCAGAAGTGCTTTTACGACTATCAAGACAACCTGCGTGATCAGAATCTGAAAAAGCCGTTAGATGAAAATCGGTTTCCCTCGGATACCAGAGTCCCATGTGAATGGTATTCTTAAGGTACCGAAAGATCCGTTTAACCTCTTTGAGGTGCTTTTGAGTAGGTCTGGCTTGATATCGTGCACAATAGCATGTGGCATGATGAATATCAGGCCTGCTGGCTGTAAGGTACATAAGTGACCCGATCATACTGCGATATCGCGTTTGATCTACGGGATATGAGTACAAGTCAGCGTCTAGGGATGTGGTCGACAATGGTGTACCAACGCGAGCACATGAGGTCATACCATGCTTTTTAAGTATCTCTTGAGCATACTTAGCTTGGTTAATGAAGATACCACGTGGGGATTGATGAATCTGGAGGCCTAAAAAGAATTTTAGCTCCCCCATCATTGACATTTCAAATCTGCTATGCATTAATTTTTCAAAACTTTTTGAATGTTTTGGGTTCGTAGAACCAAAAATAATGTCATCAACATAAACTTGCACCAGCATTATGTCATCCCCATATTTATTAGTAAAGATAGTAGGATCAATAGAACCTTTGGAGAATCCTTTGGACACCAAGAAGTTTGAAAGTTCTTCGTACCATGCCCTTGGAGCTTGTTTAAGTCCATATACAGCCTTCTTGAGACGATAGACTTTGTCAGGATGATGAGGATCGATGAATCCTTCCGGCTGATTCACATACACTTCTTCCTTCAAATGACCGTTGAGAAAAGCAGTTTTAACGTCCATCTGAAAAACCGTGAAGCCCTTATGTGCAGCATAAGCAAGGAATATCCTAACTGCTTCCAAACGAGCGACTGGAGTGAATGATTCATCGTAGTCTATGCCTTCTTGTTGACGATACCCCTTAACCACAAGACGAGACTTGTTTTTGATGATGGTTTGTTCTTCATCCAGTTTGTTTTTCCAGATCCATTTGAAATCTAAAATTGACATTCCATAGGGTCGGTCAACAAGTTCCCAAACATTTAGGCGTTCAAACTGATGAATTTCGTCTTGCATTGATTCAATCCACGCATGATCAGTCATGGCTTGTTTGATGTTTGTAGGTACAGTTGAACTCACGGTGAGTGCATACATACACACATCGCCATCGGTTTCGAGTTGTCTGCGTGTTCGAACCGGTTGTGAAGGATTTCCAATGACTTGCTCCAATGGATGATCACGTGTCCAATGGTGAGTGGATGGATATGGTTGGTAGAATGTATGCATGTTGGACGGATCAACATGTTGAGTAGAAGACTCTCCGACTTCGTGTACTGGTGTACCGAACGGATTGATAAATTCTTCATCGTCAGGTTGTGCATCGACTGCTTGATTGTTGTTTCCTCCTTCAACATTGACGGTTGGTGATGTTGGTTGTATGATTGTTTCTTGAGTTTGTTGAGTATCCAATGGAATTGTCTCTTGAGCAACGGTTGCTGAAGTAGATGCAGTTGTGTCTTTTTGACTTTGTTCGGGTGCATCAGTAGTGGTGACAACGGAAGGCTTTGACACAACTTGATTGTTTCCATAGTAATATTCATCAAACATTGGATCATATAAATCAACCAACTCATTCATATGTCTTGTATACGTCAAGTCTGCTGTAGGAGTACTTTGTTGACATTCTTGCACGGGACGTACACTGTTTTGTGTAGGTGTCATTGCTGGACATTGAGGTGCGGGACTTGAGCTGTTGTGATCAAGTACCATTAGTGGGACTAATCAGTTGGGCATCAAAAAGGCAGAAAAGCGCTGCAATTTCAAGTACGGAAGCAGAATACATAGCTATGTCTGGTTGCTGTGCTCAAATTCTTTGGATGAGATCGCAATTAACCGACTATGGTCTAGGTTTCAACAAGATTCCGATGTACTGCGACAACAAAAGTGCAATTGCCTTATGCTGCAACAATGTTCAATTCTCCCGGTCGAAGCATATTGACATTCGCTACCACTTCATCAAGGAGCAAGTGGAAAATGGAGTGATCGAGCTTTACTTTGTCCGATCTGAGTATCAATTGGCGGATATTTTCACGAAGGCTTTAGATCGCGCTCGAATTGAATTTTTGGCCGACAAGCTAGGAATGAGAACTTTCTCGCCTGAGACTCTAAAGGAACTGACAGATGAAGTGAAAGAATAGTGGTGGTAAAACTATTCTGCGTATCCTTGGTGATCATCTGTATATATTGTTTATATTTTTATCCACAAAATCAAAATACAAAAATATAAAACCATATAAAACCCATAAAAATTGAAAAATCTAGAAAAATCCAAAAATATTTTTTACTTTATTTTTCAAAGACATGTCTTTTGGTACGATAATATTTACGGCCTTAGAAATGTCGATTAATATCGACACGGCGTCATAAATAGAGTTCGTACAAAAGTTGTAAATATTTCATAAAACATGCCTAAATGGCTTGTAGTTATTTCTGACTGCAACCCGGTTTTCATATTAAAGTCAAGTATTTCTTATGAAAGCTTTGGCTCACAACGGGAATCAATTTTCTCGGGCAAGGTTTACTTTCAAACCTTGTAAGGGATCAAGTTTACTTTATAACTTGGTCTAACATAAAGCAATGTACGCTTCAGTGCATTTATTTGTTAAAACAAGAGAAGTCTTGTTTTTATGAAGCTATCATCTCTACAACCATAGCAATCTACAATTGGTATCTACATACTCAACGATGCAACTACTCAACCGACGACTACAGCTCCTTCAATAGAACACGGGTCAACAATTGAGGGGGGGCAATTGTCAAACATTCAGAATCTTCGATGCCGAACGTGCCAAGTTCACAAGTTGGTGTCAAGACAACAATACCAATCGTACATGTGGTGTCTAGAGATGACTTCAGATGTGACGAGGCGACCAACATATGCCGACAAGAACCATTTGATCTTATCATATGATGTTCTCATCTATCAGGTCCAACCTTGTCAATTCTTTTCTAATATGGTGAATATGTGATCATGTTACAAATCGGTATCATATCTCATACGTTTGATATCATGGAGATAAAATGGACTTGCATTTTTCTTCCCAAAACCTTTGTTAACACTTCATTAAATCAATTGATATTAAAAATATCGATTGGGTTAATATTTTTAATATGGGGGAGAAAATGTGATTTAATATAGGATATTATCACAAATGGTTTGACTTAATGTGCTGGCTCATCTCTACATATGCGAAATGTTTTCGAATATCGTGGCATATGTTAAGGGGGAACAAAATGGATTTGCTATATCAAAATGGATTTTCATGGTGACATATACTTACCCAAAACCCATTTATTTCACGACGATGAAGATTGTGGTGACATAAGGATGGTAGGATAGGTTAAGTCCTATGATTCTTCCAGAACCAGAGGAATCTTCCCAAGGACATTCCATAGCTAGAAATAGTAGTCCTTAGGAAAGATGGAGAAAGATTGTGAACGTAGCTGAATGCCGACCAAGTACTTAAGTTAGTACTGGAACAATCACAACAAGGTGCTAGTTATGACGTATTGGTAAGCATTGAAGGGGTTGAAGAATGAAAAAGAATTGTAAAGATAAAGGGTGTAAAGAAAGAAGCCCTCCTTACAACTTTAGGCAGAAACCGGGTCAACAAATATGCTATTGAGATCATTTTAATGATTCTCTATATTAAAGACAGACATCATGGACCCAGTGATGCAATGCACAACCCATCCCAGCTAACTCAGATATCTCTCAAAAGGTATTTGTTTTAATCACACGGAGACAACACATTATCTATTGATTTATTCACTCCGAATAAATTGGTATTGAAAAGGTGGCACTCCTCTCCAGCCTCCGATCACTAAAATCCAAAATGCACGATCGAGTCTAGAGCCATTTGAGATCATCAAATATCTCATTAGGACACACTTTCATATTTCCTTGCTTCTTCACACACTGTGAAAAGTAAGAAAGATTTTAAGAGTCCTACGCAAAGTCTTCAGGATCTTGCCTGAACATCCGAGTAATACGAAAGTATTTACGATGAAGATGGAAATCCTTCTTGAGCGAATATCAAAAAGCTCATGGTAGGTGACTTGTACGATTCTATATGAATCAAACTTGTGATAACTGGAAAGCAACAGTGGTTTAATTCTTAACTTAACTTAAACACGTTCCAGGCCTCTACGCAATATCTTTGTGATCTTGCTAGAACACTCAGAGTGATACCTCAGTGTTCACAGTGATGAGTAGAAATCCTTCTAGTGTTAACCTAAAACAGCACTTGGTAGGTAACTTGCAAGATTCTATACGAATCAAGCTCGTGACAACTGGAAAGCAACGATGGTGCGGTTCTTAATTGAATTTCACTTGTTCCAGGAACATGAATTGACGGCTTCAAATCATGCGGATATTATTATCCAAATGATTCACTCTTTATGTTCGCAGTCAGCTTTGGACGGTCGAATAAAGAGAACGGGTTTACCCGCGAAATCCTGTCAGGAAGTTACTTAATTGAAACTATCCGTCACGGGTACGATATCTAATATCGTCCAACGGTCTTCACCGACCGGAGGTAAAATGCTACCGAATTAGAATGAAGTGTTCAAATCCATTTCGTTCGTGTCTACTTATGTTGCGGCATTTGAAGACGGTGGCGTTGTGGGATCCAAGAAGAAGTCGTCCCCGCATGCTTATACTTTATGCACTTAATATCTCATTTAATTCAAGAAAGCCTAAAAGTTAAGTCTTCTGTTGTATCAAACTCTGAAGCTTTCAAAAATTACAAAAGGTATAAGTATGTGGGACATGGTGTCACGAAGAGGCGGAGATCACAAGTGATGGATGCACGAGATCAGGGCAAGAGATTAATGCTCAAGACTGATATCAAAGATCACATCAGCATGTTCACCTGAAAAGAAAAAGAAAAGAAAGACGAAGACTACGAGCTCAAGACAAGCATAGTATGCTAGGTTTATTTAATTATTGTAACTTGGGTAATGCCCTTGTTTGGAGTGACCTCCCTTAGGGGGAGATTGATGGAAATACGTTTTACGTATTAAGAAGGATCGGTCACTCCAACGATAGTCCATGTAATAGCTCGTAGTTTAGTTAACTTTCTTTGTTTATCAAACAAGAACAAGCCTAGCCTACAACATGTGTAGGCCGGCCCAAAATGTAAGCCCAAGCCCATGACAAGGGCTTGGGTATATAAACTCTCTCCTTTGATGGAGAGGGTGTGTGTTCCTCATTTTTACACATAGTGAAAAAGTGTTTAGTCGACTCAGTGAGTTAACTGGGTCAACTCGGTAATTACCGAGTTGACTCGGTTGAGATGGTTTTGGTTTTGGTCACATTTTTTGGTCCACTGATTTTAAAACACAGTCCATTGGAATGTCAAAAGATGTCACATCGAAATGTTTTTTGAGTTTGAGTCAAAGTAATGTTTTCAGAAAAAATAAGGCACCCATCGGAATGATTTGTTAATATGGTCTCATCGGAATGATTAAGTAACCATCGGAATGAAAGAAACATCCCATCGGAATGGCTATCCGAATGATCATCGGAATGACCATCCGAATAATCATTGGAATAAACAAACTTGGAGTCCCATCGGAATCCCCATCGGAAACTCCTTCTGAATCCCCATCGGAAAAGGGTTTTGACCCATTTCCATGGTATTCCGATAAGAGTGAATCTGTTATCTTATCTGTACTACTTCCGTTTTTTCAGGATCATATGAATCTGACTATATTTCTGGGTAAATACATCGTCAAAAAGAATAATAGAAACCCAGAAAAAAGAATGATATCATATAAGATAAATCCAGAAACAGTAAACATTTTACCCAATGAAAATATCAGATATGGACTGTGATATGGACTGTGAGACAAATAAAAAGTGACTGAAAAACTGTGAATGGAAATCCACGTTTATGTCTCAAGTTTGATGCTTGAATAAAAGATATTTTGAGTTTTATATTTAAATCTACTAATTTGAAAAGACTAAAAAAGTAAAACTAAATAAGAGCGACAATTATACAACGAATATTGAGCTAAAGGTACCTAAAATAATACTAAGGACAATAACGATGGTAAACTAAACAAGCATAATCAAAACTACTATAATCTCGATATTAAAGTTAAACAATAATAAGACAACAATATAGAAGCTAACTAAATAACGACAAGGAAATAGATAGAGAAACGAACTTGAGCTAATAACCGGAGACGCCGAGCTAACATAAAACATAAAACGTTAAAGACAATAAAGCTAAACGACATTTTAAAACTTTATAAAAACTATTTTTTTTTAACTTGATATAAATTTTATAAAACTATTAAAAACTATCTAAAAAAAAGAAATTTACTAATAATAAAAATTCATGAAGACTTATATATTATAACTGACTCTTTTAAAAGTAAACTAATTAATTCAAATCCTATATTAAATACTATATGTAAACCATTACTAAAAACACAAATTAGTACAGTGATAAATTTTAAGAAAATTGATCGAAAAGTGTTCAAAACCTTTTGTAGACAAATTTTTGAAAACATTATCTTATATATATTTTTGCTTACTGTTGAATCTCACACCCTCTAACCACACCCTAAAACAAAACATTATGTGGTACTTCACAATTTAATAAACTGAATACCAATTTAAGCTAAATAAGCTATAAACAAAGATGCTTATTATGAAAAGAGCTATATAAGCCGACACCAAAACTTAATGAGAGATCAATTCTCATTTAGCCAACAAACTGAATAACCAAAACATCAACTCAAATATTCATCTACAACCTACCGAATCACAACAATCCTAATCAATACCTCATTAAACATCAGCCCGTATTTAAAATTACATCAACCGAAACAAAATCAACCAGCAAAAATCTTAAAAAAACGATATCCAAACATCAAATGGGTATCTCGTCTTCTACACCAAAACAATAATCGACACAAACTTTTATGTAAACCAAATCAATTGCAAGGAAACAAGAAGAAACAAAGTTGATTTTTTATTCATAAACTGAAATCCGACAAGATAAAAAAAACACGTTGCGTTGTAGTTGAAAAATACAAGAAATATTAACCTGATCTAATATACGCTACAAAAGAAAAAACGAGACAATCATGAAAAGATAATATAAAAGATGAGGCTGCGTATTATATAAAATTTGATCTACTCTAATTAAAAAAACTGCGTATCAATTTTTATTAAAGACAGATACTTATATATGGAAAAAAAACTATCCTAAACTACTAATATAGTAATATAACAATACGCAGGGAAAAGGGATTAAAAAAAGGTCAGGATGGGATCTCCCTCTTTTTACTCCTTCCATTGTACGCTATCTATCTCATCTTTTTTTTGATGGGCCATTTTTGGGCTTTTTAATTGCTACAGCTGCGTCACATATTGGGCCAGCTGGGCTTGTGTTGGTTGTTGGGTTTTGTTGTATTAATGGGTCGGTCCGACCCATTTAAATGGTGTCGGGCCGGCCCAATAAAATCATGAGTGCACTGTCAAACTCGATTTCTCGTGCTTTTTTCATTTCTCATGCTCGTTTTTGGTCTTTTTCTTCGTTTTTGCTCCTTTTCTTTATTATTCGTCCCTACAATGATAAATAACACATATAAACGATAAATGCACTAAAAATACCCGTTTTGCTATTTATTATGCGAAAAATGAAGGGAAATTCTCACTAAATGCATGAATAATTACGTGTTTAACAAAATACAAGAGAAGATATGGAATTAGAAAATGAAAAAAAACCTTTATGATGATCTTGAGGTTCGTTTTGCTTACACTTTTTAATTCAAACATTTTTGTGCTTTCTTTCTATTTTATTTACTTTATACCTAATAAATGGGTTTTTATTTAGCAATGTATATGTGTACTCGATATCGTTCTCGGTATCTAATCGAATTGATCACGGTTAATGGTGGAATTATTGTTATTGGTCACTAAAAGGGGGAGCTTGAATGTCTAAGTCTACAAATAACATAAATATAAAAGCTATTAAAAATAAAGAAGAGTGTCTAACCTCGATTGCTTTTCCAGAGTTAATGTTGCACAGTAGAACTTGGTGAAAATAGCTAAAGGTAATTATCTAATCTAAAATGGAGTTGAAAATGTAAATGTCAATGCGTAAAAATTAAAGCTTTAAAAGTCAAACTAAAAAGAAAGATTTTAAAAATAAATGAAGAAAATTAAAACTATAAAAGTAAATTTGAAACTTAAAATTTTGTAAAAATGAAAACTTTATTAAAATTTAAACTTAAAAATAATTAGGACAAAACACTTTTAAAAATAAACTAATTGAAATTTGCGGGAAAATTAAGGTTTGAAAATAATTTGGAAAACAAGAATTGAACATAAGTCGGAATACCAAACCTTGACCTAAGTCGGAATACACCCAATTCCTAACCTAATTCGGAATGGATGTCCCACACATAAGTCAAAATGTTTATCCTTTAGTTAATTCGGAATTTTCTGGTTCTGAATCTAATTCGGAATGCTCAAGCTGCAACTAGTTCGGAATCCATATTCTTGACTTAATTCGGAATCTGGAATGTAGACCTAATTCAGAATATAACTTCCGATGTAGTTCGGAATCTCACTTCCTGATGTAGTTCGGAATCCACAGTCTTCAACCTAGTTCGGAATATCTGTTCTGAACGTAGTTCGGAATGTGTGACCTTGATACAGTTCGGAATATGCACTCCGGACCTAATCCGAAATCCAACGTCCACACTCAATTCGGAATACAACTTGCACAAAATTCGGAATACACGTCCTTCAGGTAATTCGGAATCCAATATCGCCCACCTAATTCGGAATCCACAGTTGTACTTAAACTAATTCGGAATACAGTGATAACCAACCTAGTTCGGGAAAAGGAGTTTAGACTCAACTCGGGAAATTGGTGCAAGACCTAATTCGGGAAATCAAATCCCACACACAAGTCGGGATATTGGGGTTTTGGTTGTAGTTCGGGAAAAGAGGGTTTTTAAAAATCCGAACTTAATCAAAATAAGCAAAAATCAAATAAGCACTTACAAAATTTTTACCAATTCAATTTTTAAAAAAAGCTAATAAGACACAATTTAAAAACTTTTAAAAACACTTAATAAGCAAAAATTTAAAATCAACTTTTTTATAAAAATATTAAACTACCAAAATCAACTTATTTAAAAACTAATAAACATATGAATTAAGCAATAAGCAATAATCTAAAAACTTTAAACACACAAACTCAATAAGCACAATCCAATAAGCAAATCAATCACATCATCAACAAAATTAAAACAACTACATGATTAATTAAGCAAAACAATAGATTATGATTAAGAAAGGTAGAATGAGAATTAATTGAAAACCTTGATTATATTAAAGATTAAGATCAAAGATTACAAGATTAAGATTTGATTAAGCTTGAAAGAAACTAAAGAGAAGAAAAATAAAACACACTTAATTACCTACTAAAATTAAAAACTAAAAATGAAGACTAACTCCTCTAATGACTATTTAGAAGACTATATATAGGAGGTGGAAGGTGCTTGTGTCTTCTCTCTTTCTTCATATTTTCTCGACTTTTAAATAACTCGTCTTTCTCGACTTTGTCTCGGGATTAGTCAAATGATAACTTGAGCTCGTCTTTTAATTTTCTCCTTATAGTATACTTGGTTCTTCTACTTTGTTAAACTTCCGTCTTTAGACTTTTTCTTCGATAAATCTTCGGAATAGGCCTTTGACTTCCGTTCTTCTTACACTTTTGATCTTTTGACTTCGTCTTTTGTCTTTTTCTTCGATAAAAGCCCGTGAAAGCCCGTGTTTTCTTCCTTTTTTCATCTTTTGGTCCTAAAACACAAACCATGCATAATTCTGCCTTTTACGACATTAAATACACGTTTTGGTCTTGTTATTATTAGAAATAAGTGGTAAAAGGATAAGTGTTTTCACACTTATTAAATCCCCTACACTTGACCATTGCAATGCCCTCATGCAATGCATTAATTTCAAAGCACGATTTACATTTTTCATCATAATTAACCCATCTTGGCCTTTATTAAATACTAGACACTTAAGAAAACTTAAAAAGATAGAAATTTATACAAAATGCTTAAAGGAAGAATATAAGTAAAGAAATTAGACTTACATTAGGGCTTTGGTATGTCATGAATGTTTATCACCCTCAAGTTTCACGTTCCCCACACCAAGCTTATAAACGAGATCACTGTTATTATAAGTTAGCAAACTAAAACAAACTCATGTGGACCAATTATTCACTTAGACTCCCTTATTCCTAAGTGTATCTCTTATATTTTATGATTGTCTTGAATGATCATGAGGATGCATTGTTTGACTTATTTCGATAGTTTATTTAGGCCGAAAATAAAGTGGGACGATTTAATAAATAGTTAGCTAAAGAACAAAATATTTTAAAACTGCTTCTCGGGACCTCTTAAAGTTCATATCTTGGCATAACTCGCTTCACGATTTGAGACCTTTCTCGGACCGATATTTGGCAGCGACTTCATACTTCGAATCTTTGAGAGACGTTCTTGAAATTATGGTCTCCTCTTCATAATTGGAATTTCTTCACTTGAAGTTTTTTGAGAGATTCTTCATACTTGGACCACTACTTCTTCATTTTTCTCCAATCTTTATTTTGGATTTTGATATACAACGATCCGCCTCCTTTTAGGACTTGGATCTATTTATCCTCATACCTTGCTAGGGTCTTTTCGGATAGACTTCTCCATGATCTTTTGGGGAGTATTTGCTTTTCGTCGTGTGTCTCGATCCTTCATATTGATTTTTGATAAATGATTCTTCACATCACTTGGGATCTTTAGCAACAAAATGTAGCCCTCATGCCTTGTTAGGGCCTTTTCGGACTCGCCAATCTTTGCATCCCGCTTCAGTAAGTTATACCTTGGCTATGAACTCTAATTAATACCGAGCAACTTTTAAACGATCTTGGGCTAGAACCTAAGGAACTTTTCAAATCACTACAACCTTATTTATTGCAAATATATTTATTAACAAGCGATGGGAGAAAAAGCTTATAATCAACTCACATAAATTCATGAAAGAATACCAAACTTATAATTGACTCTATCATCTCTCGCCGTCCACAATTTTAAAATCTCAAGGAATGAGACTCGTGGATGCTTAGCCAATTAAATCAAAGATTTGGGTTTTCAAGTCATCTATAGGATCTTGCATCTTCTTAGACTTTTTCAAGTTCAGAATTCGCATTTTAAAGTTCCCTTGATAAACGACTTTCTAGGATCAATTATAGGAACTTGCGAAAAGTTCTTGTTCTTAACCCGTAAGAGTTAAGACTTTCGCGTTTTAAAGTTCCATAATTAAAAGCCTAGCAAAACTTGACATAAACACGTTAAGGATACTAGCTAGAGTAAACTTAGATAAGTAAACTCGGGTTAAGTCAAAAGATTCATGACGTTTGAAAAATTAAAACCACTTTATTAAAAATTTATTTTAGCAAAGAAAGTAAATAACGATAACAAAAGAAAATACTACTAAACTACTAGGCTAAAATAGATTTAAAATTTTGAAAAATGTCGAAAAATCAAATTTTCCGGTTAAAATGAGGACAAATTAATGGAAAACCCCACTTACTTCGATAGATGTCCTCCCTACACTTAATATAGACATTGTCCTCAATGTTTAATCATGTGGGAGTAGACTCCCCTACACTTAGGACATTGTGCACGTTGTTTAAATCTCGCTAAGGAAGAGACGACTATAGTGATTTCAGTGTCAACATATAAGATATGAAATATTGAATCACGACAGTTTAAGATAGAACCGGGAAGATGGGTACACGGGATCACGGGTCGTCAAATGTCGTCAAAAGTGCTCTTTGAAGCTTTAATCCCTGCACATCAAAAGAAACAAGACAACAAACCCTATGTAGCTCCCCCTACACTTATTATGAAAACGGGTAAAAAGGATAGATCACCGGGTTGCCTCCCGAGAAGTGCTTGTTTTTGTTAACCGAGTCACGAGCCTAACTCGACCCAGAACTAATTCAAGGGAAACGTGGTGAGGGATGGAATCATCTCATGAGAGATGTCCTCACCAATGTACAACTTTACACGCTGGCCATTCACTTTAAAATTAGGCCCATTTGGTTACGAAAGCTCAATGGTGCCATAGGGGAAGACTTTGGCGACGGTGAATGGACCAGACCAACGGCTCTTAAGCTTGCCTGAAAAAATTTCAACCGAGAGTTAAAGAGTATAACTTGATTACCAATGTGAAACTCTCGGTTCTTAATCCTAGAATCATGAATGAGCTTGGTTTTCTCCTTGTAGATCAATGAATTCTCATAAGCTCCATTTCGTAGTTCATTAAGCTCGTTGAGTTGAATCTTCCTAAGATCACCGGCTTTGTTGATATCAAAATTGGCCCACTTCAAGGCCCAATACGCCTTATGTTCCTACTCAATGGGGAGGTGACATGCCTTCCCGTACACAAGACGATATGGAGTACAATCAATAGGTGTCTTATATGTGGTACGGAAAGCCCACAAAGAATCATCTAACTTATCGGCCCACGAGGCACGATGCTCTCCCACAGTTCGCTCTAATATTCTCTTCAGACCACGGTTAGAAATCTCGGTTTGACCATTTGTTTGTGGATGATAAGCGATGGAAAGACGGTGATTGACACCATACTTAGCCATGACTCGAGCAAATTGATCATTGCAAAAATGAGTCCCGCGATCACTGATGATAGCACGAGGAACACCTAATCGAGCAAATAGTTGCTTCAGAAAGTTCACAACCACCCTCGCATCGTTCGTAGGTAAAGCCTTTGCTTCAACCCATTTAGATACGTATTCAACGGCTACGAGGATGTACTTGTTCCCTTTAGATGATGGAAATGGCCCCATAAAGTCGATGCCCCATACGTCAAAGACTTCACATTCTTGGATGAAATTTTGAGGCATCTCATCTTTATGTGTGATATTGCCTTGTCTTTGGCAAGCATCACAATGTTTAGCCATTTCATGAGCGTCATGATAAATGGTGGGCCAATAAAATCCAGAGTCGAAAACTTTTTTCGCGGTATAGTTAGGACCAAAGTGACCACCGGTGGGTCCTTTATGGCAAGATTCTAGGATTAATAAAGCTGTCGGTCCATCAACACACCGACGAATGACAAGATACGCACATTGTTTGAAAAGGTAAGGGTCGTCCCAAAAATAGTGCTTAATGTCCTAAAAGAACTTTTTTTTTTGTTGGGACGTTAAACCTTCCATGAGAATTCCACCCGCCAAATAGTTTGCAATGTCCGCAAACCATAGGGTTTCATCAAGATTGGAGTTAATAGACATCAAGGCCTCAAGGGGAAAAGAGTCATTAGTCTCTTGATTTGGGAGCTCCCCTTGATAAGGATCCTTGAGTCTACTAAGATGATCCACGGGTAGGTTTTCCGCTCCCTTTTTATCACGAATTTCGATTTTAAATTCTTGTAGGAGCAAAACCTAACGAAGAAGTCTTGGTTTGGAATCTTGTTTCGTTAACAAGTACTTCAACGTGGAATGATCGTATACACAATGGTGGTGGAAAGGACAAGATAGGGGCGGAATCTTTCAAAAGCATACACTACAGCTAAAAGCTCTTTTCGGTAGTGGTATAATGCAATTGAGCCCCCGTCATTGTCTTGCAAGCATAATGGATTGGTTGGAAGTGTTTGTTCACTCTTTGTCCCAAAACCGCTCCAATAGCAAAGTCGCTAGCATCACACATCAATTCAAAAGGTAACTCCCAATTAGGGGTAACCAAAACCGGTGCCTTAGTTAATTTATCCATAAGAAGATTGAAGGATTCAATACACTCTTTAGAAAAGATAAAAGGAGTATCTTTTTCCAAGAGGTGGGTCATCGGGCGAGCGAGTTTAGAAAAATCGTGAATGAATCGATGATAGAAGCCCGCATGACCAAGAAAACTTCTCACACCCTTCACGGTTGAAGGTGGAGGTAATTTAACAATCACATCGACTTTAGCACGGTCAACTTCAGTACCGGATTTGGAAATTTTATGACCAAGGACAATACCTTCTTTTACCATGAAATGGCATTTTTCCCAATTAAGAACGAGACGAGTGTCTTTACACCGTTTGAGCATACGTTCTAAATTGGCAAGGCAAGTAGAGAAAGAATCATCATAGACCGAGAAATCATCCATAAAGACTTCCATAGTTTCTTCAACCATATCATGGAAGATAGCCATCATACACCTTTGGAAAGTCCCGGGAGCATTGCATAAGCCAAAAGGCATTCTTTTATAAGCAAATGTTCCATAAGGACAAGTGAATGTGGTTTTCTCTTGGTCTTTAGGATCGATGGGAATTTGAAAATACCCGGAAAAACCGTCTAAGAAGCAATAGTAGTCATTACCCGCTAAACGCTCGAGCATTTGATCCATGAAAGGAAGCGGAAAATGATCCTTACGAGTGGCATCATTGAGCTTGCGATAGTCGATGCAAACTCATCAACCCGTGACAAGTCGAGTAGGAATCAACTCGTTGTTTTCATTGGGAACAACGGTTATTCCGCCTTTCTTAGGCACACAATGGACGGGACTAACCCATGGCGAATGCGAAATAGGGTAAATCATTCTGGCATCTAGAAGTTTGATAACTTCTTTCTTGATGACGTCATGAATTTTAGGATTAACCCTTCTTTGGCTTTGGATTGCGGGTTTAAAGTCATCTTCCGTGAGAATTTTATGAGTACAAAAGTTCAGATCAATTTCGCGGATATCGGAAATTTTCTAAGCAATTGCTTTCTTATGATTCTTCAGCACGTCGATAAGTCGAGATTTTTCATCCTCTTTCAAGTACTTTGCATTGATGACAGGTAACTTCTTATTGTCTTCAAGGAAAACGTATTCGAGATGAGACGGTAAATCCTTAAGCTCTAAATCCGGAGGATTGTCGATGGAAGGTTTAGTCAAATTCGGATCATCGATTGTAACATCCTTAGGAGAAGGTGGAGAAATATGGTCCTCATTGAGAAGTTTCTCAATGGTACGAATGTCTTCTTCCCAATCAGTGGGAGAATCGTCATATTGTAAGTCCACATCCCCTAAAGTTGCTTCAAATTGTTTCAAAAGGAAATTATTTTCTCCAAATGGAGTTAGTGAGGGAGCAATAGAGGCAATGGTCTCAACAATGGATAGAGAAGAAGAACCACTTTTACAAGCGTCTTTGAAATGCTCTTCACAAGCCTCATCAAGTACGTCAATGAAATTAACGCTCTCGTGATCATATGGTTGCTTAGAAAGCTTACCCATGTTGAAGACGATTTTGTCGTCACCAACTCTCATGATTAATTCTCCCACGGCTACATCAATGAGAGTGCGACCGGTCCTCAAGAATGAACGTCCAACGATTAATGGAACACGGGGGTCCATCTCGTAGTCAACGACAACAAAATCCGCCAGAAAGGTGAATTTGTCGACACCGACGAAGACATCTTCGGCTATCCCCACCGGATAAGCAACCGTACGGTTAGCCAACTCCAATGTCATTCGTGTGGGGACTAGCTCGGGTAGAGATAATTGTTTCCAAACACTTAATGGCATTAAGTTTATACTAGCACCTAGATCGGCTAGGGCCATACAATTCTCTACCCCGGGGAAGTTGCAAGGAATGAGAAAGCGACCCGGATACCAAGTTTGGTTGGTAGTTTCCTTAAGAGAACCGCCGAGCAATTTTCATTAAGTTGGGTTTGAGCAATATCGAGAAGCTTCTCCTTATCACTAAGAAGATCTTTAAACATTTTAGCATATTTCGGCATGTGAGGGAGAGCCTCGGCAAAGGAGATGTTGAAATTCAATTCTTTAAACATTTTAAGAAAGTTATAAACTTGAATATCATCCTTGTTCTTCAATTTCTCTTTCCTCAACCTTGAAGGATAAGGTATGTTGGGTTGAGATGAAGGCTTTGGAATGAAATTCTCACTCACATCCTTAGTTGGTGGAGGGTAGAAATAGAAGGTGGAGGAATCGGTGAAGGGGGCTCGTTTTCCTTTGTCACAATCACCGGTGTAGGTGTAGGAATCTCGGGTTCCTTTAAACCTTTGCCACTTCGGGTGGTGATTGCTTTCATCTCCCCTCTTGGATTAGCAACGGTGTTACTCGGAAGAGAACCCGAACCAGAGTTTTGATTACTTGGGAAGAAACTAGCCATCATATCCCTTAAGTCATTCGTTTGACTGCTTAAAGAGTTTCACATATCGGCTCGAAGATCATTCCCTTGTTTCGCCATATCCCCTTTCAAGTTGATGATTTAACTCTGAAGATTCTTCACTAGCACGTCATTAGTCCTCATGTAAGTTTCAACCTCGTGATTAAATCCGGTGGGTTGGTTGGAAGGAGGAGCATGGTAGGCAGGTGGTTGATAAGCGGGTTGTTGGTAAACTTGATTATTTCCTTGAGGTGGATATGGGTTTCTTTGGGTTTGATATTGATTAGGAGCTCGAGTTTGGTTTTGATTGTTGCGGTTAAAGTTGTTTGGTTTTGAGGAGGAAAACCGGGTGGTGAAAAGAAGTTGTTTGAACGATAATTGAGCAAATTGCGGTCACCTTGAGGACGAGTTTGATAGCCTCCCGTAGAAAATTTACCGTTAGCGGCATACACATTTTCCGGATTGTCATGAGTAGAAGGACAATCGGTTGAGAACCACCGCAAATCTCACAAGAAGTTTCTACAGCTTTAGCTTGTTGAAATTCGTTTGTAGCCATGGCTAAGAAGTTTTTATTCATCTCGGCTATTTGGCGGGTGAGTTCGGTTATCTCGAGGTTTGATGAATGATAGTTGTGTTTTTAGTCACTTGTTTTAGGAAAAACAAATAACCGCGCTAAGTATTAATCGACACGATTTAGGAAAACCGTGAAGACGAATAAATTCCAAGTTCGTTCTCGAAGGAGGTGTGTGGATTATGTGCCAATTAATAAAATAACAATGTTTGGATTAGTGACGTTTTTGGTGTAAAGAGAGAAAAATAAAAGACGAGTTACGACTACGTTTAAACTACTACGAATTAACGTAAAACGCGAACGTAAATACGTAAAACGTGACAAAATTAAAAATTAAACCTAAAAATTAATTAAAAGATTAAACTAAGTCTAAAATAATATAAATAAGAATAAAAATTCAACAAATATATTTTAAAACCTTTTATTAATTAAATATTCAATTTTTAATGCTAATTAAAGCCCAAAAATTAAATATAATTAACAAAATGCCCAAAATATTATTTTATTGAACTAATAAGTCACTTATATTATTTAATGACTAAAAACTATTTTTCTTAAATTTTCAAAACTATTTTCCTATTTTTAAATGACTTAAAACTATTTTTAAATTAAAATAATCATAAAAAATAATTAAATAATGCCAAAATTAATTTAACAATTTTAAAAATCCTAAAATACTCTAATGAACAGTAGAAAAATAAAAGAGTTTGAAAAATGTAAAATTTTTCACTAAAAGACAAAACAGTTTATAAAATAAACCCTAATTAAACTAATTAATTATAAAAAATAATTAAAAAAATGAACAGTGAAAAACTTTTTGACTAAAACTCTTAAAATATTATTCTAAACCTAGGAAAAATTTTAAAAGTGAAAAATACAAATTTTTACCACTAAAAGACAAAAGACAGAATATTAAAAAGTAATTAAAATAGCAAAATAATCTAAAAAATGGAAAATGAACAGTAAAATAAAAGTAAATTAAACTGAAAAATTAAGAATTTAAAAAGAAAAATATAGAAAAAAGAATGGAATTCTAATTCCATTTTTTAGTCCACTAGAGACAAAAAATTAAAAATCCTGAAAGTGACTACTTGGACTTTTTGTCCAGTAGTGCAGCAGGGGGAACACTTAACAAAGACAGTGGGAACTTTTTCCCACTGTTAGTGTAAAAAAAAACGGGTTTGGACTTGATTGCTTGAATCTAGCTTGTTTGTGGATTTTGATGGCAACAAAGGGCACCCCCACAACCAGTTGGGTTGTGGGGAGTCACAGCAAGCACAAAAAAACACTAGCACAGAGCAAGAATCACACAGAGAAGAGCAAATTAAGTTGCTGATGTCAACTAGGGGGCTGTGGGGGGGGCAGAAAGCTATTTAGGTGCACTTGGATGAGTTTCAAAGCTTGTAAACTTGCACAATGGCTAACCCAATTACATACAAACTAAATGAAACCCTAGTCTAACCTATACTAAACAGATTACTCAAAATTTATGGGCAAATTTGACCAAAACCTGGCAGATTAATGCATCTTCTGTTTTTATGCTATGAAAGCAAATTTTAACATGCAAACTTCTTGTTATGCTATTAACCTTTGAGGATTCTAACTGATAACACCTAATACCAACAGATAAAGTGTGTTGAGGTAGTATTTAACACCAAACCTGTCACCAATTTCAGTTAAAAACTAGTCCCAAACACCCTTTTAATATTCAGTAATTTGAAATTAACAAACCAATTGCTCACAAACCTAAACTAACTGATCTAAATCACTACTAACCTGCATAAACTTACCTAAGAAGCATGAATAAACAGAAATAATAACATTTAGACAGGTTTACACAAATTTCACATAATTGTTCACATAAAGTTCAAAAAAATGAGAAAAGAGGTTCAAGCCTTGCTATTGGGGCTGATGCCTTTCTGAAATCGTCTAGTTGAACTTATGGAGGGCTTATGCAAGTTTGCTATAAGTTGTTGATGTAGAGATATGCTGGTGTTGACTTTCAGTCAACACCCAATATTTCTTCAATTGAATAAAATGGAACGGATGGAGTAGCTAGTAACCTGCCAAGAAAACAAATGAACAGAGAAAGTGACCTGATAAAAAAGGGGCCAATAAGCTACACACAAGCTTATTGAGTAAGCTGATGTAGCTTATTGCAAAAAAAAAAAATGAAACAGATTTTTTTCTAATAAATCCTTTTAGAAATTCAACTAGAAATTAATAAAACTTGCACCAACTGATGTTAACTTAATCTTTTCCACTTTCACTTCAAAATTAAGTTAACCTCAAATTTTTGAAAGCCTTTTTAACAATTACTAAAGAAAATTATTTTCTTTTGAAAATCCTTAAAACATGTTAACTACTTTTGAAACCTACAACTACTTTGCAAACCAAGATACTTGTTACACTAAGAAAGCAGTAAAAGGAACTCAGAAATTGTATTTTAAATTTTATTTCATTTTCATTAATTTAAAAAGAAAATTACAAAGACTGGAACAAAAGGGCAAACCACATGTTGGTGCTCCTTTTATACTAAACTATGAACATTCTAGAATTAAAGAAAAACCCTAGTTGCTGTTTTCCAGAATTACCCCTTGAATTTGAAAATCAAACGGGTCAAAATTAAGCCATGTGAGTGCCAGGTTGTGGATGAGCTGTCTTGACCAATCTTGGCCGTTAAGAAGACCATTGGGGAACAAGAAACAATCCTGAGCCATAGATGAACTGTAAGGATTCGTTTTTTGCTATCTTGGGACAAACCATGAGCAGGGGAGGCCACGTGTGGGGACCACAGACCATGTGGTCTTGTTTCTATGGTGGGGTTTGGTTTTTCATGCCATGGATTAGTGATCTGGATGCTTTGGTCTCTTAATTTTAGGTTATGTGAAAAGGGGAAATTAGGGTTTATGGGTTAAATAAGCAGGTTTTAATCCATTTGAGGGATTAGTGTTTTTTTAAATTGGTGTTTAAGGAGGGAAGGAGGAAAATAACTAAATTAATCAGTTATTAAAAAAAGAGAGGGTGAGTGGAAATATGACGTGGGGAAAAGGTGTATGCTGATTGGGTGATGGGTGTGAAGTGGGTGACGTGGCGGTGGGATATTGGTGGAAGTTTTAAGGCTGTCGGCTAGTTAAGGGTTTAATGGAGGTGGGGTTAAATTAGTTTGGGAAGTTGGCAGCTTTGGTCCCCATGGTTAAGTCCTTCCTTTAACAGCTTTGCAATGTTAATCCTTGGCATTTTTCAAACTCAGTCCTTGATCATTTGCAAACTTAGTCCTTGTGGCTAACAAAGTAAAGAAACTTGTAACTTAATCAATTCCAAGGGCTTTACTTGTATAATTATGAAACTTTAGGGACCCACACTCATATTGATGGAAAAATGAGGGGTATAAAGTGTCATTCTTCCAAAGTTGAGGGACCAAACTTGTACAATTTTCAAACTTCAAGGGTCTTGAAAGGAAATTCTTGATTCGGGTCCGGTTCTTTGTGCGGCTTCGTTTCCCGTGTTCGTTTTTGCTTGATTCCTTTGATCTTTTGGTGAATTCACGATATCCATACCTAAAATACACAATGAACAAACATAGGCACATATATGGGTATTTTGACGATATTTTAAGCGTTTTAAGCCCGATTTGGACGATGAGACTATGTATAAATACAGTCTCATCACTCCCCCATACTAAACCATTGCCGTGTCCCCACGCAATGCTAGAATTAAGTATCATAGCACTTCCAAAATTCATTTTATGATGACATTTATTCAAGACATAAATTTAAATAAACTACTACACGTGTTTTAGACATAATGTATTGTTTTCATCACGAGAATGTGACTTTTGGGATCATAGAACAAGAACACGTGAATGCTTCGTTAGAAATAATTTCGTCGTCCTCGATTTTCACCCAATTCCATGCTAAGCGTGTGACGAGATCATTGTTATTATAAGTTAGCAACACGAACACATCTCATGAGTGTTAATCACGAACCTAAACTCCCTTATTCCTAATTGGTATCTCTTATATTTTATTTTGTCTTAATGATCACGAGGATACATCATCGACTTATGCGTGAATAGAGATTAAGTCTAAAAATAGAAACTTAACGGTGTAACCAAAATCATCAAATCAATAATTCATCCCAATAGACAACGATGTTAAAAAATTAAGTCAACAAGAAGGATCGATAAACACGGTTTTATAACGGTTTTGAACATGAGACTTATTACCAAGACTTTCATACGCCCCCCTAATGGAAGGGCCTTATTATCTTTGGTTTACCTCCATCTTTTATTCAACTTCGCCATGAAGCTTTTATTATGACTTCGGTCTTGCCTTGCCTTTTATTATCCGCCTCATCGGTGGTTTTATTAGCCAAAGACGTATATCCTCACGCTAAAGCGAATTTTGGATCTTTAAAACTTCGAAGATTAAGGCTTGATTCACTTTTAATTTGGGCATAGATTTTTCGGCCTTGTGAGCTTCAAATTTTTGCTTAATTTAGGTGAGCACTTGAAATCTTATTATTAGGAGAAGCTTTCGATTATTCGGGTGCCAATACTTCAAAACCGTGACGCTGGCGATACCTTAATGTTTTCCCAATTTAATTACATGGAAGCTACCAAAACAAATTAGAAACCCAACAATAGTGACTAAACCGCCAAATCAATATTTATTAACAATTTATTATGCAAAAGCGTTGGGAGAATAAGCTAATAATTACTACACATAAGATCGTGACGATTACGAGACTTATAAATAACTCTATCATTTCTCGTCCTCATTTAAGAGACTTAGCCTAAAAAGTTAAGGAATCGAGCTAAGTGCTCAACACGCACGGTCGAGTCAAAAATTACTCTCGTTCTCACCATCGGAAAACCTACATTCGTGTCTTAAACACTTATGAAAAACTAGAAAAATTTTAAAATTTGGCCATTTTTAGCCTTATTTTGCAACAAAACTATAACAAAAAAGATGAAGTTTGGATTGCGTGTTGACGTGAGCAAGGTGAAGTATCTACTCACCCCCCCATACTAAAACTAAACATTGTCCTCAATGTTTCGAGTCTAGGGGTGTAAACACCCCCATACTAGAGACGAAGTCGAATGCTTAATCTCGAGCATGGAAAGGGTAAAACGAATAACCTATAAGCCATTTATGAATTATGCTAATAAGATAAACGTTAGAACATAAAAGGATATCATCGGATATCGGAATCTCCAAAGGCAACGATCGAAGCTCGAGTGATCCGTAAAACGAACACGAGAGGCTTCAATGATGACGATGAACCTATTAGATCACAATCACAAACAACCACGAAACAAAGGTAGGAAGAGCACAAGTCCCCTCGTTACATTAACTAAGAAAGCAATAATATGTACAAGGATAAGCATGAGAATTCCCCCACGAGGCACCTCGTTTTTGATAACCGAGTCAAGAGCTCGACTCGAATCCCCACAAATGTGATCATTTGGGGACTATCATGGTATGGTCATTTTTGGTGGGACTTACATGATAAACAAGGCCCAAAAGTACGTGGAGTACTTTAAAAACCCGATAAACGTATACCGGGGTCAAAGATAGCGTCTTCGTTTTCGGATGAAAGACGAAACGACGCTACTTCAACACAAACCCCAATGGGGTAGAAGAAAAGAGATAAGAAGTAGAAGGGTGGGGCAATGGGTAAGTCACTAAAATGAGCTACTCGAGGTAGACTCACACCAAGCAAATAGATAAGATTTCCATTTATTGCATCGGTGGAAGACCGAGATTTCCCTTTACAAGCAATTCCGGGATCGTAAATCTCGTCCTCGGTGGAGAAATGGGAGGGAACATTTGGGGCTTCCCCCACACTAGATCCACACCAACCATCGTCAAAAGGAGTAGACGAGGTGGTAGCACTCATAACACGATGTGATGACGGAGTTAGTAATGTAGAAAAATCATTTAAAACATTTTTAAAATCCTTTCCTTTTTCATCGTTCAAAAACTCTTTATGAAAACCCGATTGAATAATGTTGAAAATATTTGGCGTGTCAAATTGAAAATTAGTCGCGCTAAAAATCCTCACATTTAAGTCATTGGCGGGAGGGGGTGGCGGATTATATAAGTTCTCAAAACGTTTGTCAATAAAGAACACCGCCCCCTCGGGGTCTACATACTCGTCATCCTCATGAACGTCGATCTCATCGATTTCTTCGTCAAAGATAGGCTTGTCAAACCAAGGTTTGTCATTCCCCTCCTTGAGTATCTTAGAAACTCTCTCGAAAAGATCACGATCAAGCACGAAACCATCATTCTTTTGTGGGGATCGTTGATAAGTTAGATCCTCACGAATGTGGTAAACGTCATTCTCAAATGAGGAGTGTTGATAAGGTAACTCTTCGAGAATGGGATTTGTGGTCACATGAGTTGGTTCGTCATCAAAAATAAGACGTTCCAACTCATTGAGTTCATCCTCGATCTTGGAAAGGTCGACCTCACTCGTAGGTGGAAGTGAAGGCATAAGAGCTAGCTCTCGTTCAATGATTTCCTCAATCTCGGGATCAAACTCATAATCATCGTACTTCACATGTTTCTTCTTAGGAGAATCAAAAATAGCATGTGGATGTCGAAGTACGTGATCAAGCTCGGCAAAATCGCCATCGTCATCGTCAAAGAAAGAGTCGATGTGAGCACTCACAACCATGGACTTACAAGTCAAATGACTAGGCTTAGGTGACTTTTCTAAGACGAGAGGATCGATGTCGATAAACCCTTTAGCCTCAACGGGTGTTGGGCTAGGCAAAGGAGGCACTTCGATGGAGTTAGAAGTAGAAGCCTCAAAGACGTGGTCCTTCGAAGGTGGTGAAGACGAATCCATTTTGGTCATTGTCGTGATGGCATTAACGTCACCCTTCGGAATTGGTGTTTCACTTGTTTCGCTAAAAACATCCCAAAGTGAGTTTTCATCCATAAATTTACACATACCCTTTTGAATTAGGTACACGTATTCTTTGTCATTAAAATCATCATCTTTAAAACCGTTTTTCTTAATTCTTTCAAAACATGCATCAAGCTTCATTCTTTCCGCTAAAGTAAACATTTTGAAATCATTAGAATTTGAATCATTAGGTTTTGAAACCTCGGTTTTTTCATTCTCATAAAATCCTTGGGATTTTCTAGCGAAAAAGTCTATTTTCTCATCCCCATATCTCATAGTAAGTCTTCCCTCGTGAACGTCGATTACGGTTCGAGCCGTCGATAAGAATGGTCGGCCTAAAATAATGGGACATTTAGGGTCACACTCGTAATCGGATATAACGAAATCCGCGGGAAAAACAAACTTTCCAATCCTAACATAGACATCCTCGGCTATTCCAATTGGTATTAAAGGAGTACAATTTGCAAGCTCGATAGTCATGTTCGTGGGGGTAAGCGAAGGCAATCTCATCAATTTCCAAAGAGAATGAGGCATGAGATTGATGCTAGCACCTAAATCGGCAAGGGCTAAACATCCCTCAATCTCGGAAAAATCACAAGGTAGTAGAAATTGGCCCGGATCCTTTTCCTTTCTCGGCATAAGCCTTTTGGGTTTTTTAAGAAGGATCGATGCACAAGTTTCTTCAAGGGTTACTTTGGTAAGGTCGACAAAGCTCTCTTTTTGAACCGTGGATGGAATTTGAGGTACACGAGGGTGTGCACTCTTTTCCTTGGTCGCCACGTTCATCCCATCGACTTTAGAACAAGAAGACGTCTTAGAAGTCGAGGGTTGAGAGGGATAAACAACACGGAATCCTTCAAGGTTAGGGGTAATCACACGACCTTTCTCACGAGACGAGGCGGCTTTACATTGTTCTTTCGGATTAGCAACGGTGTCACTAGGTAACGAACTTGATGACGAACCCGAGGCTTTGTTCATTATAGCCGAAAACATCTTTTTAATATCAATTTGCCCTTGCTCAATCTTCGTGTTTTGCAATTTCAAAGTATTTGTAAAGTCGTTTTTCAAAGTACCAATTTCTCCCTCTAATCGTCTCATATTAGCCTCATTCGTTTTCATGTAATTTTGAAAATCGTTTGACGAACTATTTTGATTTGAATTAAAGTTCCCTTGGTTTTGATTACTTCTTTGAAAATTTCCTTGATTACCACTTGAAAAATTATTTCCTTGATTGTTATCTCGATTTTGCCAAGTTATATTACGACCTTGATTATAACCTCCTTGATTTTGATTCGAAAAATTTCCTTGTTGATTGTTTCCATGAAAATTGTTTCGGTTTTGATTAAAATTGTTGCCTTGGTTATAATTGCCTTGTTGTGATGGACCGGCGTTATTTTGATTTTGATTAGAAAAATTGTTGTTTAACGCACTCACATTCAACGTTTGGCCATCCGTAGCCGCACACTCGTAATAATTATGAGGTCCACCACAAAACGTACACGAAACCTCAACCGCTTTCACCGTAGCGGGAGCGTCTTTCTTTTGCATCTCAATGAGATAAGACGTGAACACATTCGTAAGCTTGTCGACTTTTGCATCAACTCTCTCAATGTCGCGATTAGAACTACTAACATTGGCGACATTGGCAACACTCGGTGCATTGCGGAGTTGGTAAACCTTGGATCGGTTCTCGATAATTATCAAGGCTTCTCTCGGAGTCTTACACAAAAAGTTGCCACCGGCGGCGGAATTCAACGAGTCTTGTTCGTGAAAATTAAGACCGTTGTAAAACGTATCGATTTGGTGCAACTCGGAAAAACCATGGTGAGGACATTGCCTAAGCAATTCCTTAAAACGATCCCACGCGTCTCTAAAAGATTCATTCGATTTTTGCTCAAATTTCGTAATCTCGTTTTTGAAAAACGTTGTCTTAGACGGTGGGAAAAAATAATTAACGAATTTGGAAACGAGATCCTTCCACGTAGTTATGGAATTAGGTGGCTCTTTCTCGTACCAATCCTTGGCGGCACCATCGAGCGAGTACGGAAAAAGCATAAGCTTGACGACATCGGTGTCGACGTTCTTAAACTTGCTCGTGGCTAAAAGACGATCAAAATTCCGAATATGGTCGTGAGGATTATCGGCTTCACGACCTCGAAACTTCGTAGCTTGGATCAACGAAAGCATTCCGCTCTTGATCTCAAAATTCTCTGCCTTGATAGCGGGAATTACGATCGCGTCTCCATAACCCTCGGTGGGCGCTTGGAGCAATTCCATCATAGAACGATTGTCGGCCATCTCCTCTACGGTTTCTTCAACAACGATATTAGGAACGTTGGTTTCTAATTCTCGTCTACGTCGTCGATTCCTTCGATTACGATTGCGTCGATTCGAAGCTTCACTAGAATTGGAATAATCCTTCGATCGAGTGCGCATGCACTAAGCGTAGAATGGGTGGTAGCAAAGAAGATTCTTTTTGCGGCTTTTCGATTTTTTAATTTTTTTTTGTTTTTGATTGGTTTTTTTTAATTTTTTTGGATTTTTGAATGTATTACGTAGACAAAAATCTACAAATCTCCCCTCGAATCGACTTTCTCGATTAAAGGAGCCTCAAAGAATGAAAACGATCACGTGGAGTGAACGTTCTCGATGACTTTAGAACGTTGGTGGAACACCAAAACGTTCAAGAGGGTTTAATCTTGAAAACACAAGCAAATATAATATACGTAGATAATACTTGGGCGGCAAACCCTCGATTAGCCTTCTTTCTCAAAACACGCACAAGCAAGCGGAGGAAACGAGGCGGCGCGAAGCACTTAAGAGCCTTTTTCCTTTAGGTCGTGAAATACAACCGCCTTATACCCACCTTATAGTTTGTGTTAATTGAAATTAAGCCTCACGAAAGTATTTATCTATTTTGCCTTTAAACTTTTGCTTTGGATTCGAATACAATGATCGAGTGATGAAATCCCGAATCAAGGTTGTGATTTCTCACGTATTTGGAGTACTTGTATATTTATTTGTTCTTACGTAGTACAATATAGTAATAATATATTCACAATAAAAACGAAAACCAATATATCTACAATATAGTAAATATTGTTTTGTGTTTAACTTAGGAAAATTAAACACGATTTATTTGGATATTATACTATAATAGAGAAAAATAACAAAAATGAGTATGTACGATATTCACGCTTTCCAAAAATGAAAAGCTAAAACGCACTACTCACACAAACACGATACTAATAATAATGGCAACACAAACACCTCCCCGGCAGCGGCGCCAAATGATAGTTGTGTTTTTAGTCACTTGTTTTAGGAAAAACAAATAACCGCGGTAAGTATTAATCGACACGATTTAGGAAAACCGTGAAGACGAATAAATTCCAAGTTCGTTCTCGAAGGAGGTGTGTGGATTATGTGCCAATTAATAAAATAACAATGTTTGGATTAGTGACGTTTTTGGTGTAAAGAGAGAAAAATAAAAGACGAGTTACGACTACGTTTAAACTACTACGAATTAACGTAAAACGCGAACGTAAATACGTAAAACGTGACAAAATTAAAAATTAAACCTAAAAATTAATTAAAAGATTAAACTAAGTCTAAAATAATATAAATAAGAATAAAAATTCAACAAATATATTTTAAAACCTTTTATTAATTAAATATTCAATTTTTAATGCTAATTAAAGCCCAAAAATTAAATATAATTAACAAAATGCCCAAAATATTATTTTATTGAACTAATAAGTCACTTATATTATTTAATGACTAAAAACTATTTTTCTTAAATTTTCAAAACTATTTTCCTATTTTTAAATGACTTAAAACTATTTTTAAATTAAAATAATCATAAAAAATAATTAAATAATGCCAAAATTAATTTAACAATTTTAAAAATCCTAAAATACTCTAATGAACAGTAGAAAAATAAAAGAGTTTGAAAAATGTAAAATTTTTCACTAAAAGACAAAACAGTTTATAAAATAAACCCTAATTAAACTAATTAATTATAAAAAATAATTAAAAAAATGAACAGTGAAAAACTTTTTGACTAAAACTCTTAAAATATTATTCTAAACCTAGGAAAAATTTTAAAAGTGAAAAATACAAATTTTTACCACTAAAAGACAAAAGACAGAATATTAAAAAGTAATTAAAATAGCAAAATAATCTAAAAAATGGAAAATGAACAGTAAAATAAAAGTAAATTAAACTGAAAAA
The DNA here is from genome assembly GCA_025667525.1 of Glebionis coronaria. NCBI lineage: Eukaryota > Viridiplantae > Streptophyta > Magnoliopsida > Asterales > Asteraceae > Glebionis > Glebionis coronaria. Next base: position 461,259,095 of record CM046879.1, on the reverse strand, counting down.
TTAAGAATTTAAAAAGAAAAATATAGAAAAAAGAATGGAATTCTAATTCCATTTTTTAGTCCACTAGAGACAAAAAATTAAAAATCCTGAAAGTGACTACTTGGACTTTTTGTCCAGTAGTGCAGCAGGGGGAACACTTAACAAAGACAGTGGGAACTTTTTCCCACTGTTAGTGTAAAAAAAAACGGGTTTGGACTTGATTGCTTGAATCTAGCTTGTTTGTGGATTTTGATGGCAACAAAGGGCACCCCCACAACCAGTTGGGTTGTGGGGAGTCACAGCAAGCACAAAAAAACACTAGCACAGAGCAAGAATCACACAGAGAAGAGCAAATTAAGTTGCTGATGTCAACTAGGGGGCTGTAGGGGGGCAGAAAGCTATTTAGGTGCACTTGGATGAGTTTCAAAGCTTGTAAACTTGCACAATGGCTAACCCAATTACATACAAACTAAATGAAACCCTAGTCTAACCTATACTAAACAGATTACTCAAAATTTATGGGCAAATTTGACCAAAACCTGGCAGATTAATGCATCTTCTGTTTTTATGCTATGAAAGCAAATTTTAACATGCAAACTTCTTGTTATGCTATTAACCTTTGAGGATTCTAACTGATAACACCTAATACCAACAGATAAAGTGTGTTGAGGTAGTATTTAACACCAAACCTGTCACCAATTTCAGTTAAAAACTAGTCCCAAACACCCTTTTAATATTCAGTAATTTGAAATTAACAAACCAATTGCTCACAAACCTAAACTAACTGATCTAAATCACTACTAACCTGCATAAACTTACCTAAGAAGCATGAATAAACAGAAATAATAACATTTAGACAGGTTTACACAAATTTCACATAATTGTTCACATAAAGTTCAAAAAAATGAGAAAAGAGGTTCAAGCCTTGCTATTGGGGCTGATGCCTTTCTGAAATCGTCTAGTTGAACTTATGGAGGGCTTATGCAAGTTTGCTATAAGTTGTTGATGTAGAGATATGCTGGTGTTGACTTTCAGTCAACACCCAATATTTCTTCAATTGAATAAAATGGAACGGATGGAGTAGCTAGTAACCTGCCAAGAAAACAAATGAACAGAGAAAGTGACCTGATAAAAAAGGGGCCAATAAGCTACACACAAGCTTATTGAGTAAGCTGATGTAGCTTATTGCAAAAAAAAAATGAAACAGATTTTTTTTCTAATAAATCCTTTTAGAAATTCAACTAGAAATTAATAAAACTTGCACCAACTGATGTTAACTTAATCTTTTCCACTTTCACTTCAAAATTAAGTTAACCTCAAATTTTTGAAAGCCTTTTTAACAATTACTAAAGAAAATTATTTTCTTTTGAAAATCCTTAAAACATGTTAACTACTTTTGAAACCTACAACTACTTTGCAAACCAAGATACTTGTTACACTAAGAAAGCAGTAAAAGGAACTCAGAAATTGTATTTTAAATTTTATTTCATTTTCATTAATTTAAAAAGAAAATTACAAAGACTGGAACAAAAGGGCAAACCACATGTTGGTGCTCCTTTTATACTAAACTATGAACATTCTAGAATTAAAGAAAAACCCTAGTTGCTGTTTTCCAGAATTACCCCTTGAATTTGAAAATCAAACGGGTCAAAATTAAGCCATGTGAGTGCCAGGTTGTGGATGAGCTGTCTTGACCAATCTTGGTCGTTAAGAAGACCATTGGGGAACAAGAAACAATCCTGAGCCATAGATGAACTGTAAGGATTCGTTTTTTGCTATCTTGGGACAAACCATGAGCAGGGGAGGCCACGTATGGGGACCACAGACCATGTGGTCTTGTTTCTATGGTGGTGTTTGGTTTTTCATGCCATGGATTAGTGATCTGGATGCTTTGGTCTCTTAATTTTAGGTTATGTGAAAAGGGGAAATTAGGGTTTATGGGTTAAATAAGCAGGTTTTAATCCATTTGAGGGATTAGTGTTTTTTTAAATTGGTGTTTAAGGAGGGAAGGAGGGAAATAACTAAATTAATCAGTTATTAGAAAAAGAGAGGGTGAGTGGAAATATGACGTGGGGAAAAGGTGTGTGCTGATTGGGTGATGGGTGTGAAGTGGGTGACGTGGCGGTGGGATATTGGTGGAAGTTTTAAGGCTGTCGGCTAGTTAAGGGTTTAATAGAGGTGGGGTTAAATTAGTTTGGGAAGTTGGCAGCTTTGGTCCCCATGGTTAAGTCCTTCCTTTAACAGCTTTGCAATGTTAATCCTTGGCATTTTTCAAACTCAGTCCTTGATCATTTGCAAACTTAGTCCTTGTGGCTAACAAAGTAAAGAAACTTGTAACTTAATCAATTCCAAGGGCTTTACTTGTATAATTATGAAACTTTAGGGACCCACACTCATATTGATGGAAAAATGAGGGGTATAAAGTGTCATTCTTCCAAAGTTGAGGGACCAAACTTGTATAATCTTCAAACTTCAAGGGTCTTGAAAGGAAATTCTTGATTCGGGTCCGGTTCTTTGTGCGGCTTCGTTTCCCGTGTTCGTTTTTGCTTGATTCCTTTGATCTTTTGGTGAATTCACGATATCCATACCTAAAATACACAATGAACAAACATAGGCACATATATGGGTATTTTGACGATATTTTAAGCGTTTTAAGCCCGATTTGGACGATGAGACTATGTATAAATACAGTCTCATCAATGAAGTAGAAGAAAAATTGGCCCTCGGGTTATTCCTTGAAGATGCAGTTGAATCCCAATTTTTGTGGTGAGTGGTCATGTTCTCTATAAGCTCTCTACACTCCTCGGGTCTTCTCTTCATGAATGTACCACCGGTGGCAGCATTAATATTATCACGATCACGAAAAGTTAAACCATTGTAGAAAGTATCAATCAAAGTAACGGGGAGCATGTTATGGTTTGGACAACGGTCGATCAAGACATTATAACGTTCCCAAGCATCGAAAAGCGACTCATCAGGTTCTTCAGTGAATCAACTGATTTGGTTGCGAAGATTAGTGACCATGGATGGTGGAAAGTAGCGCGACAAAAATTTTTGAGTCATGTCATTCCATGTATGAATTGAACTTTTGGGAAGACGATCAAACCATTTTTCGGCATGATGGGATAAGGTGTGTGGAAAAAGGTGAAGACGAAGAAAATCCATGGAAACACCGGGCAATTTCATGCTTTGAGTGACGGTAATGAATTTGTCGAGATGTTTGTTGGCATCATCATCCAGTAATCCGCGAAATGGACAAGCGTTTCGAACTTGCTGGATCATGTGATGCTTCAACGAAAATTCAGGAGCCATGATTTGCATCGGCGCAATCGGTCCTCCACGTCCGTTCATGGTTGGTTGACAAAGCTCCTCCATCGTTCGAAGGTCGGGTGGAGGGACATGGTTGTTGTTGTTGTTATTATTCAAATTGGGGTGAGGTGTGTTGTTATTATTATTATGCACACTAGTCATATCTAAGTCTCTAAGAGTCTCGGGCTCAAAATAAGACGTAGATCGAGTACGCATACACTAAAATGAAAGAAAATATTTTTGGTTTTTTATCTTTTTTTATTGTTTGTGGATTTTTGAAAAATTTATATTTTTTAGGATTTTTTGAAAATTGTTGTGCTTGAAAATAACGTTCCCAAAAGAACGGATCCCAAAATCCAATTTTTCTCACTAAAAACCGTTAATCTTTACGAAAAGAGCCGGCAGCGGTGCCATTTAATAAATGGGTTTTTGCTTAGCAATGTATATGTGTACTCGATATCGTTCTCGGTATCTAATTGAATTGATCACGGTTAATGGTGGAATTGTTGGTATTGGTCACTAAAAGTGGGAGCTTGATGGTCTAAGTCTACAAATAACATAAATATAAAAGCTATTAAAAATAAAGAAGAGTGTCTAACCTCGATTGCTTTTCCAGAGTTAATGTTGCACAGTAGAACTTGGTGAAAATAGCTAAAGGTAATTATCTAATCTAAAATGGAGTTGAAAATGTAAATGTCAATGCGTAAAAATCAAAGCTTTAAAAGTTAAACTAAAAAGAAAGATTTTAAAAATAAATGAAGAAAATTAAAACGTAAATTTGAAACTTAAAATTTTGTAAAAATGAAAATTTTATTAAAATGTAAACTTAAAAATAATTAGGACAAAACACTTTTAAAAATAAACTAATTGAAATTGGCGGGAAAATTAAGGTTTGAAAATAATTTGGAAAACAAGAACTGAACATAAGTCGGAATACCAAACCTTGACCTGAGTCGGAATACACCCAATTCCTAACCTAATTCGGAATGGATGTCCCACACACAAGTCGGAATGTTTATCCTTTAGTTAATTCGGAATTTGCTGGTTCTGAATCTAATTCGGAATGCTCAAGCTGCAACTAGTTCGGAATCCATATTCTTGACTTAATTCGGAATCTGGAATGTAGACCTAAATCAGAATATAACTTCTGATGTAGTTCGGAATCTCACTTCCTGATGTAGTTCGGAATCCACGGTCTTCAACCTAGTTCGGAATATTTGTTCTGAACGTAGTTCGGAATGTGTGACCTTGATACAGTTCGGAATATGCACTCCGGACCTAATCCGGAATCCAACGTCCACACTCAATTCGGAATACAACTTGCACACAAGTCGGAATACACGTCCTTCAGGTAATTCAGAATCCAATATCGCCCACCTAATTCGGAATCCACAGTTGTACTTAAACTAATTCGGAATACAGTGATAACCAACCTAGTTCGGGAAAAGGAGTTTAGACTCAACTCGGGAAATTGGTGCAAGACCTAATTCGGGAAATCAAATCCCACACACAAGTCGGGATATTGGGGATTTGGTTGTAGTTTGGGAAAAGAGGGTTTTTAAAAATCCGAACTTAATCAAAATAAGCAAAAATCAAATAAGCACTTACCAAAACTTTTACCAAATCAATTTTTGGAAAAAGCTAATAAAACACAATTTAAAAACTTTTAAAAACACTTAATAAGCAAAAATTTAAAATCAAATTTTTTATAAAATTATTAAACTACCAAAATCAACTTATTTAAAAACTAATAAACATAAAAATTAAGCAATAAGCAATAATCTAAAAACTTTATACACACAAACTCAATAAGCACAATCCAATAAGCAAATCAATCACATCATCAACAAAATTAAACCAACTGCATGATTAATTAAGCAAAACAATAGATTATGATTAAGAAAGGTAGAATGAGAATTAGTTAAAAACCTTGATTATATTAAAGATTAAGATCAAAGATTACAAGATTAAGATTTGATAAGCTTGAAAGAAACTAGAGAGAAGAAAAATAAAAATACACTTAATTACCTACTAAAATTAAAAACTAAAAATGAAGACTAACTCCTCTAATGACTATTTAGAAGACTATATATAGGAGGTGGAAGTTGCTTGTGTCTTCTCTCTTTCTTCATATTTTCTCGGCTTTTAAATAACTCGCCTTTCTCGACTTTGTCTCGGGATTAGTCGAATGATAACTTGAACTCGTCTTTTAATTTTCTCCTTTTAGTAGACTTGGTTCTTCGACTTTGTTAAACTTCCGTCTTTAGACTTTTTCTTCGATAAATCTTTAGAATAGGCCTTTGACTTCCGTTCTTCTTTCACTTTTGATCTTTTGACTTCGTCTTTTGTCTTTTTCTTCGATAAAAGCCCGTGAAAGCCTGTGTTTTCTTCCTTTTTTCATCTTTTGGTCCTAAAACACAACAAAAACACAAACCACGCATAATTCCGCCTTTTACGACATTAAATACACGTTTTGGTCTTGTTATTGTTAGAAATCAGTGGTAAAAGGATAAGTGTTTTCACACTTATTAATACCCAACTCTCCTTGAATTTCACACTATCTCAACGTATAAAATGTAATATTTCTTGTGATTATCGTCGGTAATAATGATTTTTGTAGGTTGGTGTTGATTTGGTGATGTTAATGATTCATAAAATGTATGAATTCCAGCGAATATGGTAGTTACTTGGAGGCAAATAGTATCGGATTGGACACATAATGTGAATACTACTAACAAGGATGGGAATAATGGTGTTGTTGTCAAGAAGAACACGAGTACATAAGCATGGATGTCGTCACTATCACAGTTAATAAGGATGATCATAATTAGTCTTTGCAATATCTTTACACAAGATTAGTAAAATGTATGTCTCTGCCACCTGCATGTATTTTCGAGAGTTTGTTTTGCATGATTAGCTATGTTTCTTTCATGCATATATAATGGTTATCTTGGACGCAAACTCAATTACCATAGGTAGAATATACAATTTTAAAAGTTGAGATATAACCCGAGTTAAGATACGCAAGATTTAGGTGTACACCAATCCGAACCACTTTTTTTTAATATAGTGTTGGGTCTACTAGATGTAGATCTTGCAGCCTGTCAGGACCGGTGAATGACTTCTGTAATCACAAGTCAAATCACAAAGAGACTCTATACACAATATGAATGTAGAATATAAATATAATTAAGAAGAACAGAATAACTATAAAGACTTGATCCTTTCTAAGGATTTCTAATATTGATAATGACTAGAACTACGTTTTGTGAAGGTGTGTCTAACCCTTCTGCCTAAGGTTCCTTTTATACTACAAGGAAACCCTAATACATCATTAAAGAAAACGTGTAAAACTGATATGCATATCCTTTCCTAACATATCTCATGCATATCCTAACAGAATATTAAGTAAATAATAAAGTTTGACTTCGACTAGGACCAGGAGCAGGACTTGCTCCTACTACGACTAGGACCAGGAGGAACTACATACCTCCTAGTCTACCTATTACATATAACTATTACAATAGTCCTAACAATCCTCCCCTAAACTTGAATTTGACCTGTTGAGTTCAAGTTTCTCGGAATACGTACAAAGAAAGCCCGAGGATTGTATCAGCAAAACAAATAGCAGCATCAACAAGATAAGAATCAGAGTAACAGCCGCAACATGAAACACTAGAAGCTTCTTCAAAGCTTGTAACAAATCAGCATCGTGTTGAATCTTTTCAGCAACATGAGCAGATTTGATGAGCCTTTACCAAGTAGCTGCTCGCTCTTGGGCTAGCTAGTCATTCTGGTGGAATAAGCATCAGCCTGGGAGACTAGAACCCAACCCAACTCTTAGAACGTGAATCAATGGTGAGTGGGAGTACCCTGATGATTTTAGGCAAACCATCACAGCCGTCAACGGATTTGATGCGTCTTTACTAGAAGCCGTACCCCTCTGGACTCGCCAACTCTTAGCAATGAAGCATCGGTGAGTTGAACACCCTATAGCTTTAAGCAAGCTATTACAGCTATCAACGGATTTGATAAGATCTTTACCAAGAGCCGTACCCCCTTGGATTAGCCACTTTTCAGTCTAAGACTATGGCAAGTGAAAACCATCCAGTTTTGGGTAACCTGGCAACCATCAATGGATTTGAGAATCACACCAGGAGCCGTACCCTCAAGGTGAATCAACTTGTTCTTGTCGATTAGACATGGTAAGTTGAGAACCATTTGTTGTGTGGACCATGTCCAACACCAAGTGAAACCAAGTACCAGGACAAGCTCAAACCAGGAACCACATTGTGAAACAGCCAAGGGATATTATGTACAAGTATAAAAGCTAAACTGTGTTTAAAGTATAAGCAGATATTATATAAAAAGAATATTTTTTTATTTTTTTTTATAATCTTTTTTTTTTTTTTAAACTATAAAGAATGAAATTCACCAATCACTGTACATATTGGTGAAAAGAATAAAAATAAGAACAAATGAACAAAAATACAAAGCATAAACACTTACAACCCAATCACCTTACATACCAGAAGCTGCCTTCTTATCCGCTAGCAACCTTGCCTGAATACCCTCTACCAAAGCCGTGGCCATACTCGACTCATTCCCAGAAGGAGCAGTAGAAATTTGCAGGTGACTCGCCAACATCGCCTCCATGGAAGAAATAGTCAAAGGATACTCCACATCCGTCAGCATAAACACCATATGACCAGATTCTAATTCCAACATATGAACTCCACATCCAGCATATAGCTTCCATCGCAGAATCTCCCATTGCATTTGATCCTTCCATATGCCCAAAACAGGAGCATTTGGAGGAGGATCTAACATCAGCTTGAGATCAGCCCAGAAACGGAGACCAGGCCAGGAAGACACAGCCATTGGGTTAAACGGCATACTAGAATCAACAAGTCCATACAACGCCATAAGATCCATACGGTCAGCCCAAGACAATACACCCTGCAAACTCGTTGCCAATCGCACAGACCCATCACTCAAAGTAATCCGATGGGACACACCACCAGGAAGTGTAGTAGAATGTTCAACCGTATAACCAGTAATGTTCCCATTGCCCAAGGGCAAGTCAGAATCGCTGTCGGAAGCTGCATCAATTAAATTCTCAGGATCACGCTTCTCAAAAGGAACTGTCTTACCACGGCGAACACGACGAGCTTGTTTCTGGCGAATGGAACGTCGAGGTGTGGGAGCAGAAGGTGTTGATTCAACCTTTACCTTAACTTCAGCAACAGCAGGGGAAGCAGTAGAAGTAGACTCATGAACATGTCCACCCAATGGACCACTAGGAGCTGCATCAGAAGTAGGATTAGGTTGTGTTGCAGGAACTGGTGGTGATGGAGATGGCACATCAGATGTAGTAGCAGTAGGTATGGTGGTATCAACAAAGGTGCTTGCAGGAACATGTGTGGTGGTAGTAGTAACAGGTGTGGTGGTGGAAGCATGAGTGGTGGTGGTGGTGGTAGTAACAAAGATGGTAGTAGCAGGACCAGCAGTAGAACCCATAGGAGCAACCAAGGGTGTAGTAGAAGGACCAACAGAAGTAGCAACAGAACAAGAAGGACTACCAGCAGAACCAGGAGTGGGTGCAGACGAAGGACCAGTAGAATCAGCAGGCATAGAAGCAGTCACACCACGAGGATGGTAAATAAATCTTTCCGGAATAGGTTGACTCTGACGCTTCACCATCTTTTCATAAAGGGCCTTAAGCTCATCAAAAGTCAAAGCCCTCACCCGAGCCCAAGTCCACGGAGCATTGAAATGAGCAGCAGATTGATACTTCACATAACGTTGCATCTGCTGGCGCTCCTCAGCCCGAGATAAAGGTCTATTCCTTCTCTGTTTCTTAAGTTCTGCAGCAAGAGCCAACTGATGCTTACGCATCAATACCATAGCCTTCGGTATACAATTGTGTTCATCAACATCATCACCCAAAAGATCCTTAAACTGAGCATAATCCCGAGTGAGAACAGTCAACACTTGCATCCATTCACTATCACTCCAATGCATGGCATCATGCTGAATTTGTGCACGCCTGCACTCTCGAAGCTCTTCCTCAGCAGCCCTATCCGCCTCATCAATCTCAGCCTGAACCCGACGAGCAGCCTCTTCACCAAGCCTTTCTTTTTCAATCTGTCGACGAGTACGCTTGCGAGATGGAGATGGAGCATCAGTCATTGGGGCTTTTCCCTTTGGATCATGAGAGGGACCAGCATGAGAACCATCAGCAGGATCAGAATCACCACCCATAGAAGGGGGAATAGCACCAGGAGAAGGAACATTGGAGGACGTTGGAGGAACCGGCAAATCATCATAAACTTTATCAGCAAAGGCAGCCTTTGCCAACAACGTCAAGCCATCCTCAACATTCTCCGCACCCTCATCCTCAGAATCTGAATGAACCACATGCTTCTTGCGACGACGTTGTTGAGTCTCCAACGCCTTAATGCGATCAGCCAGAGGAAGAACAAACTCCCTTGTAAGCTTCCAATGTTGGTTTAAGTCAGCTTCCAAACAAATCATCCTCTCATGGTACCTGTGCATAAGATCGAGCAAAGATGCCAGTGTAGTAGGCTCCTCCGCCTGCCCACCAAGAGAACTTGGATCAGGGAAAGCATCACGGGAGCCCGAAGCAACATGTGGGTCAACTTGTGGAGAACTAGCATCAAACGGGATATCAGTCGAATGTGGGCCAGGACTAGGAGGTAGAGTCTCCACAAATGGAGACCTTTGTGGAACTGAGGAAGGACCAGCCTTGGTAGGAGATGGTTTTTCAACCACCACTTTCTCAACTAGCTCCTCCTCTACCACAGGAGTGGCACCAACAGTAGGAGCCTCCTCCTCCATGGGGTCATCATCTATCACAACAAACTCAGGAGCCTCCTCCTCCTCACCTATAGGACCCTGAGCCAACCCTAACATGGCTTCAGTCAGGGGCCTCCAATCCCCAGTAAACCCATTCATCATATTGTAATACACTTTAGCTGTAAGTTTAGATGGCACATGCTCAGTCCTATCACGTGGAATGCAAACAAGGATTTGTTGAAGAAACCTAGGGTACATAAGAAATTTCTTCCTCGAACCAGCAGTAGACAAATTACTAGCCATCCCCTCAAATAGATAATGAGAAAAATTAAACACTCTACCCTGGGCTAAACAAATAAGACCAGTAGCCAAAGGAGTAGGGAAAGCATCCCAACTCCCAGACTTGGGACTCATACAATGGATTAAAAAGTGAACCAGAAGCTTCCATTGGGGGGAAAACCTATTTTTCTGGAAGTTAAATTCCCCCCATGTTCATAACCTATGGCAGCCATTCCCTCCAATACTTCCGAATTGGGGATTGATTCAACACCCCCCTCATCCTGAAGATGAAGAGAAGAGCGAATAGACGCTTCAGTCACCACATATGCACGTCCATCTATGGTAGCATGGAGTGCACGTGGACGTCCAGCCACATTCACAAGTTGAGCAGACGCCCAAAATTGACGTATCACACTATCATATATGGTGGGACAGACAGTAAATGCAAACCTTAAGTTAGAAGCTTCAATGAAATCCAAGATGTCAGCAAAATGTTCACGATTTGGACCATCACCCAGATATGCAACACGGTTGTGAGCAGGTTGGTAAGCAAGAGCAGCCATGGATCTTGATGAATTGATGGAAGAAGGAATGGGATTGGGGTGTAGAGAGTAGAAGCGGTTTTGTGTGTGTGTTAATTGCAATGAGTGAGTCAAGGGTGTATGTTGACCATATATAAAGAAAGTAGTAACTGTTCATTGACCCCTATTAATGGGGGGTTGCCCTTTCAAATTAAACCATAAGTGCATAATAACCACTTGCCCTTTTTAACATAATAACCAACTCCCAATTAACTTGCTTAATTCAAACTTGTAAATACCAGCATTGGGAGCGTTGACCAAAAGTCAAAGCACACAATGGTCAAACCAGGAGCAAAACGTGATTAACAAAGGACAAAAGGAATGAACAGTATGCCAGGAGCCAAACACCACGTGACATGGAAGGATTTTAAACCACCAGAAGGCAACCAAGCATAACTAGAAGCTGACCAAAGAGGACCAGAAGCCAGTCATGTAAGGCCATATCCACCATAAGAGAGCAAAAATCCCCATCAGAAGCACCACACACCATCATAACCAAAAAAAAACTATGTTGTTAAATACTATGAATACGTTAGTCTGACCTAATATGTACACAAAGCCTCCCCTTAGGCTTTGCCTCCCCTCAATTCTAGACCTCAAGGATTGACCATCCCAATATGAACCACCAAGTGGTTAAACCGAGGACCATCAAAAGCTTTAGTCAGCAAATCAGCAACATTGTCATCCGTATGAACTTTAAGAACCTGTATCAGCTTCTTCTCATTGGGATCCCGTATAAAATGATGCCGAATCTCAATATGCTTCGTCCGCTGATGAAAAACAGGATTCTTCACAATGCAAATAGTGCTTTGATTATCAATAAAAATTTTGGTATTCATAAAATTGAAACCATAATCCAACATCTGATTTTGGATCCACAAAACCTGTCCACAACAACTAGCAGCAGCAACGTATTCAGCTTCTGTTGAAGAAGTAGCGACGATTGTCTGTTTCTTACATTGCCATGAAATAAGCCGACGACCCAAAAATTGACAACCACCAGTAGTAGACTTCCTATCATTATTAGCACCAGCATAGTCACTATCACTATAGGCTTCTAGAACAAAAGGAGATTCTCTAGGATACCATAGACCCAATTTAGGTTGAGCCTTGATATACTTGAAAATCTTCTTAACTGCATTTAAGTTCGAAACCGTTGGAGTCACCTAGTGTCTAGAACAAGCACTTACTGCAAACATAATGTCCGGACGTGATGCAGTCAAATACATGAGGGAGCCAATCATAGACCGGTACATGTGAACATTTACCGGGGGGTCTGGCTCATTTTTAAGTTTGATTTTAGCAACTTCATAAGGAGTTGCTGCTGGTCTAAGAGGATCCATGTCAAACTTCTGAAGAATCTCATGGACATATTTATCTTGACTGATGAAAATCCCATCCGATTGTTGCTTGACCTGAAGACCAAGGAAGAATGACAGTTCTCCCATGGCACTCATCTGAAATTCGCCTTTCATCAAGTGTTCAAACTCATCACACCACTCCTTCCTTGTAGAACCAAAGATAATGTCGTCCACATAAACCTGAACAAGGATAATATCCTTGGAATTCCGCCGAAGAAATAGTGTTTTGTCAATAGTACCTCTTCTATAGCCATTCTTTAACAAGAAAGTGGAAAGACGCTCATACCAAGCTCTAGGAGCCTGATGTAACCCATAAAGAGCCTTGACCACCTTGTAGACTTTCTTGGGATGAAGTGGATCTACAAACCCCTTAGGTTGAGTAACATACACTTCCTCGTCAATTTTGCCATAGAGAAATGCACTCTTGACATCCATCTGGAACACCGTAAAGCCAACATATGAAGCAAAGGCCAAAAACAGACGAATGGCCTCGATCCTGGCAACCGGCGCAAAGACTTCAGTATAGTCAATGCCCTCAATTTGAGTGTGTCCTTGTGCGACAAGCCTAGCTTTATTCCTTACGACAATTCCCCGTGCATCCTTCTTGTTCTTCAGAATCCATTTGGTATTGATAGCTGTCTTTCCATCTGGTAAGTCAACCAGAACCCAAACATTCTGAAACAAGAATTGCTGCATTTCCTCCTGCATAGCCTCCACCCAACTTTGATCCTCAAGTGCATGAGAAACAGACCTAGGTTCCACCTGTGAAAGAAAACAAGCAAACAAACAGTGTTGAAAGTCCGTATGATTATTACGATTTTGATCCTCAATATAGCCCACAAGAGGATGATGATCAGACGAGGCCTTCTGCTGCATTCTGCGTGTCTTTACGGTAGAACCAGGATCTCCAATAATTTGAGTGGTAGGATGATCTTTATGTGATTGCAACACTGGATTGGAAGAAACCTCCACGTCTGGTGCCAAGTTATTGAGATCACCAACAAAGTCAGCATCATATGAAGCATGTTGGAAAATCACATCGACCAGTTGTTTATGTATATCATCCAGCTTGGTAGAAGACTTCTTTTCATGGTTCCCCAAATCAGAAGGACTGGAGAAACGTGTATTGGAAGCAGACTCACTAGCCGGAGTACCAGTAGGTGATAATCTAGCACTAGGAGCAGAAGCTGGAGTACCAGGAGCAACTTTGTCAGTAGGCTCAACCAAGGGAAACTCAAAACTACCATGAGCAGCTGCTTTAGAAGCTTCTTGTTGTTGCTTGATAAGAGTGTCAAGAGCTGCTTGGGAATCCTGTACATCCAATAGAGTTGCATCACTAGGAGGAGTAGGAGAAACCGTGGTGGAATAGGATGGAACCACAAAAATGTCATCCTCATCATCTGAATCAGAAAGACTAGAAGGAACACCAGTACTAGAAGTTGCAAACACTTGTGGTCCTGCATCATGGTTAGTTTTGAAACGAAAATATCCTAACGAATCACTAAGATAATCAAGATCAAAATACCATTCTGGACCTTTGCCTTGGATGTTTGACTTTTCCTCAAAATACTTGAGATTAATAGTTTCAATTATCCGTTTGGCTTGAAGATTGTAGACACGATATGCCCGAGAATGAGCTGAATATCCCACAATGTATCCTTCATCTGCCTTGCCATCAAACTTCCCCAAATAGTCACTAGTATTCAGAATGGTGACTGGACACCCAAAAGGCTTCAAATGAGCAATATTTGGAACTTTGCCCGTGAGCAGCTCATAAGGAGTCTTCTTGTGAGGATTGGTAATAGAAACCCTATTCAAAACATAACTTGCAGTATTAACAGCTTCTGACCAGAACATGGTTGGAAGCTTGGAATCGGCAAGCATAGTTCTTGCAGCTTCTATTAGTGTCCTGTTCTTTCTTTCTGCCACACCATTCTGTTGAGGAGTCCTACCAGCACTATAATCTCTTTTGATGCCCTTAGCATTGCAAAGTTCGATGAGGTCTCTATTTTTAAACTCGGTTCCATTGTCGCAACGAATACCTTTAACTTTCTTGGACAACTGATTCTCTATCAAGGTAAGAAAGTCTCGAAGAATTGAGTAGGTCTCACTTTTGGCAGCCATGAAGAACACCCACGTAAACCTGCTATAACCATCAGTCACCACCAAACAGAATTGCTTGTGGTCAATGCTCCTGATGGAAGTAGGACCAAATAAGTCCATGTGTAGAAGCTGCAATGGTTCAGTAATAAGACTTAAAGCAGTAATGGCCTTGAAGGATGCTTTGTGTTGTTTACCTTTGCTGCAGGCAATACAATTTATATCATTTCTAAACGCCTTGGGAGGTAAACCAGAGACCAGATTCAGATTGGCAAGTTTGTGAATGGTCTTGAAGTTCACATGTCCCATCCTTCGGTGCCATTTAGTGGCTTCATCTTCTGAGGCTTTTGCAACCAGACATGCTAGTTGACCAGTAGGGTTGACTTCATTCAACTTGATGCTATATAGATTGTGTCTTCTAGGGATTCTGAGTACAACTTGTGAGTCATCCGGAAGCTGAAAGTCTTTGGAAAGCACAAGTGCATCAGTATCGGTGAAGAGAACAAACTGCTTCTTGTCACAAATCTGAGAGACCGATATCAAGTTGAAATGTTGAAGTGCTTCCACATAGTAGACCTGCTCAAAATTAAGATTTAGAGTCTTTATCGTTCCTTTGCCAGTGATTCTGCCTTCACCTCCACCAAAATAGACCTTGCCTCCATGAAATGGTACAAAGTTAGAGAGAAGACTTTTATTGCCAGTCATGCTCCTGGAGCAACCACTATCAACAATGCCTAGACTAGGATCCTGGTATGGAGTAACCTACAACAACAAGATAATAAAAATGCAAAAGTTAGTGTCTTAAGGGGACCCAAACCTTTGCAGGTTTGAGCCTGCCTTGTGGATCATTAGATGAATGCCAAGAAGATTGATGAGATCCACCATTGTTCCTTGGTTGTCTATGCATCATATGGGTATTATTATTCGACCAAGAACAACCTGCTGAGGGCTTAACAGCAGTTCCCAAATTTCCCAAACCAAAATACGTGTGGTCTAAATTATACGGATAGATTGGATTAAAATTTTGAAAATAATTACTGGTTGTTTGGAATCCACTATCTCTCCAATAATCAGACGCGAAAGGAGGGGATACTCTAGAAGTATTAAACATTGGAGCACTAGGATTAAGTCTTCTAGAGGCATAGGAAGCAGCTCCTGGTGAACCAGGAGCAGGATAAGCATTATTAACAGAAGCATGTGTGTCATAATAATCACAATCTTTAATTAAATGAAAGGAACTGCCACAAACAAAACATGTTTTGAAAGACCTTTTATTAGAATGAGATTGTTTCATACTGCCTACTTTATTACACACATTTCTAGGAGAAACATTCTTCCTAGGACGCAATAAACAAGGACCAGACACACTTGACTTGACAGCAACTTTTTCTTCACACTTCCTAGCACCAGTAGCAGCATGTTCATTCGACTTGGAACTTGTAGGTCTTGACTCGTCACTTGAACCATTAGATGCAGAGTCACCGGCTTTGTCACTGAAAGTACATGAGACAAAGTCATTAGTATTAGTAGAAGTAGTTGGGGACTCAAGCATCTGTGATTCATCCGAGTCATTATGCCATGAAGTGGTCATAAAAGTTCCAGTAAGAGGAGGAGGGACAGCATGCATTTCTGCTGCTGGTTTAAACCTATTGTAACTAGGTTTGCCCTCATTCTCTTTGTCGGCATCAAAGACACTTGAGAAAGACAAATCAAATACATCTTCTGAATCCATATATTTTTCAAATCCTAAGCCTCTTTTAGTTCTGCCAGACATGCTACTATCAATTAATTTTGAAAGATTTTTAGGTGCCATTTGCCATTTGTCAAATCTTAGCATTGTAGCATCTAATTTAGCTTGCATCTCCTCTTTTTCTTTGATACTAGCATCTCTTTCAGTTTCTGTATATTTAAGCATATTTGTAGTGTTTTCTAAATCAATGCTTAGTATCCTTATTTTATCCTCATACGCACGTTGTGTATCTTGTAACCACCTCTTTTGTTGTTCCAATGTGTTTAATGAAGCCTTATAGGCTTGTACCTCTAAAAAATACTTATCATTTTGATCATTTACTTCATTAAATTGGGACAACAATTCTGTGTATTTATCATGACAACCAAGAGGACAATGTTGTACCTGAGGTGAGATGCCCATAAGAGCAAACTCGTCTGCTTCTTCTGCATCAGAGAGATTCCCAGCAATCATTGCTAACACGTCAGTCGAGGATTCAGCTGATTCCAGAGTAGAAGCCTGATGATCATTCCAGTTGACCATAGAGTCAACAGATACCAATGCCTTCCTGTCATCTTTAACCTCCTGAACCTTGAAAGCGGAGTACCTGCTCTTCTCCTGATCATTCTTGCTAGGGCACTCCCTTGCAAAGTGACCCTGTTGCTGGCAGTTATAGCATCGTACCTTGCTTCTATCGAATCTTGCTGGCTCCCGAGGGTTGTAATTAAATTTCCTTCCTGCTTTCTTCTCAAACTTGTGAACCCTAAGAGTAAGCATGGCCATCAGCCATTTAAGATCCATCTCATCCAGGTCAAGTTTATCGACCTGTTTGAAGTCATCAAAAGCAAGTTGTTGTTCAGCATTAACATCAGCCACAAAAGAATGAAGAACAGCTTCTACCATACTACCAGACTTGGCAGCAGGATCAGGAGCAGAAGTATGCTGAATAGTATGCTGAGAGGAGACAGTATTGCTTGGGCTACTTGCATATGACATGGGACTAGATGCCATAGAACTCACAAAGGCTGAATTAGCAGGGGTGGGAAAAGAGTCACTAGGATATCCTCTCACATGGGGTTCGAATGTTCTGAGCCTATGAAACAGGTCATCAAAGGTGAGATAGTCAAGCCCACCTTTGGCTTTGAGAGAGATCACCACCTGGTTCCATGAGTAGGGTAAGGCTTTAAGAAACCTTGCATTAATGTCACCATCATCAGGTTTTGACCGAAGTTGATTCAATTGGCTCAAGATCTTCTGGAACCTATCATACCCTTGATTTAGACCTTCAGTTTCTGAGATTTTGAATTCGGTAAATTCATCTCTCAGCATGGACCTTCGCATTTTCTTTGACTCCTCATTCCCGCCGAACCTTGCTTTTATGCCATTCCAGATCTCTCTGGCATCATCCAAATGGTAGAAGTCACCCATGTGATCTTCAGGAAGAGATTGAAGCAAAATTGTTTTTGCTTTTACCTCCTTCTGAATAGCTATGATTTCCTCATGAGATTTAGGGTCAAGAAGAGTAATATTACCGTTCTTGTCTCGTCCAGTAAGCTTCCTGTTGTTCCCATTCAGAATGATCTTCCAAAGATCTTGATCAGTGTTGGTGATCCACCATTCCATCTTCATTGCCCAGTTATCATATTCACCCTTCTTCAGAAGAGGGAATTTTCCATTCGTGTTGGAGACCGTAGCCAGGATCTGCTGAGGTTGCACAATTTTAGGAGTGCTTTCTTCTCCTGTTTGAGTAGAAGTTGAGGCAGACATGATAAAGAGATTGTGAATAAGAAGAGAACTTGATTCTTCTTGTATAGAGACCCTTCCAGGCTCTGATACCACTTGTTGGGTCTACTAGATGTAGATCTTGCAGCCTGTCAGGACCGGTGAATGACTTCTGTAATCACAAGTCAAATCACAAAGAGACTCTATACACAATATGAATGTAGAATATAAATATAATTAAGAAGAACAGAATAACTATAAAGACTTGATCCTTTCTAAGGATTTCTAATATTGATAATGACTAGAACTACGTTTTGTGAAGGTGTGTCTAACCCTTCTGCCTAAGGTTCCTTTTATACTACAAGGAAACCCTAATACATCATTAAAGAAAACGTGTAAAACTGATATGCATATCCTTTCCTAACATATCTCATGCATATCCTAACAGAATATTAAGTAAATAATAAAGTTTGACTTCGACTAGGACCAGGAGCAGGACTTGCTCCTACTACGACTAGGACCAGGAGGAACTACATACCTCCTAGTCTACCTATTACATATAACTATTACAATGGTCCTAACATATAGTTTTTGAATGCCCGAATATCAGTTTTTCTATTATAGTAGTTTAGATTTCTTCTTTAGAATTCTTATCACAAGATCATATGATATATGATACGCAAATAAATTGACGGGCTTAAGAACTTTTACTTTGGTACTTTTCCACACATACAATATATGATCCAAAATAAGATAATGCTACCCATACTTGATTACACTTAAGATTGGCAAGCATATACTGCACTTAATTGGTATAACATTTTCATGTTACGGGTGTCTTGTGGGTTTCTTTGGAGGCTCTTCTTTTGCTCCAACTACATATTTCATAAGTCAAAACATCATCCTTGCATATTATTTGATCCATGCATTTTGAAGTGTATATCCAAACATTGCATTAAGTTGTTTCATGTGATGGGTATTTTACAAATTTTGTGTACTTTATTGGCAACTTCCTTGTATTATGTGGCTGCGTATAAAAAATCTAAGAAGTTTAGTCTCTCACGGATTATAACTTGTGTAATTGTAGTTTAACCATCTTTTTAGAATAAAAAAATGTCGTAACAATGTCCATCAAAAAATACAATTAAATGTTTTAGAAAACAATTTATAAGAGTATGACATTAGATTTTAATAATTCTACTGTTATTGATTAAAAGGCTATGAACTTAATCTACTTATTTCTTTTTAAAAATAAAGTTAATCTAAAATAAGTGTTTGTCAAAAAGGAAACTATATATTGATGCTGTTAGGCGCGGGTAGGTGCCTAAATGATCATCTCTGTATATACACGTATATTGTTGCATTCATACACATAAATGTATAACGATATCATATATCGTTAATTAGTTGCCGCTAGAGATTCCGTCGTTATGCGCGGGTACTCGTCTAGTATAGACATAATTATTAATCAGTATATTATAAAGCATTTAAAACTTTTGTAACAAACTTTTGAAAAGCTGAATTTTAAGACTTTCTCACTTAAAATATAAAACAAGTTGTTAGATATATATTCTTCACATTAACAACTTTTTGTAAAAAAATTTGTAACAACCTATTAAAATAATATTTTTTAATTTAAATTGATCTTTTTATCTATTTATTATTTTCATATCTAAATTCACCATATATTCTAAAATCTTACGATGTTTAGTTCAATATCCATTTCGATAAATTTTATTAACTTTTAGTTTTTTTTTATTTTTAGCGGGTTCATTTTGATTTAAACTTTTTACCTCTTTAAATTAATGTGAATACGAACTTAATAGGAAAGATACTAACATTTGTTTGTTTCATAGATCGTCACCAAGTACTAGCTGCTGCTTTGCGCGGTCACCATGCTAGTATATTATAATTATATTAGCACTTTGCACATTTGCATCATTTGTCTTTATACAATTATCTCTATCTTTTATGAACAACCGTTTTTTTTGCTTTTGTGGTTAATGTTTATGCGTTACATAATAAAAAAGATAAATTGTTTAATCTGAGTATAGTAAAAAAATGATTATATCCCCACCCGTTCAACCATTTATGCCGAGTTTCTCCTGGTTATCTGTATTTACTTTTCGCACGGCTTGTATTGGCTATCCAAACCGGTGACCATTCCAGTTTGATTAAAAAAGATCATAGTCCGACCACTCTAGGTTCAACAATTCTAGTCGTGGAATTCTAATAGATTGTATCATATGTCCTACGTGTGATGTTGGGGTCGAAACCACGGGACACTTATTTTTCTCTTGTAGTGTGGCTCGTGATGTCTCTTCTCTCATATCACGGTGGTGGAAAATTCATTTAGAAGATTTCGACAGTTATGATAATTGGTTAGCTTGGATTGATACGGTTCGGTTGCCCAGGAAGAATAAGCATTTGTTGGAAGGGGTTTTCTACATTATGTGGTGGTACTTATGGTGGTTTCGTAATTCTATTGTCTTCAATGATAAAGCTCCAAAAAAAGGCGATTTTGTTCGACGAGATTCAAAGTAAATCTTTTCTTTGTTGTAGAAATAGGAGTAAAAATTGTTTGCATTGACCGATTGGTTAAAACATCCCGAATGTATTTCCTTGTAATTCTATCTCCTTGCTAGTGTGTTTCTATTAATAAAATGTCGTTAAAAAAACTCATTGTTCTAGTCTGCTCTGGTTTTAAAACAATGTATACTACCAACTTGTAAGTTATGTGTATTTTTGTGTATATTATTAGTTGTATAATATGAATAATTGTGTAATTTTTATTTTAAGGATAATTTAGAAATATTACGTATTAATTAGAGTGTTTAATATATTAATAATTGTATTATCAATGAGATTTCTATCAGCTATTAGGAGTAATTATTACGAAGAAAGTTCAACGTATATATTTATTTTAGCATATATATATTCAATTAACCACTTTTAATCATTTATTTTTTGTGAAGTGATATTTACACATATCACTTTGATTTGCACACATAAAAATAATTATGAATAGACTTTTATACCCTTTCTTATATCTATTCTATTATTTGAAGTTATGTATTTCCCATTGAAAGTTGCAGCAAATATTATTTGAAGTTATGTATTTCTTATTGAAAGTTGCAGCAAATAATTATGTATTTCTTATTGAAAGTTACAGCAAATATTATTTGAAGTTATGTATTTCTTATTGAATGTTGCAGCAAACGCATTCTACAATATTTAGCCCGTAATCTTTTTTTTTCGATCTTCTAAATTTCAACAATGTTGATAAGTTTTTCGTCTAAGATGTCGCGTGCTGAATTTCGTTATCCTATGTGTCAACCTTCTTAACATTACAACCTTTCAATTTAACTTTCGCTTTTTTACCACCTAAATTTCAAAGTGACCTCGATTTTATCGATCTGATATAGTATCCAAGACGCTCATATACAACTGCAATATATAAACGACAGTTTATCAAATATATTTAACAAGATATCTATATTTTTCATTGTGCTGAAAAAATCTCTCGGCAAGTTTACAATTTCCACAATTGACGTATAAATCGATCTAGGCACGTCCCAAGATATCACTTGCAGGTTCTTAACGTCTCGTAGTAACAAACCCAGTAATGGAGTATTACATTCATTTTGTCAACCCAGTAAACTAAAGAACAAAGAACACCTATTATGGCGATTGGAACTAGTTATGTTTCATAACCTTTTGAATAGGTTACATGCACTATTTGGTTTTTTAATGTAACATTCTATGAAGTAGTGATTCCTATCCATAACGTTGTAGAAATGTAGGTAGAAAAACATGAAAACTAATTTCGATTTGTGTATGTTCGACTAGTTAATATAGTCCCAACATAGGGATGGATTCATTTAAACTCAAATAGATGAGTGCATTCTATATATATTATGGATTAATGAGCGCAATGTAATTGACCTGTAACTGTAGAAAGGGGGCGGAAATATTGCCATATTATTATGATATACATATGGGTTGTTTAATTTTACATAAGGGCATAAAAGTCCACTTACATATGTTTTTATGTGTAAGAATCAAATTGATATGTGTACATATCAACTCCCTTATTTTTTATCTTAAAAAAACTCATTTTTACCTTTTTTATTTAAAATTAAATATCTCACAAATGATTAATCATTACGAAAAACAAAATATATTATCGCGACGAAAATTGAATAATCTTTCTGTCGATGGCACATATATGTATTTTCAACGAACTTTTTTTCGATTTTTAATATGTCACGTTTGAGAAAATCATATATGATATATATCACGATGCGAAATCATATATGATTTTTTAAAACCATATATGATTTCAGAAAATCATATATGATTCGTGATACCATCATTACCACTCCAAAATAAATTATATTTACTTACAAAAAAATTTGCTTACTAATAAGATTTACAACTATTTATGTTATTATAACTTTATAATTTATGCTTACTAAAACATAACAAATATAAAAGTAAGAAAAAAAACGCACAACTTTTGTTTAAAAAAAAAATCTTACATGACATTTCTTTGTATTCTCTTTTCTGGCCCCACCAAAACACCTCCTTCACTCGCAAACCGAAATGAATATAAAAGGCAAGGTTGTCAAGATCTCGATCTTGATCTTAATATCTTACGATTTTACGATACTGCAAGACAAAAACGATCCGGATCTTACGTAGGATATTTGCATGCTTAAGATCTTATATAATCCCGATCTTGATCATAGGATCTTGGGATCTTGGGATCTACTACGATTCCGATCTTATTTTTTCTCGAACGACAAACTAAAAAACTACAATGTTCTATTTTGTATAAACAACATGTAAATCTTCTTATACATTTAATAATCATAATTTGTGATCACATTTTTTATGAAATATTTGTATAATTTTGTGTTTAGGATATATATTAATTTGTAAATTTATAAAATATTGCAAAGACTCTATACGATCTCGATCCTACTTTACGATCTCGATCTTGCAAAAACGAAAACGATTTTAAGTAAGATCTCAATCTTGAAAACCTCGATAAAAGGTACTCCTATTAAGGTGACGCTAGGTGACTTTGTGGCAGTTTGCTTTTCTTTTACAATAGTTTGTTTTTCTTTTTCTGTGCACTCAAAATCACTACGGCTATGATATATATAGCTCTTTAGCCTCAAATATCTCTGTTGTATATAATTTCACATTTTTAAGTGTGAAAATTTATATTAATAAATTACACTTTTATGTGTAAACCTTTTAATACTTCACACTTGTTGTGTTTTTTTAAAGTTTGAGTTAGTTTTTTTTTTATTTCTTACCCATTTCAGATTTGAATCATACAGGCCACTAAGATACAAGTAACTATAAACAGGTTGATCCAAATCCGAATTTACCCGACCTAAATAATCCGAGTTTAAATCGAGTCTAATTCGTGCAACTTATTTTTAGCCTTGACCTAAATTGAACCCGATCCGATTGATCCCGACCAACCCGACCCGATTCCCACCCTTAACTACGTGGATTATTAAAACTTGACCGATGTGTCGAAAGTTAAAACAATTTTCTACTTATACACCACTAACTTCACTACCATATGTTTTACCGTATCTCACCAAACCATGTCTTAATAAATAAAAGTTGTTTTTCTTGAGCAGCATCATTAGCAACAACCATAACATAGATGGACAAAACATTGGAGCGCCGCACGTAGAGAAAACAATGAACATTTTTTATATCATCGTTTCCAAACAAGAAATCACTATCAATGCAATAACTTGTTTAATAACACACAAACACAAGAATTTATCAAACAAAGCATAACTATGACTTCTTCAAACTAAAGCTTGTGTCTGTGTCTCTGTGATATATAAAACATATGCTCAAACACCATGGATTAGTCGGCCAAGAGGCAATGGGTGCTTAAAAAAACTTAGTACAGGGAGATTTTTTGTGATACACGAAATATCACCTGTGAGTTGGAAGTACTACAACCAAACTACACACGTTTTGGACAAATACAAATTAAAACAAGCTGAAGCTCAATGGTCTATGTGTGGTTCAATGTAGTCGGCCAAGAAACCTGGGTAGAAAAATCATTTGGACTTGCTCATGAGTCATGAGAATATGATATATAAAATATACATGTAGTTGCAAAATTTATGAGGTTTTACGATTTACCTTGAGGATATCAGATTTGAGGGTACAGCCCTAACTGTGAACCTTGAAGCACCGTACATATGGGAATAGCTGGAGAAGTTCTTCACGACTACGTTTCTGCAAGGGCATGACATTAATGAATAGCCTTATAAGGTCGAACTCTAATGAAATGATGAAGTGTAAATAAGACACATTTTCACTTTTAAGGTCACGTGTAAGCAAAATAAACTATATACAACCCCGTCTCATGAAAACTGCAATACTTTGCAGTTTAGGATACTAATGATTAGTAGTATAGCATTTCCTTTTCTCAGATAGGTTCCAACTTAAAATTACCCTTTTTTTCTCAAATTGACAATTTAATACTACTGTATTATACTATCCTTAAACTATATGGTTGATCAGAATTTCACTTACCTTGATGCCAATACATCCATTCACGTCAAGTGTTGTAATTGTATTTGAGCAGGATTTCGAGAGGGCTTCTAAGCACTTATCAGTTACCCCAACAATTCCAAACAAGCTGCATATTTTTCAGCAATCAATAACAGAAACTATCACAAGCAGCACAAAAGTTTCCGAAAACAGTTATTATAGAAGTTAAAACCTTTAACACAACAAGTAGAGTTGCAAGACACATGGGTTGACAGAAAACACTTTTGGGGTAAAACGAGGGTGGTTCAGATTGGGTTAGCCTGCAAACACTTTGTGTACATTAATTTTTTTATTTTATTAAAAGTTAAAACCTTTAAATCATTAACAGTAAAACGCTGCCATTATAATGAAAACAAAATTTTAAATAAAAACAAGTACTGTAAAGAGTTTACAAGGTTGAGTTTACAAGGTTGTGAACACTAGTAAAAGACTTTCGGGAGATTTCAACCTAATTATCCTTTCATTTCATTTTACCCATTCCGACGAACTATACATTTCTATTAGACTCGTTTGAGATAAAAGGACAACAAAACTGATCCAATTATAAGTAACCGAGGGCACGCTTAAATGGTTAGTAAAGCCTTTACCTGAGATATTCAAGAGAGGTGCAACCTTCGGCAATAGCTATGACGCCCACATCGGTCACCCGCACACACCTTTTTTGAAAGATTCAATAGAACATTAGAACAAAAAATAACATATTACGATTTATACTGGGTAATAATGGAGAACAAAAGATTACCATGTCAAATTGAGAGTACGGATATTTTTGCATTTTGCAATACAGAAAAGCCCTTCATCAGATAGATTCTGTTATTAAAAAGTGGAAGCTTACATTCATTATTCATAGAATCATAACTAAACTAATTAAGTCAGGCGTATACCTGGGCACCACAGAGATCTAAGAACTCGAGATGGGCCAAAAGAGATATTTTCTTATAAGCTTCATCTGTAAAGCTAATCAAAATAAAAATAGAAGTCTATCAATCACATTGTGAAACATGACTTGGTTCATTCAACATTTCAATTTGGTCAATACAACTCTACAGGGTACCTTGAAAGTGCATATAGATTTAGACTTTTGAGACCAGAACATTTGACCATTACATGCTGCAAACCCTCGTCTGTTATCTTGATGCACCTGCATAATCGAGGATCTAAAAATTAGAATGTTTCTTTTTCAAAATTGTCAAACTTGGAAATTTTGAGTTTTGTTGTTACATTGGTGTATGTGCAGAAACTCAAAGAATAACATACCGAGTGATATCTAGTGACTCCAGATGTCGATAATTATCAGCCACCATTTGCATACCTTTATCTGATATACCCTGTTAACCACGAACGATTTTATCAGAAAAATAGTAATACAAGGAGTATGAGAAGACCTAATAATAATATACCTTACAGCCACTTAGGTTCAAATCAACAATATGCTTGCAATTCTTCACCAGATGTGATATACCAACATCTGTAACCCTGAAGCAAAGTATAGTATCAAAATGCATAACATGAGATATGATAAGAAAAATGAAATTATGTGGAAGCATAAGTACCTTACATTCCAATAAATGGAGATTTTTTTCAAAGACGGAGAGGCTGCAGTTATAGCCTCGATTCCACTGTCAGATACTTTTTGGCACACATTGAGATTTAAGTGCTCCAAATTTTGAAGGCAATCTGAAAACTGAAGGTGGAAAAGAATCTTTATTAACAAATAAAACGGTTTAAGAAGTGCAATATAACTATAACGAAAGAATACTGACATATACCTTGTTCTTAAGAATGCCTAAATGTTTATCTTCAACGCCTTGTGCAAACTCAAGGATAATCTGTTTTACACGATGATATCTTGTCTGCAGCAGATAAGAAGTTACATAATGAGAGAGGACGGATACACAGTTCTAAGCGTCTGTTATAACTCAAATTCATACAAAAAATTGAGGCTTATTTCATAATATGAACATCTTTCAATTTGCATGGTGTTCAGAATTTAGTGACTTAGCATTAATAAACATGCTTCCCCCAGACCCATTAATATTTTTTGGAAGTCTTACCATGAAAGAATTTTTAGCTGCTTTGAAAAATATTTGAAGGGAAACTAAACATCAGAAAGACGAACTTGGAGAAGGCTAGTTATTTAGTGAAAGCCTAATAAACATGAACTTAGGATCAAGCATATGGTAAGATCAAAATCCAGATTTGGAAGACAGGCTAGCTCTGGCATTCTGATTGTCATTTGAAAAATGATAGTCCAGAGAGAAGAAACATGAACGAGAAAATCAAGGAAGAATCAATACACAGAAACTTGAATTTGGAAGCGTTGTTTTAAGTGTATGATAGTGCAGATGCTCTAGTAGTATCAACTGGTATTAACATTCAAGTGAAGATCTCGTATTATTGGATTTTATATACAAGACACCAGATAGCCTTCTTGAAAATTCATCAATGAACTGATAGTAGAACGGTCAACTGATAGTGGAGTAGTGGACTAAGTAATGTTGTCTCTGAAAGATGGCACAGAGTATGTTCTTCATTATCTTGAACTAGTACCAAACTCAAAGAGAAACATAGTTTTACTTTGAAACTGGGGAAACAAGTGGATATTGTAAATATTGAGACTGGTCAATAGAAGGTGATTAAGCAATCCCTCACTATTATGCAAGGAACAAAATGGGACTATAATTACTCTCTGAAAGAACAACCTGTAAAGGATGTTGCACGTAAGGGAAAGCTGTCTATAGATAAACCAACTAGTCTATGACAGTATGACATAAGATTATAAGGGTCTGTTTGGTTAGTCGGAATCGAATGAACGATGTGATTGAGAGAGTCACTATTATTCCATTGTCGTGTTTGGTTGACATGCTGGAATGGAATGAAACAGTTACATGTGTTGTTTGGTATGCTGATGAAATAAATGATAACTGGCAAAAGTGTGATTACATGTCGTGATGGAATGAAATAAAATGGAGGGTAACAGAGGAATGGAAATGGCGGTTACAGATCTAATGGAACAAATAAGGAATAAGCCGGTCAATTTCACAACACAGAATAAACATTATTTTTTCTGTTCCATTTGTAATAATTTATTTCATTGCGTTTTCGATTCCGACATACCAAATACTACGTAAGAGATAAGGCCATGTCAATGAAAGGAGCTTTTTCGAATTTTCAAATTGTAAGCATTGCATCTACAGAAAAGCACAGAGTCAAGTTCCACTAAAAGAAATACAACACAGTAAGCACATAGGGACCCTAAAGGGTCAAGTCTCTTAGGTGGAAAAAGACGCTTCTTTATAATTGTTGATAACTACTCAAGAAGGGCATGTATATTTATCATTAAACATAGGGGTGGTTCAGAGAATAGACGGGCTAGCAGAAGATCAAACAGAAGGTAAGACTAAATAACTTAGGACTGGTACTGGATTGTAGTTTTGCAAACTTTATGTGTATGCTTTCATGCTCTGGTTTACCAAAGAACTCTTAGCCGCCGCAGTCAAAACTGTTGCATACTCGATAAACAGGTCACCATCTTCAGCTATAAACATTGAAACTCCTATGGAAGGGGTAGACTGAAATGTCTCATAACTCACGAGTATCAACATCTAAAGACCAAATGCGTAGTTTCATAGGCTACCCTGAAGAAGTTAGAAGGTATAATCTAGGGAAAAGTAATGATTTTAGACCTAAGATACAGTCATCAATGAAGAGGTCATGTATATAGGCATATCAATGCATAGTGACAAAGCATCATAATCAGCATCAATTGGTTAGACAAAAGACTGATAGGAAAGTTAAAAAAACCACGTAGGTTCAGTCAAAGTAATCGTCTTCAGGACTTGAACCACTAACATATGAATGAACCTACGAATTCACTGAACATATAAAAGTGGTTTCTAGCAATGAAAGTCGATAACTTATTACTCGGGATCTCTATTAAGGTTACTCAGGGAAGTCAAGGCTTTTTTGGCTCTAATAAATCCCCGCCATCACAAGATGTTCACCCAGTTTCTAAGACATTTAGCACACCTACCACTAAGCCACCTTATGATGGTTGAATAATGAGGCGTAAACTACTTAGTTGCAAATGGCTCGTGTGTTCACTCAATAAAAGGCCGAGACAAGGCTAGGTTAGTGGCCCATGTGTTAAACTCAAATCCAAGTCATAGCTGCATCAACATGTAACTATCTTTCACCGAATTGTCGTTTACCTAATGAACTATGTTTTTTTTTAATCTTTCAATGTAACAAACTCCGTTTGTTCTTAACCAAAGCACGCAAGTGACCTATGCCATCAACTAATATGGTGCCACGCACCATTTTACCTGCCGTAAAAGGTCACTTGCATACTTTGGTTAAGAAAAACGGAGTTCGTCACATTAAAAGAATAAAAAGATATAGTTCATGGCGATTCGGTGAAAGATAGTTACAATTTGATAGAACGATAAGAGAAAAGCAAACCAGCGAAAGGGCGGATATAAGTCTATCTCCAGCATTAGTCATCTCATGAAAATCAAGTACCTAGTAAAATCAAATACAAATTTAAAAAAAAAAAAAAAAAAGGAAAACCCAATTTAATTTAATTAAAGTTATAATAATAATGTTAAAAAAATAAGGACGTTTTTTGAATGATTACCAGCCATAGGGAAGGTATGGAAACAAGAGTACGATAAATTGAAGATGAAAGGAGAAGAAGAGAGATGAGGTCACGCTGAGGTAATGAAAGTGTGGTGGTTAAGATCTTCATCACTGTTGTTTCTTCACTCCATTCTTCCTTGCTTTCCCCCATTTTTGTTTTCTTCTTCTTTTACTTTCTGCTGTGTTTGGGAAATGTTTTAATGGTTAAACCACCCGGGTCAACCCTAGAAAAAAATATATATAAATTATCTGTTTCCTGTAATATTAGAATTTAAAGAATTAAAAAAAGACATATTTAAATAAAGAGTAAAGTTTTTTGGGATAACATATTTATTATGGATATTAAAGAGATTAAAAATATTTAATTATTTCGCTTATTTTTAAAATTTAAATATCTTTAAACTGTTAAATGTTAAACGGAAAAAAATATATCATCACGACGAGCATTTAATTAGTTTTCTAATGCAATATGATATACTTTTAAAGAAAAAAAAATCGTTTTGTTTAATTTACGTAAAATATCATATATGATAATAGTGTTTTATCATATATGATACTAGTGTTACTATCATATATTTAGTATCATATATGATAGTTTTCGGCAACGAAAAAAAAAACGTGAAAAAAACGAAAAACAAAATTGCCGAAAGTATATCATATAGCATATATGTAGAAAGATAATTAAATGGCCATCGTAATGGTATTTTTTTTGCATAACGAATAACAGTTTAAAAGATATTTATGTTTGAAAAAAAATTGTGAAAAATGAGTTTTTGTTTTAATATTATCCGTTGGATTACGATGGAGATGAATGATGAAAATTAGTCATTTGGTATACAAAATAAAATTTGATATCCAAATGAACTTAAATCCATAAATATATTATGGAGGGAAGTGCAAAAATCATCCCTATGGTTTGTCGAAAAATCGAATTACATCCTTCGTTAGTTTTTTGGACAACAGTCATCCCTCCGTTAGTGCGCGGGGCACAATACATCCCTCATGGACTAACGATGCAAATGTTTTTCTCGTTAAGAATTAACAAGGTTTAGAGAGAGGGCATATTTGTCTTTTTCTTTTTCCAGGGATGTATGATGAACCTAATCATAACTTATTTCAAAAAAAAATTACTCGAAAAAAAAAGTTTTATTTTCAAAAAAAAATTATTTTAAAAAACAGTTTTATCCTGAAAATAAAACTTTTAAAAAAAATTATTTTCAAAAAAAAAATTTATTTTATTTTCAAAAAAATTGTACTTTCGGAAAAAAAAATATTTTAGAAAAAAAACTTATTTTCAAAAAAAAAATTATTTTCGAAAAAAAAATTTTATTTTATTTTCGAAAAAAATTTATTTCGAATTAAAAAATTATTTTCAAAAAAAATTATTTTCAAAAAAAAAATTATTTTCGAAAAAAATGTTTTATTTTAAAAAAAATTATTTTTGAAAAAAAAGTTTAATTTTCAAAAAAACTTTTTTTTTTCGAAAATAAAACTTTTTTTTTTCGAAAATTAGACTTTTTTTGTCGAAAATTAAACTTTTTTATGAAAATAAACCTTTTTTCGAAAATATTTTTTTTTTCAAAATATATTTTTTTTCCGAAATTAATTTTTTTTTTTAAACTAAACTTTTTTTTTCGAAACATGTTATATTAAGGTTCACTATACATCCCTAGATAAGGAAAAAGACAAGGATGGCCTCTCTTTAAACCTTGTTAATTCTTAACGAGAAAAACATTTGCATCGTTAGTCCACGAGGGATGTATTTTGCCCCGCGCACTAACGGAGGGATGACTGTTGTCCAAAAAATTAACGAATGATGTAATTCGATTTTTCGATATACCACAGGGATGATTTTTGCACTTCCCTCTATATTATGATAAGAGTTATTTTGGATATCATATTTATTTTAGATACAAAAGACTCATCTCCACCATTTATCTTTACTCATTTAATAGATAAGATTAAAAGTATTTAATTATTTCATTTATTTTTATAATTTAAATATCTCTTAAACCGTTAAGCGTTAAACGAAAGAAAAAAAACTATCGCGAAGAGCATTTAATAAGCTTTCTATAGATATGCATTATGATATACTTTTGAAGAAAAAAAATTCGTTTTTTTTTTCGTTTTTTAAATTTACGTAAAACATCATATATGATAATAGTGTTTCATCATATATGATATTAGTGTTAAGTTACAAACTATTATTAAATCATATATGATATTGGTTTATATCATAAGTTATATCATATATGATACTAGTGTTACTATCATATATTATATTTAGTATCATATATGATAAGTTTTTATAACGAAAAAAACGTGAAAAACACGAAAAATAAAAAGTTGTCGAAAGTATATCGTATACCATATATGTAGAAAGATAATTAAATGTTCGTCGTAATGGTATATTTTTTTCGCATAATAATTTACGGTTTAAGAGATATTAATATTTGAAAAAAAGGGAAAATATGTTTTTTGTTTAATCTTATCCATCGGATTAGGATGAAGATAGATGATTAAGATTAGTCCCTTGGTATCCGAATAAACTTTTGGTATCCAAATGAACTTAAATCTTAAATAAATCATAATATGGTTAAAAGTAGTTATTCATTTAAAAGCTATTTTTTAAAAAATAAAAGCTTGAAACACATGTGACCAAACAAAGCTATTTGTTTTAAAAAAATATTATTTTTTAAACAAAAACTAATACGAGTAACTCTCAAAAAAAACTTAAAATCCCTTACCAAACAGGCCTAAATTTATCAAATATTTAATACAATTTATTAACAAATACGGAGTATAACATGTGGAAGTAGAATAAGTCGAGATCCGTTTATAAAAGGCTCGAGACCGAATCAGTAGAAACTTTGAATGAATTGTGTTTAAACGAGTTTGAGCTGGAGTTTTACGTATAAAGCTCATTAGAACTCGCGAGCCAAAACGAGCCTAATATGTTGGATACGAGCTTATTAACGAGCACAAATTAAATATATTACGAATCGAACTCGAGCAAGCTTTAATTTTACATTGCAAATCGTATAAACGAGTCATGATCGAGCGGAGCCCGAACATGTTTAACATACCATGAATTGTGCTCGATCTCAAATAATAAAGCTCGAAATGAGTCGAGCTCGAGTTTTAAAGAACTTAAATTAGTCGAGTTCTTTCCACCCTTATAACATGTACAATTTCAAATATATACCACTAACATGTTTTATTTGAAAAAAAACACGAAAAAAAATCAAAAAGCCAGTCGGGTCTCGAGGACCTGGTTCACCTAGGTAACTTCAAACCCGATGGGTTTAACTGAGTTTCGAATATATGAAACCTAGTTTAATTTAATCGTTTTTTCGATCGAAATTGATTTAACCGGTTGAACAGGTCGGATCAAACCAGACTTTAAAAGATTGGTTTTGTACGTCAATTTTAACAAAATGCCCTAGGGCTTCTTTACTAGTTTTTTTTACTCCGATTATATCTACGTCAAAGTTAACAAAATGCACTAAGGCTTATTACTATTTTTTCGGCTAGATCTACGTCAAATTTAACAGAATGCCCTAGGGCTTCTTTACTAGCTTTTTTACTCTGGTTATATCTACGTCAAAGTTAACAAAATGCACTAAGGCTTCTTATTATTTTTTCAGCTACATCTACGTCAAATTTAACAAAATGCCCTAGGGCTTCTTTACTAGCTTTTTTACTCCGATTGTATCTACGTCGAAGTTAAAAAAATGCACTAAGGCTTCTTAGTATTTTTTCGGCTACATCTACGTCAAATTTAACAAAATGCCCTAGGGCTTCTTTACTAGATTTTTTACTCCGGTTATATCTACGTCAAATTTAACAAAATTCACTAGGCGACTAAGGTGGTGTACGTCAAATTTAAAAACATTGGTAACTACTATATACTCCGGTGATAGCGACATTAGGGCTTCTTTACTAGTTTTTTTCTAACGACAAATTTAACAATATGCACAATATTTACAACAAACTATCTCAAATGTTTTATGCATGATTTAAACTCATTACGATTCGATTTGAGAGTTTTTCACACAACATGATGTACCATTGCGACACAAATTTTTAGTACTAGAGCTTTTTTAAAATTGTATCTAGTTTGTGTTTAATTTTAAAAGATAATTTAATAGGTAGTCTTAGTTTTATCATTTTATATATTAAGTCATATTTTAATTAAGTTATTAATAAAAAAATTTAATATGTCTTTCAAAATTCAATTTCCTTAACATTAAGTAAGCAATGACAATTTCATACACCTCCTTAGTCGCCTATATACTCATAAAGGAATCTACAACACCCTTTTATTTATCAAAGTCCCAATGGATCACTTACATCCATTGATTTGATTTGATCTAATGGTCATCATCAAACTATTTCCCACTAAACCAACCATACTTTTCACAACAACAAAAAAATTATGGATCCAGATCCAAACAACCCACCTCCGATTTCCGGCGACCACCACAACAAACCCACCGATTTCCAGCCACCACCACAACAAACCCACCGATTTCCAGCCACCACCACAACAAATCCACCCATTTTCGACGACCTCCACAAGGATTCACCATTTTTCGGCGACCTCCACAAGAATCCACCATTTTTCGACGACATCCACAAGAATCCACCATCTTCCGACGACATCCACAATAACCCACCATCTTTCGGCGACCTCCACAACCCGCCATCTTCCACGCAACCTCCACAACAACCCACCATCTTTCGACGGCCTCCACAACAACCCACCATCTTCCGACGACCTCCAAAACAACCCACCATCTTTCGGTGACCTCCACAACAAACCACCATCTCCGTACATATTGATACTAATGCCATAAATGAAGCTAATGATGATGCCGATGTTATTAAAGATACTGATGTTATTGAAGATGCAGATGTAGCTGTATGTAGTACAGGTAATAATATAGGTAAAGCACATGTTATGATTGTTGATGCACACCATGTGTTTGATTAAATAACACTACGATAATCACATGTGATTTAGCAAGTTTTAATTTATAAATGAGTATTTTTATTAAAGTCTGATCGATTTTTATAGTTGATAAGTTGATTATAGAACTCGGACTTATGATTACTGAACTAGGACTATGACTCATATATGAGTCAACATGACTCATATATGAGTCATGTTGACTCATATATGAGTCACTATGACTCATATTGTAACGACCCACGTTGACAAGAATGTCGTTATGTCATAATCATGGCGTTTCATCAAAGCATAATAAAGACATAACGTCATAAAGACATAAAAGACCAACATGAAAGCCGAAATCAAACATCGTCTCCCAACATAAGCTCAGCATGAATAAAAGTAAAAGAATTCTAAAGGACAAAACATGCATCCAACAAAGCATAAGTGTTAAAATACATAAAGAAAATGAGTCTATGGTAGCTCTCATCCTAAGCACATACTCTTAATGCCCAAATCCCGTCTTTAGGTACCTGTCGTGTGAGACATGAAAAGAAAATACGACTGAGCAATATGCTCAGTGAACGGATATAAAGACAAGATAAGGATAAATATAGCATGAATAAGGAATATGAAAGCAGCGGAAATAACATGCATGTCCTGAGTAAAACCTGGAGATAATCTATGAAGCATGTAGGATAACTGAAATGTCATGGATTTCACAAGTAATATAAGTAAATGCCTACGAGCTAGATTTAGGTCATAACTTGTCATGCATAACAATATCATGAACGTGTGCATGATATGTAGAGGGGCTGCCTCAACATGCAATAGAGGGGTGAGCTCTAATACTAGTAACATGGGTGGAGGGATCAACTCCAATGTGATGGGGTGTGGAGCACACACCAAACCGATCACCCTGTACGTGTAAACATGTAAAGTAGGATGTACCCATACGCCCCGTAATAATAATAATGGCCAACTAATAAACATAACATGTAACATGAAGGGACGTCGCAAGAAATCACTCTCGTCGTGGAAGAGTCATAACATAGGTGCCTCATATGTCATGGTCATGGTACCTCCATGACTAGGTGGTAAATCATGTATATCATGGTCATGTATGTAAATAGCTCGGGAAATATATGGGTCATGAAGTAAAACTAATGGGGAACATGGCAGTCATGAAAAGATCTATAACATGAAAATGAAGAGAACATGTGACATAGCAATCGGGCAATAATCATGCAAAGAGATGAATGTCCCTACTAAAAGGACGGAATATCCGTACCTTGTGTCCAGTGAGCAGTGAGAGAGATGGATAACGGAAATGAACTACTCCAACTTCACGTGATCTACATGTTAAAGGAAGTGTATGAGTTTCTTGTTCATGGTATGAGTTACTTGTTCATGTTATAAGTTACTTGTTCATGATTTATCGTGTTTTTCCTTAATGTTATACGTTCATGTTTTCCTGATTAGTGTGTTTCATGATTCGTGTATTGTTATACTTGCTATTTCCATAATTAATAACTTTCCAAAAATAGCAGGTTTCCATATATAGTAACTTTTCAAAAATAGCAGGTTTCCATATATAGTAACTTTCCAAAAATAGCAGGTTTTCATATATAGTAACTTTCCAAAAATAGCAGGTTTCTATAAATAGTAACTTCCTAAAATAGTAGGTTTTCATAAATAGTAATTTTCCAAAAATAGCAGTTTTCCATATATAGCTAATTAGCTCGTTTTTAATATACGTAGGTAATTTAACATGTTTTTCCGTATGACGACGTTTAATCAAATAAGCCGAATTCTTATTAAGTCTAAATAAGCGAAAGATTTAATAAACCAATTTAATCAAGTCCAAAATTAATAAGTCAATTTTTTTTAGCCTAAATTAATAAGTCAACTTCTAATTAAACCCAAATTAGTTAAACCGAAAATGCGTCGAATTAGAATAAGCCGGTTTTTTTAATGAGCCGAATTAACAATGAGTCTATTTTAAATATAAGCCCAAATAAATAAACCAGTATATTAAATAAGCATAAATTAATTAAGTTGAATATCTAATAAGTCGAAGTCGAACAAAACCACGACCACACCCCTTGGCTCTCGGCTTGCCGAGTAACAAGCCACCGAGCACCCTGATGGGTCTCGGTTTGCCGAACATTAAACCACCAAGAACCCCTTCGGGGTATCTCGGTTTGCTGAGAATAAACCAACCGAGGATCCCCTCGTGGTCTCGGTTTGGGCCGAACAAACACAAACGAGCCATAGGCTTATCAATAACATGCTTTCCTTCTTGATTAATTATCCAAACATGAATTCATTTCATTCTTGATAAAATATATTGATGATTCTTTGAAATTAAATAAGAAATTAAGGTTTTAGATATACCGAAGGGATGGAATCGAGGGATGAATGAACACGAACACAACACGAAGAACCCAAAATCAAAACCAAGTTTTTCTCCCTCCCATTTTGCTTTTGTGGCCGACGGCTAAAACACACCCAACTAGGTTTTTTTTGTAACTTGGTGAAATGAAATAGTTAAGCGGTGTTTTGTTAGTTATTTTGTTAATGGGCCGGGCTTGGGCCATAAGTAGTCTTGCAAGGCTTATGCCTTATGTTCGATTTAATTATTTCATGTCATAACTCGTGTTCTCGTGTGTCTTGGATTTTTAATTTCATTTTATATCTTGTCGTGTCGTATTTAATATACGTATTTACTTGTCGTGAATTTATTAATTATTAAAAGTTTTAATTTAATGGTATTTTCATGCAGGTTTTACACTTATATGTCATAATGACTCATATAAATTGTAAATATGTAAGTCTTTTTTGTAATACGGATGATAATATAGCCTCTTTAGTAACAAAATCATTGTGACTTATATATAGGGCTGAGCATCGGGTCAGACCGGAACCGAACCGATTTGACCCGAACCAAAAAACCGAAACCGAAAAGTGCTTTTATGCTGAACCGAAACCGAACTGATAAAGACTCGGGTCGGCTCGGTTTTATTTTGGTTTTATCGGGTCGGTCTCGGTTTTGGACACCAAAAACTAAATTTGCAAAAATTTTAAAAATGAAACGTAGACGTTGTACTTTTTGGAGGGAAGCATTAAATTGAGGGACTTTTTCTTTTGCACAGATTGCACATTAAAAATGGGACAAACTGCACAGATTGCACATTACCATAAACTGGTAGGAGTTTTTCTTGGAACTCATATTTAAGCTAGCTTAATCAAAATGGCACATAATGCACATTACCATAAATAAGAATTATGGTTGAAAGCTTTTACACAAATAGTATTTTTTACACAAACAATTTGACGGGTGTTTGAAATAATTTGTTAAAATAAGTCAAGTTTAAGACTTGAAAGAATTTTTACCTAAAACAAATAAGACATAAAAAGAGATGCCAATGACTAATTGACTATCTAACCCCACCTATTGTCAACCTCATATATTCATTATCAAATGATATGCATTATGCAGTACTACCTAACCCCATTTAAGTAAAGTGCAAATGCAAAATGCAAAAGGCAATAGCAAAAGTGATGTGAAATAGCAAAAGTGCAGATATGGCACAATAGCAATAGCAACCCATATATTCATTAAAATAGTAGCATTATGAGATGCAATACTACTCAACCTAATCTATTTTTGCTATTTTAAGGGCTATTGGTAACTGGGACAGTAGCAACATATAACCAAAGTAGCAAAAGCAATCCACTAAAACTAAAACACTAGCAAGAAAAATACCATAAAGCAACATTGAGTTTCTTCAGTTGCAAAAGTGAGTTTCTTAAGTAGTAAAATGTAGTACAAAACTACAAATGAAACAAAAACCATAAAAAGACAGTAGAAAAATGTAGTTCAGTAGCAAGCAACAGTCACAGTGAGTTTCAAAAAAATCATTAGGCCTGCTACATAGAAGCAAAAGACCAGCAATATTACAGTAGCCCCCTTGGACTTCTTCGATCAGACTACAACATTTTTGCCTTTTCCATTTTGTTGGTCTAAGCTCTCTTGGATTTCTTTAGCAAGCTCGTTGATTTAATGGGTTTTATGTGTGTGTGTTCTCGTGAAGTGTTGTTCGTACTCGATTCAATTCGAATTGATCACGGTTTAAGATGGAATTATTGTAATTGGTCATTAAAAGGGGGAACTTTTGATTAGCTATTTCTACTGATAATATAAATGACAAAGTTATTAAACATAAAAATAAAAGAGAAAATCTAACCTTGATTGGTAGGAAAAGAAAATCTAAAAATTAACTTGAAACAAAAAGGAAAACTCAAACCTGTCGGAATACCCCCTGTCGGAATACCATCGAAATAAGTATCGGAAAAACCATCGGAATGTTATCAACAATCTTGTCGGAATAACTGAAACAGTATTGGAATAAAAGACAGTAAAAACTATCGGAATCTTTGTCGGAAAAATCCGTCGGAAACATGGTCGGAATGTCTGATCACCAATACTATCGGAATACCGATCAGAATACTAAACCCTTTTCCGATAGAAGTTATCGGAATAATTGTCGGAAAGGAAAACCCTATTCCGATGAAAACAATCGGAATAACCGTCGGAAAAGGTAAACCCTTTTCCGATGGTTTGTAACTCGCAATAAGCAAAACCGAATAAGCTTGCTTTTATAAGTACTAATCGAAACTTGACCAAATCAATAATGAAAGAAACTAAATAAGCACGAATAAGAAACTTTCAAAACACTAAATAAGCAAGATTTATAAAATAAACTTTAAAAAGATTAAACTTTTAAAACACTTAAAAGAAAATAAACTAAACACGATATAAGCTAAAAACACCAAAAAGTAGAGATTATCAAACGTATGAAATTGATAAGAACAAAAAGATAAAAACTTTAATCAAAATAAGCATAAAGATGAAAAACACGTTACCTACTTGAACAGAATCAAAATCAAAAACAAGAAAGGTAGAATAAGATAGATGATGAAAAGCTTGAACTTGAACTTGTAGATTAAGGATTCAAATACAAGATTAAATGAAAAGCTTAAAACTTGAAAGAAAAATGAAAGAAATCTAGAGAGAGAAAGTAGAATCACATACTTCTCTCTAAAGATATGAACTAAAAATAATAAAAATGACTAACTAAAAAAAACTAACAACCTCCTAATGAAGGATTAGGAGGGTATATATAGGAGAAGGGAGGTGTGGTGTGTCTTCCTTCTTTCTTCTTGTCTTCTCGTCTTCTAAATAACTCGTCTTTCTCGACTTTGTCTCGGGATTAGTCGAATGATAGCTTGAACTCGTCTTCTAATTTTCTTCTTTTAGTAGACTTGGTTCTTCGACTTCGTTAAACTTCCGTCTTTAGACTTTTTCTTTGATAAATCTTCAGAATAGGCCTTTGACTTCCGTTCTTCTTGCACTTTTGCTCTTTTGACTTCGTCTTTTGTCTTTTTCTTCGATAAAAGCCTGTGAAAGCCCGTGTTTTCTTCCTTTTTCATATTTTTGTCCTAAAACACAATAAAAACACAAACCACGCATAATTCCGCCTTTTACGACATTAAATACACGTTTTGGTCTTGTTATTATTAGAAATAAGTGGTTAGAGGATAAGTGTTTTCACACTTATTAAATCCCCTACACTTAACCATTGCAATGCCCTCATGCAATGCATTAATTTCAAAGCACGATTTACATTTTTTATCATAATTAACCCACCTTGGCCTTTATTAAATACTAAACACTAAGGAAACCAAAAAGATTAGAAAATTACAAAATACAAGAAGGAAAAACAAGTAAAGAGATCGAAGACTTACATTAGGGCTTCGGTCGTCATGAATGTTTATCACCGTCAAGTTTCACGTTCCCCTACACCAAGCTTAGAAACGAGATCATTGTTATTATAAGTTAGTAAGCTAACACTTACTCATATGGCTCAATTATTCGCTTAGACTCCCTTATTCCTAGGTGTATCTCTTATATCTTATTGTTGTCTTGAATGATCAAGAGGATGCATTGTTGACTTATTTCGATAGTTTATTTAGGCCGAAAATAAAGTAGGACGATTTAATCAATAGTTAGCTAAAGGACAAAATCTTTTAAAACTGCTTCTCGGGACCTCATAAAGTTCATATCTTGGCATAACTCGCTTCACGATTTGAGACCTTTCTCGGACTGATATTTGGCAGTGACTTCATACTTCGAATCTTGAGAGACGTTCTTGAAATAATGGTCTTCTCTTCATAATAGGAATTTCTTCACTTGAAGTTTTTGAGAGATTCTTCATAATTGGACCACGACTTCTTCATTTTTCTCCAATCTTTATTTTGGATTTTGATATACAACGATCCGCCTCCTTTTAGGACTTGGATCTATTTATCCTCATACCTTGCTAGGGTCTTTTCGGATAGACTTCTCCATGATCTTTAGGGGAGTATTTGCTTTTCGTCGTGTGTCTCGATCCTTCATATTAATTTTTGATAAATGATTCTTCACATCACTTGGGATCTTTAGCAACAAAATGTAGCCCTCATGCCTTGTTATGGCCTTTTCGGACTCGCCAATATTCGCATTCCGCTTCAATAAGTTATGCTTTGGCTATGAACTCTAATTAATACCAAGCAACTTTTAAACGATCTTGTGCTAGAAGCTAAGTAACTTTTCAAGTCGTACAACCTTACTTATTGCAATTATATAATTAACAAGCGATGGGAGAAAAAACTCATAATTAACTCACATAAGTTCATGAAAGAATACCAAACTTATAATTTACTCTATCATCTCTCGTTCTCCACAATTTAAAATCTCATGGAATGAGACTCGTGGATGCTTAGCCTATTAAATCAAAGTTTTGGGTTTTTAAGTCATCTATAGGATCTTGCAAACTCTTAGACTTTTTCAAGTTTAGAATTCGCATTTTAAAGTTCTCTTGATAAACGACTTTCTAGGATCAATTATAGGAACTTGCGAAAAGTTCTTGTTCTTAACCCATAAAAGTTAAGACTTTCGCGTTTTAAAGTTCCCTATATAAAAGCCTAGCAAAACTTGACTTAAACACGTTAAGGATACTAGCTAGAGTAAACTTAGATAAGTAAACTCGGGTTGAGTCAAAAGATTCATGACGGGCCTAATATATCAAAGACATCTAAACTCATTAAAACCATTTTATTTAACTTTATTTTTCTCTTTTGAATTTATTTTTGAAATGAAATATATACATACTATGCGAGAACAAAAGGAAAGAACATAAAAGAGAAATAATGAAAAATACTACTAGGCCAAAAT
Source organism: Glebionis coronaria (assembly GCA_025667525.1). NCBI lineage: Eukaryota > Viridiplantae > Streptophyta > Magnoliopsida > Asterales > Asteraceae > Glebionis > Glebionis coronaria. The sequence goes on along the minus strand of CM046879.1, from coordinate 461,217,745 downwards.
AGATCAAAAATTTTGAAAAATGTCGAAAAGTTATATTTTCCGGTTAAAATGAGGACAAATTAATGGAAAAGCCCACTTAACTTCGATAGAAGTCCCCCTACACTTGATATAAACATTGTCCTCAATGTTTAAGCATGTGGGCGTAAACTCCCCTACACTTAGGATATTGTGCACTTTGTTTAAATCTTGCTAAGGAAAGGACAACTAAAGTGATATCAATGTCAACATATAGGATATGAAATATTGAATCACAAGAGTTTAGGATAGAACCGAGAAAACGGGTAGCCGGGATCACGGGTCGTCAAATATCATCAAAAGTGCTCTTTGAAACTTTAATCCATGCACATCATAAGAAACAAGACAACAAACACCTACATAGCTCCCCTACACTTATTATGAAAACGGGTAAAGGATAGAACATCGGGTTGCCTCCCGAGAAGCGCTTGTTTTTGTTAACCGAGTCACGAGCCTGACTCGACCCAGAACTGGTGAGGTATGGAATCATCTCATGAGAGATGTCCTCACCAAAATACAACTTAACACGCTGGCCATTCACTTTAAAGTTTGGCCCATTTGGTTGTGATAACTCAATGGTGCCATAAGGGAAGACTTTGGCGACGGTGAATGGACCAGACCAACGGTTCTTAAGCTTGCCCGAAAAGATTTTCAACCGAGAGTTAAAGAGTAAAACTTGATCACCTATGTGAAACTCTCAGTTCTTAATTTTGGAATCATGAATGAGCTTGGTTTTCTCCTTGTAGATCAATGAATTCTCATAAGCTTCATTCCTCAGTTCATTAAGTTCATTGAGTTGGATCTTCCTAAGATCACCGGCTTTGTTGATATCAGAATTAGCCCATTTCAAGGCCCAATAAGCCTTATGCTCCAACTCAATGGGGAGGTGGCATGCCTTTCCGTACACAAGACGATATGGAGTGCAACCAATAGGTGTCTTATATGCGGTACGGAAATCCCACAATGCATCATCTAACTTATCGGCCCATGAGGCACGATGCTCTCCCATAGTATGCTCTAAGATTCGCTTAAGTCCACGGTTAGAGATCTCGGCTTGACCATTAGTTTGTGGACGATACGGGGTGGAAAGACGGTGATTGACACCATACTTAGCCATGACTCGAGCAAATTGATCATTGCAAAAATGAGTCCCGCGACCACTAATGATAGCACGAGGAACACCGAATCTAGCAAATAGTTGTTTCAGAAAGTTCATAACCACCCTCACATCGTTCGTAGGTAAAGCCTTTGCTTCAACCCATGTAGATACGTAGTCAACGGCTACGAGGATGTACTTGTTCCATTTAGATGATGGAAATGGACCCATAAATTCGATACCCCATACGTCAAAGATTTCACATTCTTGGATGAAATATTGAGGCATCTCATCTTTATGTGTGATCTTGCCTTGTCGTTGGCAAGCATCACAATGCTTAACCATTTCGTGTGCATCACGATAAATGGTGGGCCAATAGAATCCGAATTCGAAAACTTTCTTCGTGGTATAGTTAGGACCAAAGTGACCACCGGTGGGTCCTTTATGGCAAGCTTCAAGGATTTGTAAAGCTGCCGGCCCGTCAACACACCAAGGAAAGATCAAGTAAGCACATTGTTTGAAGAGATAAGGTTCTTCCCAATCGTAAGTTTTCACATCCTTGAAGAATTTATTCTTTTGTTGGGACGATAACCCTTCGATGAGAATTCCACCCGCCAAGTAGTTTGCAAAGTCCGCAAACCATGGGGTCTCATCAAGATTAGAGTTAATAGACATCAAGGTCTCAAAGGGAACGATTCATTAATCTCTTGATTTAGGAGTTCCCCTTGATAAGGATCCTCAAGTCTACTAAGATGATCCGCGGCTAGGTTTTCCGCTCCCTTCTTGTCACGAATTTCAATTTTGAATTCTTGAAGGAGTAAAACCCAACGAAGAAGTCTTGGTTTAGAATCTTATTTTGTTAACAAGTACTTTAACGCAGAATGAAGGTGTACACAATGGTGGTGGAAAGGACAAGATAGGGGAGAAATTTCTCAAAAGCATATACAACAGCTAAAAGCTCTTTTTCGGTTGTAGTGTAATGCAATTAAGCCCCTGTCATTGTCTTGCTAGCGTAATGGATTGGTTGGAAATGTTTGTTCACTCGTTGACCTAAAACCGGTCTTACCGCGAAATCACTAGCATCGCACATGAGCTCGAAAGGTAACTCCCAATTTGGAGAGACTAAGACCGGTGCCTTAGTTAATTTACCTTTAAGAAGTTCGAAAGAATCGAGACATGCTTGATAAAAGATGAAAGGAACATCCTTTTCTAAGAGTTAAGTCATAGGTCGAGCTATCTTAGAGAAATCTTGGATGAAACGTCGATAAAATCCCGCATGACCTAAAAAAATTCTAACTCCTTTGACGGTGGTAGGTGGAGGCAACTTAGCAATGACGTCAACTTTAGCACGTTCGACTTCGATACCGGCTTTGGAAATTTTGTGACCTAGAACAATGCCTTCTTTTACCATGAAATGGCATTTTTCCCAATTAAGAACGAGACGAGTGTCTTCACACCATTTAAGCATACGTTCTAAATTGTCAAGGCAAGAAGAGAAAGAATCACCATAGACCGAGAAATCGTCCATAAAGACTTCCATAGTTTCTTCAACCATGTCATGGAATATAGCCATCATACACCTTTGGAAAGTCCCAAGAGCATTGCATAAGCCGAAAGGCATTCCTTTGTAAGCAAATGTTCCATAAGGACAAGTGAATGTGGTTTTCTCTTGGTCTTTTAGATCGATAGGAATTTGAAAATACCCGTAGAAACCGTCTAAGAAGCAATAGTAGTCATTGCCCGCTAAACGCTCGAGCATTTGATCCATGAAAGGAAGAGGAAAATGATTCTTACGAGTGGCATCATTGAGCTAGCGATAGTCTATGTAATAAGTGTGAAAACACTTATCCTTTTACCACTTATTTCCAATAATAACAAGACCAAAACGTGTATTCTATGTCGTAAAAGTCGGAATTATGCGTGGTTTGTGTTTTTATTGTGTTTTAGGACCAAAAGATGAAAAAGGAAGAAAACATGAGCTATCACGGGCTTTTATCGAAGAAAAAGACTAAAGACAAAGTCGAAAGATCGAGAATGCAAAAAGAACGGAAGTCCAAGAACTATTCTGAAGATTTATCGAAGAAAAAGTCTAAAGACGGAAGATTAATGAAGTCGAAGAACTCAAGTCTAATTATAGAAGAAAATTATAAGACAAGTTCAACTTATATCGACAAATCCCGAGACGACGTCGAGAAAGACAAAGAAATTAAATCGAGTCGAGACGAGAAGAAAGCAAGAAGAAAGCTTAAGCACTTAATCTCCCCACCTCCTATAAATACCCTCCTAATATGTCATTAGGAGGGTGTTAGGTGGTTAGTTTTTAGTAGTTGTAGTTAATTTTTAGTTTTATTAAGTGTGTTTTTAATTTTTCTCTAGTTTTCTTTTCAAACTTATTAAATCTTTACATTAATCTTTTAATCTTTTGATATTAATCTTTAATCAATCAAGCTTATTTCCTTAATTCTCATTCTACCTTTCTTAATCTTTTTATTAATCTTGATAATCATGTAGTTTTATTTTAAATTTTATTGATGGTTTGATTGTGTAGCTTATTTGATTGTGCTTATTGCATTGGTGATCTTAAAAGTTTCTTTATTAAAGTGCTTATTTTCTTAATTTTTATGCTTAATAGTTTTTAGAAATAAGTTGTTTTTAATAAGTTTAAGTTTTTATAAAAAGTGCTTTTTGATTTCTAGCTTATTTAGTGTTTAAAAGTTTTTAAATTCTAGCTTATTCACCTTTTTCTAAAATCATTTTGGTTTAGCTTTTGGTAAAGTGCTTATTGATTTTTGGCTTATTTTTGCTTATTGCTAATTTTCCTTGTTCTGAAATCTGTCAAGTCCCCTATATTCCGGATAAGAGGTACTAAACCCTCTTTTTCTGGATAACAGTCGCCACCACTTTCCGGATAAGCTTCATAATAGCTTATTCCGGATAAGCTCTTAGTTTACAATATTGCGGATAAGTCACTTCATTTGAATTCCGGATAAGCTGCCAATCAATTATTCCGGATAAGCATCATATTACTTGTTCTGGATAAGAACCCGAAGAAGATTCCGGATAAGCACAACAAGTTCATTTTCCCGGATAAGGTAGGAGCAATTATTCCGGATAAGTCTCTCAACAACCTATTCCGGATAAGGATTCCGGATAAGCCTCTTTACTTACTATTCCGGATAACGGCTCGAATTTTATTCCGGATAATCTGCACTTCCAACATTCTAGATAAGCTCTCAATCTCTCAATTCCGGATAAGTTGTAGTTCTAGCATTCCGGATAAGCCTTTTGATAACATTCCGGACATCATTCCGGATAAGGGTTAGATATTTCCAGTTTTTAGTTTAAACTTTATTTTTCCCGCCTTTTTACTTAGCTTTGTTCTAACTTGTCTTGTTTTAGCTTAAATCTTTAAAGTCTACATTTTTAAAAGTTTTCATCATTTACTTCTTAATTTTTATAAATCTTTATTTTAAGTTTTAAATTTTCAAGCTTTCATTTTTATTTACTTAACGACATTTTTATTATTTAGCTTAAATAGATAATCAAACCTTTTTATTTTCCACCAAGAACAATTGAGTCGCACTAATTAACGGTAATCCATTCGAAAAGATCGGTTTAACGAACTTTCATACGAGGCTAAAAAAACCTTGTATTACTATGCAAACTCGCCAACCCGTGACAAGTCGAGTAGGAATCAACTCGTTGTTTTTATTGGGAACAACGGTTATTCCGCCTTTCTTAGGCACACAATGGACGGGACTAACCCATGGCGAATCCGAAATAGGGTAAATCATTCCGATATCTAGAAGTTTGATAACTTCTTTCTTGATGACGTCATGAATTTTAGGATTAACCCTTCTTTGGCTTTGGATTGCGGGTTTAAAGTCATCTTCCATGAGAATTTTATGAGTGCAAAAGTTAGGATCAATTCCGCGGATGTCAGAAATTTTCCAAGCAATTGCTTTCTTATGATTTTTGAGCACATTGATACGTCGATATTTTTCATCCTCTTTTAAGCCCATTGCAATGATGACGGGTAACTTCTTATTGTCTTCTAGGAAAACGTATTCAAGATGAGACGGTAAATCCTTAAGCTCTAAATCCGGAGGATTGTCAATGGAAGGCTTAGTCAAATTCGGATCATCGGTTGTAACTTCCTTAGGAGAAGGTGGAGAAATATGGTCCTCATTAATAAGTTTCTCAATGGTACGAATGTCTTCATCCCAATCGGAGGGAGAATCGTCATATTTTAAGTCAACATCCCCTAAAGTTGCTTCAAATTATTTCAAAAGAAAATCACTTTCTCCAAATGGAGTCAATGATGGAGCAATAGAGGCTACGTTCTCAACATGAGGTAAAGGAGAGAGACCACTTTTACAAGCATCTTTGAAATGTTCTTCACAAGTCTCATCAAGTACGTCAATGAAATTAACGTTCTCATGTTCATAAGGTTGCTTAGAAAGTTTACCCATATTAAAGACGGTTTTATCATCCCCGACTCTCATGATTAATTCGCCCGCGGCTACATCAATCAATGTACGCCCGATTCTCAAGAAGGGTCGTCCCACAATTAAGGGAACACGGGGATCCATTTCATAGTTGACAACAACGAAATCGGCAGGGAAAGTGAATTTGTCGACTCCAACGAACACATCCTCGGCTATCCCACCGGATAAGCAACCGTACGGTTAGCTAACTCCAATGTCATTCGTGTTGGACTAGCTCGGGTAGAGAAAATTGTTTCCAAACGCGTAATGGCATTAAGTTGATACTAGCACCTAGATCGGCTAGGGCCATACAATTCTCTACCCCGTGAAAGTTGCAAGGAATGAGAAAGCGACCCGGATCACCAAGTTTGGTCGGTAATTTCCTCAAAAGAACCGCGGAGCAATTCTCATTAAGTTGGGTTTGAGCAATATCAAGGAGTTTTTCCTTATTAGTGAGAAGATCTTTGAACATTTTATCATATTTAGGCATGTGAGCGAGAGCCTCGGCAAAGGAGATGTTGAAATTCAATTGTTTAAACATTTTAAGAAAGTTTGAAACTTGAATATCATCCCTGTTCTTCAACTTCTTATTCCGCAACCTTGAGGGATAAGGTATATCGGGTTGAGATGAAGGCTTTGGAATGGAATTATCACTCACATCCTTGGGTGGATGAGGGGTAGATGTGGAAGGTGGAGGAATTTGTGAAGGGGGTTCATTATCCTTTATCACAATCACCGGAGTAGGTTTAGGAATCTCGGGTGGTGATTGATTTCATCTCCCCTCTTGGATTAGCAACGGTGTTACTCGGAAGAGAACTCGAAGCAGAGGGTTGACTACTTGGGAAGAAAGTAGCCATCATATCCCTTAAGTCATTCGTTTGACTGCCTAAAGAGTTTCTCATGTCATTCATAAGCTCGACTCGAAGATCATTCCCTTGTTTCGCCATGTCACCTTTCAAGTTAATAATTTGACTCTGAAGATTATTCACCAGCGCGTCATTAGTCCTCACGTAAGTTTCAACCTCGTGATTAAATGCTATGGGTTGGTTGGGAGGGGGAGCTTGGTAAGCGGGTGGTTGATAAGTGGGTTGTTGGTAAACTTGATTATTTCCTTGAGGTGGATATGGGTTTCTTTTGGTTTGATATTGATTAGGAGCTCAAGGTTGGTTTTGATTGTTGCGATTTAAGTTTTTTTGGTTTTAAGGAGGAAAACCGGGTGGTGAAAGGAAGTTGTTTGAACGATAACTTAGCAAATTGCGGTCACCTTGAGGACGAGCTTGATAGCCTCCCGTGGAAAAGTTACCGTTAACCGCATACACGTTTTCCGGATTGTCATGAATATAAGGACAATTGGTGTATGAATGAGGACCACCGCAAGTCTCACAAGAAATTGCTACAGCTTTAGCTTGTTGATACTGGTTCGTAGCCATGGTTAAGATATTTTTGTTCATTTCGGTTAGTTGGCGGGTGATTTCGGTCATCGCGAGGTTGGTTAAAGTAGAAGAAACATTGACTCTCGGGTTATTTCTTGAAGATGCGGATGAATCCCAATTTGATGAGTGGTCATGTTCTCTATAAGCTCTCTACACTCCTCAGGTCTTCTCTTCATAAATGTACCACCGACGGCAGCATTAAACGTATCACGATCACGAAAAGTTAAACCATTGTAGAAAGTATCAATCAAAGTGACGGGGAGCATATTATGGTTAGGAAAACCATCGATCAAGACATTATAAGGTTCCCAAGCATCGAAAAGCGATTCATCAGGATCTTGAGTGAAACCACTGATTTGATTACGAAGACTAGTTACCATGGATGGTGGAAAGTATCTTGACAGAAATTTTTGAGTCATCTCGTCCCATGTATGAATTGAGTTTTTGGGAAGACGATCAAACCATTTTTTAGTATGGTGGGATAAAGTGTGTGGAAAAAGGTGGAGGCGAAGAAATCCATGGTAACACCGGGCAATTTCATGCTTTGAGTGACGATTATGAATTTATCGAGGTGTTTGTTAGCATCATCATCTGGTAATCCGCGAAATGGACAAGCGTTTTGAACTTGTTGGATCATGTGATGCTTCAACGAAAATTCGGGAGCCGTGATTTTCATCGGCGCAATCGGTCCTCCACGCCCATTCATTGTCGGTTGACATAGCTCCTCCATCGTACGAAGGTCGGGTTGAGGGACATGGTTGTTATTATTCAAATTGGGGTGAGGTGGGTTGTTATTATTATGCACACCGGCCATATCTAAGTCTCTACGAGTCTCGGGCTCAGAATAAGACGAAGATCGAGTACGCATACACTAAAAATGAGCTACAATATTTTTGGTTTTTATCTTCTTTTTTTTTTTTGAAAATTTTATATTTTTTAGGATTTTTTGAAAATTTTTATGCTTGAAAATAACGTTCCCAAAAGAACGGATCCCAAAATCTAATTTTTCTCACTAAAAACCGTTAATCGTTACGAAAAGAGTCGGCAACGACGCCATTTGATTTAATGGGTTTTATGTGTGTGTGTTCTCGTGAAGTGTTGTTCGTACTCGATTCAATTCGAATTGATCACGGTTTAAGGTGGAATTATTGTAATTGGTCACTAAAAGGGGGGGGGGGGGGGCTTTTGATTAGCTATTTCTACTGATAATATAAACGACAAAGTTATTAAACATAAAAATAAAAGAGAGAAATCTAACCTTGATTGGTAGGAAAAGAAAATCTAAAAATTAACTTGAAACAAAAAGGAAAACTCAAACCTGTCGGAATACCCCCTATCGGAATACCATTGGAATAAGTATCGGAAAAACCATCGGAATGTTATCTATATTCCTTGGAATAACTGAAACAGTATCGGAATAAAAGACAGTAAAAACTATCGGAATCTTTGTCGGAAAAATCCATCGGAAAGTTCCGTCGAAAACACGGTCGGAATGTCTGATCACCAATACTATCGGAATACCGATCGGTATACCGATCGGAATACTAAACCCTTTTCCGATAGAAGTTATCGGAATAATTGTCGGAAAGGAAAACCCTATTCCGATGAAAACAATCGGAATAACCGTCGGAGAAGGTAAACCCTTTTCCGATGGTTTGTAACTCGCAATAAGCAAAACCGAATAAGCTTGCTTTTATAAGTACTAATCGAAACTTGACCAAATCAATAATGAAAGGAACTAAATAAGCACGAATAAGAAACTTTCAAAACACTAAATAAGCAAGATTTTAAAAATAAACTTTAAAAAGATTAAACTTTTAAAACACTTAAAAGAAAATAAACTAAACACGAAATAAGCTAAAAACACCAAAAAGTAGAGATTATCAAACGTATGAAATTGATAAGAGCAAAAAGATAAAAACTTTAATCAAAATAAGCAATAAAGATGAAAAAACACGTTACCTACTTGAACCGAATCAAAATAAAAAACAAGAAAGGTAGAATAAGATAGATGATGAAAAGCTTGAACTTGAACTTGTAGATTAAGGATTCAAATACAAGATTAAATGAAAAGCTTAAAACTTGAAAGAAAAATGGAAGAAATCTAGAGAGAGAAAGTAGAATCACCTACTTCTCTCTAAAGATATGAACTAAAAATAATAAAAATGACTAACTAAAAAAAACTAACAACCTCCTAATGAAGGATTAGGAGGGTATATATAGGAGAAGGGAGGTGTGGTGTGTCTTCCTTCTTTCTTCTTGTCTTCTCGTCTTTTAAATAACTCGTATTTCTCGACTTTGTCTCGGGATTAGTCGAATGATAGCTTGAACTCGTCTTCTAATTTTCTTCTTTTAGTAGACTTGGTTCTTCGACTTCGTTAAACTTCCGTCTTTAGACTTTTTCTTTGATAAATCTTCAGAATAGGCCTTTGACTTCTGTTCTTCTTGCACTTTTGATCTTTTGACTTCGTCTTTTGTCTTTTTCTTCGATAAAGCTCGTGTTTTCTTCCTTTTTCATATTTTTGTCCTAAAAAACAATAAAAACTCAAACTACGCATAATTCCGCCTTTTACGACATTAAATACACGTTTTGGTCTTGTTATTATTAGAAATAAGTGGTAAAAGGATAAGTGTTTTCACACTTATTACTCGTCGTCGTTCATCAAATCTTCTAACGTATCCACATTAATGTTTCTACTTGATGTACGAATCTAATCTTGTGTGCATACCAAAGCCTCTGCAATGTTTGGCGCTAAAGCATTTCTATATGGGTCCAAAATGCGACCACTAGCGCTAAAGGCAGATTTGGAAGCAACGGTGGATATCTGGATTGACAAGGTATCTAGAACAACGTTTATAACAAATAATAAGTTAATTCAATTATCAACCGTAATATATAAGTAAAAACAGAAATTTATTACCTTTTGCCATCCTTGATACGATTGTAAATCTTGGACTATTCAATTTCCACCAATTGAGTATGTCGAAATCTTCTTCATCCTCTAGCTCAAGACGCGGTTCTTTAAGATATTTGGTCAACTCGTCTTCACCCCCAATCAACTTATTTCCAACTTTATCTTTAAACACATTTATAAAAGCATTACCACGACGACGAGTTGTAGTAGTGCTTTGACTTGACGATGATTTTGGTATTTCACTTGATATGTTTGTGCCATATTTTTCTTTGTACATGACAAACAATACACTCATATCCTTCTCAACCTTTTTAACCAACTTCTCACATAATTCTGACTCGGTTAAAAACGCTATTGGAGTGTCCTCACTTTCTTCATCGACCTCCATAGGTATGACACCATTTTCTATAAAATGCTTAAAGCCATAGCCAATGATTTCTGACTTCATTGTTTGATCTAAGATAATAGCAAAGTACATATAGTGGTTGATTTTTTTGTAATCGCCCCCATATTTGTTATACTTTGGTCTCATTTTGGAAATCATTCCCGCAAAGGAAGCAATTTCTTCCACTCGCGTAAATGCTTATCAATATCAACTATTTCTTTAAACCACAAGTGAGCTACGGGACTTGATACACTTGACACAAGTTCCGTTGTTTCCTTAAACTTTTCCATAAAGGCAACCACCTTCTTACAAACCTCAATATCAGCCCGCTTAGGTATCTCCTCTAGGTCTCGAGCAAAACAAGAGTTCTTAAAGTCGTAATCAAAAAATGCATCTTTTAACTCGATAGCCGTTTTCAACATATCATGGGTCGAATTCCATCTTGTAGGGCATTCAGAAATCAAAAACTTATTTGAATTACAAACATTTTCAACACTTTCTTTAAAGTTAGTAACTCTTTGGCTCGAATGTTTTATGTATTTCACGGCCAAGGCTATGGTGTCTACTTCCTTTTTGTACACTTTCAAACCATATTTCACAACTAGATTTAAAATATGGGCCATACATCTTATGTGAAAGTGTTTACCATTATTATACTTACTTGGTAAATTCTCTATCAAGTAATCAAGAGCTTTGTCATTTGAAGAAATGTTATCAACCGTCATGGTCATGACATTCTTTATACCCCATCCGTTTATGCATTCTAAAAGTGCCCTACCAATATCCACCCCTCTATGGCTATGAATTGGTCTAAAATTTATAATTCTTTCGTGAATTATCCAATCATCATCTATAAAGTGAGCAGTTAAAACCATAAAATTCATTTTTTTTCCAACTAGAAGTCCATGTATCCGTGGTTAAGTGGACTGTGGTAGACTTATTGCTTAAGAATTTGTCAAGGTCCTTCCTCTCCTCAAGATAAAACTTTGAAATATCCCTAGCAATAGTAAAACGAGAGGGAAAATTGAACTTAGGTTGCATGTTCGTGGAAAATTCAATGAAAGTCGGGTGTTCTACAAACTTAAATGGAAACTCCGCTAGAACAAGTAACTTAATTAGAGACTTTTTAATAACTTTTTCATCATATTTGCAAGTTTGTAATGTTCCACTAGTACTACCACCCTCGTCAACCCCACCAATCTTTTTATTAAATGCTAGCTTTTTCTGTTGACTACGTACCTCATTCACCGGGTTGTGATCATAGTTAACGTAATGATTATTCATGTTCCGGTGCCATTTTTACGAGAGTCAGCTTTGTAAACCACGGGACACCATTTGCAATACGCCATCTTAGTGATTACCCCATTTTCATCCTTTTCAAACTTCTGATCAAAGTAATTCCAACACTCAGAAATGTTTTTCCTTGGTTAACTTGGGGCTTTCCTATTTTGTTTATTATCCTTCTTTTCAACATCATTGACATGGCTTGGCTCAGAAGCTAAATCAACATTGCCAAAGCCTATTGTTTCATCCTAAAAAAAAATACAATAAAATAGATAACTTATTAACATAACCAACTAACCATGCATAAATAAATGACTTGTAAATTTTCTACTCACAGTAGCACTAGCAGATGCATGCCACATATATTTATAATGAATTAATTACCATTAGATTGAAAATAGCAAATACACATTACGAACAATAGCAGACCACATAGTTGATATCAAATCAAAGCATACAAAAATAATTATGAACAAATAATGAAATTAAAATATTGAATAACTAAAGACTTACTTCCATTGAATTATGTTGAGGAGAAAAAGAATCATAGTTGAAAGAAGGTAAAGGAGACATATCATTGATATCCATTTGATTTTAGGGGTCGTATTTTTGTGAGTGAAATTGAACAGGGAGATAAAAGATGCTTATGTATATTTGATTGAGAAATAAAATAGGAAACAATTTGTATTCTAATTTACCAAACTTATGATTTCGGGCTTCAATCGGTTTAATTCGATTTTGTCGGTTTTCGACCCGATCCGAACCAAAACCGAAATTATAAACAATTACAAACCGAGAGCCGGTCCGAAAGTTAATCAGTTCAGTTTGGCTAAATCGGTTATCTCGGTTTCGTCAGTTCGGTTTGGTTCGTATTCAGTTTTGCTTAGCCCTACTTATATATGAGTCACCATGAAACATATATGAGTCATCATGACTCATATGTGAGTCACTATGACTCGTATATGTTTCATGGTGACTCATATATAAGTCACTATGACTCGTATATGAATCATCATGACTCATATATGAAACCGTACATATGTAAATTTTGTTTGTAATATAGGTAAATAATATAGCCTCTTTTGTACAGAATCATGGTGACTCATATATGAGTCACTATAAAACATATATGAGTCATGATGACTCATATATGAGTCTCTAAGAAACATATATGAGTCACTTGACTCATATATGATTCACTATAAAACATATATGATTCATGCTCAGTTATTAACTTGTTTTATGTTTATGTTTTATAATAAGGTCCTCCGTAATCCTGAAGATGGGTCAGTTGAGCGTGCATGTAGGCATTATATATGTTTTGGATTTCTTTGTCGCCACATATTCTGTGTTTTGAAGAACCGTGATGTGGGTTTGATATATAAGATTCGGTGGTCTTGGTGGGTGGTGGTAAATGGTGGCTACCATGGTGGACAGAGAGATAGAGGGTTGTGTGTGTAAAAGAGAAAGAAAGAAAAGTTTGATAAAATGAAAATGAAACACAAGAAACAACCCCTCCTTGGAAGCCTTGGAGGGGTATATATAGTCACACACCACACCTAAACTATACAACGTTTCCTAGTCTAGTCTATGCGTGTGTGACTATGATAACTAATGAGAATTCTTAAATGTCGTCACATAAAGTGAATTTCCAACAATCTTCCCCCATGGGACGACGTGTAGAATTCCTTACAATATTTTTCCTAACAAGTACATAATTATTAAGAACAAAAGCTTCCATGAAGCGTCCAATGCTGATGAAGTCTTCTGAGGCCTTTGACTTCAAGTCTTCACTTCATAGTGACTCATCTTCGTCGTAACTTGTAGTATAAATACTGTAACAGCATGAGCTAAGTAACCCATATACTTATGGTTAAGGAGAAGCTTCCGAATTTACTTCCCCCTAATTCATGCCACATAAACTTGATGTAGAAGCTTTTAATAGCTTCCCCCTAAACCGGCAATCCTCATAAGCAGATCCAAAGCTTTGAATAAAGCTTAGAATGATTAAGCGCACATCGGAATTTAACAAGCAAACCCCATCATATGAAATGATAATATTACTATGAGTGATTGAAAGTTAGGGGCACACCAAGTAGATCAACAACGTCTCTTCTCACGCTTGAATAATTCTTCTGAATTTTTCTTCCCCCTGAGAGTTCAAGTTATGCATACTAGAAAGAATCAAGACATTTCTTCCCCCACGTAGTTGAAGAAAGTAAACCAATCCCAAGTATGAAGCTCAAATACTGAAGTAGACACTTTATCCCATTCATGAAGTTGACATCGTAACACCAGAGTCAATTAAGTCGCGGAAATGCACATATCTTCTTCCGGAGATGCACCAGAGTCAATTAAGTCCCGGAAGTGCATATCTCTCCATATAGGATAATGATGATGAATAATTGCAACATCAAAACAATTATACATCGAATCAGTAGTGTACCGTTAAGAGATTGATAACGCCACGAGTTAAAACACTGATTTTCTCTACGGTTATGAAAAATGTCTTCTCGGAATGTCTTCAAATCAAAAGAAGGTATGAAGTTCATCATGTGTACTCGTTGTGCGTTTAATATGTCTTCTTCTTCCCCCTTGATGGTTCCGAAACTCGGAACCATCAATAAATCATACGCACATGTACCTGAAATCTCGTGAGAATAATAAATAAGCAGAATTATATATTTTGTGAGAAGCAGCTGCTGATCGAAGTTCTCTACTCATAAACTCTCCATGGCTATCTTTACCAACCCCCTTTGTAGGCAATTTGAAGTGACCACTGATAGAATGAGCCAGATATATCAAACGTGAAACTGAATAAGAATCCCTCGATCTTGTGACTTAAGCTTACACAATTGTTGAATGAAGAACGGTGGAGAAATCTCTAAGTACCCAATACATTACTGAAGAAGTATATAAGCACAACACCTCTTGAAATTATCCACGTCGACTAAGCGTGTGACACTGAGTACAAAAATGTAACTCATTAATGTGATAGTTATCCGGGTCATCAACCAACCACCCCTAACCCAGAAACCAGATAAACAATTCTCCATTCTAATATTAAGCACGAGCAAGTTATCTTCAAAGATAAAATAAGTTCACGCCTTCGATAAATTCGTCTTCAACTTCAAATAATTAATACCCGATCACAAATCCGTAGCCACTAAAAAATAGCTATTTTTCCTCGGTCTCGTCAAATAATTTTATCACTGAGTCTCGTCACTTTGTCAAATTACATTGTCCCGATTATAAACAAAGTATATCATAATACCCAAATTTTATTCAAAATAAATAATCTTGAAATAAAAATTCGTGTATAGATATTGTTAAATCATACGGCCCATCATTTTTGCAAGTGAGTAGAACCCGGTCCATTAGCCCATCACAATTTTTACTACCCAATCCATGACATTAGAAGTATAAAAAACTCATAACCCTAATTATCTCATAGTAAACCTAATCACAAATAAAACCGTTTTTACTCTCTGACCATATCACATCTCCCAGCCGACCAACACATACCTAAAATCCTCCGCCTCTTTTGTATCTCATCACACAGCCACCAAAGATATCACTTCTTCAAAATCCTCCATCTTGTTTTTCACTCCTAATCTCAGTTTCTCATCCACCGATTCATCATCAAGATAGATCACAAACCGAAATCATCTAATCTCTTATCAAACATCCAACAACCAATAAAATATTATCATCAATCTCATGATTTCTTTCAATCTCATCCTAAAGCATCAATAAGAAATGAAACTCATCTGTCTTTCTGTTGACCTTCAAGGCATAGCTTCAAACCCACAAAATGAATCATTTGAATTGAATAATCATTCTCATCAGATCATCTACAAACCACTGAAATAACCGAATCCAAACCCATTTGTATATCTGTTACCTTATCTTTCGATCCACACGAGAAGAATATAACCATCAGATCTTATAATTGGATCTCGGGTAGGTTTATGGTTTTGCATGGTGTCTTTTTCTGTCAGAATCGAATGAAAGTAAGGTTGTAACATAATTGTTATAAACCATAATTTAGTTTCGAATATCAAATATGGTAAATACCATACATAATAAGATCTATGATGAGGTCGTTTCTAATAGATCTTAATGATCTAATATATCTTCAAAAGATATATAAGAAACGAAACTGAGATCTTTTAATGGTTTTTTTGTTCGAGTCTTTATTATAGATGGGTTAAGGAGACGATGGGAGTAGGTTAGATCATGGTGGATTTGATGTAGTGGAGAGATAAGACTGGTGAGTTGAGTATTGTTATAGGTCTCGGTGTAGTTATGATACAACATGGTCTTCGGGTTTTGTTAAACATGTCATAGTCATATATATTTCCTGAGACATCGCAATGTTTTGTGTCACTACATTCCATCGGAAAATCGTCAAATCCATCGGAATATGAACAAGTCCCATCGGAATATGAATAAATCCGTCGGAATATATCCGTCGGAATATATCCGTCGGAATGTATCCGTTGGAATGTATCCTTCGGAATGTATCTGTCGGAATGCATCCATCTGAAATCTTATCCATAGTACCTTTTCCGTTTTTTTATCTAAGTTTTTCTGGGTTAAAATCTTCATCTTCAAGAAAATAAAAGAAAAAAACCAGTAAAACGTGTAAACCAGATCTTAAAAAAATCAAGATCTAGTAAACACAGATCTCGAAAACGTGGACACCAGATCAGAATAAAATAATGGCTTGACTTTTGACCAGAAACCATGGACTGATGAAATCGAGGTGTAAAGATTACACTATGACAAATGACAAATGACAAATGACAATAATATGAAATCGAGGTGTAAATGACAAATGACAAATGACAATAATATTACACCGTGACAAAAAGTTTAATAGATCTGACCAAAAAAAAATTTTAGACCACCAAAATCGGACAATAAAAACTCGATCCAAGAATTGAACCGAAGATCTGATGCCAATCGTGGGTTTGCTATATAAGATCCGGTGGTCTTGGTGGGTGGTGGTAAATAGTGGCTGCCATGGTGGAGAGAGAGATAGAGGGTTGTGTGTGTAAAATAGAAAGAAAGAAAAGTTTGATAAAATGAAAATGAAACACAAGCAACAACCCCTCCTTGGAAGCCTTGGAGGGGTATATATAGTCACACATCACACCTAAACTATACAACGTTTCCTAGTCTAGTCTATGCGTATGTGACTATGATAACTAATGGGAATTCTTAAATGTCGTCACATAAAGTGAATTTCTAACACGTGATATTGAAGTGATTCCAGAGAAGTACGTTTTAAGACGCTGAAGAAGGGATTTCATTAAAAAGAAACACAAACATATATGTATAGAAAAAATGAAGCAATTGAGAGAATAACAACTCATATATGAAAAAGAAGCACAAGAAACAATACAATCTAATACAACAGCTACTTGATTATTTTTGTGTTTTTTACTATGTTTAGATTTAATTTTCTTTTTTTCTTTTTGTCGAACTGTTGAAAACACGTGTTGAATATCTGATTTGTTATTTTGTTATGATGTTTGATGATTTTGGAAAGATATCATAAGAATATTCTGTAAAAATGACTCGTGACTCATATATGAGTCAATATGAATCATATATGATTTCTGGGCATATATGATTCATGATGAAACGTATGTTTCGTAGTGACTTATATATGAGTCATGGTGAAACATGTATGTTTCATAGTGGCTCAAGCATATATGTTTTCTGGATTAGATTTAACACACAACATAAGCAGTAAATAATTAAAACAAAATTATAAATTGCTTAAATAAAAAAGCTTGTAAAAACACATTTCATACAATAAAAAGAAACCATCAAATAGTTATATGCCGACTATAATCAATTCAAAATAACATAGCATTCACAAAAGACCACATAACTACCACTATATCATTTAACTACAATTTACCAAGACTATGATTCATTAGACTCCTCATCATCAAAATCACTAGACCCCTTCTCCTCCTCATCATCGTTAGACCCATCCTTCCCACTATCACCCTCATAATACTCCTCCACCTCACAATGAGAGGAGGATAAGGGTTGGTTTTGTAAGATTTGGTAGCCCTTTTAGGAACTGCAAACAAAAAAAATTAGTAAAGTACTACAAGTTTCAATACAAAATCTATATGTTTCATACTGACTCATATATGTTTCACTATAAAACATATATGTTCATAATGAAACATATATGAGTCAATATGAAACATATATGAGTCAACTGGAAATTATATATGAGTCATCATGACTCATATATGTTTCATGGTGACTCATATATGAGTCATCATGATTCGTTACAAAAGAGACTATATTATTACTTGTATTACAAACAAGATTTACATAGGTACGATTTCATATATGAGTCATCATGACTCATATATGAGTCACCATGATTTTGTTATAAAAGAGGCTATATTATTACCCGTATTAAAAAAAAGACTTACATATGTACAATTTTATATATGAGTCATCATGACTCATATAGGAGTCATGGTGAATCATATATGAGTCATAGTCCTAGTTCAGTAATCATAAGTTCCAATTCTGTAATCAACTTATCAACTACAAAAATCGATCAGACTTTAATAAAGATACGTATTCATAAATTAGAACTTGCTAAATCACATGTGATTATCATAACGTCATTTCATCAAACATATGGTGTGCATCAACAATCATAACATGTGCTTTACCTATAGTAGCTATGAAATTTTCTTATGCCTATTTTTCTACATCAACATCATCCACATCCTGGATATCAGTCTCAATCAAAATATTTGCATCATCAACAACTAAATCGGCTTTGATTAACTGAGTATCATCCTTATATAAAGTTCATCTATCAATAGGGTTTATCGATTATGATGATTTGAATGGTTTATTGTGGTGATTTTAGAGGTTTATTATAGTTATGGTTAATCAATAGTGGTTGGTCGAGTGTGTGTATGTGTGTGTTTGATAATTGAAGATTTTTTATTGGAATCTATGGTGGTTGATTGGATCTTATCAAGTGTGTGTGTGTGTGTGTGTGTGTGTGTGTGTGTGTGTGTGTGTGGTGGTGGTGTGAGAAGGAAATGGAATAAAATAACAGTTGGGGGGTTGGGGGTGTTTTGTGTAAAAAAAGTTTAATTTTGGATCGTAGATGCTGAATGGATTGAAAGGTCCAAATTTATCCATTGGATCTTTGATAAAAAGATGGACTATATGGAACTTTTACTCCTCTAAGTTGTTTTTTTTTTCTTTTAACTTATTTTTACTACTATTGATGAACATTATGATTTAACTAACTTTCAGAAAACTACTTTTTATCATTGAGGTAAGTTAGTTGGTTTACAGTCGGGAGTTAACCCGTAATTTACAAAAACGTCTTTAGACACGTACCGACACTAGACTGGGTAAAGTCTAATATTTTATATGCCTCTCAATTTATTTTATAAGAATGTGCATTGGTAGTTGAACGTGAATCCGAAAGGTTTAACGCCAAACTATTAATGTAATACGATAACAATTACATGTTTATTTTATACTTACATTATTTACGTCAATTACGGATAATAATTATTTTTATTAAATTAATTTGTTTTTATTTTTGCATGCATGTACATTAATAAGTATTGAAAGATTACCATTTAAACATTAACCTTTTATCCTTTAAACCTTATTTTTTTACCTTTTAAATCTTGAACTACCTAACACAAACCCTTCCGCACTTATGTGCCCTAACCGGACCCCATTTGTATCTACTATCACCCTACGAATCTTATGGCAAATAATATTCCTTGTTCCCTAAACTAAGCTTACATGTTCTTATTACTTGGAAAAATTTAGATTCTTAGTAACCGACCTAGGCAACACACACACACATCATATGCATTTTTTTTTTTCATTCTCTATAATTACCTACAACCCTTATTTGTTCACGTACTTTATCTCACTACAAAAATACCTACACGAACACTTTCACACTCTAGAAAGGTTTCACCTAAAAACACTTTTCTTTTTCTCTTTTTCCTTTGATTATCGCGGACACCAATACACCAAATTATAATTGGTGTTGTTGATTCACGATTTTGGTTTACATGATTATATACATCTAGGGCTGAGTATTTGGTCTGGACCGAGGACCAAAGTGGTCCAAAATCCTAGATCGAGACCAGACCGAAGTGGTACTGTCTGGTTCGGTCCGGTCTTTAGTCCGGTTCGATCTTATTAGACATAATCGTAAGATTTTTGGTAACACCGAACAAGACCGGACCAGACTGAAAACCGAAAAGTTTCAAAACCTAGGACCGAGGACCGGATCAGAATTACCCCATATACATCTACCACATGGACTCTGTTTATTCATATTTCTATTATCATATTCATCATCTTCTTCCTATTTTTGAGGTAACATTCATTTTCCTATTTTTAAGAAACCCTTACTCTCTTGTGTAAATCATTACCGAAATCTATGTGTACAAATTGTTTTTGCAAGATAATCAATGAACATGTTTTTACAAATCACAAGTCATAAATTACTAATTTCATAAAGTTGAAGAAATATTAAAACTAATGGTACTTTTGTCTTCATCTTTATGTCTTGAGCATTCTAACTTCTACGGATATGATCTTGATTTTAGGTTGGCTCCAACATTGATGACATGAGTATTGAGATGACGGGATTAGGCGTAGATTTTTTATTTGATTGAGTATTGAGAAGTGTTAATGATGGGAATAAGTTATATTAGATTGTTGGATTTTGAAAGTCATTTTTGTGATAAAATGGTGTAAAAAACTTGTTGTCCATATTTGAATATAGTATTATCACTTGGTAAAAATATTTTCTAAGTACATTAGAATCAAGAAAATGAAAAAGATATGCTTGTTGTAATTCAAACAATATTAATTTTAGTTGAGTAGGAAAATTATCGAATTTCGGGTAAAGTGAGTTGTTGTACAGATTTGCTTTTCGAGTTTTGATATGTTATGGTGTTGATTTAAGAGTCTAAGAGTTAAGTTAATCGTGGTATTTTCTCATACGCTCATTTGGACATATTTTAAGCTAAAATCAAGATCAATACAAAATAGTTATATTATATTTTCAATAAGTCGAAGTAACTAATAAAAAATGTATACTTTTAGTCTAACTGAAATAATTAGCGTTCGAGTCTTAATAAATGAAAACGTATATTTTTTATAAAACATTTTACGGTTTGATAACTATTAAAATCGGGCCAATTTAGTGAGAAATAGTCGAAATTAGACGTAATTAGTCAAATTAGTCGCAAAAGTCAAGATTTGACTCTATTTGTCAAATTAATTATAAAAGTCAAAATTGGACTTTATTATTCAAGAATTAAAAGTCAAACCTAAACTAGTCATAATTAAAGAAAAACATTAAAGTTAAACACTAACATCAACCGTTAAAATTCAAACTTCCTTAATTAACGGTTTAGGTCAACTTAGGGGTCAAATTTTTAATTAAACGTGATTAGTATAAACTTTTCTTGTCATCTAGTGCATCAGGTCACTAAAAGACGAAATACACTAAAAGATGAAATACAGTAATAGACGAAATACGCTAAAAGACGAAATATTTTTTGAGAATATTTCTACGGTATCGAGACTTATCAAAACCTTATAATATATAGCATGATGTTTTGATGCGATCTAACTTATACACACACGTCGGGTGATTGATGACACACATATGCATCTTTTCGTTTGAATGTGTTATACTTAGACTGAATTATTATGCTAGAATTTGCTTCCAGGACGTTGTGATTGTCCTACATCGTTGGCTTGTTGGGATTCACTATCTTTACTTGAGGTGAGTTTTATACCGCTTTTACTTGTTATAATACTTTGAATTGAGAATATTGCTTGTTTTTACGGATGAACACAAGTACAAATTACTCGTTTACTTTGAAGGTATAAGTACCCATTAACCCAAGTTATTCATTATACTTTTATCGTGAACCGTTAATTACTTTGTGTAAGCGGATTGTTGTGAATAAATCTATCGGGTTTGACAATTTCCGTCCGAGTTAAGGGCACAACTTCATTCGAATCATTACGGGTGTCTAAAAACATGCGTATAAATATATGAGAATAAAATCATGCATAAAAGTGTGTATAAAAAATGTGTGTACTAAAACGTGTAAAAATGTGCGTATAAAAACATGTATATAAAAATGTGTCTACAAAACATGTAAAATAATTTGCGTATAAAACATGTATAAAAAATGTGCGTATAAAACATGTATAAGAATGAGTGCATTGAAATGTGTGTATAAAATTGTGTATATAATATCGTGTATGAAAATGCGTGTATCAAAACGTGGAAAAGTCAAGGAACTAACGGTGGAAGTTAATGAAAAAGTCAAGGTAAGAAATAGGTAATTTTTTCAAATTAAAAGTGTCAAAATGACTAACGGTGAAAGTCTACACAACCAACATGGACCACAGTGTAAATTTTCTAAGTCAAAAAAGTCACATTTGATCAATATTATGTAGATTGATAAGTACTTCAAATATTTGCATAGATAGAGAATAAAAAAAGTTGACGTAGATTAGTAATTATTTGAAATATGTTGCGTAGATAGAGGATAATAAAAGTTGGTTGTTTACATCAGTTAATTTGAAAATATATGTTACATCAATTCACACTTCCTGATAATTATATTTATGCATCAAAAAGTTATGAATATAGCTTTAAAACTTGTAATGCTTAAAATTATTTTTAGCATTTTTTTAAAAGATGAGAAAGGTCACATATGGAACTAATGTTACTACTATATCTATCCTAATATAAAATATTTATGCATTTTAATTATAAATAATGGAAAATTTAACCTAAATCTACTAATGTATTGTGCACGACCATTCAATCATAGAAACATGATTAAAATATTTAATTAAAACACACAAATACTCATATTGAAACTAATGAATACATAATAAATAACACCAACCAGAAATATGAGTGGTCACCGATTTGTCTAGCAAATAAAAACATCCGAAAATAAACCTAATGAAACCTATAAATTTGAATGAAACGAACATAATCGAGATCATTTACTTTTTATTGTTCTACGATTGATGATACCATCACTGCGTCCCGCATTATCATGACTAGTAGGGTACCCGCGGGTTACGGCTGTGGGTATCGTGAAACTAAAATTCCGCGAGCGTAATATTTATGAGTATATATATTTTTCAATAATAACTTTACAAATAATGATGATAGTTTTAAGTTGGATAACTCTAAGCAATAATAAATTACTCCATATAAAAATAGTATTACGAAATTATGATTATTGCTCATGAAAGGTATTTGCTAATCTCTCTGTAATATTCGTCATAATATTATGGGAGGTGATTTGTACACTTCACTAATTGATTGACCCACTCAAAATATTGTGTTAAGTCATTTGTACCCTTAATATTTGTGTTGGAATTTTCCACTTAAGTCGGGTAAGGGTATAAATGTCAACACACAAACAATTTGAGTGTGTCAATCAATTAGTGGAGTGTGCAAATCACCTCCCTATATTATATAACGTGTAAATATTGAAAATTTTTGTACTTTATATTCATATATTATAATAATATTAATTATTTTATTTTATGTATTAATTAGTATTAATTATTTTTTATTTTCAAGTGTGTATTAATTATTATGTATTAGTTAATTTTAAGATTTAAGTTCATTTGGATACCAAACTTATCTAAGATACGGGGGGACTCATCCCCACCTTTCATCTCTTTTTCATCCAATGACTAAGATTAAATCTTTAATTTACACTGCAAGGGTATTTCAGTCATTTCACCATCTAATATATAATATTTTTTCTTCTTTCTTCTCTCACAAAAAACACACATCGGATCTCTCTTTCTCTCTCTACCCCTGATTTACTTTATCTCTCTACCCCGATCTTTAATCACGATCTACTATATCATGAATCCATCGAAACGCGATCATGATGAATTCATGACGAATTCATCACGAACATGTATAATCACGAATTGATTTATCCATCACCAGGTTTAATTAATATGTTTTTTTAGCTTATTTGGTTTAAATAAGCTTATTAATTTATCATCATTAGCTTTTAACTGGATTATTATGAATGAATCTTTTTGGATTGATTATTCTTAATTATAAGCTAAGTTCTTAGATGAGAAGTTATGAATAAGTTATAAAGTTGGATTAATAAGCTAGTTAGTTTGAATAAGCTTATGAATAAGCTTTTTTTTAATAAGAGTAGAGTTATGAATAAGCTTTGTAAATTAAATGATTTGAATTCATTGTGTTGCATTATAAGATAGCTTATTAGATTATTTCAATGAGTTATACGTTTTTGTGAATAAGATAGTTATGAATAAGCTTATTTTCATGTTAATAAGCTGTATTATTATGATTTTTTTTAACTTTCTGATGTTATCATATATGATGTACATTTCTTATCATATATGATAGATATATCATATATGATAACTGATGATATATCATATATGATATATATATATATATATATCATATATGATATATTAAATAAATCATATGAAAAAACAGATATTGTATGAGTATCTTTTAAAAAATCTGTATAAACTCTTGAAACCTGCCTTCTATCATATATATATGAGTAATTCATTTTGGTATTAAAAATTTTGCATAATATGTTGTTTTTTTCTTTTATAAATGCAGTGAAACAGAGATGGTGTGATTGCCCTATTTGGAGCAAAGGAGAGAGGGATGATTATAACAAGAGGATGTGCACGAATGTGTTTTAAGGATCAAGACGAAGTATGCGTTGTTCATGAATCCATCATTTGATAATTTGTTTTAAGATAGTGTATTATTGAAAAAGAAGAGTAGTTTCAATAATAATGTTGTTAGCACCTTTTGATTTTGTGTAAATGGTTATCATTCAGATGTATATCATATATAATTTTACATTAGGTTATGTTCTGTTTGAATTATCATATATGATTCTGTTCAAACGCACATTATTTTATGTTATGAACAAGTGTTTAGTTATTAATTGTGCATACTTTTTGTTGTAATCATGAGTTCATCAGATTCTTTGTTTAATATATCCAAGTTTTCTTTGAGTATCATATATGATAATGCCTTATCATATATGATAGTGCATTATCATATATGGCTTAATTTATCAAACCATCATGACATAATACCAAGAAAGTTAATCATATTAACAAGACGCTGTACCAGATACCAATGGATTATAAAATCGTCCATATACTTCAAAACTCCATTAGGAGATTACAAAGAAAAAACAAACAATAAACGTAAAAAATTCATGAGCTTCTTCACTAAGCTTCTTGGCCTTTTGGATGCTTGTGATATTCAACATACCTTGTAAACAGCTTCCTCTACACAAAAAAGAAGATTTAATTAAATTTTCAAGCACTAATCATATATGATATATTTTATCATATATGATATTATAGCTTATATCATATATGATATAGTATATCATATATGATATGTCACTAGCAAGTCATACTAAATATGTTCAACGAGATTAAGCCATAAAAAATAAGAGTTAATTCAGTTTTCAACCACATAATCATATATGATATATTTATCATATATGATACTTTAGCTTATATCATATATGATATAGTATATCATATATGATACTTCACAAACAGGTCATACTAAATCTGTTCAGCGAGATTAAGCCATAAAACCTTATAATTCACGAAAATAAGCTAATAAGTTAGCTTATAATTCATCATAATAAAGATGATGATAATCTATAAGCTTATTCACATTAGTTAGCTTTCAATTAACGTAGTTTCTCAAATAAGTTATAAAATAATAAGATGAATAATAAGCTTATTCACATCGAATAAGCTAAAAAAAGATGAATCAAAATAAATCGAATGAACTTTACCTTATTTATGAAGTGGATGATCGATTTACGAGGTGATGATCAACGGATTTGATGTTTGTGATGATTGATTACGACATGAATATGTGTATGTGTGTGTGTTTTTGTGTGTGTTTTAGAGAGAAGAAGAAAAAAGGAAACCTCGATCCAGATCTGAGATGTGGAATTGTTATTTGGTGTTAGGTGGGAGGCGTAAAATGACGAAAATACCCCTCCGTTTTTTTAATTAGAAAACAAGAATTAATGTGAGCCTTTGATCAAGATTAGATGGAAGGTGGGGATTGGTCCCCTTGTATCCAAAAGATACAAGGGATCCACAATAACCGGACTCTAATTTTAATATTAGTATTAAAATATGTTTTTATGTTGAGTCCGGTTATTTAAGATACCTTGTATCTTTTAGATACAAGGGGACAAATATGGACCGTCCATCTCATCTCATCCAACAGCTCAGATTAAAAACAAAAAAAAACGGAGGGGTAGTTTCGTCATTTTACCCCTCCCACCTAACACCCCTCCCACTTCTACATCCCAAATCTGGATCGATCTCTTTCTTTTTCCTTCTTCTCTCTAAAACACACACTAAAACACACACATGTACACATATTTACATCTTAATTTATCAACACAAACATCAAACGCATCGATCACCCACTTTCGTAAATCGATCATCCACTTCATAAATAAGGTAAAGTTCATTCGATTTATTTTGATTAATCTTTTTTTAGCTTATTCGATGTGAATAAGCTTATAATTCATCTTATTCTTTTCTAGCTTATTTGAGAAACTACGTGAATTTAAAGCTAATTAATGTGAATAAGCTTATAGATTATCATCATCTTTATTATGATGAATTATAAACTAACTTATTAGCTTATTTTCGTGAATTATAAGGTTTTATGGCTTGATATCGCTGAACAGATTTAGTATGACATGTTTGTGAAGTATCATATATGATATACTATATCATATATGATATAAGCTAAAATATCATATATGATCAAATATATCATATATGATTAGTGCTTGAAAATTGAATTAAATCTTCTTTTTTTGTGTAGAGGAAGCTGTTTACAAGACATGTTGAATATTACAAGCATCCAAAAGGCCAAGAAGCTTAGTGAAGAAGAAAGAATTTTTTACGTTTATTGTTTGTTTTTTCTTTGTAATCTCCTAATGGAGTTTTGAAGTATATGGATAATTTTATAATCCATTGGTATCTGGTACAACGTCTTGTTAATATGATTAACTTTGTTGGTATTATGTCATTATGGTTTGATAAATTAAGCCATATATGATAATGCACTATCATATATGATAATGCATTATCATATATGATACTTAAAGAAAACTTGGATATATTAAACAAAGAATCTGATGAATTCATGATTACAACAAAAAGTATGCACAATTAATAACTAAACACTTGTTCATAACATAAAAAATATACTTTTGAACATAATCATATATGATAATTCAAACAGAACATAACCTAATGTAAAATCATATATGATACATCTGATATCATATATGATAACCATTTATACAAAATCAAAAAATGCAAACATATTTCAAATGATGAATTCATTCAGAATAACGTCTACTTAATCTTGATCCTTAAAGCATATCCATGCACATCCTCTTGTAATAATCAACATCCTTCACTTCTTTAAAACATATTCGTGATGAATTCATGAACAACGCATACTCCGTCGTGATCCTTAAAATATATTCGTGCACATCCTCTTGTTATAATCAACATACATCTCTCCTTTGCTCCAAATAGAGCAATCACACCATCTCTGTTTAACTGCATTTATAAAAGAAGAAAAAAAAACATATTATGCAAACTTTTAATACCAAAATGAATTACTCATATATATGATAGAAGGTAGGTTTCAAGAGTTTATACAGATTTTCTAAAAGATACTCATACAAAATCTGTTTTTTCTTATGATTTTTATGATATATCATATATGATATATCATCAGTTATCATATATGATATATCTATCATATATGATAAGAAATGTACATCATCTATAATACCATCAGAAAGTTAAAAAAAATATCATAATAATACAGCTTATTAACATGAAAATAAGCTTATTCATAACTATCTTATTCACAAAAACGTATAGCTCATTGAAATAATCTAATAAGCTATCTTATAATAAACACAATAAATTCAAATCATCTAATTTACAAAGCTTATCCATAACTCTACTCTTATTAAAAAAGCTTATTCATAAGCTTATTCAAACTAACAAGCTTATTAATCCTACTTCATAACTTATTCATAACTTCTCATCTAAGAACTTAGCTTGTAATTAAGAACAATCAATCCAACAAGATTCGTTCACAATAATCTAATTAAAGGCTAATGATAAGCTTATTTAAACCAAATAAGCTAAAAATAAGAGTACATACTAATCAAACCTGCTGATGGATGAATCAATTCGTGATTATAGATGTTCGTGATGAATTCGTCATGGATTCATCATGATCACGTTTTGATGGATTCATGATTAATTAATGATGGATTAATGGTGGATCGGGGGTAGAGAGATAAAGTAATCAGGGGTAGAGAGAGAAAGATATATCCGATGTGTGTTTTTTGTGAGAGAAGAAAGAAGAAAAAACATTATATAGTAGATTGTGAAATGACCGAAATACCCTTGCAGTGTAAATTAGGGATTTAATCTCAGCCCTTGGATGAGATGGAGATGGATGGTGGGGATGAGTCCCCTCATATCTTAGATAAGTTTGGTATCCAAATGAACTTAAATCTTTTATGTTTTATATGATTTCTAATTGAGTCAAGTTATTTTGGATACCATATCTATCATGGATACTAAGGGACTCATCTCCACCATCCATCCTCATCATATCTAATGGTTGAGATTAAAAGTATTTAATTATTTCACTTATTTTTAAAACTTAAATATCTTTTAAACCGTTAAGTGTTAAACGGAAAAAAATATACCATCGCGACGAGCATTTAATTAGCTTTCTACAGATATGCAATATGATATACTTTTGAAGAAAAAAAATCGTTTTTTTTTTAAATTTGCGTAAAATATCATATATGATAATAGTGTTTTATCATATATGATATTATTGTTATGTTACAAATTATTACAGAATCATATATGATATTGGTTTATATCATATGATATTGGTTTATATCATATGATATTGGTTTATATCATATGATATTGGTTTATATCATATATGATAAGTTATATCATATATGATACCAGAGTTATATCATATATGATATTTAGTATCATATATGATAAATTACGGAAAAAACAAAAAAAAATAATTTGTCGAAAGTATATCATATAGCATATCTGTAGAAAGATAATTAAATGCCCGTCGTAATGGTATATTTTTTTTCGTATAACGATTGACGGTTTAGAAAATATTAATGTTTGAAAGAAAAGAGGAAATTGGTTTTATGTTTAATCTTATCTATTAGATTAAGATGGAGATGAGTGGTGGAGATTAGTCCCTTAGTATCCAAATAAAGTTTGGTATCCAAATGAACTTAAATCTTTCTAATTATGTTTTATAGTTGTACATTATGCATTACTATATTTAAGTTGATATTTTAATATTTTTATTAATAAAAGTAGTTTCTTTTTAATAAGTAGGTCTGATTATAAATCTAAAGTTTGACTAGCAAATTACATTAATCTATTTCACACACACGACAATTTCACAACTGCAATCATTTACCGTTTTAATTTTAGACGCTACATGCGAATACTCTCGCTTATCATGAATAAACCGTTTAATAGAATAATTACTTTTGGACAGTGAATTATTGATTGTAGCCAATAATGGCCTATCAAATAAAAAACTTTGTTATGTATGATCAAACCACCACCATTGTTGAATTGTATTGATAAAAGGTATACAGTAATTAATATAATATCAATATACTAAAAGTGAACGATTGATGTATTAATGTTTTATACTAGTATTTCTGATCCATCATCAAATTATATGTAGAATAACCAACATTACATGAAATTATATACCATTTCTAACAAATTTCATGCAAAATGATTCATTGATATCCTTAGAAAGAGAGCGTTTACATAATAATAAAAACTTTTGCTATAGTATCGTACATCTAGTTCTAATTAAGATGTGTATCTTATCATTTAGGACAATCGTAAACACACATACAATACTGACCGGGATTAGGATCCAAAGGCATGCAATATCCACTACCACCATATTTTAGAAAGCACTGTGACCGACAAGTATATAAGTCACAATGATTTGGGTCGTAGATCGCCCTGCAATCTTTTTCAGCCATTGAAACTCCAACTAAGAAATCAAAAAGAACCAAATATTATTCTATCAAACAGAAAATATAGATATTACATATGGAAGATATAACATAATTAGGTATTGAAGGGATCAAGAGAACGAAGTTGGAGACGAACCTGCAAATACGACGAGGAGGAGCAACAAGCAAGAGTAAGTAATCTTAGCCATCTCTATATCGATATTGATCACTTTAATGAGTTTAATAGTTTTGGTTGTTTTCATTTTAGTGTTGCTTATGATGGTTTTTATAGGCCGTGTACGTATTCCTTTAAGAAGAAAATCATAATCTTTTTAATGAATTTTTCTAATTCTAGTAAAGGTTGACTTGTTTGGAAAAAATAAAAGTTTAACAATTATGTAGTCAAGCAATTTAAATACAGTAGTAATATACGATATTGGCTTAATAAATAGTTTTGTTCAAATGCTTGTTAAGGAAATAATGCATCAATACTGGAATCAGGTCTTTAATTGATTAAATATTTCTATTTATTTAATTTACAGGTAATCGTGTGTTACGGTGACATATATTATGTAATAAAAGGCCATACTTGAATTAAATAAAAATGATAAACTGATTAATCGGGGAGAAAAATGATGCTAGTTCAAACCGGTTCTCGTCTGATTATCTTCGGGTTTTTTCGAATGATTTTTATTAGCTAGTTGAGCTGGTGGTGACACCAATTACCGGTTAAATGCACATTGGTCGTGTTTTTAAAACCATATGCAACGTCAATTTGTTAGCGTAAGATTTGTATGAAATTTCATGTGTTTTATTAGTTTGTATAATATAAAATGTATAATAACATGTATTTTTATTTTTTGGGTATTAGAAATAACATTATTTTAATTGATGCATATGCTATATAACATATATTAATTTTAATTTAGTCTAAGAGTGGATTAAATTTTTGTACCACAAGCTATATATGTAACACTTAAAATTTAGAAAAGTTATTATAATGTTTAAATTAACTAATTAACTTGTACAATATGCTTTAAAATTTAGAAAAATGATTATAATGTTTAAATTAATTAACTTGTACAATATGCTTTTAATCTAGTGTTACTTAATTATTTAATGAAGAAAGATACACATGGATGTTTTATATGTAGACTAGTGGGATACTAGCGCGTTGCGGCTGTAAATACCGTAAAACTCAAATTCCACGAGCGTAAGTATTACCTTCTTTCATTTACTTTTCACTTGAAAAACTATTTATTTTTTAACACTACAACAATTTTGGGGTTTAGGGTCGAAATTTTCGACCCTAAATACAAAGGGTTTTCGACCCTAATATTTAGGGTCGAAATATTCGACCCTAAGTGGTCGACCCTAAATTTTGGACCCTAAAAAACTAGGGTCGAAAAACCCTTTGTAGTTTAGGGTCGAAAATTTGGGGCCCACCACTTTCCAAAAAACAGTTTGACCAAAAATTAGGGTCGAATCTCTTTTTAATTTAGGGTCGAAATTTTCGACCCTAAATTATATCCACGTGTATTTTTTTATCTTTGTGAATTTTTTTTTTTTTTTTTTTTATTTAATATCCACGTGTATATATTAAAAAGATTATAAAAAAGTTTTTTTTTATTTAATAATTTAGGGTCGAAATTTCTTTAAATTTTAGGGTCGAAATTTTCGACCCTAAACATTTTATATTATTTTTGTCCAGAAATATTTTGTGCAGAAGGGGTTTAGGGTCGAAATTTAGGGTCGAAAATTTCGACCCTAAAACTTAGGGTCGAAATTTTCGACCCTAACTATAATTTAGGGTCGAAATTTCGACCCTACCTATATGATTAGGGTCGAAATTTCGACCCTAAATGGTTTCTGGGCAAAAAAAAAAACTGCATTTTGCAGTTTTTTCCCAGATTTTTTTCCGGCATTTTTTCCGGAAAAAAATCTATATTTCAACAAATCCACAATATTACAAATCACTAAACAGTACAATACTACTAATTTACAATACGTTAAATAGCCAAAACGTTAGAATACATTTCACTAAATCCTTATTTCACAAATGTAACAAGTCTAAAATTATTACACATCACAATAAATCCATGTTTCACAATTTAACAAGTCTTAAGTTATTACACAAAATAAAAAGTCTAAAACCAACAACTCCTAATCTGAATAGTCCCCGTTGGCCTGATCATTATCACCCGAATCATCCCCCTCATCAGCATCCGAGTTAATTAGCTCATTATCGGAC
The DNA here is from genome assembly GCA_025667525.1 of Glebionis coronaria. NCBI lineage: Eukaryota > Viridiplantae > Streptophyta > Magnoliopsida > Asterales > Asteraceae > Glebionis > Glebionis coronaria. The sequence goes on along the minus strand of CM046879.1, from coordinate 461,185,643 downwards.
ATGTTGTTGGCATTCTCAAGATCTCGAGCCAACTCGTCGACGGTCCGAGTATCATTTTGATGAGGATTTAGGCTGACGGTATAGTTGGGACTTTCCCGAGAGTTAGAACTCGAGGGGCCAGTGGTGTTGACAACGGGTCGATTACAGTTAGTGAAACTGTTATTTTGGGTAATTGGAGGTTGGAGTGGGTTGAGTGGAGCATTATATGGAAATCCGGGAGGGGGAGGAATACCACGGAACTGGGGCATAACAGGGACCTGAGACATACCAGGGAACTGAGGCATACCAGGGATCTGAGACATGCCAGGCATAGAAGCGAATTGGGGTGGCGGTATAAAAGGGTTAGGAGGTCCGGTATACCCTCGACCCACATGTGAAGTATAATGAGAAATCAAATGACTTAGGCGGGCGTTGTTTACCTCAGCATTTTGTTGCGCCATACTAGCATACATATGGGCCAAATTAGCCCGTTGCTGCGCCTCCTCGGTTTGCTTCCTCAGCAGCTCTTTTTCTTGCTCATGAATCCTAAGTACCTCCGAGAGTTGTTCTCGAGTCACTCCCTCACTATAAGAACTACTCCCGCATCCATATGAGGTACCACCACCCGGCAACTTCCTGCCCCTGCCGACGATATTTTGAGTGTTGCGGCTCGGATTTACTAGATCAATTATTTCTTGATCACTTTTGTACTGCTCAGCACCGCAAGAAATCGCTTCTTTTATGCACATCATTCTCGACTGTGAAAAAGAAAGACAAAAAAAGAAGTTAAAAACAAATAAAAATATGTTATTAAAGCATGTATAAATTAAATTACTTACATATCTGTCTGCATTTTCCTCGGACATAGTGCCATTCTTGTTTGTGCGTGCCCTCTTCCAAGTTTGTATAAGGTCCTCATCGGTCCCATGCTTGACTTTCTGTACAATATCAAATAAATTAATAACAAGATCTTTACCAAAAAAAATTAATAACAAAATATAAATAAACAATATAAAACTTTTAAATGATCACAAAAACTATAACGATTCTTACATATTCGTTCCTTCCTTGAGCGAATGATTTTTTCCCTTGATGTGTAGAAACTTTGTTTTTCGAGCGGTTAACTGCATTAATTTCACTTCTCCTCACTTGTTTCGGGTCGGACCAATACCGGCACAAATCACGCCACTCCCTTGCTGATCTGTTGGCCCATGTAGAACTCGATGGGGGCGGTACAAGCGCCGCTTCCTCGGCCGAATCATGGATAGAATAATAGTCATGCTTTAACAAGTTCCTATTTTTGCGCCAAAGTAGCCTCAACTTACAGTTAATTCCTGTTGTTATCCTTTCTCCCACCACATATGTTACCCCGCCATAAGTCACAGTATCATGACTATCCAACCAACCCGTCAGGTTGAAATAGGTCTACATGTAAACATATGCATTTAAATAAACAAACAATTTTCAACCAAAACAGTTAATAAGACTAGATGTAACGCAAACAATTAATACCTCAAGTGTAGGAAAGATATGGGCTTTGAGGTGCAATGGTATCTGTTCCCACTCGCAAGTAAGTGGAAGTGGTCGGACTGTTTCCCCCATCAGAGAGGTCAACATCGCAGCATTATTGCCTAACGGATGGAAGCTATTAAGATCATAAACATCAAATGAAACTGGCAAAGGTCCTCCATGCGCCCTATGCTTCCTCCTTAGGCTCGTATTAACCGTAACCATATGTGGTATCGGTTCACCTGCAAAGATTAGTTATTGAAGTTATTGATTCGTGAAAATTCAAACACACTTAATTAACAATAAGAGTTGACATAAAATAAAAATAAATCACAATTTCTTACTTTCGCAATTGCCGGGTACGGACTTTGTAGGTCGTCTAGGTGGAGTACCATCACCATCCCCACCGTGTGATCTACCACCTACACACGCCATCTGTAATATAACAAGTACATGAACACATAATTTCGTGGACCGGTTAATGCTAATACACAAATTCATAAAAATTTACACATTTAAACATATAAGAACAATTTCATTAAAAAAAATTACACATCTAAAGATTAAATCATTGTTTCATTCAAATTACAACTTAAGATCAATTATCACAATCTGAATCATCGCTAGATAAAACTTCTTCAACAACATTATTAGGGTTCACTTCATCATCATCAGACATTTGAACATCATCATCATCAAGGGCATGTGCAACGTCATCATCTTCATTATTGATTAGATCATCATCGTCTTCATTAACCTGTGTGGCGGACACTTCTGCCGATTCGTCATTCAAACTCAAATTTGTATCCTCCAAACAAGTCAAACCAACATTCAGCGTAAAATTTGATGAACTGCTACCATGTATAACATCTTGATCGGACTCTTCAACATCGCCATGATAAACATGTTCGACCACCTTCCAACCCTTTGGTTTTCTAGCAAGGTCTTCAAGGTAAAATACTTGTGATACTTGTGTCGCAAGAATGTATTGGTTATTTTTGTGAAATTCCTTATTAGTCAAAATATGATGTATGCCCTGCTCAATGTAAGAACGTCTATTGCGTTTCGTACAATTTGGGGGGTTAATGGTGTCAAACCATTTACATCGAAACAACACAACCTTGCGGTTCCCGATATAAGTGAGCTCCAGAATTTCTTCGAGTTGACCATAATACATCTCTCCATCAAGCCCGGCTGTTGAAACACCGCTGCATTGAGTGGTGTGAAGTTTATCGCGTTCATGTATCACAAACCTCACACCGTTAACTACGCAAGCGGGGTATGTACATGCACTAGTATGTCCACATGCCAAAGAGAATAACTCTTCATTACAGTCGCCTGTCGTTTTTTTTTCACGAATCTACGAAAGAGATACAAACATATTTAGATATATGAGCAATAACTCCAAGGTAATATATCTAATGTATTTACCTTGTGACTAAACCAGGTGGGAAACCTCGTTTCCACGTTATCAGGCGATTCTCTGCAAAAGTTCATGATATTAGGATAAGTCATCCCGAAAGAAGATTTTTTAAAATATAGATAAGGAAGAGACATACTCTTTGTAAGCCAAGATGTCTGATTCGATTTCAGGACTGTTGTTAAGTATATACCATACAACTGCCCGCGTAACATCTAAACTCATATGAATATCTTTGACTCTACCCATCAGTTTGCATGCGGACCGGAACACCTGGAATTTATCTTTTTGTTCAGGCAAACCGTCGTCATTCCTGTCAAGACGGTTAAATCTCGTCTCGACATCCTCAGCAAGATAACGCGAACAAAAAGTTAATGCTTCTTCTGCAACATAACCCTCCGCGATAGAACCTTCGGGCTTTGCTTTATTTCGGACATAATTCTTTAGCTTATTCATGTATCTTTCAAATGGATACATCCACCTGCAGCGAATGAGGGCACCTAGAATAGCCTCATCGGGTAGATGTACAACCAAATGAGGCATTATGTCAAAAAAAGCAGGAGGAAAGATTTGCTCTAAATTAATCATCACACTGATCAATTGGTTTTTAGCTTTTACCATGTCCTCCTCCGTCAAAATTCTAGAACAAAGCTGCTTAAAAAACAAGCAAAGCTGGATTATAGGATCTGCAATGTTTTTGGGCAAGTATTGTTGTACTCCGTAAGGAAGTAACCGTTGCATCATTATATGACAGTCATGAGATTTCATGCCCGTTATGTTGTCATAATTAGCAGTGACTTTTTGCTTAAAGTTGGATCCAAACCCATCAGGTAGTCTAACTCCTTTGATGAATTTACAAAAAAGTTCCCTGTTAGCTTTGGTGAAAGAGTACTTTGGATGAGGCTTCTCAAACTTCCCGTTTCCTTTTGGAACTAACCACAACTCGGGTCGAACTCCCAATTTTTCCAAGTCTTGCCTTGCCTTTGCCGTGTCTTTGGATTTATCGTTTTGTAACAAGATATTCAGTATTGCCTCAAGCACGTTCTTTTCGATGTGCATGACATCCAAATTGTGTTTTAGTAGAAGAAAGGGCCAATACTCAAGCTCCCAAAAGATAGAACGCTTAGTCCAATTCAATTCAACATTTCTATCAGGAGGTGGGTTGCTTTTCTTAATTTTTGGATGCTTCCCCGGCTTACGACTCAAGAGGCTATTAATTTGTAACTGGATATCCATTTCGGTAAACTTTCTCGGTTTAGGCTTCCGTTCGGCTTTACCATGGAATTGCCTAGTTTTATTCCTTAGATAATGATTTGTTCTTAACCATCTTCTATGACCAACATAAACGATTTTGTTCTTGATAGCCATCGATGGAGTGTCCTTGTTACAAGTGGGGCATGCGTAGTAGCCTTGCCCAACCCACCCAGAAAGACTACCCCGAGCTGGAAAATCATTGATGGTCCATAAAAGCGCCGCTTTCATATCGAAATAAGTACCCGTAGCAGCGTCTTTCGTCCTGACTCCTTTCCATAAATCTTTGAGTTCTTTAATCAAAGGCGCCAGGAAAACATCAATATCTTTTGAAGGTGATTTAGGGCCGGGAATTAACATCGTCAACATTAAAGAAGTTTCTTTCATACACATCCACGGTGGTGTGTTGTATGCTGTCAATATGACCGGCCACATGCTGTAATTTTGACTCATAATGCCATAAGGATTAAAACCATCTGCAGCCAACCCTAATCGAACGTTTCTAGGGTCACTAGAGAAATCAGGTACCATCAAGTCAAAATGTTTCCATGCTTTACCGTCACAGGGGTGATTCAACTTGCCATCCTTAGACTGTCCAGTAGCATGCCAAGTCATCCACTTTGCTATGTGTTTTGTGTTGAACATGCGTTGAAGTCTAGGTTTTAACGGAAAGTAACGCACCACCTTGTTCGCAACCAACTTCCCCTTTGTTTTCTTGGGGTCTTTATATCTACTCTCTCCGCAGACTGGACAATCATCCCTCTTTTTGTTATCCTCTGATCCCCAATATAAAAAGCAATCGTTTATACAAGCATGAATCGATTCGTATCCTAACCCGATCTTCCTGTATGTCTTCTTGATTTCATAGTATGACGATGGGAAATTGAAACCTTGACTACGGGTACAAAATTTCTGGAGACAAGCTAGAATCTGGTTAAACCCGACATCACTAATTTTATTTAAAACCTTGATGTGTGCAATCTCTGTTGTAAATTCCAATGTAGTCAAATTGGTAAGCGTGTGCAACTTTTGGGTGGACCTACTAAGTAACTCTTCAAACTCGTTATTAGGACCCGTTGTTTGATCAGGTGGAGTTTGAGTCGGAGGAGTTTGAGTCGGAGGAGTTTGAGTCGGTGTAGTTTCGACATTAGTTACAGAAATATCTTCTAAGAACGTATTCATGTCAAGGTGTTCAGGTGAATGTGATACTGGTGTAGGAAGCGGAAGAATCGGTTCACCGTGATATTTCCAAGTGGTATAATGTTCGTCCCACCCGTGTTGGGATAAGTGTACCTCAAGAGTGTGGAGGTCAACCAATCTCTCACAGTTACAACAACGTTTACATGGGCAACGGATCATTTGTGTGATGGGGTGCACAAATGTCTTACAATGCTCGAGGAAGGTGAAAAGACCATATAAAAATTCATCGGAATTACGATTGGATATAGTTGTCCAACTCTTATCAATTATCATAACTGCGTTGCAAATAAACATTATTCAAATAAATGATTTAATTAAACACATTAAAAACAAACAATCAGGAATGTTTTTTCACCTACTAGTGCACTATGGAAGGCAATCCTAACCCACTCTTTGAATGTTTCGTCTCATATATGAATGCGTATAACTGATTTACTATTCGAGAATATTTCGGCAGCATTTCCCCTCTACTCCCCAAATATGTGTTTTTAAAGACATATTCGTAGGAGTAAAGGAGAAACGCTGTCGAAATCATCTCAAATAATAAACCAGTTATACGCATTCATATCCTAAATGAGACAAAACATTCAAAAAGCAGTCCCAAAAATGGGGACTTTCCGAAATTAATTTCTAATAAATTAATTTCGGACGGGTTTTCTAAGGTTGATTAATTTCGGACGGGGCTTTTCCAAAATTAATCGACTAGAATCCTAAAACAATCCTAAAATTATTTACTACAAAAGACTAACAATATATAATATAATAAACATATGCATAATATTAATTACACACCTCGGTCACGGCTGAAATAAACAAAGATGGAAAGATAGAAAAAAAGGTCCGGATGAGGAACTTGTCCCGACTGTCCCGGTGCTAACCAAACACAAACATAAAATAAAAAAAATCTAAATTAGTTGGTTTCCGAGATTTTATCTAATTTGAAACAAACACTAAAACAATTTCAAAAAAAAAACATTACCTTTTATACGACTGTGACTCGGGAATTCGGTTCTCGGCTGTGACTTGGGTCTTGGCTACGATAAACATATAAAAAAATTAAACTCGTCCCTATATATATATAAGTCCAAATTCCTTAATAAATATTAAGCCATATATAAGCCGTAATCCATTAAGCCTAAAAGAATTAAGCCGAAATCAACTAAACCTAAATATAATCCGAAATCAACTAAGCCTAAATCAACTAAACCTAAATAATCCGAAATCAACTAAGCCTAAATATAATCCGAAATCAACTAAGACTAAATATAACCCGAAATCAATTAAGCCAAAATAAGCCGAAAACAAGTAAAAAAATTAGCTCATACGTTTTTAATATAAGAAAAATAAACACCTACCTTTAGTAGTAGGTGGCTACTGTTGTTGCTGCCGTGGTGGTGCTGCTGCCGCCGGCGGTGGTGGTTGCTATTGCTGCCGTCGGTGGTGGTGGTGGTTGCTAGCAAAAAAATTAACAATAACAATCACATTAACAATCACATTTAGCAAAAAATTAAACAAAATTAATATATTAAACAAAAAATCAATACCTTTATAATAATATAATAATAATAATTAAACAAAATTGTGGTGGTGGTGGGACTGACTGGGGTGACGGGGTGGTGGTGATGACTGGGGTGACGGGGTGGTGGTGCGAAGGATGGTGTTGGTGATGGGGTGACGGGGTGGTGGTGGTGATGACTGGGGTGGAGTGTGGTGGTGGGTCGGACGGAGTGTGGGGTGGAGTGTGGTGGTGCCAAGGATGGTGGTGGGTCGGACGGAGTGGGTCGGACGGAGTGGGACGGATGGTGGTGGTGGAGTGGGTCGAAAATTGAAGAATGAAGGTGGTGGGACGGAGTGTGGGATGGATGGACGGAGTGTGGGATGGCACGGTGGTGGTGCGAAGGTGAAGATAGAATGGAGTGGCTCCCGTTTTTTTTTTTTTTAGTAAAGAAGATGAAGATAGAATGAAGTGTTTTGGCTAAGTTGTGGATAGAATTTAGGGTCGAAAATTAGGGTCGAAAATTTCGACCCTAAATTTTAGGGTCGAAATTTTCGACCCTAATTTTCGACCCTAAATATAAACCGCGAAATTTTTAATTTTGGTGTAGAATTTTAAGATTTTCGTGAAATTTTTTGAAAATAAAAAGTTTTAGTGCCAAATTTAGGGTCGAAATTTCGACCCTAAATTTCGAAACTATAATAGTTTTAAATTTAAAATGTTTAAAAAAAATCAATAAATAGAGTTTTTAAATTACTAAATTATTAATATAAAATATTAACAAATTATTTTGTTTATATAAAAAATTAATAAGTATCACTAATATATTTTATTTATGTAAATTTATTTTATAAATTACAATAATTACGTTTTAAAATAGTAAATTTCGAAACGAGAATAATTTTAATTTTAAAATGTTTTAAAACGTTAATAAATAGAGTTTATAATTACTAAATTATTTATATAAAATATTATCAAGTTATTTTGTTTATATAAAAAATTAATAAGTATCACCAATATATTTTATTTATTTTATAAATTACAATAATTACGTTTTAAAATAGTAAATTTCGAAACGAGAATAATTTTAATTTTAAAATGTTTTAAAACAGTAAATAGAGTTTATAATTACTAAATTATTTATATAAAATATTAACAAGTTATTTTGTTTATATAAAAAATTAATAAGTATCACCAATATATTTTATTTATGTAAATTCATTTTATAAATTACAATAATTACGTTTTAAAATAGTAAATTTCGAAACGAGAATAATTTTAATTTTAAAATGTTTTAAAACAGTAAATAGAGTTTATAATTACTAAATTATTTATATAAAATATTAACAAGTTATTTTGTTTATATAAAAAATTAATAAGTATCACCAATATATTTTATTTCATGATATGAGCCAATAGGGGATCGTATTACATGATATGAGCCAATAGGGGATCGTATTACATGATGTGAGCCAATAGGGTATCGTATTGCATGATATGAGCCAATAGGGTATCGTATTGCATGATATGAGCCAATAGGGTATCGTATTGCATGATATGAGCCAATAGGGGATCGTATTACATGATATGAGCCAATAGGGTATCGTATTGCATGATATGAGGCAATAGGGTATCGTATTGCATGATATGAGCCAATAGGGTATCGTATTGCATGATACGAGCCAATAGGGTATCGTATTGCATGATATGAGCCAATAGGGTATCGTATTGCATGATATGAGCCAATAGGGTATCGTATTGCATGATATGAGCCAATAGGGTATCGTATTACATGATATGAGCCAATAGGGTATCGTATTGCATGATATGAGGCAATAGGGTATCGTATTGCATGATATGAGCCAATAGGGGATCGTATTACATGATATGAGCCAATAGGGGATCGTATTACATGATATGAGCCAATAGGGGATCGTATTACATGATGTGAGCCAATAGGGTATCGTATTGCATGATATGAGGCAATAGGGTATCGTATTGCATGATATGAGCCAATAGGGTATCGTATTGCATGATATGAGCCAATAGGGGATCGTATTACATGATATGAGCCAATAGGGTATCGTATTGCATGATATGAGGCAATAGGGTATCGTATTGCATGATATGAGCCAATAGGGGATCGTATTACATGATATGAGCCAATAGGGGATCGTATTACATGATATGAGCCAATAGGGGATCGTATTACATGATATGAGCCAATAGGGGATCGTATTACATGATGTGAGCCAATAGGGTATCGTATTGCATGATATGAGCCAATAGGGTATCGTATTGCATGATACGAGCCAATATGGTATCGTATTGCATGATATGAGCCAATAGGGTATCGTATTGCATGATATGAGCCAATAGGGTATCGTATTGCATGATATGAGCCAATAGGGTATCGTATTACATGATATGAGCCAATAGGGGATCGTATTACATGATATGAGTCCTTATCATCACAACCACCAGCATTGGAGGGATAACATTGGAGGGAAAACATTGGAGGGAAAACATTGGAGGGAAAACATTGGAGGGAAAACATTGGAGGGAAAATGTTAACAATTTCCCTCACTTTTTTAGCATAAAAAGAGAACCACACACACTCCTTATCATCACAACCACCAGCAGATCACACACACTTATCATCATAAACAAATTGTTATTATGTATATGTTGAAGCATGAAGCTTTTCCGTGCAGGTGTGGACATGGAGATGTAGTTCTTCGAGAATCGTGGACAACTGAAAACTTTGGTAGACTGTACTATGCTTGTCCACGTTCACGGGTTCAACCTCCAGTTTCATATGGATGCAAATTTTTTTTGTGGAAAGACGAACGCGTCCAACTACTAATCAATTCTCTTGGAGGTTCAATGAGCTTTTCTCCTCCAAGCTCTTCTTCAAGACCTTCAACGAGCTTTTCGACTCCAAGCTCTTCTCCCAGACCTTCAACGATTCCAGTTTCTTCTCCAAGCTCTTCAGCGTGTGCAAACTGTGTGCGCTTGAATGGAATGATAATGGTACTTGAGCGTATGATAGAGTTGTACCGCAACTCCGATAGGCACACATTGGATTCAGCTGCACTACTTCACGATCTTTACGATGACATGGGGAACCTTAGTTTGAACTAGTTTGTGATGTGTTTTTTTCCGTGTTTACGAGTCTAATATCGTTGTAATATCAATGTTTAATTAAGCGCGTGTTTAAGTGTCCCTGACGAATAAAATTATGTTTAGGAGTGTTTGGTTCTGTGATTAATTAGTATTCTGGCTTGAATCATTGTGAGAATTTAGTTTGTTTGAGTCACAAAGTTTAGTTTAAGTCTGTTGTGTTAGGTTTTGCAGTCAAAAGTTCAGTCAAAAGCATTTTACTTCAATCAAATTTTGCTCAAACTCATAAATAAAGGAGCTTTTTTTATTCATACAAACATACAAGTACATTTCAAACACAAAAACCATAAAAGATGCAGAAGCATCATTATACACAACAACATGTGTTAGTATGGTTCTTATTCTATATGAACAACAATTATTAATTAGATTAAAAGAGACACAGTCTTAACGAATTCCTTCATCAAACTTTGCTCAAACTCATAAATAAAGGCTCCTTCTAAGCATTTACGAATGCTTATTTATTGATCCTTCATTTTCTTAACGAATTCCTCCTTCTCAGTCATTCTTGCTGCTGTATCTTTAATTAAACCTTCCAACCGACTTGAGGTTTTCTTATCCTTCTTTTGAGTATCTTTCAATACTTTAGCGCATTTCTTTAAGATATATATATCTCCAGCACGTTCTAATTCCTGGATAAACTGTTGTCTTTCTTCAACAGCTTCATCTAAAACCTCATGTAAACGTTCAAGTTTCAGACCAAAACGTTTGTCCGCTTCGGCAGATTGTTCAAAATATGCTACCATTCGATCAGTCCAATTATCTGAACCAGCAACTTCTTTTAATTCTTCTAACCTTCCTAACCAGGCCATTATTGTTGTTTTTTTTAGTATTGGAAAACTGAGGTGAGTGATAATTGGAGGCAAACTACAAACCATTAAATAGCAAAACAACTACCCAAAATGGATGGCACACATACATCTATTATCATCTTCCTGTTCACAATGGGTACATAATGAAAGCACTAAAACTAGTACCATCAATAGTGGGACTAATGAAAGCACTAAAACAATGGGTACAGTCATTTGTAGTCTAGTTGGTTTTTCATAGTGGTAACCAGCTTGATCTTTCTGGATTTGTGCTGTAATTGATAAACTTGTTATGTTCTTGTAGTTGCTAAGTTATTTGCACAGCTTTAGTTCTGCTTAGACTTAATTATTTTTAGCTATTACTGCATTATCTAAATATATATACATATATTAATATTTTAAAAGCATTAACACTTAAAAAAAAAAAATTTTAAAATATATTTAATAATTTAGGGTCGAAATTTCGACCCTAAATATAAACCGCGAATTTTTTAAATTTTTCGTGAAAAATTTTCGTGTGAAATTTTAAATTTTTCGTGAAAAATTTTTAAAATTTTAAATTTAGGGTCGAAAATTCGACCCTAAAGTTTTAAATAATAAAAATAATTTTTTTTAAAATTATTTATAGTTATTATAAATATAATATATAATACATAAATTAAAATTATTTTAAATTTTATATTTAGGGTCGAAATTTCGACCCTAAATTAATAAAATTAAAATTTAATTCTTTTAAAATAGTTTTTAATTATTAAAAATAATTTATATAACAAATAAATTAAAATTATTTAAAACTTTTAATTTAGGGTCGAAATTTCGACCCTAAATTTTTTGGGTCCCACCTGCTTTTTGACAAGCCTTTTTAGGCTCTTTTGGGTTGAAAATGTGTGGGCCCCCACCTCAATTTAGGGTCGAAAATTTCGACCCTAATTTTCGTCCGACCCAAAACAATGATTTTGTTGTAGTGTAAACTGCTTTTAATTCTTGTTAATTTAAGGAACCAAGCCAATAAGCCAGCTTATATAAGCTGTGCTTATTAGCCTAGAACCATTTATTTCTTTCACCTTTCTGTTTGTTGACTATTTCAGGTTTAGAAGACCAAAGAAAATCTCCTTTCATTACCCTTTTTGGTCTGTTGTAGACCTACCAATAAAGGGGTCATAAGCTCATATCATAAGCTGGTCTTAGTGAGATTAAGGTCAGAAAGCTCTAAATTGTTGGGTCAAAAAGTTGATGTGGCAGAAACTAAAAACGAAGAAAATATGAAGCATTCACTTCAACGCTGACACATTGTGTCTAAGCGTTGACAAGTGTTAACGCAACGCTGACAAAAGTCAACAGAAGTCAAACGCTGTTGGAAATATCTATTTAGGTTAAATATTCAGAATATTATTTATTAATATTCTATATTAGTTTATTTAAATAGAAGATACACATGTTTTATTTGATCTTATCTCTTGTAAACCATAATCCTTAGTCTATAAAAGGAACAAGGGTCTTAGGTTATATTCATAACTTCATTCACAATGTAAACCTAAAGCGTGTGTCGACTAGGTGTGGGATTCAATGTATACACACCTAGTGATTATTTGTTATTAATATAATGAGCAATCCAATTATTAGTAATTCTGTATTTTGTGCCCAAACACCTTGTTAATGATTATTGTTCTAATTCCGCTTTGATTATGTTAATCATATGAACAATGGTCATTCCTAGTAGCTAAAAGATTCGAGGAAACCAAGGTTTTCACAGTTAGTATCAGAGCCTCATGGCTCGTGATGGTAGGACCAACAAGGTGTTCGTGTTTTGAGAAGAAAAGAAAAATTCGTCTAGGATTTTTCTGGGTGATTTTGTGTGCGCAACAGTATTCAGAAGACCATAACTTTTTATTGAACCATTGGATCATCACCAAAATTCTTGTGTGTGTTCTACACACATATAGCTAGACATTCACTAGAGGGATTGTTAAGATCTATTACCAAGAAAACGTTATTAAGCATCGAAGTCAGCAGTAATCATATGCAGTTTTCTGTGGACAACCGTATTCAAGACACGATTTCTCCTTCGTTAACCTTTGGATCATCGTGAAATTTTTGCTATAGATTCTTGGCACTTGTGTCTAAGATCTCACCGAAGCGATCTTCGATTGGATCTTTTATTATCAAGATATTAGAAGTCGAAGTTCACTGCATAATGAGGTATGGAGTTTTTGTTTGACATAAAATTATGAATTAGGGTTTCCTTCAAACCCTAGCTCGATTAAAAATAGCCTCACATATGATCAGCGCGTGATAAGGGTGTATAAAGATGCTTGGATCTGGTTATGAATGGCGAGAATGATTGCACCTTGTCACGTGATGTTTGCAACAGGTTTATTTATTGGATATACAGCAAGTATTAGGGTTTCTTCTGAAAACCCTAGATATAGTTCGACCATGAAGCTTCAAATATGTTGTTTTTTTTTGGTTTTGTAAAACAAACCCCAGATCTGTGATAATGATAGAAGAAGAGTTGTTCGTTATGATGGTTGCTTATGAGATGATAGTATGTTTTGTGTACTTCTGATTGTTCATACTCACGAGAAAAGAAAAAGTACAATGGTCCATTACAAGTACTTCACGTCAGGTTTGTGATAATATTGTTTATGTGAATCGTTTACAACAGCAAAAACAAAAGAAAGGCACATCTAGTTTGTACAGCAGGTACTTGTGGGTCTGGAGATATTCACGTGATGGTTATGGATGATAGTATTTATCTATGGTCCATGATGCGATTAAAAGCAAGTCAGAGATGGGACCAGCGAAGTGACGATAGCAAATGATACTTATATAGTCGTTACATAAGAAGGAGATTAAGGCAACGTGGGATAGCAATGTGTGGTCCCATGGCATGTGGCTTGAATACTATGAAAAGGAAGAATTTTTTTTAAACAGTAGGTCATCATGGGAATTTGCTAGTCCTAAGCTAAAAGTAAACGTTTTATTAATAGTTCATGACGCTGACATTTTTCATTCAGACGTTGATACATATCATTCAAGCGCTGTCAAAGCATATCTAAGACGCTAAAAAGGTATAGTTTATCCGTTGACAACATGGATCACGGATAAAAAGAATAACTGCTGTTTGGAAAATTGGTAAGGTTTTCAGCACACAAAAAGAGGAGAGTATTTACACGCAAAGGTACATGGAATCTCCGTTTTATACAAAATATCGTGTTGATATTAATGGCTCGGGTATTTTTAAAGGGGTTAATGATTTTTCTAAGTTAGCACCAGTTAGTGAAGAATTTGATTGATATTGGATTTGATTATGTAATCGGGGTAGCCTTGTAAAAGAGTTATCCGTCTTATGGCTTTTACATATGATATGAAGATATTATTTCATTAAGATTCTTCATGAAGAGGTGTTGGCATAAGGGGAAGAATTCTTATGGTAAGTTTGATGTTCCAAGAAGATTTTCGCGAAGTTTATGTTCTATCATATCTTAAAGTTGTGACCTCCCAGCCACTGACTTTTAAGATAACTTGTTTGTGCTTACATTGTTACTGATGAAGTGATACAAGATCTAGGAATATGTGATTTTTCTTATGGTAATCTATGCACATATTTTCTATCACTTGAAGGAGTTACATTATCATGCTCAGTGTGTCACAAAGGATGATGATTTTTGTATAATGATGACACTTCGTCACATGGAGAGTACAAGATATGGAACACAAGTTTGGGTTACTCTACTTCTACATCAAGAATATTATAGTTGTTTTTCTTCAAGATCATTACATAGAGCCTACATTTGGAGAATCTTCGATTGTATACAATGTTTCCTTCCCTATTGATGTGACAAAAAGGGGAAGACATGCATGCTACACTTGAGGGGAAGCAATCTGAAGATGATGTACCACTTACAAGAGATACACAAAGAGTTTTGCCGACATCAACTAGGGGAAGATTGTTGGGTCAAAAAGTTGATGTGGCAGAAACTCAAAACGAAGAAAACATGAAGCATTCACTTCAACGCTGACACATTGTGTCTAAGCGTTGACAAGTGTTAACGCAACGTTGACAGAAGTCAACAGAAGTCAAACGCTGTTGGAAATATCTATTTAGGTTAAATATTCAGAATATTATTTATTAATATTCTATATTAGTTTATTTAAATAGAAGATACACATGTTTTATTTGATCTTATCTCTTGTAAACCTAAGACCCTTGTTCCTTCTATAGACTAAGGATTCAATGTATACACTCCTAGTGATTGTTTGTTAATAATATAATGAGCAATCCAACTATTAGTAATTATGTGTTTTGTGCCCAAACACCTTGTTAATGGTTATTGTTCTAATTCCACTTTGATTATGTTAATCATATGAACACTGGTCATTCCTAGTAGCTAAAAGATTCGAGAAAACCAAGGTTTCCACATAAATTTCCCGTATGGCAAGATTAGGCTAAAAGTTTGCTTTTAACACAAGTAATTTTTTGCCCTTTTACCTTTTTAAGTCAAAAACCAAGGTTTATGTGCTTTGCTTATTTCTTGCTTATGTGTTAGCTATTTATTTGCTTAATTCACTTCTAAGTTGCTTATTTAGATTTGTATGCACTGTTTATGATTTAATTTACTTTATGACTTTTAAGCCCTAAGTTGCCGAGAACTACTTTTTTTTACTTTTAGTAGAACTGTATCATTAGTTAGCATTTCATTTACTTTGATTATGCTTTGTTAGAAATTATGTGTGTTGGTTATTGCGTATTTGTGTTTTTTGTTTGATTCTAACCCCCAAATAATCCAAATGCTTATTTGGGATTGTTGCTTAAGCCAAAAATAAAACAAAGAGCAAAAAGATAGGCATGGGACTCGAACCTACGACCTACCCTTCACACACCAAACACCTCAACCATATGTGCCCTTGGGACTTTTTCAAACAAGTCCCAAGTGGTTTTAGTTTTTACATGTTTAGTCAACATTGGCCATAACAACTTATTCTACTTTTCTAACTTATTTAAACGTGCCATAATTTTATTTTGTAGACGTAGCTTATTCTTCTTGCCTTATTTGCTTATCCTAGCTTTAGTTTCAGTTCTTATTTGCTTTTTACCCGAAAACAGGCTTATCCTATTTTATTTTTTTGTGCTTATTGTAGTTTTAAGCTTATTTAACTTTGGTTATTGTCATTTTTCTGCTTTCATTGTCTTAATAAGCTAGAATTAAGCAACCTTGCAAATTTTTACATCAAGTGGACGTGTTTTGAACGACCACAACTATTTTGTCTTATCAGAATTTGACAAATTACTTATTCTAACTTATTTTCAAAATTTCTTTTTGCTCTTTTTTTCTTGGTTAAAATTAGTGAGGTGTGCAAGAAATCAGCCCACAAGCTCAAGTGATAAGCTCTTTAGCTTTTTTAACTTAAGCTTATTGCTTATTTAATAAGATGTGGTGAACTTTTTGCCTATTTTCTTTTTTATATTGCTTAGTTTATCAAAAAAGTGATTTTGGTTCTTATTCCAGCTTATAAGCTTAATTTTTGAGCTTATTGGGCTTATTAGGCCCATTAAGCTAGCTTATAGCTTATTTGAGGGCTTTAAGTACTTATTCAGATTTTTTGTAGTTGAAAAAAGTATTTAGAATTAAATTTTGAGTCAAGTAGTGCTTTTTCATTTCTATTTTGCAAAAAATTTCTTATTGGGCCAAAAAACCCAATATGCTTTAGGCTGTTTTTAGTTTTAGCCCATTTGAAGGTCCATTAAGCATTTTTAGCAATTTTTATTTTCATTTTTTATTGAGTTAAATTAAATTAGTTTTGAAAATTTTATAGTTTTTGAGTTTTTTGAATATTTTATTATTTTTCTTGATTTGCGTGATCGCATAATTTGTCTTAGTTTTTAATTGTCGTAGTATGGAGTCGTCTTTTAGTTTCAAATCTTCTCTTGACAAACTTGTTTTTGATCCAAAAACATGTTTAATTGCCTTAACCTTCTCCTCGACTCACAACGAATTCATGGTTTTATATTTTTACGTTTTTTGACCTTCGTCTTTCTCGTAATTACTTTCTACCCCCTAAAACTACAACTATCAAAACCCTTCGCCACTTATGTGCCCAAACCAGCCCCCATATGTATCCAATATCACCCTACAATTTGAATCTTATGGCAAATAACATTCCTTGTTCCCTAAACTAAGCTTACATGTTTCTAGTACTTGAAATCATTTAGATTACTAGATCAAATTGGTCTCCTAATTATCTTCCTTGTAACCTACCTAGGCAACACA
Organism: Glebionis coronaria; assembly: GCA_025667525.1. NCBI lineage: Eukaryota > Viridiplantae > Streptophyta > Magnoliopsida > Asterales > Asteraceae > Glebionis > Glebionis coronaria. The sequence goes on along the minus strand of CM046879.1, from coordinate 461,168,525 downwards.
CACACACATCATATGTATTTTTTTATTCTATATAATTACCTACAACCCTCGTTTATTCACGTATTTTATCTCACTACAAAAATACTTACACAAACACTTTCTCACTCTAGAAATACTTCACCTAAAAACACTTTTCTTTTTCCCTTTTTCCTTTGATTGTCGCAGACACCAACACACCAAAACACAACTAGTGTTGTTGATTGAAGATTTTGGTTTACATGATTATATACATCTACTATAGGGACTCTATTTATTCATCTCTTTAATGATCGTATTCATCATCTTCTTCCTATTTTTTAGGTAACATTCACTTGCCTATTTTTAAGAAAACCTTACTCTCTTGTGTAATTTCTTACCAAAATCGGTGTGTATAAATTGATTTTGCAAGATAATCAATGAACATGTTTTTACAAATCACGAGTATCAAAGTACTAATTTCATGAAGTTGAAGAAATATAGAAACTAATTGTACTTTTGTGTTAATCTTTATGTCTTGAACACTTTAACTTTTACGGATATTGTTATACGGATATAATCTTGATTTTGGGTTGGCTGCAACAATGGTGACATGAGTATTGAGACGATGAGATTAGGATTAGATTGTGTATTTGATTGAGTATTGAGAAGCATTCTTGGATTTTAAAAGTCATTTTATGATTAAAATGATGTAAAAAGCTTGTTGTCCAGATTTTGAAATAGTATTATCACTTAGTAAAAACGTTTTCTAAGTACATTAGAATCAAGAAAATGAATGCATAAGTTAATATTACGTTAGAGTAGCTTACAGGTCAACAACAAATGTATAATGAAAAAGATATCTTATTTTACTTGACTAGGAAAAAATTGAATTTCGATAAAGTGAGTTGGTGTACAAATTCGCATTTCGAGTTTTGATATGTTACAATGACGATTTAAGAGTCTAAGAGTCAATGTAATCGTGGTATTTTCTCATACGCTCGTTAAACTTATATTATATTTTTAATAAGTATAATTAACTAATAGAATGTATACTTTTAGTCTAACTGAAATAATTAGCATTCGAGTTAATAATGAAAAACGTATTATTTTTTATAAAACATTTTACGGATTTGATGACTATAAAAGCCGGGCCAGTTTAGTGATAAATAGTTGAAATTAGACTTAATTAGTCAAATTAGTCGCAAAAATCAAAATAAGACTCTATTTTTCAAATTAATTATGTTGATACAAAAGTTGGATGGACCGCGCTTGACCAGAATTAGGATTAATTCGTGATCTTGTGTACTCAGACTCTTGCACCAAGTGAACTTGTTTGAAGACCCTGCGCATTAAATATTAGACACTGTTAGGCTTACCATGGGTGCGTGTCCCACGATTAGACTCCAGTGTGAGAGTAAGTAATCGGTTTGAGTATAGGTGAGGGTTAGAGTATTGTGAATATCGTACCTTTGTGAAACCTCCAGAATTCCTTTTATACCCGATGGAATCCTAATTGGGCTCCTCTATTCTTGCGGCATAAGCAAGAGATAAATACTAAACATAACCATATCCTTATCGCGTAAATAAGGATGGTGTATATCCTCTCTACTTATGTGAATAATTATCTAACTTAGATTATATTCTGTTTGATCCTGTCCATATACGACCAAGACGCGGGTGAGATAAAACCGCGTGCGACAACGGCTTACTGGGCCTCATGGGTCGTAGCACTGCCTTTTTGTGATCCATACTTAATGGATACGGGTAGTACCCGTGGGTCGGGTTATCCAGCCCGGGACTATACGTCATCATGTCCCCCTAGTCTAGTAGGCGCACGGCGTGCTGCGACTACTAGACTATAATCATCTTAGTCGCATAATGGAACTTGCATTGGTACAGTAAGTATAACACCCCACTTGGATACGTGGACCGTTACTTAATAATTATGGCGTGTCATCAAAGCATGCAAGGTAAATGTCTAAAAACATTAATGACCATAAAGGAAACCAGAAACAAACATCGGTTCCAAACATAAGCTCCCACACAATGCATAAGTAAAGAAATGTAGAATAAGGACTAAACAATGTCCAACAAAGCATAAGTATATAAATGCATTAAAAGAAATGAAGTCAAGGGAGCCTCCATCCAAATGCACATACTCTTGATTTGCCTAACTTTGCCTTTTAGTACCTGCCGTATGGGGACATGGAAAGAAAATACGGCTGAGCAATACGCTCAGTGCACGGATATATGACAATGATATGAAAAGCAGTAAACATAAGTAAAGTATGGAAATGATAGTGCAGCGGAATAATGTAAGTCCTTGAAAACCTGGTGTTGTTTTATAAACTGGTTTATTTCTGAAAAGACTTATGTTTATTTCGTAAAAAATGTATTTTAAATGCACAAGAGCCCATATAGGTCATGAAGGTATCAATGTGCATGAATACATAGAGGGGTGACCTCGTCATGCAATTAGAGGGGTTACCTCTAATTATAATAGTCTGGGTGGAGGGATCAGCTCCTTGTAACGGATGTAGAGCACACACCACAGTTACCATGTAATCTGCTAAACTTGTACTAGGATGCACCCATTCTCCCCACATGATAATAATATAAAAGGCCAAATAACTGAAAGGGACGCCGCGAGCAATCACTCTCACCGTGGAAGAGTCATAACATCGGTGCCTCAAGTGCTATGGTTATGGTACCTCCATAACTAGGTGGAACAGGCATGCATGTATATAGCTCATGCAATTTAAAATGCTAATCATATTAATTACTGATAAATTTAATGTAAACTACTAGGAAAAACAGATGGCTACAAACGGGGAATCCTAAATATAGGAAGAGAATGTCCTTACTGAAGGACGGAATATCCATAGCTTATGTCTAGTAATGAAAGATGAAAACGAAAGCGGAAGATCTACTTCGACTTCACAAGTGATACATAATAAAAGGGACATGAATGAGTTGTCTGTTTAACTTATACTTACTGATTATTAGTTTACTTGACATTTCTTAACTTGTTTTACTTGTTCTTATCTTGTTTTATTGTTTTATGTTTTATCACGTGATTCTTAGTGTTTCATGTGTTCTTGATTAGTGTATTTCATGTTTTATGTGTTATAGTACTTGTTGTATCATAATGAGTAACTTTTTAAAAATAGCTGGTTTCTATATATAGTAATTTTTTAATAATAACAGGTTTCCATATATAGTAAATTTTCAAAAATAAAAAGTTTACATAATTAGTAAGTCCAAAAATATGAAGTTTCCATATTTAGTATGTCTCCATAAATAATAATAAGCTTATTAAATAAGTATATGATATAAGCTATAGTTTAATAAGCATATATTATAAGTCATGATTATTAAATATAATAATATAGTAAAGCTTATTAATAATAATACTTTAGTCTTAACATATGATGATTAATTAATAATATAATACATGATATTTTAAGTAATTATTAATTAATAATATTACATGATTATATAAATTAAACTTTACCTTAAATGATTATTGTATAATTAAATTAAACCATGTTATTAATTTAAGAAAAAAAAATACAAGATTCGTCCTTATGGTTTATCCAAAATATCAAGTTTCGTCCCTATCTCAAAATAAGTGCAAGAATTGTCCCTATTTTTGAAACTATGATCGAATTTGGTCCCTATTTTGGATGGTGGTTAATTTTCTCCGTTAAGTTCAATGAAGGGAGGGGTATAATGGACTTTTACTTCTTTTCCATGCAATAAATACAAACACCTACCCTTTTTCGTATACGATCAATTGTTCCATGCAATAAATACAAACCCAGATCAAGATCAAAATCGATCTAAAAAAAACAATAGACGCATCTTTGACAAGAAGTATATTTAAAGCACTTTCACTTTTTTGGCTTGCACATTGTTCCATTTGATAACTGCACAATGGATGCATCCTGATTGTGCTTAATCACCTTTCTGGTAATTGAACACCCTGGTTATCTAGCTCTCTATAAAGTCCAATCAGCCAATCCGTTGATGATGGATGTGACCCACTTCCATCTGCGACACTACAAGGTAATCCAGGTGATGTTTGGTTTTCAAAACAGAAGGGTACAGTATGATACTAAGGTATGCATAACTAAACATATACATGACATCTAGACATAATTTTTCATAATGGAGATGTGCGACACAAATACATACCTGTGCCCCTTTGATCAAACTTCTGAATATATCCCACCTTTGGAGCCACTTGAGCGGTGGACAACAGAACACGCGTCGCCTCCATCACCAGCACTCCACCCCACGGCCAGTCACATACATCATCATTATTGTGGTCGTCACCACGCTGTCATCACCATTCGACCACCATTTTGGCCTCACCAAACAGTCACCACGACACCACCTCTCCTAGACCGCCAACCCACTTCCAGACCTAATCGATCTAAACACTAAATCCATACAACCGCAACTACCCACCTCGATCCACTTCGTCCTACCGCCACTGCAGTCGGGCAGCCACTACGTCACCAGCCATTTAGTCACGACTTGGCACCATAGTAACCACCAAGATCCAGCAGGCACCACCATTGCGTAGATCTGTCAGATCTCTAGGATGATTCAAAACCAAAGATCTGAATGATTCAAAACCATTGCGTAGATCTGGTCTCTCATTTTATGAAGAAAACATGTATTCTTTATGGATATTGAAACATAAAAGATCTGAATGATTCAAAACCAAAGACTCATGGATATAAAAAGAAGAGTGGATCAAAGAGATGTCTTACTTTTGTTTATGGGTGACATATCACTGTTAAAAAGGAAAAAGCAACGAGACGTGTATGTAACAAAGATTTGTGATTCAGATATAAGAATTACTGATATAAGTTTTTTGCTTTTGATCCAATATGAAAAATAAAGAGATGATTATGATATACAAATAAGAAAATATTTGGTTTGACTTTTTTCATGACTCTCAGAAATTTTGTATGGATTTGAGACAGATATGGTTTAAAATTTATGGATTTGATATTATTTAAGAATGAAATTAGTTCTTCTAAACACTGGGCTTTATTTTTTATTGAGATAGAGGGAGATAAGAATGAAAACAAAAAAAGAAAGTAAGTGTATTTGTGATAAATGCAGCAAAAATAAGTAAATGACCAAAATACACTTTCACTTCCAAGAGTTAACAGAGAAAATTAACCCCATCCAAAATAGGGACCAAATTCGATCATAGTTTCAAAAAATAGGGACGATTCTTGCACTTATTTTGAGATAGGGACGAAACTTGATATTTTGGGTAAACCATAGGGACGAATCTTGAAATTTTTTATTAATTTAATTAAACCTTGGCTAAAATGAAATAAATTAATTAAGCTAAGTTTCTTAATTAATTAAATGTAACATGAAATAATTATATTGATAATTATTATAACCTAAAGTTTATTTAAATAAAATGGCCATGTATTATATCATGATAATTATTTAAATTACATAAGTCTTGTTATTAATTAGTTAAATTAAACCATGTGTTAATTAATAAAATAACATAAAGTATTTAGCAAAATATTTGCCAAACACCCCTTGGTGTGTTCGGTTCTACCCGCGCCCAAACAACGACACACCGAGACCTCGAGGGTCTCGGCTTGCCTCGAACACCACACAACACCACAACCTTCGGTTGTGGCTTGCTGCCACGACCACCAAGCAGCCACCGGCTGCATGCCGGTTGCCACTACTGGCTCAAACACACCCCCGGCTTAAGCCGGGGTTCCCCCTGCTGCGCACAACCTACCCATCGAGAGCCATGGGCTCTCGGTTTGCCACTGTTTTCAACCAACAGCCCTTGTAGGGGTGTTGGTCCTTACGGCTGGCAACACAAACCAGGTGCCGACCGCTTATGGGATTCGATTGCTTGTACCAAAAACCCACCGAGACCTTTTAGGTCTCGGTTCCCGTGATAAACCGAACCAATACCCTCCATTACATGTTTTAATCTTTTAATTTAACATGTTTTCTATAACTGTTTTGAAATATTCATGAACAAAGAAACATAATAAAAACATTAGAGATTTAGAGATACCAAATGCATGAATAGATTTAAGATTAGATCACGAACACAAACCCGTATTAATTTAAGATCAAACTAGCAAAGATCTTTCCCTTGTGTTTGTGTGGGTGTCGCGGCCAAGAAGAAAAAAAGAGTTTTAGGATTTTTAATTATATCCTGTAAAGTGATAAATGAGTTTCCCTGGAGGTTGTTTTGTTTAATAACTAATATTGATTAATGGGCCGGGCCAAAGCCCTTCTTTCTTTTCTCTTGGACCGTCGGCTAAACACCCCTTTCAAGGTGTTTTCGTTTATCGTGTTTAACTAAAAATGTCATGTGTGTTCGTGTTTTAATCTCATGTTTTATTTTTTGTTATGTTTTTAAGTATTATACATAAATACTTATCGTGTAATAATAGTAATAATATTATAGGTAATACTTGGCGTAATTAGTTAATATACGTAGTAATTACATTAAATGTTCATGATACGTGTCATATATTAATTAATCGTAAAGTTTTAATTTGTCCATATTTTCATGCATTTAATGTTCTAAGATATTTAAATCGGTTTTACAACTCTTCCCCTCTAAAAGAATAATTTGTCATCGAATTAGAGATACGATAAGCTGAAAACGACATACCCGAATCATAGCTGAAAATGAGGTAAGAAGTCCGGATAGACTCCTCCGTTTCCCAAGTGGCTTCCAGCTCAGAGTGGTCCCTCCAAAGGATATTGACGAATGGGATCGTCTTTCTCCTCATGACCCGATCCTGACGATCGAGAACTGCCTCGGGTTCCTCAACATAGGATAGATCCTCACGAATCTAATCGAGTGGATATGAAACTGTGTGCAACGGATGATAATTGTAACCTTTGAGTAAGGATACATGGAACACATTATGGACATGAGATAGTTGAGGAGGTAACGATAGACGATACGAAACCTCACCGACAAGTTTGAGGATTTCAAACGATCCAATGAATCGAGGATTGAGCTTGCCTTTAAGTCCAAAATGCTTGACTCCACGTGCTGGTGATACCTTCAAGAAAACACGATCAATAGACTGAAATTCTAATGCTCTACGATGTTTATCAACATAGCTCTTTTGAAGAGCACGAGCTTCTTGCAGCTTCGCCTTAGTGATGGCAACCTTCTCATTGGTCACCTCTATCATCTGTGGACCCTCAATGATTCGTTCACCAACCTGATCCCATCAGATTGGAGCACGACACTTCCTGGCATAAAGCATCTCAAAAGGTGCACACTTGATACTCGCATGCCAACTGTTGTTGTAAGCAAACTCAACCAAGCAAATGTAGTCATCCCAACTCCCTGTCCATTTAAATGCACAAGCTCGCAGCATGTCTTCTAAGGTCTGAATAGTATGCCCCTAACTGACCATCGGTCTGAGGATGAAAGGCTGTGCTAAGCTTGAGTTTGATGCCCCAAGCTTTCTGCTAACCCTTCTAGAATTTAGACGTGAATCGAGGATCTCTGTCTGATATGATATCTGATGGAGTACCATGCAGTCACATGATCTCCTGAAGGAATATATCTGCCAATTTGCTAACTGGATAATCTTTGCGAATTGGAAGAAAATGAGCTGACTTGGTTAAGCGATCGACTATGACCCATATAGCATCGTGCTTCCTTTGAGTCTATGGAAGTCCAGTGACGAAATCCATGGAGATTTTGTCCCACTTCCATTCGGGAATCTCTAATGGTTGTAGTAAACCACTAGCTCGCTGATGTTCTATCTTAACCTACTGGCAGGTTAGACATTTGGAAACGAAGGTAGCAACATCCTGCTTCATGCTACTCCACCAAAAATGTTATTTAAGATCATGGTACATTTGGGTGGATCCTGGATGAATGGAGAATGGAGAGATGTGAGCCTCAGTCAATAAGGCTTCTCTAAGTGTAAGATCATCCGGAACACATAGCTTGGTACCCTGCCATCCGATGACATCATCGTCTATACGAAACTCTGTCTGGTGATCAATATTTTGAATAATAGCCCATATCTCACCATCATCCTTCTGAGTTGCCTTGATCAGAGAGATTAAGTCTGGCTCAACTCTCAGATTAGCTTAGTACCCATGTTGTCCACGTACTAAGAATTCAATATGTAAGTGCTCTAGATCACGTATGATCTCTTCTTCCACCTTGATGCCAACAATCATGCCTGATTTCCTGCTGAGAGCATCGACCACCACATTCGCCTTACCAGGATGGTACTGAATGTTGGTGTCATAATCCTTGAGTAGCTCTAACCACAGTCTGTGCCTCATATTTAGTTCGCGCTGAGTGAATATGTATTTGAGGCTCTTGTGATCAGTGAAGATGTCACATGATTCACCATATAGATAACGCCTCCAGATTTTGAGTACAAAAACAACTGCTGCTAATTCCAGATCATGGGTAGGATAATTTTCCTCATAAGGCTTAAGCTGACGTGATGCATAGGCAATCACCTTCCCATGTTGCATGAGTACACAACCAAGTCATTTACCCGAAGCATCACTATAAATCTGAAATCGACCTGTGCCAGATGGGAGAGTAAGAATAGGTGCAGAAACCATTCGCTGCTTAAGTTCTTCAAAGCTCTTATCCCGCTCATCATTCCAGACAAATTTTTCTCCCTTACGCATCAACTTGGTTAAAGGCAAGGCTAACCGTGAAAATTTCTCCACAAATATGTGATAATATCTAGCTAAACCCAGAAAACTACGAACCTGAGTTGCAGACATCGGTCTTGGCCATTTTGTGATAGCTTCAACCTTCGCAGGATCCATGGTGCTCCCTTCTACGGAGACAATGTGGCCCAGAAATGCCACCTTGCTTAACCAGAATTCACACTTGGAAAATTTTGCATACAGTTGCTTCTGGCGAAGAATCTGTAGTACGGTGCGAAGATGTTCCTCATGTTCTTCCTTGGATTTTATGAACACGAGAATGTCATCGATGAACATGATGACAAATTTGTCTAGGTCTATTAGAATTGATAGTCCCCGTCCGAGTTAAGGGCGTAACTTCATTCAAATCATTAAACGAGCATATAAATTTATGAGTATAAAGCGTGCATAAAAGTATGTGTACAAAATGTGTGTACAAAAACGTGTATAAAAATGTGCTTATAAAAACATGTATATAAAAATTTGTGTACAAAACATGTAAATTAATTTGCATATAAAACGTGTATAAAAATGTGCGTATAAAAACATGCAGAAGAATAAGCGCATTAAAACGTGTATATAAAAACGCGTATAAAAACGTGTATAAAAATGTGTATATAATACCGTGTATGAAAACATGTGTATCAAAACGTGAAAAAGTCAAGGAACTAACAGTGGAAGTTAATGAAAAAGTCAAGGTATCATTAATGTAATTTTTTCTAATTAAAAAGTGTCAAAAGGACTAACAGTGGAAGTTCGCACAACTGGCATGGACCAAACTATAATTTTTTTATGTCAAACAAGTTAGTTTGGTCAATATTAAGTAGATTGGTAAGTATTTGAAATATGTTGCATAGATAGGGAATAAAAAAAGCTAGGCGTAGATTGGTAAATATTTAAAATATGTTGCAGGAATAAGGAATAAAAAAAGTTACTTGTGTACATTAGTTAATTTGGAAAAATATGTTACATCAATTTAGACTTCCCCATAGTTATATTTGTGCATCAAAAAGTTATGAATATAGCTTTGAAACATCTAATGCCTAAAAAAATTGATTTTTTTTGTGAAGGATGAGAGAGGTCAAAGATGCATTAATATTACTACTATATTTATACTAACATTAAAATTATTATGCATATAATTATAAAATAATTGAAAATTCAATTTAAATCTACTAATGTATTGTGTATAACGAGACAACCACACAAATGTGATTAAATTTTCAATTAAAACACACAAACATAATTTAATACTGATATTGAAACTAATGAATACATAATACATAACATAAACCGAAAATATAAATGATGACCGATTTAGCTAGCAAATAAAAGAGTTCGAAAATGAAGCAAATGAAACCTATAAAATTAAATGAACCGGACATAATCTAAATCAGTTACTTTATATTATTCTATGATTAATGATACCATCACGGCCTCCCGCGGTATCATGATAGTATTAAGATTAATATATTTGTTTTAATACTCTAAAGATAGAAATGTAAAATTATTAATGCATTAATGTTACCTCTACTATGTTTTCTTTTTCTAACTAACTAGCATGCTATTCGCGTATTACGGCTGCAGATACCCGAAATTAAAATTCTACAAGCGTAATGTTTTAAAGATACATAATTTTTTAATAATAACTTTACAAATAATGATAATAGTTTTAAGTTGGAATAATTTTAAGAAGTAATAAACCACTTCATATAAAAATACTGTTACAAAATTGTGATGATTGATCGTGAAAGATATTTGCTAATCTGTGTAACATTTGTCATAATATTATATAACGTGTAGATATATAAAATCTTCGTACTTTATATGTTTACACGTTTTTATATATTATAATAAGCTTTAAATCTTCCTATTTTGATATGTATGATTTAATCGAATTAATTAGAAAAATGATTCGTATTTCAATAAATTCCTATTAAAATACATACATACATGATATATATTTTTGAATTAAAAAAAGTTGAATGGTTCAAAATCAAACACATATTTAAGGGTTAATATACACAAAAGTTACTTAATTTCGCTAAGAAATTCGATTTCGTTACTAAAGTTTTAAACCTAACAGATAGATTACCTATGTATACAGGTTTATTATATGAGTTACTGAACTTGTAAAAAAAATACATTCCCGTTACTTCCATGAGGGGCTACCGGTTGATGACCTGTTTTAGTTAAACAAGTAGAATTTTCGTGGGTCCTAACTCCCAACCATTTTTAAATTATAACACAATAAGATATTTTCTACTAACTAACTAATCCCACTGTATATCTTGTCCAACCATAACCCATGTATTTTGTTTCTCATCTCAATCATTTCTATAAGTTATACAAAACCCATACGTATTATTGTTATCTTAAAGTCGATTGACAAAGAATTTTTTCACAAACATCATCAACCACTTACACTAGTACAGATTTGATAAGTCTACAAACCATTGGCGAGTCGTTACCGGCCATGGCCGCAAGTCCTAACAAAACGTTGGCAGTGATGGTGCGGATCATGGATGCTATTCGTAACAAACAGTCAGTGATGGTTCGTTGTCAAAAATTGTTGACACACGAATCCTGTATGTAAACACTAACACCGCTAATACACAAGAGCTTTGGTTTGGAGTATATAGCGAATCAAAATTTCTTGTGGGAAATCTTTCGACGGTAACACATGAAACCTTGACACTAAAAACACCCATATAAACTTTCATGCTAAAGTGAATACACAAAACCTGGATTTATCCACCGATGATAATGGTTATCAAACCCAACAATACGACAAAGGATTGTAGCCGGTGATCAAGGATGGAAGAACAAAGAGTAAAAATGTTGGGCCTGATTAGTTTCACCAAAAATAATTAACCACCGAGAAACATTAACAATTTTAACCTACCGGAAATTTTTAGGGAGATGATCGGACTTTTAGATGGTTAGAGGAGAGACACGACACTTAGAATATGAGATGGAAAGAAGAAACGTAAAAATGATTTAACACAGAGGTTTATCGAGAAACGAAAACTACTAAAATACTCTTAATCACGTATAAAAGTAATTAATTTAATTTTGATTTCTTTGATTTATTCTTTTATCCTTTTAATTATAATTAATAAAATTATTACCTGTAAAAAAAGGTTAAAACTTTGGTAGTAACCTATGCAACCGGTCACCAAATCTTAAGTAACCTATCTGTTATGTTTTAAACTTTAGTAACGAAATCGATTTTTTTGACAAACTTTATTAACTTTTGTGTATATTAACCCCATATTTAATATTAAACTTACAATAGTGAATATTTTAAATAATTGTATGTAAAAAATTATAGTTTATAGCATTAATCTTTTATACATGTTGCATGTTAATTTGTATTAACTTTGTTATTTAATGTATGTTGCTCTCCAATTAATACAAAATAAATTTATAAAGTTTTTGTAGTGAAGGTTTGTACCAAAAGCTTGTAAGAGTGTACATGTACAACTTTAAATTTTAGAGAGATAGTGCAATCTCTTTATAAGTAGTACACATTTAAGTGCCGTTAAAAAATAGTACATATTTATGTAATGAGGTTTTTTATCGGTTTCGACGGGGCCTCTTCGGTTCGTATTCAGACGATTTTTGTCTAGCCGAACCGATTGTGACTCTGCTTTCTAGTTGAACCCGTTGGTCGGGTTTGGTTTTCAAAACTATGTACACCATCATTTTAGGTAGACAACATATGTACGATTTTGTATATATATGCTTCTAATTATTGCAAATATGCATATATAGTTGTATTTTTAATAAACAGGGTGTATTAGTTATATATTAATTAGTATTAATTATTTTTAATTTCAAAGTGTATAAAATATTATGTATTAATTACTTTTAATATTAGTATTAAATTGTGTTTTTATGTTTTAAATACTTTTTAATTATGTTTTATAGTTGTACATTATGCATTACTATATTTAAGTTGACATCTCAACATTTTTATTAATAAAAGTGGTTTCTCTTTTTAATAAGTAGGTCAGATTATAAATCTAAAGTTTGAGTAGTAAATTACATTAATCTATTTCATACACACAATAATTTCACAATTACAATCATTTACCGTTCTAATTTTGGACGCTAATGCGAATACTCTCGCTTATCATGAATAAACCGTTTAATAGCAAAATTACTTTCGACAGTCTGAATTATTGATTGTAGCCAATAATGGCCTATCAAATAAAATACTTTGTTATGTATGATCAGATTGTTACAACTCTATTGTGTCAAACCACAACCATTGTCGAATTGTATTGATAAAAAGTATACAATAGTTAATATAATATCAATATACGAAAAGTTAAAGATTAATGTATTAATGTTTTATACTAGTATTTCTGATCAATCACCAAACTATATATAGCATAACCAACATTACATGAAATTATATACCATGTCCAACAAATTTCATGCAAAACGATTCATTGATATGCTTAGAAAGAGAGTGTTTACATAATAATAAAAACTTTTGCTATAGTGAAGTGCATCCAGTTCGAATTAAGATGTGTATCTTATCATTTAGGACAATCGTAAACACACATACAATACTGGCCGGGATTAGGATCTAAAGGCATGCAATATCCACTACCACCATATTTTAGAAAGCACTGTGACCGGCAAGTATATAAGTCACAATGATTTGGGTCGTAGATCGCCCTGCAATCTTTTTCAGCCATTGATACTCCAACTGAGAAACCAAAAAGAACTAAATGTTATTCTATCAAACAAAAAATATAGATATTACATATGGAATATATTATATAATTAGGTATTTAAGGGATCAAGAGAACAAAGTTGGAGATGAACCTGCAAAAATGACGAGGAGGAGCAACAAGCAAGAGTAAGTAATCTTAGCCATCTCTATATCGAAATTGATCACTTGAATGAGTTTAATAGTTTTGGTTGTTTTCATCTTAGTGTTGCTTATGATGGTTTATATAGGCCATGTATGTATTCCTTTAAGAAGAAAATCACAATATTTTTAATGAATTTTTCCTATTCTAGTAAAGGTTTGACTTGTTTGGAAAAAAAATAAAAGTTTTAACAATTGTGTAGTCAAGCAACTTAAATACAGTAGTAATATATTGGTTTTATAAGTAGTTTTGTTCAAATGCTTGTTAAGGAAATGATGCATCAATACTGGAATTGTGTCTTTAATTGATTATATATTTTTCTATATTGTTTAATTTATAGGTAACCGCGTGTTACGATGACTGATATTATGTAATAAAAAGTTAGACGTTAATTAAATAAAAATGATAAGCTGATTAATCGGAGAGAAAAAAGATCCTAATCCAAACCGGTTCACCCGTTTATATCAGTTTCGTCCAGTTATCTCGGATTCTTTTTCAAATGGCATTAATTAGCTAGCTGAACAGGTGGCGACACCAATTACCGGTTAAACGCACATTGGTCTGGTTTTTAAAACCATCGCAACGTCAATTTGTTAGCATAAGAATTGTTGTATGAAGTTTCTTGTGTTTTATTAGAATCTATCATATAAAATGTATAATAACATGTATTTTTATTTTTGTGGGTACTTAAATTAATGTATACTTGTAAGTTGTAACATATTTATACTACATATTAAACATTTTATGCACTCTCTCTTCATTAAACTTTTAAGTCGTACAAATTTTAAAACATATTGCACAAGTCAATTAAACATCTTATAAAAGAGATCAGACATTTAGAATGGTAAATGATTGTAGTTGTGAAATTCTCGTGTGTATGAAATAGATTAATGTAATATACTACTTAAACTTTAGATTTATAATCTGACCCACTTTTAAAAAAAGGTAACCACTTTTATTATTAAAAATGTTGAGATGTCAACTTAAATAAAGTAATGCATAATGTACAACTATAAGACATAATTAGAAATAATTTAAAACATAAAAACATAATTTAATACTAATATTAAAAGTAATTAATACATAATATTTTATACACTTTAAAAATAAAAATACTTAATACTAATTAATATATAATTAATACACCCGTTTATTAAAAGTACAATTACATATGCATATTTTATAATAATTAAAAGCATATATATATAAAATCGTACATATGTTGTCTACCTAAAATGATGGTGTACATAGTTTTAAAAACCAAACCCGACCAACGGGTTCAACTGGAAAGCAGAGTCACAATCGGTTCGACTAGATAAAAATCGTCTCAATACGAACCAAAGAGGCCCCGCAAAACCGATAAAAAAACCTCATTACATAAATATGTACTATTTTTTAACGACACTTAATTATGTACTACTTATAAAGAGATTGCACTATCTCTTTAAAATTTTAAGTTTTATATGTACACCTTTACAAGCTTTTGGTACAAACCTTTACACCACAAAAACTTCATAAATTTATTTTTGTATTAATTGGGGAGCAACATACATTAAATAATAAAGTTAATACAAATTAACATGCAACATGTACAAAAGATTAATGCTATAAACTATAATTTTTTACATACAATTATTTAAAATATTCACTATTGTAAGTTTAATATTAAATATGTGTTTGATTTTGAACCATTCAACTTTTTATAAATTTGCATATACGAAAACATATATCGTCTATGTATGTATTTTAATACAAATTTATTGAAATACAAATCATTTTTCTAATTAATTCAATTAAATCGTACATATCAAAATAGAAATATTTAAAACTTATTATAATATATGAAAACTTGTAAACATATAAAGTACGAAGATTTTATATATCTACACGTTATATAATATTATGATGAATGTTACACAGATTAGCAAATACATTTCACGATCAATCATCACAATTTTGTAACACTATTTTATATGAAGTGGTTTATTATTGCTTAAAATTATTCCAACTTAAAACTATTATCATTATTTGTAAAGTTATTATAAAAATTATTTATCTTTAAAACATTACGCTTGTAGAATTTTAATTTCGGGTATCTGCAGCCGTAATACGCGAATACCATGCTAGTTAGTTATGAAAGGAAAACATAGTAGAGTAACATTAATGCAATAATAATTTTACATTTCTATCTTTAGAGTATTAAAATAAATATTTTAATGCACATGTATAACTTTATATCTCTAATATATACAAAGCATTTAACCATACTTAATTAAAACATACTTTATAATACAATTAGACATCTCATCACCATACTTTACAAGCCAAACAACACATTGTACAAATCTCCTTCATCATTTTTCCTTTTTCTTTGCAATCATATGTACAAACCACTTTTAGGTTGATCTCATTCATATATTCAAAAGAACTTATGTTAATTCTCGCATTCAATTAAGTTCTAAAAATAAAGTTACACGTATTAGATATACACCACAAGCAATAATATCCCTATACCACAATTAAGTTATTGAGACATGTTTTTAGGTGAAAACTATCGTCATTCATAAATTATTGTTATGAAAGACGAATAACCGAATAACATTTATTCGCAAGAAAATTTAGTCATAGAATACTCGCCGCCGCATCGCACGGGTACCCTGCTAGTGCTATATAACATATATTAATTTCAATTAAGTGTGGGAGTGGATTAATTTTTGTACCACAAGCTATATATGTAACACTTAAAATTTAGAAAAGTGATTATAATGTTTAAAGTAACTAATTAACTTGTACAATATGATTTAAAATTTGAAAAAATGATTATAATGTTTAAATTAATTAAGTTGTACAATATGCTTTTAAGTTTGTGTTACTTAATTATTTAGTGAAGAAAGATACACATGGATGTTTTATATGTAGTACTAGCAGGACACTCGCGCGTTGCGCGACTGCAAATACCGTAAAACTAAAATTTCACGAGCGTAATATTTTATAAGTATACATATTTTTCAATAATAACTTTACAAGTAATAATGATCGTTTTAAGTTGGAATAACTCTGAGCAATAATAACCGCTTCATATAAAATAGTATTACGAAATTGTGATGATTGATCGTTAAATGTATTTGCTAATCTTTCTAACACTCATCATAATATTATATAACCTGCAAACATAGAATTTTTTTATAGTTTATATGTGTACACATTTTCATATATTATAATAACCTTAAAATTACCGTTGGGTGTAACAAGGACATTATGAAGATGAAGAGGACGATGAATGGTTGGAATAATGTTATGGCCCGTGTTGATGACGGGAATAGAATTACCGTCAACAACATGAACAGATGCGA
Organism: Glebionis coronaria; assembly: GCA_025667525.1. Taxonomy (NCBI): domain Eukaryota; kingdom Viridiplantae; phylum Streptophyta; class Magnoliopsida; order Asterales; family Asteraceae; genus Glebionis; species Glebionis coronaria. The sequence goes on along the minus strand of CM046879.1, from coordinate 461,151,601 downwards.
ATAAGTGTTTATTAAAAACAGTACTGAAGTTACGTGTAGTGGAATTTATATGAGAAGATGCACGGTTATCCATGTTTCATGTCGGGTCCTGTAGAGTCGTAGTGTTAAACGCACTAGGAATAGTAGTAGCTTGAGACCCGTATTATGCCGGGGCTAGACCAAGGAGACACTGACCATGATGTGGAAGAGCTTGCTATCCAAAAGTTAGTGCTGGTGTGAGGGCTTGATATCCAAAAGTTGGGGCTGTGACATGGGCGTGTTGTATGTGTTGTTGATGGGTCGAACCAAACACATGGGTTAGGGAGCTGGGTTGCCTCGCATGTCCAACAAGAGAAAATATATTGGGTTGTGCTACATGATAGGGCAGCTGGTATGAGCTGTTTTAGGCTTTGCGGGTTGAGTAAACTCCATGTGGGGTTGTAGGAGTCTAGTAACAGTGTTGCAGAGCTGAAGGGCCTAACATACGATGAGGTGTGGCTGCAAGGTAACCACTAGACGAGTTGTTTCGAGTGTTGAGGCTGGGATGACCCTGATGATCGTGAATAAACCTGCACTTGTCGCCAAACCAACATGTTCCCTTATTAAACTGGTTGCAAATTGGTGGTAGGTTAGAGGATTTAGGCGCGGTATTTTTGTTGGTGGTTATCATGAGGACGTTGGGAGAGGAAGAGCTTGTCTCAAAGGTGTTTTTGGAACTCAAGTCATCTTTAAAAGAAGACTCTTTTAAAAGGAGCATGCTACGCATGGTTTCACAGTAGAGGCTCACAATGGCGAATGATTTCAACAAGATTTTCAAAGCGATGATCGAGGCCATTAATCGATATATTACGAGATTCTTCTCACTTACGATGCACTCAAGATTCTTGAAACGAGTAGCCATGGATTGGATTTTTGAGCATGATTCATTGACCTTCATGTTGCCGATCTGAATGGACCGAAGTTCATTGTCGAGAGAGATCACGAGCATCCTTGTTATCGTGAAAAATGCTCTTAAGGTGGTCCTACAATGCCTTAGCATTGCCTGGAGTGGTCACCACTTGTTTTTGCAGTGAATCACAAAGAGAGCTATGTATTAACATCTTGATTAGGTTATCAAGTTGAGACCATTCTGGTGTTGTTGAGGAGGAGTCTTGTTCCACATGATCTTTAAGCCCTAGGCTACCAAGATGGATAAGCGAAAAATGATGGGTCTAAAAGTTGATGTGGCAAAACATAAATGAAGTAATATGAAGATCATGTACCATACACAAGAGATACATAAAGAGTTTTTGCCGACATCAACTAGGGGAAGATTGTTGGGTCTAAAAGTTGATGTGACATAAATGAAGTAAACATAGAGGGGCCTATTTCGACAATAAGGGATTCTTATTTGATAAGAATTCAACATATCAAAAGATTGAAATAGAAGATTTGTAACACCCCATTTTGGAAATGGAAATATCACAGTAATTATGGCGTGTCATCAAAGCATACAAGGTAAAATGTCTAAACATTACTTGACAATATAAAGGAAAATACCGGAATCAAACATCGGTAGTCCAAAAGTAAAGCTCATCACACACAAACATAGTATAATAAAGGAAAAGGACTAAACAATGTCCAAAGCATAAGTATCGAAAGAAAGGAAATTCATAATGTAAAGAAGGCTAGACAGCTTCCAGTCCATATGCACGTACTCTTAGTGTCTATGAGCGTCCCTGTACCTGCCGTTTTGGGAACATAGAAAAGGAAAACGGCTGAGCAATACGCTCAGTGCACGGATGTACAATAAAGCATGAATAGAATAAGCACATAACATAATAACAGCAGAAGAAAACTAAGTCCCGAGTAACCTGGTTAAGTCTTAATAAAACTGGTTTTATAGTTTGAAAGTCTTATGTTTATCTTATAAAAACTGTTTGTCATATTTTACCGTTAGCCAATATAGGTCATGAAAATCCACCGTGCATGAATAATTGGAGGGGTGACCTCATCATGCAAATTAGAGGGGCTGCCTCTAATTTAATATACTGGTTTATGGGTAGGAAAGATCAGCTCCTTGTGAAGGATGCAAGGCACACACCACATTCACCATGTAATCCTGAATAAAAACATGTAACTAGGATGCACCCATACGCCCCACATGATAAATATAAATAAATGGCCAAAAGCTGAAGGGACGCCACGAGCAATCACTCCGCCGTGGTGAAGTCATAACATCAATGCCTCTAATGTTATGGTTATGGTACCTCCATAACTAGGTGAAACTGGTCATGCATGTATATGGCTATAGGTAATCATATTTAAACATAAGCAATCAAACTCATAACTTATACTACGGGAAAACAGTTGGCTGCATACGGGGAATCCTAATAAGGAAAGAATGTCTATACTGAAAGGACGAGAATCCGTACCTTATGTACAGTGAACGAGAAAGACGAACTGCGAGAATCCTACTTCCGAATCACTAGTGCTACATAAATACGTACATGAATAAGTATCTGCTTACTAAATACATAGCTGGTTTTATGTCATGTCTTAGCTTATTTTATATGTTCTTACTATGTTTTACTGTTTAAAGCCTTAAACTGTGTTAAATCTTATATTCTATTCATTCTGATTAAGTATTTCTGATATTTCATGTGTTATTATACTTACTGTGTAATAATAAGTAACCTTCCAAAAATAGCAGGTTTCCTAAAATAGAAAGTTTCCAAAAATAGAAAGTTTCCAAAAGTAGAAAGTTTCCAAAAATAGAAAGTTTCAAAAAATAGAAAGTTTCCAAAAATAGAAAGTTTCCAAAAACAGAAAGTTTCCAAAAATAGATTTACTGCTTAAAATAGATAAGTTTCTAAAAATAGAAAGTTTCTATAAATAGATTAGCTGCCTTAATTAAATAAGTTTCCATAAATAGATTAGCTGCCTTAAATAAATAAGTTTCTAAAAATAGCTGATTTCCATAAATAGATTAGCTGCCTTATTTAATTAAGTTTCTAAAAATAGAAAGTTTCCATAATTAGAAATAAGCTGGTTAAATAAGCTAAGTATATAAGCCTAAGTGTTTTTTATGATTATTTTCTAAGTCATATTATATATTGTATAGTTTAATAATTATTTCATGTAATTTAATTAAACTATAGGTTATAATATTTAATTAAAGTATAATATGTTTTTAATTAAATATATTAAATACTTAGGTTAAAATATGTATTATTAAATATTAATAATATAACCTAAGTCATGTTAATTAATTAATTATATCCATGGTTTTTAAAATAATTAATTAATTATAAGTCTTAATAATATAAATACTTAGGTTAAAATAATTTCATGATTATTAATAATTAAATAACCTAAGTCATGTTATTAAATTAGTCACATCTTTATTAATTTAATTTTAAATAAGTTCATAACATAAAAAAAACTAACATAAACCATGAACCGGATCTAAGCTTAAAAACATGAACCGGACATGAATCGACAACGTACCCCGAACCAAATCGGGGTACTCCTTGCTACCGTGGGACCCACACGCACCAACCAAGACCATATGGTCTTGGTGGTGGTCGGCTAAGCAAACCGAAACCCCCTTGGGGTCGGTTGCAGCCTGCGGCCAAAACAAAACACCCCTTAAAACAACCCTTTGATTTAATTAATCACCAAAACATGTTAGATCTATGATTAATTAATATGTTTTTATAAAAACATCACATGTTCATAATTAATAAAAAGATTAAATTAAAAGAAAAGGTTTAAAAGGTTTTTACCGAATTCGTGGATCAAGAGAATGAAGGACAAACACGAACAATCAACAAATCTTCAAGATCAAAGATCAAAGAATCACCTTGTATGGTGATTTAAGGGTGGCGGCACAAAGAGAGGAGGAAGAGAGGGTTTTAGGTTTTTCTTAAAATCTTCTGTAAAGTGATTTTGAGTAGTAAAAATTAATTAACCCCCTTTAGTAAAAATTGACAATGGGCTTGGCCCATTGTCCTTGTTTGGCCGCGGGTAGGGACCCCCACATGGGGTTCCCGTACCTTGTTCCGTGTCTCGTTGTTTAGTTACTCGTTTGTGTTTATTTATGTTCGTGTTTTAAATGTTCTTGTTACGTAAATACCGTGATCTAATATATATAATTACGCTCGTAATAAATATATATACGTAATTAATAATAGCTCGTGTTTTATTTACGTTCATGATTTCATGATCGCATGTTCGTGATTAATTATCGTTAAATAATTATTACGTGATCGTTCATATAAAATACTTATCGTGTTCTAACACGTACGTAATACGTAAACTCCTAACACGTGATCGTAATCATGCTATATTAGAAAAGTTTCAACTAGTACGTACGATACTAAGGGTACTATGCATTGTAAAATCATGCGGGTTTTACAACTCTTCCCCCCCTAAAGAGAATAATTTGTCCCCGAATTATAGATAAAGTAAACTGGAAAAGAAGAACATACCCGAATTCAAAATATGAAATGAGGGTAAGAAGCCCGGATAGACTCCTCCGTTTCCCAAGTGGCTTCCCGCTCGGTATGATCCCTTCATAGAATTTTGACGAATGGAATCGTCTTCTTTCTCATGACTCGTTCTTGCCTGTCAAGAACTCGTTCGGGTTCTTCTATAAAAGTGAGATCTTCACGTATCTGTTCTAGTGGATACTGAACCATGTGAAGGGGATGATATTGGTACCCTCTGAGTAAGGACACATGAAACACATTGTGCACATGCGAAAGCTGCGGAGGTAACGCCAATCGGTAAGATACTTCACCGACTCGTTCAATGATATCAAACGGTCCGATGAAACGAGGACTGAGCTTCCCTTTAATCCCGAAGCGTCTAACACCACGGGCCAGCGAAACCTTAAGGAAGACGTGATCTCCTACATTAAAGTGTAAATCCCTACGATGCTTATCGGCGTAACTCTTTTGACGTGACCGTGCCTCCTGAATTTTTTGCCTAGCTACTGCGATCTTCTCATTTGTCATCTCAATAATTTCCGGTCCTTCAAGTGTTCGCTCGCCAACCTGATCCCAGCAGATTGGGGCGCGACACTTTCTGCCATACAACATCTCAAATGGGGCACATTTGATGCTTGCGTGCCAGCTGTTGTTGTATGAAAACTCCACCAAACAGATGTATTCGTCCCAATCACCCGTCCATTCCAACGTACATGACCTCAACATATCTTCCAATGTCTGAATGGTTCGATCCGACTGTCCGTCCGTTTGGGGATGAAAAGCCGTGCTCAGCTTAAGTTGTGTACCCCAAGATTTCTGCAGACTTTTCCAAAAGCGCGAAGTGAATCGAGGATCTCTGTCTGAGACGATGCTGGATGGTGCACCGTGGAGTCTCATGATCTCTCGTCTGTATGTATCAGCGAGTTTACTTACCGGATCTTCCTTGCGGATCGGTAAGAAATGAGCTGATTTGGTAAGTCGATCAACGATAACCCAAATTGCATCGTGCTTCCTTTTGGTAGGCAGAAGGCCGGTAACAAAATATATGGTGATTTTGTCCCACTTCCACTCTGGAATATCTAACGGTTGAAGGAGGCCGCCAGATCGCTGGTGCTCGATCTTAACCTGCTGGCAGGTAAGACATTTGGAGACGTAAGTGGCCACATCCTGTTTCATACCACTCCACCAAAAGTACTGTTTGATGTCATGGTACATTTTCGTCGAACCAGGATGTATCGAGAATGGGGAGCTATGAGCTTCAGCTAACAAAGCTTCCCGGAGTTCTTGGTCATCAGGAACACAAAGTCTAGTGCCCTGCCATACGATACCATCTGCATCTACTCTGAATTCTGTCTGCTTCTCCAAATTCTGTACAATCGCCCAGATTTCTCCGTCATCCTTCTGAGCTTCCTTGATCTTAGATAGCAACTCGGGTTCTACTCTAAGATTAGCCCAGTAACCGTGCTGTCCACGTATCATGTGCTCGATGTCTAGTCGCTTCAAGTCTCTTATGATTTCCTCTTCGATTCTAATGCCGTTAATCATTCCGGACTTCCTGCTAAGAGCATCTGCTACTACATTTGCCTTTCCGGGATGATACTGTAGATTAATGTCATAATCCTTCAACAGCTCTAACAATCTCCTTTGCCTCATGTTCAATTCACGCTTAGTGAAGATATACTTCAAGCTCTTGTGGTCCGTGAAAATATCACATGATTCTCCATATAAGTAGTGCCTCCATATCTTCAATGCAAACACGACTGCAGCAAGTTCCAGATCGTGTGTGGGGTAATTTTCTTCATAAGGCTTAAGCTACCGTGAAGCGTACGAGATCACTTTCCCATGTTGCATGAGAACACAGCCAAGTCCCTTCCCCGATGCATCGCTGTAGATTTGAAATCCACCCGTACCAGATGGTAGAGTAAGAATAGGTGCAGATACTAGCTTCTGCTTCAGGTCTTCAAAGCTCTTCTCTCGATCTTCAGTCCAGACGAATTTCTCCCCTTTCCGCATCAGTTTGGTCAATGGTAGTGCTAGGCGGGAAAAGTTCTCCACGAATCTACGCTAATAGCCAGCTAAGCCTAAGAAATTGCGGACTTCCGTCGCTGATGTCGGCCTTGGCCACTTAGTAATGGCCTCAACCTTCGCTGGATCTATAGTGATTCCTTCTGCTGATACAATGTGACCTAAGAATGCCACCTTGTCTAACCAGAACTCACACTTGGAGAATTTAGCATACAGCTGCTTCTGGCGAAGAATCTATAATACCGTACGAAGATGGTCTTCGTGTTCCTCCTTGGACTTTGAGAAAATCAGGATGTCATCGATGAAGACAATGAAGAACTTGTCCAGAAATTCATGGAAGATTCTGTTCATCAGATCCATGAACACTGCTGGAGCATTTGTCAGGCCAAATGGCATAACTACAAACTCGTAGTGGCCATAGCGGGTACGAAAAGCAGTCTTAGCGATGTCCTGCTCCTTGACCCGTAGCTGATGATAGCCTGACCTAAGATCGATCTTGGAGAAGTGTTTGGCCCCTTGGAGTTGGTCAAACAGATCGTCAATGCGTGGCAGTGGATACCTATTCCGAATGGTAATCTTGTTGAGCTCGCGATAATCTATGCAAAGACGCATACTGCCGTCCTTCTTCTTAACAAATAAGACCGGTGCACCCCATGGAGATGTGCTCGGTCGAATGAAACCTCGTTCAAGAAGTTCTTGCAGTTGATCCTTCAGCTCCTTCAGCTCTATGGGAGCCATGCGATAAGGAGCCTTGGAGATTGGTTCAGCTCCTGGAACCAGCTCGATACTGAATTCCACTTCTCGTGCAGGTGGTATGCCCGGAAGTTCTGCTGGAAACACATCTTGGAATTCCGGCACTATTGGTTGATCCTGAATCGATGGAGATTCAACATCCATGTCGTGAACCGTAGCTAGATAACCCTCACAACCATGTGACAGTAGTGCACGCGCTTGCAGGGTGGATATGACTTGTACAGACCGTCCGGGTATGAACCCATTATGAATGTACTCTGGTGCATTGACATCACCGAAGATAACTCGATATGAATGGCAGTCTATGGTAGCATGATACTTGGATAGCCAATCCATGCCTAAAATCATGTCGAAGTCATTCATGTCCAGCGGAAGTGCGTCGACAGGTCGAACCTTATCATCAAATTCTAAGGGAAGACTCTTGTATACATGGGTGATTAATACAGAGTCCCTCAAAGGCGTGGAAATAGTAAGCCTATTTTCTAGTGGCAAGGGAGGCATCCTAATGTTCTTAGCATAAGCAGTAGAAATAACCGAGTGAGTAGCACCCGTATCGAAAAGAACACATGCAGCGCGACCATACATATACAAGATTCCAGTGATGGTACCTGTAGACTTGTTGGCCTGGTCTCGAGATGTCGTGTAGACACGCCCGACAGTAGGAGGCGGCTTGGTATCAGCATGTCCCGATGTACCCTCCATCTCGCCCTTACGACAATCCTTCATAATATGGCCAGGAAGACCACACTTGAAGCACGCATCAGTATTACGGCGACATGGTCCTGGGTGCCTACGGTGGCAAGTAGAGCAAAGAGGATGAGTGTATCCTCCAGCAGGTGCTCTGGCTGGCTGAGGACCTGATAAAAACATTTCACATAAGACATGATAGTTGGGTACAAAGGACAACGCGAATAATCGTAGGATTGAATACCAGTGATAGCTGGACGGCTAGGCTGCGAACCTCTCTGGTTCTAGACCCTACCGTTTCCATGGTTCCTGGTAGAAGTTTGCTAAAGTGTCAGAATATGAGTTATAACATAAAACATAAGGAATTTCGTAAGTATTAGGACCTGCTGTTGTTGGATTGCACGACGTTGTTACGGTAATATCATTACCGCCACGCCTATCCGAAGCAGAATGGTCGTTAGTCTGACCGTTTCCCTTGGGCTGATGAGGCTGCTGCTGAGTAGCCGGCTGACACCGGTCCCCAGTTTTCTGCCTGGAAGATACAGTTAAAGAGATGAATAATCGACATATGGAAAGTATACGGATTGGTCACCGCTTGAATACGAATGTTTACCTCTTGTCGGGTCTTTCAGCTTCCCCGAACTCATCCCTCTCCTGCAGCATCTCCAGTTTTCATGCTGCATCGGCCACTTGTGCTACAGTGTTGAACGTAGCACACACCAGATTGTTTGCGACCGATGTGCGAAGAGCCCATCTGAAGTGATGTGCCTGCTCTTCAAGAATACCTGCTGCCGCACCAAGGAAACCAGCCAAGCGAAGAAAGCACTACATAAACTCGTTGCTATTCTCCCCAGCTCTCTGACGGATCCCATGGTACTCTCTATTGAGCTTGTCCTGCTCAGCCTTGGGAAAGAACTGCTCCATCACCCTGTCCTTGAACTGAGCCCAAGTCAAACCAGCAACCCACTCATCACCACCTTCAGATTGCATCAATGCTAACCACCAGTTGAGTACATCGCCTTCGAACCGATAGCATGCCAACCTCACCTTGTATGCGGGGTCACAGCCCATAGCGTTGAAAATCTTCTTGATGTGAGCCAACCAGCTTTTAGCATCGCTGGGGCTATCTGTCTTCTCAAAAGCTCGAGGGCGGAGCTTGTTGAATCTCTCCAGCCATACTGATAATGTCACTGGAGGAGGAGAAGGAGGTGGCTGATTGTGCTACTGATTGTTGGCAGCTTGAACTTCAGCCCGGATGTCATTCCTCAGTTGAGGAAGCAAGGCTTGCATGGCAGCCTGAATTGCAGCATTGAGCTGCTCCTGTTCGCGTGTGAGAACCATCTAACAGTATAACATAAAACATATGATTAAACAGTTCAAAACATAAAATATAAATACATACATGAAAAAAATTTATACTAAAATTTCACGAGAAAAATTTTATGCAAGAAAATTTTGTGTATGAATGCATGATGCAGTTTTATGAAAACTTTTGTATGCTCGAGAGTGAACGCCTCTGGTCAGTTCACCCAAAACAAAGACATTGCGAGGGGACGCCTATGGGTCGGTCCCAAATCTAAAAGTTTCGATAAAACACATGCGACTAAATAGGGCCAGTCCTGTACCAACCATTACTTAGTCAAAAACCCTGCAACAATGACATGTATATATATGCTTAAAAATGATGAATGCATGAAAACAACTGTCAGTTCTAGGAAGACCGTAGTGACTACCCACTAATCACAGGTGATATTTGAGAGCCTACAGGTCGAAGCCTTGGCTCTGATACCATAATTGTAACACCCATTTTGGAAATGGAAATATCACAGTAATTATGGCGTGTCATCAAAGCATACAAGGTAAAATGTCTAAACATTACTTGACCATATAAAGGAAAATACCGGAATCAAACATCGGTAGTCCAAAAGTAAAGCTCATCACACACAAACATAGTATAATAAAGGAAAAGGACTAAACAATGTCCAAAGCATAAGTATCGAAAGAAAGGAAATTCATAATGTAAAGAAGGCTAGACAGCTTCCAGTCCATATGCACGTACTCTTAGTGTCTACGAGCGTCCCTGAGTACCTGCCGTTTTGGGAACATAGAAAAGGAAAACGGCTGAGCAATACGCTCAGTGCACGGATGTACAATAAAGCATGAATAGAATAAGCACATAACATAATAACAGCGGAAGAAAACTAAGTCCCGAGTAACCTGGTTAAGTCTTAATAAAACTGGTTTTATAGTTTGAAAGTCTTATGTTTATCTTATAAAAACTGTTTGTCATATTTTACCGTTAGCCAATATAGGTCATGAAAATCCACCGTGCATGAATAATTGGAGGGGTGACCTCATCATGCAAATTAGAGGGGCTGCCTCTAATTTAATATACTGGTTTATGGGTAGGAAGGATCAGCTCCTTGTGAAGGATGCAAGGCACACACCACATTCACCATGTAATCCTGAATAAAAACATGTAACTAGGATGCACCCATACGCCCCACATGATAAATATAAATAAATGGCCAAAAGCTGAAGGGACGTCACGAGCAATCACTCCGCCGTGGTGAAGTCATAACATCAGTGCCTCTAATGTTATGGTTATGGTACCTCCATAACTAGGTGAAACTGGTCATGCATGTATATGGCTATAGGTAATCATATTTAAACATAAGCAATCAAACTCATAACTTATACTACGGGAAAACAGTTGGCTGCATACGGGGAATCCTAATAAGGAAAGAATGTCCATACTGAAAGGACGGGAATCCGTACCTTATGTCAAGTGAACGAGAAAGACGAACTGCGAGAATCCTACTTCCGAATCACTAGTGCTACATAAATACGTACATGAATAAGTATCTGCTTACTAAATACATAGCTGGTTTTATGTCATGTCTTAGCTTATTTTATATGTTCTTACTATGTTTTACTGTTTAAAGCCTTAAACTGTGTTAAATCTTATATTCTATTCATTCTGATTAAGTATTTCTGATATTTCATGTGTTATTATACTTACTGTGTAATAATAAGTAACCTTCCAAAAATAGCAGGTTTCCTAAAATAGAAAGTTTCCAAAAATAGAAAGTTTCCAAAAGTAGAAAGTTTCCAAAAATAGAAAGTTTCCAAAAATAGAAAGTTTCCAAAAATATAAAGTTTCCAAAAATAGATTTACTGCTTAAAATAGATAAGTTTCTAAAAATAGAAAGTTTCCATAAATAGATTAGCTGGCTTAATTAAATAAGTTTCCATAAATAGATTAGCTGCCTTAAGTAAATAAGTTTCTAAAAATAGCTGATTTCCATAAATAGATTAGCTGCCTTATTTAATTAAGTTTCTAAAAATAGAAAGTTTCTATAATTAGAAATAAGCTGGTTAAATAAGCTAAGTATATAAGCCTAAGTGTTTTTTATGATTATTTTCTAAGTCATATTATATATTGTATAGTTTAATAATTATTTCATGTAATTTAATTAAACTATAGGTTATAATATTTAATTAAATTATAACATGTTTTTAATTAAATATATTAAATACTTAGGTTAAAATATGTATTATTAAATATTAATAATATAACCTAAGTCATGTTAATTAATTGATTATATCCATGGTTTTTAAAATAATTAATTAATTATAAGTCTTAATAATATAAATACTTAGGTTAAAATAATTTCATGATTATTAATAATTAAATAACCTAAGTCATGTTATTAAATTAATCACATCTTTATTAATTTAATTTTAACATAAGTTCATAACATAAAAAAAACTAACATAAACCATGAACCGGATCTAAGCTTAAAAACATGAACCGGGCATGAATCGACACCGTACCCGAACCAAATCGGGGTACCCCTTGCTGCCGTGGGACCCACACGCACCAACCAAGACCATATGGTCTTGGTGGTGGTCGGCTAAGCAAACCGAAACCCCCTTGGGGTCGGTTGCAGCCTGCGGCCAAAACAAAACACCCCTTAAAACAACCCTTTGATTTAATTAATCACCAAAACATGTTAGATCTATGATTAATTAATATGTTTTTATAAAAACATCACATGTTCATAATTAATAAAAAGATTAAATTAAAAGAAAAGGTTTAAAAGGTTTTTACCGAATTCGTGGATCAAGAGAATGAAGGACAAACACGAACAATCAACAAATCTTCAAGATCAAAGATCAAAGAATCACCTTGTATGGTGATTTAAGGGTGGCGGCACAAAGAGAGGAGGAAGAGAGGGTTTTAGGTTTTTCTTGAAATCTTCTGTAAAGTGATTTTTAGTAGTAAAAATTAATTAACCCCCCTTTAGTAAAAATTGACAATGGGCTTGGCCCATTGTCCTTGTTTGGCCGCGGGTAGGGACCCCCACATGGGGTTCCACCCCCGTACCTTGTTCCGTGTCTCGTTATTTAGTTACTCGTTTGTGTTTATTTATGTTCGTGTTTTAAATGTTCTTGTTACGTAAATACCTTGATCTAATATATATAATTACGCTCGTAATAAATATATATACGTAATTAATAATAGCTCGTGTTTTAATTACGTTCATGATTTCATGATCGCATGTTCGTGATTAATTATCATTAAATAATTATTACGTGATCGCTCATATAAAATACTTATCGTGTTCTAACACGTACGTAATACGTAAACTCCTAACAAGTGATCGTATCATGCTATATTAGAAAAGTTTCAACTAGTACGTACGATACTAAGGGTACTATGCATGGTAAAAGCATGCGGGTTTTACAACTCTTCCCCCTAAAAAGAATAATTCGTCCCCGAATTATAGATAAAGTAAACTGGAAAAGAAAAACATACCCGAATTCAAAATATGAAATGAGGGTAAGAAGCCCGGATAGACTCCTCCGTTTCCCAAGTGGCTTCCCGCTCGGTATGATCCCTCCATAGAATTTTGACGAATGGAATCGTCTTCTTTCTCATGACTCGTTCTTGCCTGTCAAGAACTCGTTCGGGTTCTTCTATAAAAGTGAGATCTTCACGTATCTGTTCCAGTGGATACTGAACCATGTGAAGGGGATGATATTGGTACCCTCTGAGTAAGGACACATGAAACACATTGTGCAGATGCAAAAGCTGCGGAGGTAACGCCAATCAGTAAGATACTTCACCGACTCGTTCAATGATATCAAACAGTCCGATGAAACGAGGAATGAGCTTCCCTTTAATCCCGAAGCGTCTAACACCACGGGCCGGCGAAACCTTAAGGAAGACGTGATCTCCTACGTTAAAGTGTAAATCCCTACGATGCTTATCGGCGTAACTCTTTTGACGTGACCGTGCCTCCTGAATTTTCTGCCTAGCTACTGCGATCTTCTCATTTGTCATCTCAATGATTTCCGGTCCTTCGAGTGTTCGCTCGCCAACCTGATCCCAGCAGATTGGGGCGCGACACTTTCTACCATACAACATCTCAAATGGGGCACATTTGATGCTTGCGTGCCAGCTGTTGTTGTATGCAAACTCCACCAAACAGATGTATTCGTCCCAATCACCCGTCCATTCCAACGCACATGACCTCTGTTGGGAATAAATCTATGCTTAGTTGTTTCCCCTGGTAGTTGATTATTCGTATCCCTGCTAGAGTAAGTTCCCCCTGCTAAGTAACAAAGGCAGGGGGATTGGTTCCCCTGCTGGAGTCAAAGGCCCTGCTGTCAAAGATAAACATGGAAGAGATTTTTACGCGTTTCAGTTATTATTCCTTAATACTTTCCAAGTTTGTTAGTAGTGATCTTGTACGTGAGTCCTTATGGCTATAAAAGGACTCACTAGGTTAGCATGCAAATGGTATCTTTCTCATTTGTTTTTCATTATAGTACTTTAAGGTTTTGTAAACCCTAATACCATTTTAGGGTATTCGTATATCTTTGATATATTAAAGTTCAACGTTTCAATCACATTTGTTCTTGTGCTAAACATTATATTCCGCATCTTGTTTAGTTACTTTGCTTTTCAAAGTTTCGCTAGTGTTAGATTGAATTCTTTCTCTCTATCACAACCCTTAAACAAGCTACTAAGGTTTAAGATCTGACTTTGGGATCAACAAGTGGTATCAGAGCTTGTTGAGAAACTTTTTCTAAATCAAGAACAAAATCCTCATAGCAAACATGTCTTTAGAGTCATCCTCAAACAACAACAACCACAATAACCTTAAGTTACCCATGTTGGATCCTGAAAACTTTAAATTATGGGAATTCAGAATCCAACACTACCTGAAAATGGAACACTATGTTCTTTGGGAGATCATAGAGTTTGGTGATCAATTCACCAAAACAATGGCTGTTGAAGATGGCAAGGAAGAAGAAAAAGGTGAAAGTTCCAAAGGTAAGGACAAGAAGAAATCTGCTGCTCTGTGTGATAAGGAGATACTAGCTAAAAGGCATGATGTCAGGGCTCACAGCTCATTGTTGTTGGCTCTACCTGATAGACATCAACTCAGATTCAGGAAATACAAAACAGCTAAGGATCTATGGGAAGCCATAGGCAAAACATTTGGAGGAAATGAAGCCACAAAGAAGAAGAAGAAAAATCAAATGCTGAATGATTTTGCTTCTTTCAAAGCAATTGGTGATGAATCAATTGGAGCTATTTACAATAGGCTTCAAGATATGGTGGCCCAGTTGGAATTCTTTAATATTGAGGTATCAAAAGAGCAGGTGAATACCAGGTTTCTTAACAGCCTCCAGAAAGAATGGTTTGTCTATAAAGCAATTTGGCAGAATAAGGATGACTTGGACGAAAAGGACATTGATGACATATACAATAACTTAAAAGTTTTTGAACCTGTTGTCAATGAGATGAAGTCAAAAGGAACAATTCCCACCAACTCAAATGGATCCACTGATTCCCCTGCTAACATGGCGTTCATATCACAAAGCAGTGGAATCTCCAAGAACAGTGGAATGGAAGTAGCCCCTGCTACTTATTCCCCTGCTACCAGGTCTGGACCTTCCTATGATGAAGAAAGACCAGCTACATTCAGCCTTGATACTGCTTGTGCTTTTATAGCATCTCAAGGGCCACAAGGATCTACTGTGTTACATGAAGATCTAAGTCAAATCAGTAAGCAAGGGCTAGAAGAGATGGATATCAAATGGAATATGGCTCTACTCAGCATGAGAGCCAATAGGTTCTACAAGAAGTATGGGAAGAAGATCTCAATTAATCCCTCTGATGTGGCTGGGTTTGATAAAACAAAAGTTGAATGCTACAACTGTGGTACGAAGGGTCATTTTGCCAGGGAATGCAGAGGACCTAAGACTGGAAATAGCTACAGAAAGGAAACAAGAGATGATGATTCTGGTGCTAAAGCCATGGTAGCCATGCAGGGGATAGATGGAGCAAGTGGATGGGACTGGAGTGCTATGACAGAGAATGTGGAAAGAAATCAAGCTTTGATTGCTGAGGAAAAGGAAGAAGACTTTGCACTTATGGCCATGTCAAGTTCCAGCTCTAACAATGAGGTATATGATGACTCATATTGTACTAAAGCTTGTAGGAAAAATACTGAATCTTTGAATGATCAAATCAGAAAGTTAAAAGCTGACTATATCAATTGTGATAATGATCTTGATAATTATAAACGTGCTTTAGAACAGTTAGAGTCCACCATAAGAGAGTATAAGCAAAGAGAAAGTGACTATAGGGATCACATTGTGATTCTAGAAAGAGATGCTAAGGAGAATAACCAATCTATAAAGGTTTTGACTGCTGAACTTGAAATTTTCAAAGCTAACCAAAAGATAGATGAGGAAACTGTTGAAAAATTTGGAAAAGCTTCAAAAGATTTAACCAAAGCAGTTGAAATTGGTCAATATCCTAGGGACAAAACAGGGTTTGGGATTAAAAATATGCATGCTACCATACCACCACCCCCTGCTAACATCCATGCACCTTTTCCTAGAAAAAACCTGTCCTGGACTGGTCTCCCTTGTTTTGAAAAACAGGATGACATCGAGTTTGACTTGAGTGCTTATATACCTAATAATCTTGATACAGCAGAGTCTCTAGTTAAAACTAGTGTTACTAAGGATTTTGAAAAGGAACAGGTTGGTTTAAAACAAATTGATAACCCTATTCGATTTTCAAGAGAAGGAATTTTTGGCAGTAATTCTAGTTCTAAGAGTAGCTTCCCCAAATCTAAGACCAGATCACAGTTCTCTAAGTCCACCATTAAATATGCTGGTATGTACAGGACTGTAAGAGGTAATCAAAGAAATTGAAATGACCAAAAGTCTCACCAATTAGGAGAAGACTTTGTGATTAACACCAAACCCTGCTTCACATGTGGCAGTTTTGAGCACACTTATCAAGAGTGTAAGGCACCAATGGAGATGGTGGCTGCAAATCCTTTAAAGGATATGCAACCTAAAACCATTCTTCTAAATGCAGGGGCAAAATCCTTTTCCCCTGCTAAGTATGTGCCCCTGCCTTGAGAAACAGGGTGACTGATAAATACATTGTTCCTGTACTTAGAAAGGAGAATGATGTTCACACAAAGCCCAGCACCTCTGTGACCATCCCAACACCCTATAATGCATATAGATCTGGCTCTAGACCTTACCAACACATGAATAGAGCCTAAAACAAAAGATGGGTTCCCTCTGCTAAGCACAGGGATTTCCCTGCTAAAACTGGGGTATCCCCTGCTAACAAAGGTCTGCCTTCTAGGAACATGGGAAGATGGGGAAAAGCTGTGAAAGCCTCAGCTCGTTGGGTTTGGGCACCCAAAAGGGGTACTCAATCTAATGGTGTATCTATAGTTTTTGATAATCTATCCTACATTGATACACGAGGTAGATCCAAGTTTGTAATGGCTTGGGTCCCCAAGAAAAACTAATATGTTTTTTCTTTTGCAGGTGACAAAGACGACAAGGGATGATAGAGCATATTGGGATAGTGGATGCTCAAGAAGTATGACTGGACAAAAAGCTTACTTGTCTAACTTTGTGCCCCTGCATGACAATGATGGTGTTTCTTTTGGAGATGGACATGGAACAATAACAGGAAAAGGAACTATTGTCACAAATGGGATGACTTTTGACAATGTCTACTTGGTGAAAGAACTCAAGTACAATCTCTTCAGTGTGTCACATATGACTGATAACAAGAATTTTGTCTTGTTTACTGACACTGAATGCTTGGTGTTAGGAAAGGAGTTTGTCTTGCCATCAGACACTCCTATTGTACTCAGAACACCAAGACAGAAGAATATGTACACAATTGATCTCAAAGACATATCTCTCCAAGACAATGAAACATGTTTCATTGCCAAAGCTTCAGTAGATGAATGTAAGAAATGGCATAGAAGACTTGGTCATCTTAATGTCAAGAACATGAACAAACGAGTAAAGCATAATCTGGTACATGGTCTTCCTTCCAAATCTTTTGCCAATTAACATACTTGTGCTGCCTGTCTGAAAGGGAAGCAACACAGAGCATCTTGCAAATCAAAAACAAGTATGTCCACCACCAAGCCATTGGAATTACTGCATATGGATCTCTTTGGTCCTACTTCTGTGGCAAGCATAATGAAGAAATGGTACTGCCTAGTGATTACTGATGATTTTTCAAGGTTCACATGGACATTCTTTTTATTTGAGAAGAGTGACACAGCTGATGTACTCATTGGGTTCATCAATCAAATTGAACTATCAAAAAGCATGAAGGTAGTCACCATGAGATCAGACAATGGTGGTGAGTTCAGAAATCAGAAACTAGACTCTTTCTGCATAAACAAAGGCATCAAGAGGCAATTCAGCATTGCAAGAACACCTCAACAGAATGGAGTGGCAGAAAGAAGGAATAAGACACTCATTGAAGCTGCAAGAACTATGCTGTCTGATTCCAAACTTCCAGTTATCTTTTGGGCTGAAGCTGTATCTACAAAACAGGGCCTTGGTTGTTAAGGCACACAACAAGACCCCTTATCAGCTGTTCAATGGAAGACCTCCCTTAATTGACTTTTTCAGACCTTTTGGGTGTCATGTGATCATCTTGAACACCATTGACAATCTAGGTAAGTTTAGTGAAAAGGGTGATGATGGATACTTTGTGGGTTATTCATTAAACAGCAAGGGATATAGGGTCTTCAACAAGAAGACAAGCAAAATCACAGAAAATCTTCATGTGAACTTTCTTGAAGACAAACATGAAGATGCTCAAACAGGTCCTGACTGGTTCTTTGATATAGAAGTACTTTCAAAGTCTATGAATTATGTACCTGTTGCTTTGTAGAACACTAACATTTCAGGTACTCAAGAAACAACTGGTGCAGAGAAGTCACCCCTGAGGTACATGACTGTACCCTCATTATTTCCTATTGAAGCTGATGTTCAAGAAGATAATTCTTCTCTAGGAAAAGAACAGCCAATCTCATCCCCTGCTATGACTGAAGGCAGTGGAATGGCTGAAAGCAGTGGAATCCAGGATTCCCTTGCTAGACCAATTGCTTCCTCTTCCACAAAGGATCCTATTGCTAATGATGCTAATGATGCAGAAAGAGAATCCCCACTCATTTCATCATCTACACCCATAACTGATGGTCCTATTATATCCAGCAGTGGAAGCAGAATCATCAAGAGTGGAGGTCCTAGTTACTCAGAGCTTCATTCTGCTCACCAACACCCATCTCTAGGTCATGCTGTATCATTTGGAAGCTCCTTTGAGGACTTCTTTCCTAATCAAAATAGCCCCATCAATTCTGATTTGGAAGAAGATGAAACAGAAGTCATCATGCAACCTACCTATAGAATCAATAAGGATCACCCTATCTCTCAAATCATTGGTAATCCTGAAGCCCCTAGACATACAAGGTATACATCAAAGGAGCACAGCTTCATTGCTAACATCACCATGAAGTTCAATCATGACAACATGCAATGTTGTCTGTTTACTGCATTTCTGTCACAAGAAGAGCCAAAGAAGATTTTTCAGGCTTTAAATGACCCAAGCTGGGTTGAAGCCATGCAAGAGGAGCTCTTAAAGTTTGACATACAAGAGGTTTGGATTCTGGTAGATTGTCCCAAATGGGCAAGGCCTATTGGGACAAAGTGGGTACTCAGGAACAAAAAGGAGGAAAGGGGAATAGTTGTCAGGAACAAAGCAAGACTAGTGGCACAAGGGTATACTCAGGAAGAAGGAATTGATTATGAAGAGGTGTTTGCTCCAGTAGCCAGGATTGAGGCTATCAGATTATTCCTTGCTTATGCTTCATTCATGGACTTCACTGTTTTCCAGATGGATGTGAAAAGTGCCTTCCTATATGGAACCATTGATGAAGAAGTCTATGTTATGCAACCTCCAGGGTTTGAAGACCTAGAACATCCAGACAAAGTATACAAGGTGAAAAAGGCTATGTATGGACTTCACCAAGCTCCCAGAGCCTGGTATGGTACTCTCTCTAAATATATCTTAGACAATGGATTCAGCAGGGGGAAGATTGATCAGACCCTGTTCACCAAGAAACAAAAGGGTGACCTTCTGCTAGTATAAGTCTATGTTGATGACATCATTTTTGGATCCACTAACTCTATGCTTAGCAAAGAGTTCGCCAAATTGATGTAGGATAAATTCCAAATGAGTGCCATGGGAGAACTAAACTTCTTTTTGGGGTTACAAGTTCAGCAGCGGAAAGATGGGATATTCATCTCACAAGACAAATATGTGGCTGAGATTGTGAAGAAGTTTGGCATGTCTGATGGAAAGAAGGTGTCCACTCCAATGGACAAGGATCATCCATGGGGTAAAGATGGTCCTGGAAAGCCTATAGATGTCAGGAACTACAGGTCTATGATTGGGTCTCTTATGTATCTCACTGCTTCAAGACCTGACATCATGTTTGCAGTCTGCTTATGTGCAAGATACCAGGTGTCACCAACAGAGTGTCACTTATTTGCTGGGAAAAGGATTTTTAGGTATCTAAATTGTCATCCCACCTTAGGACTCTGGTATCCAAAGGAGTCACCATTTGAGCTGATAGCCTATTCAGATAGTGATTATGCTGGTGACAACAATGATAGGAAGTCTACAACAGGGGGATGCCAATTTTTGGGAAGCAGGCTTATATCTTGGCAATGTAAGAAGCAGACTATCATGGCAACATCCACAACTGAAGCTGAGTATGTAGCAGCTGCTGCATGCTGTGGTCAAGTTCTTTGGGTGCAAAATCAACTGCTTGATTATGGGTATAACTTTCTTAAAACCAAGATATTCATTGACAACAACAGCACTATTTGCATTATAAAGAACCCTGTTTTTCATAGCAAGACTAAACACATTGAAATTAGACATCACTTTATCAGAGATTGTTTTGAAAAAGGACTGATTGTCCCTGATAAAATTGATACAAAACTTAATGTTTCTGATCTTTTAACAAAAGCTTTTGAAGTAGGGAGGTTTCAGTATCTGGTTGCAGGTATTGGAATGGTTACTCCTTAAAATCTGATGTCTATTTTTGTCATGTATGATCAGGGTTGCTTCACTGCTGTTGTTGTATAACTGTTAGTCCATATTTCCATCACTTTTTATTCCACTGCTTTTTAACACAGATTCCCCTGCTGGGGGTTCATTCCCCTGCTAAGAGAATTTTTCTCTTAAGCTGGGTGTGTTCTTTTTACAAAAGTGGTTCTATGTGGTTCTAGACTAACAATGCAGAGGTTCATATGGTGCATACTATTCTCATTGGTGGATCAGGTATATACTCTATGTTTCAGGGGAGGTTAGGTCACACCTTTAGTACTCAGGGTATTCTTAGGATACTCATATATGATCTTAGATCATATCCACTGGTGAGTGAGGGTTCAGGGTAATGAGGACCTGCTGCAAAGCTTGTCAGAACTTTGAAACCTTGAGGCACTGTAATGAGTGCTTACATTTCTCTATTAAAACAGCTTGCTGTTCAAATACAGATGTGTGGCACACATTGCCAAGACTGACTGACCATAGGTGAGGGACAAGGTAGGGATGGTGACTGGGGTATGTATGTTTTCTTGGGTTAACCTAGTGTAGGGGGACTTATGTATTGACTCTTTGTATTGGGACCACTGCTGAATAGAGGACTCTTGAGTTTCTATGTATCTATCTTGTGTATACAAGTGTGTGCATTAGAGCAGAGCTAGTTAACATTGGTCTCTCCATGACTAGTCCAATACCCCTAGGAAAGTTTCCCCTGCTTTCATCTTTTTATACCCCTGCTTTCACAACATTCCCCTGTTTGACCGTTGACCGACAATACCGTTACCCTGTTCATAGCCGTTGGGCCTGCTTGTACAAATTTTGGTTACGGAATATTTTATTGTTTTTAAAAGATATTTAAGGCGCTTTCTTCGCTGATTGGTAATCTTTTCTTTATTATTTCAAATAAATTACTTTTTTTATCAAGATTTATCTTTGATATTTTTGCAATTTGAAAATTTCGGTCCAATCACAGCTCTTCAATTCGCCTATAAAAACTTAATTCCCTTCACCAGCAGGTCCATCTCTCTCTCTCTCTCGACTTAATCCCACCTACCTCTCATCTTTTATAAACCTTCAAACTATTTTCAAACTTTATCATGACTCTCAAAATTGCTGCCAATCATAACCAAATCGCTTTGTTACATGATGAACCAGCCGAGTTTGCTGATGCTGTGGCCTTTCTAAAGTCCTCGTACTTTAGAGTGGCCCTCCTCATCAATCCTCAAATATATACCTCACACATTCAGCAGTTCTGGTCTAAAGCCATGACCAAAACAGTGAATGGAGAGGTTACAATTCAAAGCACTGTTGATGGTCATCCCAAGGTGATTACACTTGCCTCCATCAGGGAGAATCTTCTCCTTGATGATGAGGATGGGATAACCAACTTTTCTGAGGCTGAAATTTTTGCAGGTCTAGTTAAATTGGGGTACAAACTTTCTAAAAATCAAAAATGTAAGTTGGCTAAAGGCCAGTTTGCCCCTCATTGGAAATATTTGATTCATACAATTATGCAATGTTTGTCACCAAAAACCACTGCTTTTAATGAGGTTGATAGTGAGATAGCTTCTGCCCTGATCTGCTTTGCAACAGGGAGGAAGTATTGTTTTTCTCAAATGATTTTTAAAGGAATGGTTAAAAATGTTTCAAGCAACTCAAAGTTTTGTATGTATCCACGGTTTGTAGAACTTTTGTTGAATATGAGTGATCATGGTCCGATTAAACACAAACATTATTTTTCAGCAACCCAACATACCACCAAACTCTTCACCACACTACTTGCACCATCACCCCTGTTTTCTGGCAAAAACATTCCACTCACTTCAATTATGATGGACCAAATCAGACGGGAAGAAGCCAAGAATCAAACAGCTAAACACCAACCTTCTGATTCCCCTGCCAAGAACCTACCCCCTGCTGATCCACAACAAGAAAGGCGTTCAAAATCCAGGTTTGCCAGGTCTCCCTTGCCTGGTGAATCTTCACAAGCAGCAGAGAGGAGAGTCTCCAAGAGTTTGGAGCAACCTGAGGGTTTGGCTGCCACTACTGTCTCATCCTCAAGGGGTGAGCAGGATAGTGACACCATCAATAAGTCCTCTCCCTCACTCCATGATATCCAAAAAGGGGAGAAATTCCCTTCTAGGATTGAGAGCAGTATGAAACCTTTGACTAATTTGGAATTGACGAACATGTGTATGAGTTTGAAAAGGCAGAATGCACAACTGGTATAAGATGTCAAAAAGCAAGGCCTGGTTATCACTAACTTGGAAACCAGACTTGCTACTCTTGAGGGGAGGAGAAAGCCCAGACTGATTCTATCAACAGATGAGGATGCTTCCAAAGGGGAGGAAGTTCCAAATACAAAAGGGTCTACTGAGTACTATTCATATCCTGGTGGGGTACATGGAAAGATAGCAAGTGCTCAGAAAGGGATGGAGAAAGGAAGTGCTGATAAGGGAAGTGACAAGGGGAGTACAACCAAAGATATTGCTCAAACATTGCTCACCATGGGCAATCAAGAAGAAGCCCCTGCTTCAAAAGTTTCCCCTGCCATTGCTGATCCCACTACTGTAAGTAATTCCCCTGCAAAGAATATTACTCAAACTTTTGTCAGAAAGAACAGAAAGCAACCAACTCAGAAGGGTATTACAATCAAAGAACCTGCATCTAAAGTAACAACAGCACCAGCAGTGGATCCAACAGACAAAGGAAAAGGAATCATGGTGGAACAGCCCAAGAGAAAATACAAGCATCTAACTCCTGAACAGCAAAGGGCTCAAGAAGCACAAGATGCACAAGTAGCACTCAGGCTACAACAAGAGGAGATGGATATGCAGGACCAAAGAATGCAAAAGATGAGGCCCAAAGATATGCTCAAGCAGGTTGAGATTATGCATAGAGAACTAGATGACAGGGTACCTCATGTTGGAGAGTTTCTTGATCAATGGGAGAAGGAGTTGATAAATGCTCCTTTGGAAGACAGATATGAATTGACTTGCCTTGTTTACAAGTATCAAACTGAGTATCTGGAAAGAAGGGCAATTCAAATTCAGAGTGAGAAGTATCTAACTTCAGAGAAAGGGCAACTTGAACATTACAAAGTTCTGCTTAAGAGACATAGGAAGTGGAAGGATGGTGATTCAGAGACATGAGTTTTGAAGCCATAAAAAGAGCAGTCAGACCAGTTCTAAAATTGTATGATGTGGAGGATTGGATGACTATCAACACTCCTGAGGAAGCTGAGTATCTTAGGAGACAAAGTGAAATGCTACAGAAAGCTAGAGAATCTAAGAAAAGAAAAGCTGGAGAAACAACTTTGGAAACTACACAAGCAGGTGCATCATCCCAAGCAGGTGCATCATCACAAGCAGGGGCATCACATCAAGCAGGTGGAAGTTTTCCAGAAGTACTTGAGAAGTCTGTACTTAATGTACAAAGAGCAGCGAAGAGACTCAAGAGAATGGAGAAAGTGGGCACAGTTACTAAAGAGTCTCAAAGGCCTTCAAATGATGAGATTGATAAACAGCTAATTCTGCAGGAAAATGATGATATCTCACCTAGTGAACTTGGAAAGAAGTTTGCTATCATAGAGTATGCTGTTTATGAACACAAAGGGAGGACTTGGTGGAAGCTTACAAGAGCTGACAATACAGCACGGACATTTCTAAGTCTAGATGTCATGTTTCAAATTTTGGATAGTGAAGACTTAGAAGATCTGTGGAAAATATTGAAGAAGACGTTTGCTGCAAAACCTCCTACCATGGATGGTGTGGAGAAGGATTGGGTAATCTGGGAGTGCATGCATAGGATGTATGAGCATGAGTTATTTGATCCTATATTTGATGCAGTGAATAAAGGAGATTTGTTGTATTGGAAGCTGTTTACCAATTCTGGGGTCTATGAGGTAGTGATGGAAGGCGTGAGTGTGTACTTGCTCAATCATAGGTATTATCCCTTCTCTCAGGACACCTTGAAGAAACTGGCACAGGCTAACCTAATTGTAGATGCTAAAAAGACTGTTGCTTATGATCTGGTAAGAATGGTTCATAGTCAGATTTGGCCAGAAAGTTTGTAAGCATCCTCATCAACTAGTATTTATTCAGAAACTTGTCTTTAGGGGAAAGCACAAGTTTAGGGGAGGATTGTTGGGAATAAATCTATGCTTAGTTGTTTCCCCTGCTAGTTGATTATTCGTACCCCTGCTAGAGTAAGTTCCCCCTGCTAAGTAACAAAGGCAGGGGGATTGGTTCCCCTGCTGGAGTCAAAGGCCCTGCTGTCAAAGATAAACATGGAAGAGATTTTTACGCGTTTCAGTTATTATTCCTTAATACTTTCCAAGTTTGTTAGTAGTGATCTTGTACGTGAGTCCTTATGGCTATAAAAAGACTCACTAGGTTAGCATGCAAAGGGTGTATTTCTCATTTGTTTTTCATTATAGTACTTTAAGGTTTTGTAAACCCTAATACCATTTTAGGGTATTCGTATATCTTTGATATATTAAAGTTCAACGTTTCAATCACATTTGTTCTTGTGCTAAACATTATATTCCGCATCTTGTTTAGTTACTTTGCTTTGCAAAGTTTCTCTAGTGTTAGATTGAATTCTTTCTCCCTATCACAACCCTTAAACAAGCTACTAAGGTTTAAGATCTGAATTTGGGATCAACAACCTCAACATATCTTCCAATGTCTGAATGGTTCGCTCCGACTGTCCGTCCGTTTGGGGATGAAAAGCCGTGCTCAGCTTAAGTTGTGTACCCCAAGCTTTCTGCAGACTTTTCCAAAAGCGCGAAGTGAATCGAGGATCTCTGTCTGAGACGATGCTGGATGGTGCAACGTGGAGTCTCATGATCTCTCGTCTGTATGTATCTACGAGTTTACTTACAGGATCTTCCTTGCGGATCGGTAAGAAATGAGATGATTTGGTAAGTCGATCAACGATAACCCAAATTGCATCGTGCTTCCTTTTGGTAGGCGGAAGACCGGTAACAAAATCTATGGTGATTTTGTCCCACTTCCACTCTGGAATATCTAACGGTTGAAGGAGGCCGCCAGATCGCTGGTGCTCGATCTTAACCTACTGGCAGGTAAGACATTTGGAGACGTAAGTGGCCACATCCTGTTTCATACCACTCCACCAAAAGTACTGTTTGATGTCATGGTACATTTTAGTCGAACCAGGATGTATCGAGAATGGGGAGCTATGAGCTTCAGCTAACAAAGCTTCCCGGAGTTCTTGGTCACCAGGAACACAAAGTCTAGTGCCCTGCCATACGATACCATCTGCATCTACTCTGAATTCTGTCTGCTTCTCCAAATTATGTACAATCGCCCAGATTTCTCCGTCATCCTTCTGAGCTTCCTTGATCTTAGATAGCAACTCGGGTTCTACTCTAAGATTAGCCCAATAATCGTGCTGTCCACGTATCATGTGCTCGATGTCTAGTCGCTCCAAGTCTCTTATGATTTCCTCTTCGATTCTAATGCCGTTAATCATTCCGGACTTCCTGCTAAGAGCATCTGCTACTACATTTGCCTTTCCGGGATGATACTGTAGATTAATGTCATAATCCTTCAACAGCTCTTACCATCTCCTTTGCCTCATGTTCAATTCACGCTTAGTGAAGATATACTTCAAGCTCTTGTAGTCCGTGAAATATCACATGATTCTCCATATAAGTAGTGCCTCCATGTCTTCAATGCAAACACGACTGCAGCAAGTTCCAGATCGTGCGTGGGGTAATTTTCTTCATAAGTCTTAAGCTGTCGTGAAGCGTACGCGATCACTTTCCCATGTTGCATGAGAACACAGCCAAGTCCCTTCCCCGACGCATCGCTGTAGATTTGAAATCCACCCGTACCAGATGGTAGAGTAAGAATAGGTGCAGATACTAGCTTCTGCTTCAGGTCTTCAAAGCTCTTCTCTCGATCTTCAGTCCAGACGAATTTCTCCCCTTTCCGCATCAGTTTGGTCAATGGTAGTGCTAGGCGGGAAAAGTTCTCCACGAATCTACGGTAATAGCCAGCTAAGCCTAAGAAACTGCGGACTTCCGTCGCTGATGTCGGCCTTGGCCACTTAGTAATGGCCTCAACCTTCGCTGGATCCATAGTGATTCTTTCTGCTGATACAATGTGACCTAAGAATGCCACCTTGTCTAACCAGAACTCACACTTGGAGAATTTAGCATACAGCTGCTTCTGGCGAAGAATCTGTAATACCGTACAAAGATGGTCTTCGTGTTCCTCCTTGGACTTTGAGAAAATCAGGATGTCATTGATGAAGACAATGACGAACTTGTCCAGAAATTCATGGAAGATTCAGTTCATCAGATCCATGAACACTGCTGGAGCATTTGTCAGGCCAAATGGCATAACTACAAACTCGTAGTGGCCATAGCGGGTACGAAAAGCAGTCTTAGCGATGTCCTGCTCCTTGACCCGTAGCTGATGATAGCCTGACCTAAGATCGATCTTGGAGAAGTGTTTGCCCCCTTGGAGTTGGTCAAACAGATCGTCAATGCGTGGCAGTGGATCCCTATTCCGAATGGTAATCTTGTTGAGCTCGCGATAGTCTATGCAAAGACGCATACTGCCGTCCTTCTTCTTAACAAATAAGACCGGTGCACCCCATGGAGATGCGCTCGGTCGAATGAAACCTCGTTCAAGAAGTTCTTGCAGTTGATCCTTCAGCTCCTTCAGCTCTATGGGAGCCATGCGATAAGGAGCCTTGGAGATTGGTTCAGCTCCTGGAACCAGCTCGATACTGAATTCCACTTCTCGTGCATGTGGTATGCCCGGAAGTTCTGCTGGAAACACATCTTGGAATTCCGACACTATTGGTTGATCCTGAATTGATGGAGATTCAACATCCATGTCGTGAACCGTAGCTAGATAACCCTCGCAGCCATGTGACAGTAGTGCACGCGCTTGCAGGGTGGATATGACTTGTACAGACCGTCCGGGTATGAACCCATTATGAATGTACTCTGGTGCATTGACATCACCGAAGATAACTCGATATGAATGGCAGTCTATGGTAGCATGATACTTGGATAGCCAATCCATGCCTAAAATCATGTCGAAGTCATTCATGTCCAGCGGAAGTGCGTCGACAGGTTAAACCTTATCATCAAATTCTAAGGGAAGACTCTTGTATACATGGGTGATTAATATAGAGTCCCTCAAAGGCGTGGAAATAGTAAGCCTATTTTCTAGTGGCAAGGGAAGCATCCTAATGTTCTTAGCATAAGCAGTAGAAATAACCGAGTGAGTAGCACCCGTATCGAAAAGAACACATGCAGCGCGACCATACATATACAAGATTCCAGTGATGGTACCTGTAGACTTGTTGGCCTGGTCTCGAGATGTCGTGTAGACACGCCCGGCAGTAGGAGGCGGCTTGGTATCAGCATGTCCCGATGTACCCTCCATCTCGCCCTTACGGCAATCCTTCATAATATGGCCAGGAAGACCATACTTGAAGCACGCATCAGTATTACGGCGACATGGTCCTGGGTGCCTACGGTGGCAAGTAGAGCAAAGAGGATGAGTATATCCTCCAGCAGGTGCTCTGGCTGGCTGAGGACCTGATAAAAACATTTCACATAAGACATGATAGTTGGGTACAAAGGACAAAGCGAATAATCGTAGGATTGAATACCAGTGATAGCTGGACGGCTAGGCTGTGAACCTCTCTGGTTCTGGTCCCTACCGTTTCCATGGTTCCTGGTAGAAGTTTGCTAAAGTGTCAGAATATGAGTTATAACATAAAACATAAGGAATGTCGTAAGTATTAGGACCTGTTGTTGTTGGATTGCCCGCCGTTGTTACGGTAATTATCATTACCGCCACGCCTATCCGAAGCAGAACGGTCGTTAGTCTGACCGTTTCCCTTGGGCTGATGAGGCTGCTGCTGAGTAGCCGGCTGAGACCGGTCCCCAGTTTTCTGCCTGGAAGATACAGTTAAAGAGATGAATAATCGACATATGGAAAGTATACGGATTGGTCACCGCTTGAATACGAATGTTTACCTCTTGTCGGGTCTTTCAGCTTCCCCGAACTCATCCCTCTCCTGCAGCATCTCCAGTTTTCGTGCTGCATCGGCCACTTGTGCTACAGTGTTGAGCGTAGCACACACCAGATTGTTTGCGACCGATGTGCGAAGAGCCCATCTGAAGTGATGTGCCTGCTCTTCAGGAGTACCTGCTGCCGCACCAAGGAAACCAGCCAAGCGAAGAAAGCGCTGCATAAAGTCGTTGCTATTCTCCCCAGCTCTCTGACGGATCCCATGGTACTCTCTCTTGAGCTTGTCCTGCTCAGCCTTGGGAAAGAACTGCTCCATCACCCTGTCCTTGAACTGAGCCCAAGTCAAACCAGCAACCCACTCATCACCACCTTCAGATTGCATCAATGCTAACCACCAGTTGAGTACATCGCCTTCGAATCGATAGCATGCCAACCTCGCCTTGTATGCGGGGTCACAGCCCATAGCGTTGAAAATCTTCTCGATGTGAGCCAACCAGCTTTCAGCATCGCTGGGGCTATCTGTCTTCTCAAAAGCTCGAGGGCGGAGCTTGTTGAATCTCTCCAGCCATACTGCTAATGTCACTGGAGGAGGAGGAGGAGGTGGCTGATATTGCTGCTGATTGTTGGCAGCTTGAACTTCAGCCCAGATGTCATTCCTCAGTTGAGGAAGCAAGGCTTGCATGGCAGCCTGAATTGCAACATTGAGCTGCTCCTGTTCGCGTGTGAGAACCATCTGACAGTATAACATAAAACATATGATTAAACAGTTCAAAACATAAAATATAAATACATACATGATAAAAATTTATACTAAAATTTCACGAGAAAAATTTTATGCAAGAAAATTTTGTGTATGAATGCATGATGCAGTTTTATGAAAACTTTTGTATGCTCGAGAGTGAACGCCTCTGGTCAGTTCACCCAAAACAAAGACATTGCGAGGGGACGCCTATGGGTCGGTCCCAAATCTAAAAGTTTCGATAAAACACATGCGACTAAATAGGGCCAGTCATGTACCAACCATTACTTAGTCAAAAACCCTGCAACAATGACATGTATATGTATGCTTAAAAAATGATGAATGCATGAAAACAACTGTTAGTTCTAGGAAGACCGTAGTGACTACCCACTAATCACATGTCATATTTGAGAGCCTACAGGTCGAAGCCTTGGCTCTGATACCATAATTGTAACACCCCATTTTGGAAATAGAAATATCACAGTATTTATGGCTTGTCATCAAAGCATACAAGGTAAAATGTCTAAACATTACTTGACCATGTAAAGGAAAATACCGGAATCAAACATCGGTAGTCCAAACGTAAAGCTCATCACACACAAACATAGTATAATAAAGGAAAAGGACTAAACAATGTCCAAAGCATAAGTATCGAAAGAAAGGAAATGCATAATGTAAAGAAGGCTAGACAGCTTCCAGTCCATATGCACGTACTCTTAGTGTCTACGAGCGTCCCTGAGTACTTGCCGTTTTGGGAACATAGAAAAGGAAAACGGCTGAGCAATACGCTCAGTGCACGGATGTACAATAAAGCATGAATAGAATAAGCACATAACATAATAACAGCGGAAGAAAACTAAGTCCCGAGTAACCTGGTTAAGTCTTAAAAAAACTGGTTTTATAGTTTGAAAGTCTTATGTTTATCTTATAAAAACTGTTTGTCATATTTTACCGTTAGCCAATATAGGTCATGAAAATCCACCGTGCATGAATAATTGGAGGGGTGGCCTCATCATGCAAATTAGAGGGGCTGCCTCTAATTTAATATACTGGTTTATGGGTAGGAGGGATCAGCTCCTTGTGAAGGATGCAAGGCACACACCACATTCACCATGTAATCCTGAATAAAAACATGTAACTAGGATGCACCCATACGCCCCACATGATAAATATAAATAAATGGCCAAAAGCTGAAGAGACGCCACGAGCAATCACTCCGCCGTGGTGAAGTCATAACATCAGTGCCTCTAATGTTATGGTTATGGTACCTCCATAACTAGGTGAAACTGGTCATGCATGTATATGGCTATAGGTAATCATATTTAAACATAAGCAATCAAACTCATAACTTATACTACGGGAAAACAGTTGGCTGCATACGGGGAATCCTAATAAGGAAAGAATGTCCATACTGAAAGGACGAGAATCCGTACCTTATGTCCAGTGAACGAGAAAGACGAACTGCGAGAATCCTACTTCCGAATCACTAGTGCTACATAAATACGTACATGAATAAGTATCTGCTTACTAAATACATAGCTGGTTTTATGTCATGTCTTAGCTTATTTTATATGTTCTTACTATGTTTTACTGTTTAAAGCCTTAAACTGTGTTAAATCTTATATTCTATTCATTCTGATTAAGTATTTCTGATATTTCATGTGTTATTATACTTACTGTGTAATAATAAGTAACTTTCCAAAAATAGCAGGTTTCCTAAAATAGAAAGTTTCCAAAAATAGAAAGTTACCAAAAATAGAAAGTTTCAAAAAATAGAAAGTTTCCAAAAATAGAAAGTTTCCAAAAATAGAAAGTTTCCAAAAATAGAAAGTTTCCAAAAATAGAAAGTTTCCAAAAATAGATTTACTGCTTAAAATAGATAAGTTTCTAAAAATAGAAAGTTTCCATAAATAGATTAGCTGCCTTAATTAAATAAGTTTCCATAAATAGATTAGCTGCCTTAAATAAATAAGTTTCTAAAAATAGCTGATTTCCATAAATAGATTAGCTGCCTTATTTAATTAAGTTTCTAAAAATAGAAAGTTTCTATAATTAGAAATAAGCTGGTTAAATAAGCTAAGTATATAAGCCTAAGTGTTTTTTATGATTATTTTCTAAGTCATATTATATATTGTATAGTTTAATAATTATTTCATGTAATTTAATTAAACTATAGGTTATAATATTTAATTAAAGTATAACATGTTTTTAATTAAATATATTAAATACTTAGGTTAAAATATGTATTATTAAATATAAATAATATAACCTAAGTCATGTTAATCAATTAATTATATCCATGGTTTTTAAAAAATTTAATTAATTATAAGTCTTAATAATATAAATACTTAGGTTAAAATAATTTCATGATTATTAATAATTAAATAACCTAAGTCATGTTATTAAATTAATCACATCTTTATTAATTTAATTTTAACATAAGTTCATAACATAAAAAAAACTAACATAAACCATGAACCGGATCTAAGCTTAAAAACATGAACCGGACATGAATCAACACCGTACCCCGAACCAAATCGGGGTACCCCTTGCTGCCGTGGGACCCACATGCACCAACCAAGACCATATGGTCTTGGTGGTGGCCGGCTAAGCAAACCGAAACCCCCTTGGGGTCGGTTGCAGCCTGCGGCCAAAACAAAACACCCCTTAAAACAACCCTTTGATTTAATTAATCACCAAAACATGTTAGATCTATGATTAATTAATATGTTTTTATAAAAACCTCACATGTTCATAATTAATAAAAAGATTAAATTAAAAGAAAAGGTTTAAAAGGTTTTTACCGAATTCGTGGATCAAGAGAATGAAGGACAAACACGAACAATCAACAAATCTTCAAGATCAAAGATCAAAGAATCACCTTGTATGGTGATTTAAGGGTGGCGGCACAAAGAGAGGAGGAAGAGAGGGTTTTAGGTTTTTCTTGAAATCTTCTGTAAAGTGATTTTGAGTAGTAAAAATTAATTAACCCCCTTTAGTAAAAATTGACAATGGGCTTGGCCCATTGTCCTTGTTTGGCCGCGGGTAGGGACCCCCACATGGGGTTCCCGTACCTTGTTCCGTGTCTCGTTGTTTAGTTACTCGTTTGTGTTTATTTATGTTCGTGTTTTAAATGTTCTTGTTACGTAAATACCGTGATCTAATATATATAATTACGCTCGTAATAAATATATATACGTAATTAATAATAGCTCGTGTTTTAATTACGTTCATGATTTCATGATCGCATGTTCGTGATTAATTATCGTTAAATAATTATTACGTGATTGTTCATATAAAATACTTATCGTGTTCTAACACGTACGTAATACGTAAACTCCTAACACGTGATCGTAATCATGCTATATTAGAAAAGTTTCAACTAGTACGTACGATACTAAGGGTACTATGCATGGTAAAAGCATGCGGGTTTTACAAGATTTCTATGTTTTATGTGATTTTATCTCTTGTGTAAAACCCTGGTCCTTGCACTATAAAAGGAACCAAAGGTGGTTTTATTCATTAACATATACACAATGTAAACCTAAATGTCAGTGTGTGTTCTAGGCGTCTGGCCCTTGTAAAGACGCCTAGGTTATGTGTTTACTTTTTATGTTCAATGAAATGATCAAAGCTTTGTTCTTAACATCTTGTTATAGCATGTTTTATTCTATTCCGCCTTGATTCAACCAAGTCAGTATTACATGTTCCTAACAGTCTAAAGATCTCAGAATCTTAGGATTCCACAAATTGGTATCAGAGCCTCGTGGCTCTCGATGCTAGGATCTAACAAGGTGTTCGTATCGTAAAATAATAAAGAAATATGTATAGGATTTTCTGGATGGTTTTGTGTGCACGACAGTATTCAGAAGGGCATAACTTTTTCGTTAACCGTTGGATCATTGTGAAAATTTTTCTGGGAGTTCTTGGCACATGTGTCTAGGATCTCACCGGCGGGACTGTCTAGATTAGTCTCCAAGAAAAAGTTATAGGCAGTCGAAGTTGGCCGTAGAGGAGTGTTTTAAATTTTCTGTTTTGCCGTAAATCTTAAACTAGGGTTTTCTACAAACCCTATGACGATTTTGAATAGAAAAAGATAGTGTGTTGTTCTTGATCATATTGTACTAGCTTTGGTGAGTGGATTTGTGAATTCATGATGAACCCTAGTATGGTGTGATCGATCTATGTTCTTGCTGTTGTAACGATTCTTATTATAAGTTTTTCTCAAACCCTAGATCTGTTTAGAATTGCAGCAAGTTAATGGTTCATGGATGTGTTCGTATGGTGTTTTATGGACAACATGTCATGTACATACAGTAGATGTTCATCATGTGAGGATTATACTGGTGGTTTATCACGAGAAGTCGAGAAGTGGCATATTTGTGGTTCTTGGATGTTGGTACTGTTATTTGTTGTTTGTTGGATATAAGCTTAATTGTGACTAAGTGCAATAGTTGAAGGGACTAAAATGGAGAAAGTTTAGAAGATGTAGATTAAAGTGGAAAACCAGCTGTCAAGGCTATATAAATACTTTAGCTATAGTTTATTATTAATTCTGTTACGTTTCTTGTGTGTGTAAATCGATGATCTAGTTTCTCTTGTTATTGATCTCTGTTGATCAAGTTTGTTATTTCCATATTTCTTGTGTAAAGATTCTGGCTATCTTAGCATATTATTGATATACTCCAAAAGTGAGTCAATGGAGGTTGGTTGGGTTCATTGATATCGTTGTGTTCTTGTTCTTTAGATTGTTTTCATAAGTTTTTACATGGTATCAGAGCCTGGTTGCTCTGAATCGTGATTTAAATTGTTTTTTCAAAAATTAGTGTTTTAAAAAATTGGGGGTTTTGATCTATATGTGTAGATCTTGATCTGGTTTGGGTTAATCAACGTTTATCTTGGTTAATTCGGTCTTCATGAAAGATTAATTGGATTTTTGAAACATTAGGGTTTCCAATTAATTTGGGGGTTTTCTTTTAAAATCGATTCTGATCTAATTGGTAACTTGTGGGGTTGTTTTCTGGGTCTAATTTGTTGTTTTGATTGTTTAAATTAAAAAAACCCTAAATTTAGAAATTTGGGTTTTCAATCTTGGTAAGGTGTTGTTGGTTATTGTTATTGTTTGTTGTTTTAACGTGCAGGTATTGTTGTTTCCGATGCGTTGGTAAAATAGATCTTCTTGATCTATTGGTTTTTTTTGGTTTGGTTGGGTTCTCTGGATTGTCTTGATCCAGAGTTCTTGCTTGGTTTGCTGCGCGTGCTACGTAACACCATTCACACCTTCTTTAGTTTTTTGTTTTTGTTGATTAGTGGGGTTTAGGTGTTGAAGGGATTCGATAGCTTGTGGTGTTGATTGATTCGAGGCTTTGTGTTAGCTATTTGTTATTTGTAGAGGAGGTACAAGGTGGTTGTGTTTCTTTCTACTTTTATTGTTTTTTGTGGTTTTTTAGACCATAATCAGGTCTCTGCTCTTGACCTGCCACCATTTTAGTGGTTTGGAAGCCTGAGAACTATCTTTTAGCTTGGTTGTGTGTTCTTGTTGTTATTTTTTGTTAGCTTCTTGTCTTTGTTTGTATGGCTGGTCCTGGTTCACCCAAGGGTGATGCTCCACCCAAGGGTGATGCTCCACCCAAGGGTGAAGCTCCACCCAAGGGTGAAGGAGTTAAAAATGATGATGTTAAATTTGATGTTTATGACCCTCTTTACTTGCACCCTCAAGATATTAGGTCTCAGTTAATTTCCTTCAAACTTGAAGGGACTAAGAACTATAAGTTTTGGTCTACTTCTATACAACTTGCTTTACAAACCAGAAATAAACTTGGGTTTATAAATGGTAAATGTGTTAAAGACACTAATGATGGTCCTGCTAGGGATCAACGTGATAGATGTAATGTTGTTGTTCTTTCTTGGTTACTTGGTTGTGTTTCACCAGATTTATATAAGGGTCAGATTTTTTATAAATATGCCCAAGATGTTTGGGATGAGTTAGAAGAAACATATAATAAACAAGATGGTTCTGTTATATATAATCTTCATCATAAGATTTACACTTTAACTTAATCTGGTATGTCTTTGTCTGAATATTATCATGAATGTAATTCTTTGCGGAGACAATTTGATGCTCTTGTTGATTTGCCTGATTGTACTTGTGATGGGTCTGAAGAGCTTAAGGATCACAATCAACTTCTTAGGTTGATGCAGTTCCTTATGGGTCTTGATGATGATTTTAGTGTAGTTAGAAGTCAGATTTTGACATCAGACCCTATTCCTGATGTAAAATCTGCTTTTGCTACTCTATCTAGAGATGAGTCTAAAAGAACTAGTAAATCTAGTAAATCTGGTCCATCAGCTTTTGCTGCTAGGTTTGGGAATAACAGAAATAATAATACTGGTTGGAATTCTAATGGGAATAATAATAATAGTAATAATTCTGGTGGTGCTAATAATAATAATGGTAACAACTGGAATAACGCAGTTAATAATAATCCTAGAAGAAATATGAGAAATGGTAATCTTGTTTGCAAACATTGTAACATGACAGGACATACTATTGAAAGATGTTTTGAGTTATTTGGGTATCCTGCTCGTTTCAAAAGAAATAATGTTGCTAATGTGCAAGGTTTTGATGTGAAAAAGGGTGATCAAAGTAAGAGTAGTTCTCATACTCTTACTCAAGATCAATATGAGAGATTAATGTCTTTGTTAAGTGCTACAGGTAATGCTAGTCAGGCTTCTGCTAGTGTTGCAGGTATTTTTAAGATAAATCATTGCAAAATTAGTTTCATTTCTTATAGATTTTTTAATTTTAATATTAGTACATATAGTACTTATATTGGTTGGATTGTGGATTCTGGATCTAGTCAACATATCACTTTTTCTGAAAAGTTTCTTTTTGACATTTTGGATGTGTCACAGTTAAATATAACTGTAGCACATCCTAATGGAACTGTAGAACATGTTAAAAAACTTTGAAGTTATAAAATTAATAATAACTTGGTTGCTAAAGATGTGTTGGTAGTTCCAGGATACAATGTTAGTCTATTTCTGTGCATAAATTATCGAAAGAGAACTCTATTTTAGTCACATTTAATGATTCACAGTGTTTAATTCAGGATTCAACTCAAAAGTTCCTGATGGGGACTGGTAGTAAAAAATATGGTCCTTATTTTCTTGATGAAGGTAAGAGTGTTTAAAATAGTAAGGTTAGGATTTGTAATGTGTCTAGTTCTATATGGCATAATAGACTTGGTCATCCTGGTGACCAAGTTCTTGTGATTTTAAAAGACAAACTTGATGGTATAAAAGATATATACTCTGGTCCTTGTGAAGTTTGTCATAAGGCTAAACAAGTCAGAGAATCATTTAGTTTAAGTGAACATAAAAGTAAAAGTGTTGGTGAACTTGTTCATTTAGATGTGTGGGATCCTTATAGGGTTGTTAGTAAGGAAGGGTATAGGTATTTTCTTACTGTTGTTGATGATTTTTCTAGAGTTGTATGGGTTTTTTGATGAAAAATAAATCTGAAGTTTTTGATAATGTGAAAGAGTTTACTGAACTAATTAAAACTTAGTTTGATAAACATGTAAAAGTTTTTAGAAGTAATAATGGGATTGAGTTTGTAAATAAAAGATTTGAAAGTTTTGTTAAAGAAAAAGGGATTTTTCATCAAACGACTTGTGCCTATACACCTCAACAGAATGGAATAGCTGAAAGAAAACACATACATTTGCTTAATACTGCTAGATCCCTCATGTTTCAAGGGGGTTACCTTCGAACATGTGGACTGAGTCTATTCTAACGGCTACTTATTTGATTAACAGGTTACCATCTTCTGTGTTATCTGGTAGAAGTCCTTATGAGCTTGTGTATAATCTAAAACCTAAGTTCCTCCATTTAAGGGGGTTTGGCTGTTTGTGTTTTGCTAACATTTTAAATGAATCTGATAAGTTTGGCTCCAGATTTGATAAGTGTGTTTTGGTTGGTTATGCTTTTGACAAGAAATGTTGGGAATCTAAACTTGTTAGATTCCCTGATCATTGATTTAAACATAATTAGGCTGTTAGATAGTCCCTTGCCTGTGCCTAGGAGGCAGGCAAGTTTCGCAAGACTCACAGAGATCCAAGTCTCTGTGAGCAACCTCAGAGGAGTCCATGTCAGAGACATTGTCAGGGAAGTCGAAGAATTACCTGAAGACATACTCATTGGCTGTGATGGATAACAGCCAAGATGTATCAGGGACTCTGAGGGGTTGATAGTTAACAGGGGTGGCAATACCCTGATAACTCTCAGCATACTTTGGACATGCCATTTGTGTGTTCGAGACTATGAAGAAAAAGGAAACTGTTTTGACAACTCTTTCCTTAAAGCATAATAGAAGACTACCAAGAATAGAAGAACATCATGTGACTGATGTGGGAACTTGTAAAAGCTTGTATAGTCACCATCAAGTACTATTTAGGTCAATCTCGTAACACTATAAATAGGATGTGTATCCATGCATTAAGGTTTAACACTTTGAGATATTAAGAACATTATTGCATATAACTTAGTGAATCAAACAGCTACGACTGTATTCATAAGTTAAGGTTTATTGTTGTTCAAAGTGTGCACAACACATTGTCATCAAACTGTGTTATCCATAACAATTGTAATTCTTTATTATACAATAATAAGATTACGTTTGAAAAGTAATACCTTGTGTTGATTAAGTTAAATTTAGGGTTTCTTGCATTGATTAGGGACTTTCATTTGGTATCAGAGCGGTGTTTGATATTAAAACCTTCAAGAAACATCGTTCTCAGTTTTATAATCAAGATCCACCATGCCAGAAACTTCTAACCCACCACAATCACCTTCCACAAACCCATCTTCACCAAGACTTAACCCTCCTGCCAATGACGATGATCTACCCCAACTTCTTGACTCAAGAGGTGGATCACACGTCACAAGTGTACCAGTCTTTGATGAAGAAGATTTTGCCAGTTGGAAGAGTCAATTTCTTGTATATCTTGATGGGCTTGAACCTTTTCTTTTAGAAATTTTAGAAAATGGTCCATATATTCCCATGGCGCTTACATCCACTGAAGAAAACCCTCTTCCCAAACCTCTCAAACAATGGACTCCAGCTGATAGGAAATTGGCAAACCAAGATAAACGTCTCAAAAGCATCATAATATCCTGCCTTCCCAAGCATATCATGAAGTCTGTCATTCAGTGTCCCACAGCTAAACAAATGTGGACAGACCTCATTCTTGGCCATGAAGGACCCTCTGAAACAAGAGAGACAAAGATTCAGGTACTCAGACTTCAGTTTAATGCCTTTAAGTCACTTGAAGGTGAAAAGGTTCAGCAAACCTATACTAGGCTGAAGATTCTTCTAAATGACCTAGCTATGAATGATGTCACTATTGGTCAAGCTGAGATCAATGCTACTTTTGTCAACAGCCTTCCAAGAAAGTGGCTGAGCATGAATCAGACTCAGAGAGCTAACAACTCAATCAAAAATGATACCCTTGCTCAGCTCTATGGTAAGTACAATTATGAAGAAGGGCTGATCGATACTATTTACAAGTCAGAGACTGAAAGATTTGTAGTCCAAGGAGCATCTTCCAAAGCATTGATCTCTGCAACTCATCCTCATGACAGCGATTCTGATGTTGAAGAAGATACCCGTAGCAGCCAAGAGTTCTTGACAGACCTCAATGCCGAGTTCCATGAAAGAGCCTTGCTAGCCAACCAAAGGAGATACTTCAAAAGATCATGAAGAGTAGGATCAGCTAGTAAACCAAATGACAGGTCAAAAGAAACTTGTTTTGCCTGTGTAAAGCTTGGACATTATCAAAAAGACTGTCCTTCCACCAAGACATCCTCACCCTCTTATCCATCATCTTCATCCAAACCATACAAGTTCAAACAACATAACAACTCATCTCAATCCAATTCTTCAGACATTGAGAAGAAAGATTACAAAAATAAGTACAAGGCACTTAAGGCTGAGTTAGAACAAATGAACTTGAAGAATGAAGCTCTGTCCAAAAAGAAGGGTGGTGAGAAAAAGACAGAGAAAGGGTTGGTTGCTGAAACTTATGATTGGAATGATGAGCCACTGACTTCAGATGAAGAAGACACCACCAGAGTCAGGGCTTTTATGGCGATAGCTGAGGATGAACCAGCTGTTGGAAAAGGTGATGCAAGATCAGGACAATGGGTTGACATCACAATGAGAAAGGTACACAGGCTTTTATCCATGTCTGATAGTGATGAACGTAAGCATGTCCTTGATTACACCATTGTTGATTTACACTTTGTTGAGGAACAAAGAAAGAACCTACTTGATAAGTTTCACTCTGTTAAATCTGAAATGCTAAATGCTAAGGCTGAATGTGAAACTCTCAGGCGGGTTAATTTAGAGAAAATATCCCTGCAAAATGAAGTAGCTAGATTAACCCTGAAAAACATTGCTTTAAATGATCAAGTCTCTGAATTGAACAAGGTTATTGAAAAATGGCTGTGTGCTAGGTTTACTATTGATCAATTGCTTAGGGATGAAGTGCCTGCTGACTTAAAAAGGGATATATCTGCTAAGAAAAATAAGCTGAGAATTCTCACCAAACCCAAAGACATTGTCTTTAAATCTACAGAGACTATTCATATGTCAGATACCACTTTGACAAATGACCCTGTCTCTGAAGATGTGGCTGAGCTACCACCCTTGCCCAAACTCTCTGGAGTTGAACCCAGCAGTTCTTCTAGATCTGCTAAGGATGAACTTAGGACAGATATTGAGAATCCTCCAGCTAAAGTTTTTCATGTTCCTGCTAAACAAACTGGCAAACAAGTAGCTTTTAAGCATGTTACTACTAAAGCTGTGAATAAGGTTGAACCTACCACTGAAGATCGCCTGCTGTCTCTTATGAAAGAAGTAGAACTCTTGACACAACACATTAAGCCTTCCGCTGAATGCTCTACTTCTCATGAACCTAAGTCAGTCCTAGGTGAACCCAAAGGGGAAAGGTTAATCAAACCTTATTGCAATGTATGTAAAAATTCTCACCATTCGACCTTAGATCATGACAGACACATGGCAGCTAAAAGAGCTCAGACACCCTCTAGGGACAGACCACAGAGTTCCAAAAGACAACGGGAAATTAAAAACCTTATCCTCCCTGTAAATTCTGTGGGTTCACAGACCATCACTCAGACGAGTGTGGTGACTTCACTGGGTGTGATATCTGTGGGAGTTATAACCATGAAACAATGAACTGTCCATCCCAACGCCAAAAGTTTTTCAGGAACACAAGAGTTGCTAATAAGCAATTCAGGGAACCCACTGGAAAGTGGGTTCACCATAGGAACTAATCTGTTTCTATGTATCTGTGCAGAAATATCTCAAGGAATCGGTATGGTATCTAGATAGTGGCTGTTCTAGACACATGACAGGGATTCAACAATACCTGCACAGAGACTCAAAGGAGCCAGGTCCTAAAGTGGTGTTTGGAGATAACTCTTCAGGTGACACAGAAGGATATGGCTCAGTGAACTGCAATGGGATTACATTTACCAGGGTTGCATATGTGAATGGTCTTAAACATAATCTTATTAGCATCAGCCAATTGTGTGATGCTGACTATAAGGTTTTGTTTACTAAGACTCAGGGAACCATATTCAACAAAAACAATGATGTTGTGCTGATTGCACCTAGAAGGAGAGATGTTTATGTCATCAACATGGCCGTGTGCTCTGAAGACAGCTCAAATTGTTTTCTTGCTAAAGCCTCTGAAAGTGTCAATTGGCTGTGGCACAAAAGACTGTCTCATCTCAACTTCAAGAACATCAATAAGATAGCCACTCAAAACATGGT
Organism: Glebionis coronaria; assembly: GCA_025667525.1. Taxonomy (NCBI): domain Eukaryota; kingdom Viridiplantae; phylum Streptophyta; class Magnoliopsida; order Asterales; family Asteraceae; genus Glebionis; species Glebionis coronaria. The sequence goes on along the minus strand of CM046879.1, from coordinate 461,110,584 downwards.
TGATGGTCTACCTTCAATAATGTTTTCCAAAGACAAAACTTGTTCTGCCTGTGTCAAAGGAAAGCATCACAGGTCTTCATTCAAGACTAGGCAATCATTCTCTATTGACAAGTGCTTACATCTCCTTCACATGGATTTGTTTGGGCCTGTCAAACCTCAGACCATTAATCACAACAAATACACCTTGGTCATAGTTGATGAATTTTCAAGATACACATGGGTGTTCTTCCTCAGAAGGAAAAGTGAAGCAACTGAAACCATCATGTCCTTCATCAGACAGGTTGAAAATATGAATGATGTTAGAGTCAAAGCTCTAAGAAGTGATAATGGTACTGAATTCAAGAATCATCAACTTGAATCTTTTTGTGATAAAAAAGGGATTTCACATAACTTCTCTTCAGCTGGCACCCCTGAACAAAATGGTGTGGCTGAAAGAAGAAACAGGACTTTGATTGAAGCAGCAAGAACCATGTTAAATGGTGCAGCCTTACCATGTTGGCCTTTAAACTTGGACTCTAATGACTTGTGGCTCGGGATTTCTTTTGAACTCGTCTTTTAATTCTTCGATAAATAAGACTCGAGTTCCTCGGCTTTAAGTAAACTTCCGTCTTTTGACTTTTTGTTCGATAAATCTTTAGAATTGGTCTTGGACTTCCGTTCTTTTTGCACTCTTGACTTCTTGACTTCGTCTTTTCATCTTTTTCTTCAATAAAAGACCATAAATGCCCGTGAATTCCCGTGTTTTCTCCATTTTTCACCTTTTCGTCCTAAATCACAACAAAAACACAAACCACGCATAATTCCGACATAAAAGACATAAAATACACGTTTTGGTCCGGTTATTATTGTAATTAAGTGGTAGAAAAGATGTGTGTTTTCACACATATCAAATCCCCTACACTTGACCATTGCAATGTCCTCATGCAATGCATTAGTTACAAAGCACATTTACATTTTCATCATAATTAATCCATGTTGGCCTTTATTAAAGAGATAGAAAATTATAAACATTAAAAGTAAATAAATCAAAAAGCATACCTTGGGTTTTGGAAATGTCATGAATAATCATCATCCTCAAGTTTTCACTTTCTCCAAACTAAGCTTAAAAACGAGATCATTGTTATTATAAGTTAGTAAACTATCACGAACTCATGTGGGCCAATTACTCACTTAGACTCCCTTATTCCTAGGTGTATCTCTTATATTTTATTATTGTCTTGAATGATCACGAGGATGCATTTTTGACTTATTTTGATAGTTATTTAGTCTGAAAATAAAGTGAACGATTTAATCAATAGTTAGCTAAAGGACAAAATCTTTTAAAACTGCTTCTCGGGACCTCATAAAGTTCATATCTTGGCATAACTCGCTTCGCGATTTGAGACCTTTCTCGGACCGATATTTGGCAGCGACTTCATACTTCAAACCTTGAGAGACGTTCATGAAATTATGGTCTTCTCTTTATATAGGAATTTCTTCACTTGAAGTTTTGAGAGATTCATACTTGGACCACGACTTCTTCATTTTTCTCCAATCTTTATTTTGGATTTTGATATACAACGATCCGCCTCCTTTTATGACTTGGATCTATTTATCCTCATACCTTGTTAGGGTCTTTTTGGATACACTTCTCCATGACTTTTGGGGAGTATTTGCTTTTCGTCGTGTGTCTCGATCCTTCATATTGATTTTCGATAAATGATTCTTCACATCACTTGGATCTTTAGCAACAAAATATAGCCCTCATGCCTTGTTAGGGCCTTTTCGGACTCGCCAACCTTCGTATCCCGCTTCAATAAGTTATGCCTTGGCTATGAACTCTAATCCATACCGAGCAACTTTTAAACGATCTTGGGCTAGAAGCTAAGTAACTTTTCAAATCGTACAACCTTATTTATTAGCAGATAAATTTATTAGCAAGCGATGGGAGAATAGGCTCATAATTAACTCACATAAATTCACTAAAGAATACCAGACTTATAATTGGCTCTATTATCTCTCGTTCTCCACAGTTTAAAATCTCAAGGAATGAGACTCGTGGATGCTTAGCCTATTAAATCAAAGTTTTGGGTTTTCGAGTCGCCTATAGGATCTTGCAAATTCTTAGACTTTTTCAAGTTTCAAAATCGCATTTTAAAGTTCCCTTGATAAACGACTCTCTAGGATCAATTATAGGAACTTGCGAAAAGTTCTTGTTCTTAACCCGTGAGAGTTAAGACTTTCGCGTTTTATAGCTCCCTATATAAAAGCCTAGCAAAACTTGACTTAAACACGTTAAGGATACTAGCTAGAGTAACTTAGAAAAGTAAACTCGGGTTGAGTCAAAAGATTCACAACGTTTGAAAATTAAAACCACTTTATTAAGATTTATTCTAGCAAAGAAAGAAAAATAACTATACAAAGGAAAAACTAATAGGCCAAAATAGATCAAAATTTTTGAAAAATGTCGAAAAATTGATTTTTCGGTTAAAATGAGGACAAATACAAGGAAAAGACCACTTAACTTCGATAGAAGTCCCCCCTACACTTAAGATAAACATTGTCCTCAATGTTTAAGCATGTGGGAGTAAACTCCCCTACACTTAGGACATTGTGCACTTTGTTTAAATCTCGCTAAGGGAAAGGACAACTAAAGAGATTCCTATTTTAATATTGACAAAATATAAAATAGTGAATCAAAAAGAGTTTAGGATAGAACCGGGATAATGGAGCACGAAATCACGGGTCGTCAAGAATCATCAAGAGTGGATCATTGAAGCTCGAATCCCTGATTAGTAGAAGAGAGGAGAGAGCAAACACCAACGGGTCTCCCCTACACTTATGATAAAGAAAGCGAAAAGATAGATGCATGGGTTGCCTCCCAAGAAGCGCTTGATTTTTGTTAACCGAGTCATTAGCCTGACTCGACCTTGATCATCAACGGAAAAAGCATGAAACATTTCCACTAGGATCAAAGACATAGTTTTCGTCCATCAAATAGCACAAGCTTAAGGCGAACAAGGCAAGCCAGAGAAGAGTAGGCAAGGTTCCCTTAAGCAGTGATGGAGCACGGTGGAAGCAAGGGTGAAGTGGTGCAAGCAGATTTCCATAAGTTCCAAAGATATTTCCTTTTATTTCATCAGATGGATACTGAGATGGCTTAAAGATTGCAATACCTGGGTCGAACACCTTTTCCTTTAAGGGAAACTAGCACTCAGGCTCAACCGAATGGGAAGAAGATCCGCGAAGAAGCACAACCTCGTCCTCAGAAGGGGGACAAAGAGGTGTTAACTCATACGTGTTGCGGATTTCGGTGTCGACCGGTTTCTTCTCCTTAGAAAGAATGTGCTTCAAATCCAAAGTAGGATCAAGACGATAATCTTCAAAGTCATAAGGAGGAGCATCACTCTCATGAGGGAAGTAAGTGTTGAGAAATTCAGAGAAGTCTTCCTCAAATGAGTAATCGTCCAAAGTAGGATCGAGTGATGGCGGAGGATCTTCATCATGTGAAGAATCGCTCGAAAGAGTATCGGCCTCATCAAAATCATCGAAAGTGGTCATCTCGGGATACTCAGAAGTACAATCATCAAAATCATCCGAATCTGAGCTAGAATCATCATCATCATAAGCATCAAAGACCGGTGGAGAATCATAAATGGGAGAAGCGTCCAAAGTAGAGCGAGAATCATCCACATCATCTTGAAAAAGTGGATTATCGATGCAAGAGTCGAATAGAGGATTGTCGTAGACGGTAAAGTCATCGAGCACATTAATCATATTCACTGATTCTCGGCCTCCAAAGGTTGTACTTGTAAGCTTTCCTATTTTGAAAACTTGTGCATCATCCCCGACTCTTAAGATTAACTCACCTTCAGCCACATCCACTAAAGCTCGTCCGGTTCTCAAGAATGGCCGACCAAGTATTAAAGGAATACGAGGGTCTATTTCATAATCAACGACGACAAAATCGACTGGGAAAGTAAATGTGCCAACTTTAATGAACACGTCTTCGGCTATACCAACGGGGTAAGCGAGAGTGCGATTTACAAGTTCAAGAGTCATCTTTGTTGGAGTGAGGTCGGGTAATGATAGTGTTTTCCAAACACTCAAAGGCATCAAATTAATACTATCCCCGAGATCAGCAAGGGCAGTGAATTCTTTAGTTTTGTTGAACACGCAAGGCAACACAAAACGACCGGGATCTCCAAGCTTTTCCGGCAGTTCTTTAAGAATAAATGCAGAGCAGTTTTCATTTAAGCGTGTGTTGGCGAGTTCAATCAGCTTCTCCTTCTTGTTAAGCAATTCCCTAAATGCTTTAACAAATTTGGGCATGTGGACAAGTGCTTCAAGAAAGCTAATGTTGAAGTTCATCTGAGAGATCATCTTCACATAGCGTGTCACGTCGGAGTCCTCCTTGGTTAGCATTTTGGTCTTGCCTAAACGAGAGGGATAAGGGATATTGGGTTTGGGTGGTGAAGGTGCAGGTGTAGGTAAAGGTTGAGATGTTGAAGGGTCATTCGTGGGAACTTCATCACGTCGAGGCGGAGACGGTAATGGTGCACTAATACTAGGTGTAGGAGGAGTAGGGACACATGGTGGTGGAGGAGGTGTAGATGATGGGGGTGGGGTTGGTGGTCCTATGATGGTAACTCCACTACGAGTAGTAATAGCACTCACATTAGCTCGCGGATTAGTGACGGTGTTTGAAGGTAGAGAACTTGAAGTAGAAGGTTGAGTAGAGGGCAAGAAACTAGCCAACATATTCTATAATTCATTCGTTTGAGTGCTGAAGGAGGATTGAATATTATCGCGAACTTCAGATCTTATCTCATTTCCTTGCTTCGTGATATCTCCTTTCAAATTTATTATTTGGCTCTGTAGATTCTTGATTTGCTCACCTTGAGTTCTCATGATGGCTTCAACATCGGAGTTAATGGGTGGGTTTTGTTGGGCGGGTGGGTTATAAGGGTTAGAAGCACGAGGTGGGATTTGGTTGCTTCTATTGTAGTTGTTGGCGGGGTTTTGGTTTTGAGGAGAAAAACCGGGTGAAAGGTAATTGTTGGACCGGTAGCTCAGCAAATTTCTATCCCCTTGAGGTCGAGCTTGGTAATTTTCTGGTGAATAATTACCATAAGCTGCATACACATTTTCCGGATTTCCTTGTGTGGAAGGACAATCGGTGTATGAGTGAGGACCGCCGCATGTTTCACAAGGAGCAGCAACAGCTTTAACTTGTTGTTGTTGTTGGTTTGAAGCCAAGAGTTGCATACTTCTGCTCATTTCAGTCAGCACACGGGTGAGTTCGGTCATATCAGGGTTTGCTGAGGTGGAGGAAACATTGACTCTCGGATTGTTCCTTGAAGAAGCAGAGGAATCCCAGTTTTTGTGGTGAGTAGTCATGTTTTCAATAAGCTCTCTACACTCCTCGGGTCTCCTTTTCATGAATGTGCCACCGGCGGCTGCATTGATCGTATCACGATCTCGAAAAGTCAAACCGTTGTAGAAAGTATCAATTAAGGTCACAGGTAGCATGTTGTGGTTTGGACATCTATCGATCAAGACATTATATCTCTCCCAAGCATCAAAAAGAGACTCATCGGGATCTTGCATGAAACCGCTGATTTGATTTCGAAGGCTCGTGACCATGGATGGTGGAAAGTAGCGCGATAAAAAGCGTTGAGTCATGTCATCCCAAGTGTGAATGGAATTCTTTGGGAGACGATCAAACCATTTCTCGGCATGATGTAATAAAGTATGTGGAAAGAGTTGTAGGCGAAGTTCATCCATTGTGGCACCAGCCAACTTCATGCTTTGGGTGATTGTAATGAACTTGTCGAGGTGTTTGTTGGCATCATCATCAGGCAATCAACGGAATGGGTTAGTTTGCACTTGCTGAATCATGTGGTGCTTCAACGAAAACTCAGGAGCGTTGATTTGCATCGGCGCAATCGGTCCTCCTCGTCCAAACATGGTAGGTTGACAAAGTTCCTCCATAGTTCGAAGATCGGGCTGTGGAAGAACATTGTTGTTATTATTAGGGTGCGGTGGATTATTGTTGTTTACACCTGACATAGCTAAATCTTCTTGAGTCTCGGGCTCTTGATAATTAGAAGATCTAGTACGCATACACCTGAAAATGCAAAAGAAAACGAAACCAAACACAAAGACAATATATATACACAATAGAGATAAAATCTTTTTGGATTTTTGAAAATTTTTAATTTTTATGTATTTTTATCAATTTTTAATTTTTATGGTTTTTTGAATTTTTTAAGCAAGAAAAATAACGCTCACAAGTGAACGGATCCCAAAAAGCAACACGTCTTTCACAGAAAACCATTAATCTTTACGAAAAGAGCCGACAGCGGTGCCATTTGATACAAGGCTTTTGGCCCGTATAAAAATTAGTTCGTTTAAGTATGTCTCTTCGAATTGAAAAAGGAGATTAGTGTGCGACTCGGTCGTTCTTTGGTGAAACAAAAGTGTGTCGTTGTAGTATATTAAAATAAAAGTGCAAAAACAATTAAAGTAAATGTGCGTTAAAGTAAATCTAAATCTAATTTAAAATAAATGGTGCAAGTATTTAAAATGAGGCTAAAATTAAAGGGCACTAAATATAAATAATGCAAACTTAAAACTAACTAAGGCAAACTTAAAACTAACTAAGGCAAACTTAAAACGCAACTAAAACTAAATCTTAAACTAAGGCAAAGCTAAAATAATTCTAAGGCAAATAAACTTAAAGTGCAACTAAGTAAAAAGGCGGGAAAAATAAAGCTCGAAATTAAAAGCAGAAAGTTAAAATAAAACTGAAAATACAGAACCTGAAAATTACCTCTATTCGGAATATATTCCTATGCGGAATAAATTCCTCAATGCGGAATATGATCCCTACTCGGAATACCTGGCTATTCGGAATAAAGTCCCCTATGCGGAATGCTGTCACCTTTCCGGATAAAGTCCCTATGCGGAATACCAGTCTACTCGGAATAATAGCCTTACCCGGAGAATCTTGCTCTATTCGGAATAGTCAGCCTATGCGGAATAAATCCCTTATGCGGAATATTGTCACCTATCCGAAATAAGTTCTCTATGCGGAATAAACCTTCTATGCGGAATATCAGACTATGCGGAATAACCTATTCGGAATAAAAGGTCTGCGCGGAATAACTTGCTATTCGGAATGTTGAATATTCTGAATAAGCCTCGCTGTTAAACCCTTATTCTGAATATACTGGCTATACTGAGTAATCTAGGGAAAGATCAGTAACAGAGATCCGAAGAACAAGGAAATAGAAAACAAACGCGGATCTAATAAAAACTAAAACGAACCAACCAAAAGATTAAATCACACAAGTAACAAATCAAGTATAAATCATAAACAAGCAATAAAAAACAATCAAACTCACAAAACTAATCAAAATCAACAAAACAACTTAAATAAAGCACAAAAATCAAGAACATGAACATAAATAAATCAACATAAAGATTAAAGAAAGGAAGAATGAGATTAACAAGATAAAGATAAATATTAACAAGAATTAAAAGAAAAACTTACTTGAAATTAAATGGTAATTAAGGTGCAAGACAAGGTAATTAAATGGACAAGTATTTAAATGACAAGGTAATTAAAAGTGGAAGAACTAATTGTCACGATTAGTCAACAAAATGAAAGTAATTAAGATCTAATCTATATGTAGGGGAGGATTAGGAAGCTTCCTCCCCTCCTTCATTTCTTCTTAATTGCGTCATTAGGTTCTTAAGCCTTTAATCTTCATTAATTGCATCATTAGTCCTTTTTCTTTCTAATCTTCTTTAAACTTGGACTCTAATGACTTGTGGCTCGGGATTTCTTTTGAACTCGTCTTTTAATTCTTCGATAAATAAGACTCGAGTTCCTCGGCTTTAAGTAAACTTCCGTCTTTTGACTTTTTCTTCGATAAATCTTCAGAATTGGTCTTGGACTTCCGTTCTTTTTGCACTCTTGACTTCTTGACTTCGTCTTTTCATATTTTTCTTCAATAAAAGACCGTAAATGCCCGTGAATTCCCGTGTTTTCTCTATTTTTCACCTTTTTGTCCTAAATCACAACAAAAACACAAACCACGCATAATTCCGACATAAAAGACATAAAATACACGTTTTGGTCCGGTTATTATTGTAATTAAGTGGTAGAAAAGATGTGTGTTTTCACACATATCAAGAACCTTCAAAGAGAAGGACGGTAACATGAGATTATGTGTTGACCACCGTCAATGTAAACAAATCACCATCCATAACCGTTATTCTCCTTCACGTATTGACGACATGTCCAAATTGCCTTTAGGGTGTTAATCATATTTCCAAGATCGGACTCATGATCATGCTGCCAACAGTGACGAGAGAAAGAGCAGGACATGTCCATGACTGCTATTCGTACACGACTCGGTCATGTTAGATTCATGATTTTTGAAATAGTCTCATAAATGCTCCAACAGCATCATAGACTTAATGAATTGAGTTCCCACGAACTCATAAACCAATTCATCAGTATTTTATCTATGACAACCTAACCTTCTCTAAAGTCTGGAGAAGAGCAGAAAGACCACATTACGACAGGGAAAATTTCACCCAGAAATTTTTCAAGATAAATTCTAGTTGATTACAGTGACACGCTGAATCACATGTATTCTCAAGGATTAATCTTACCATGAATCAGCTTATGCATAAAGGTGAGAACCCTACACTACGTTATGTGTTCCAAGAAAATCCTACGCTAAGAAAAGTCGAATCTCGGAGACTCAGAGTTTCACACACTTCTATGTATCAAGTTTCTACGAAGCAGGATACAGTTACGTTCATATCTATGTACCTGACATACCAACAGGCTATGATAGAACACTAACAGACTAGGATGTCTTTCCATCATCAGAAATGGTGAATAGAAATGGGACAAGATCTCCATGGCTTTTGGTTACCAGATTAACGCAAACTCAAAATAAGCAAGATGTTATCTGTGTTATTGCCAACAGTTTGATCAAGTCTGAAGAATCCTTACATCCACAAGGATTTCTGAACCTACCGATTGATCAGACATGTTCCAGCCAAGGCTTATCCGATCACTTGGTAATCCCGCAGTTAACGGGCCAGAAAAACGTTCACATTTTTGCTCTTTACTTACGTTCACGTCCTTAATCTAATTCCACGACTTGCTTTCACGCTCACGTTCATGACACTATTCACGTTTATGATCGTATCCTGGCTTACGATTTTGCGTTTATTTTCGTTCTGGGAAGTTTGCAAGAACTTGAGAGATCAGACTCAAGTCTAGTATAACTCTCTATGCTCAAACAGACGTTTCACGTCACATTCCACGTCTCATCTTATAGCGTTTGGCGTTACCACAGTTGTATTCCATGTTCATGATATGCTACACGTATCATGGAACACTATATGTTTTCTCATACTACACTCATCATATCTCCACGTATCACGTTCAAAATTTTTCACGTACTACGTTTCTATATGTCTCGCGCATCGTTGATAATTATCAGTTAAGTTAGATTGTTTTGCACCATAACGTTTCAGTTACCCTTCCACGTTAATTCTTTTCCATCGATCGATTTCAGGGGATCTATCTTACGTAGATGACAATGAACTTTTAGAGTTTTCAAGTCAAGGTCAGGAGGACCAAGATTTAACATTGTGTCAAGATCTTGAGAAGAAACCGTTCCAAGCGGGAGGCCACTTGGAAACGGACAAGTTCATCCGGACTTCTTATCTGTTTTCTCTTATTGATTAGATATGTCCTTTCAGTCACGTCACGTTCCATGTCCTTTCAGTCACGTCACGTTCCATGTCCTTTCAGTCACGTCACGTTCCATGTCCTTTCAAGACATGTCACGTTCCACGTTCCCTTCTACCATGTCATCTTCATGTCCTTTTATCGTACATACCCTCTCAGTTTGATTCGGGTATGTTCCTTTGTCAGTTTACGTTATCTATAATTCGGGGACGAATTTTTTTTAGGGGGGAAGAGTTGTAAAACCCACATGCTTTTACCATGAATAGTACCCTTTAGATCGTATGTACATGATTAGAACTTTCCTTTTATAGCACGGTTACGTTTCATGAATAAGATTTACAAGTATTACGTACGTGTTAGAACACGATAAGTATTTATTACGTATGAACACACGATAATTATTCTAATAATAATTATAATCACGAACATGCGATCATGAAATCATGAGCGTAAATTAATCACGAGCTAATTAATTACGTATATATATTTATTACGAACACGAATAACTAAGTCACGATCGTAAACTAATTAGAACACGTAATTTACGAACACGATAAAACACGAGAACACACTATTATATTTAGACACGGAAAAAGGTACGGGTTACCCCCGCGGATACACAACAAGAACATGGGCTTGGCCCATGTAAACTTTTACTAAACAAGAATTAAGGGAAACTTGTGTCATTTATCACAAATCAAGAAAATAACAAAAACCCTAATTCTTTCTTTTCTCTCCTTTTGGCCGCTGGGTTTGATCACCAAAAAGGGGTGTTCGGGTTGATTTTGATCTTGGAAATTTTGCAAGGATTCGTGTGTGTTCATCCTTATTTGATCTACGTATTCGGTATAACTTTAACCCTTTTCTTTTATGTTTTGATTTGGTAATCACATACAATCATGATGTTTTTAATTAACTAATTAAAAACAAGTATTTAAACATGTTAATGATCATGGGGTAAATCAATCAAGGGTTTTAGGGGTGTTTGTGGTCTAGCCGACGCCTAACCGAGCCCTTAAGGGGTCTCGCCTTGGCTTATGTAACACCACCGAGACCATATGATTTTTAATCACGGGTCCGGTTCACGAATCATTTTTTTCAGGGTTTATGATTTTTACAAGTTATGTTATTTGTCTAGACTTAAATTAAATTAATTATAAAACATGAACATGATTAATTTAATTTACATGACTTAGGTTATTAATTTAATTATTAATTCATGATTTTTAACCTAAGTATTTATCTTTAATTAGACTATATAATTAATTAATTATTAAAAAAACCATGACTTGTAATTAATTAATTTACATGACTTAGGTTATATTATTAATAGATAATAATACATGTTTTAACCTAAGTATTTTACCTTTATTTAATTAAAATCATGTTATATTTAATTAAATACTTTAAACTATAGTTTATTTAATTTACATGAAATAATTAATAAACTATATTATATAATCACATGACTTAGAATAATAATCAGAAAACACTTAAGCTTATATAATTAGCTTAATTATCCAGCTTATATCTATTTATGAAAACTTTCTATTTTTAGAAACTTATTTATTTAAGGCAGCTAATTTATTTATGGAAACTTTCTATTTTTAGAAACTTATCTATTTTAAGCAGTAATTCTATTTTTGGAAACTTTTTATTTTTGGAAACTTTTTATTTTTGAAAACTTTCTATTTTTGGATACTTTCTATTTTTGGTAACTTTCTATTTTTGGAAACTTTCTATTTTAGAAAACCTGCTATTTTTAGAAAGTTACTTAATATTACACAACAAGTATAGTAATACATGAAATACAAGTAATACTTAATCAGAATAGACAAATATATGATAAACACAGTATAAAGCTTAAATCAGTAAAACATGACATGAACATATAAAGCAAGCTAAGATATGATATAAAACCAGTTATGCGTTCAGTAATCAGATACTTATACACGTATGTATTTATGTAGCATTAGTGATACCGAAGTAGGACTCTCTTCCGTTCGTCTTCTTCGTTCACTGGACATAAGGTACGGATTCTCCGTCCTTTCAGTATGGACATTCTTTCCTTATTAGGATTCCCCGTATGCAGCCAACTGTTTTCCCTAGTATATGTTTTATATGTTTTGATTGCTTATGTTTAATTAGAATACCTAAAGCCATATACATGCATGACCAGTTTCACCTAGTTATGGAGGTACCATAACCATAACACTAGAGGCACTGGTGTTATGACTTCCTCACGGCGGATTGATTGCTCGTGGCGTCCCTACAACTTTTGGCCATATTATTATTATATTTATCATGTGGGGCATATGGGTGCATCCTAGTTACATGTTTTCAGCAGATTACTCAGTGTGAATGTGGTATGTGCCTTGCATCCTTCACAAGGAGCTGATCCCTCCTACCCAGAACCAGTATATTAAATTAGAGGAAGCCCCTCTAATTTGCATGACGAGGTCACCCCTCCAAGTATTCATGCACGTTGATATTTCATGACCTATATTGGCTAATGGTAAAATATGTTAAACAGTTTTTACAAGATAAACATAAGGCTTTTCAAACTATAAAACCAGTTTTACTAAGATATAACCAGGTTATCCAGGACTTAGTTTCTTCCGCTGTTTCATGTTTATATGCTTATATTATTCATGATATACTTGTATATCCGTGCACTGAGCGTTATGCTCAGCCGTTACTTTCCTTTCCATGTCCCAAAACAGCAGGTACCCAAGGACAGACTCGAGCATTTTGGAGGACATGCATAGGATAGAAGCTGCCATATACTTCTTCTCCTTTTTGCCTTCATATAGTTATGGTTGTTTAAGTCTTTCATTCATTTTCTTTTACTTTATTATGTTTTGGGCTTATGTTTGGGAACTGATGTTTGATTTCGGTTTACCCTATGGTCATGTATGTTTTACTACATATTACCTTGCATGCTTTGATGACACGCCATAATTACGCGTAACGGTCCACTTATCAAAGTGGGGTGTTACATGTAGTGTTTGTTGTGAAGCTATGTGGATTGCTAAAATTCTTACTGCTCTGAACAAAGAGGCAAAATTACCTATTGATATGCATTGTGATAACAGTTCAGCTATTCAGATTTCTAATAATCCTGTGCTTCATGAGAGAAGCAAACATTTTGAAATTGACATCTATTTTTTGAGAGGAAAAAATATTAGTTGGGTTCATAAAACCTATTAAGGTTAGATCTGAAGATAATACAGCTGATGTGTTTACCAAATGGCTACTAATCACAGAACATAAAAACTTCTGGGCAAAACTTGTTTTGTTTAATGTGTTTAATACAAGAGATTTTGTATATAAAAAGTTATCGTCTCGATTCAGTTCCAATTGACTACAGTTGAAAGTGCGACTCAGTTGTTCTTGGTGAAAGGAAAGGAAAATGATTATCTATTTTAAAGTAAAGATGAAAATGTCATTGAGTAACTAAGTAAAAATGAAAGCTTGATAAAAAGTAAATCTGAAAACTTAAAACTTTATAAAAAATGTAAACATGAAAAACTAATTAAGACGAGACAAGTTAAAATGAAGCTAAGTAAAATGGCGGGAGAAATTAAATTTAAAAACTAATTCGGAATCCAAGATCCTGTCACACACCGGAATACCCAATCTTTACTATATCCGGAATCCCAAAACTAGCTACTATTCGGAATGTTATACTATTGGTTATCCTGAATATGAAAAACAAATGCAATCCGGAATCCTAATTCTAGCCTAATCCGGAATATGGAAGTGCTAGTTATCCGGAATACGCAATTACTCCTTATCCGGAATCAGGATTGATGCTATCCGGAATGTGTTGAACTTGAGGTTATCCGGAATCAAAAAGTCACCCTTATCCGGAATGTGTTGAACTTGAGGTTGTCCGGAATCCCTTTTGCTCTTATCTGGAATATGGATTTCAGCTTCTTATCCGGAATACCAAATAGTAAAGCAATCCGGAATAAGTTTCGAACTCCTTATCCGGAATACGTGTTGTCCATACAATCTGGAATGTCGAATCACTTGCTTATCAAGAATACTAGAAATGATGCTATTCGGAATAAGTTGGGGACTTATCCGGGAAAAGAGGGTTTTGAAACCCGAATAAGGAAAATTTGGCAAAAATGAAAAATAAGTAAAAATCTAAAATAAGCTAAAAACTAATAAGCATTTAACCAAAACTTTAACCAAATCAAATTTAAGAAAAAGAAAATAAGCCACAATTTAAAAACTTTTGAAAACACTAAATAATCTAAATATTAAAAATCAACTTTTTATAAAAATAAACTATTAAATACTTAATTAAAAATAAGAAAAATAACACAATAAGCACTAAACACAATAAGCTAAAAAGATCAAACACATCAAAATCAATAAGCATAATCAAACAAACACATCAATCAAAACAAGAACATGATTAAACAACTACATGATTATGAAAATAAACAAGATTAAAATAAGAAAGGTAGAATGAGAATGATTAATGAAAAGCTTGAACTGAAGATTAAGATTAAATATTCAATACAAGATTAATGTAAAAAGCTTAAAACATTGTAAGAAAAGCTAGAGAGAGAAAGTAATAAGCTACTCCTAAAGCATAAAAATAAATCTATCTAAAACTATCTAACCCCCTCCTAATGACATATTAGGAGAGTATTTATAGGAGGAGGTGATGTCGTGTTGATTTCTTCTCTCTTTCTCTTTGTCTTTTCGTGTTTTAATTTCTTCGTCTTTCTCGACGTTGTCTCCGGATTTGTCGAACGATAAAATGAACTTGTCTTAATATTTTCTTCTTTTATTAGACTTGATTCTTCGACTTCGTTAAACTTCCGTCCTTAGACTTTTTCTTCGATAAATCTTCAGAATAGGCCTTTGACTTCCGTTCTTTTTGCCCTCTTGATCTTTTGACTTCGTCTTTTGTCTTTTTCTTCGATAAAAGCCCGTGAAAGCCCGTGTTTTCTTCCTTTTTCATCTTTTGGTCCTAAAACACAACAAAAACACAAACCACGCATAATTCCGACTTTTACGACATTAAATGCACGTTTTGGCTTGGTTATTATTATAAGTAAGTGGTAAAAGGATGGGTGTTTTCACACCTATCAAATCCCCTACACCTGACCATTGCAATGCCCTCATGCAATGCATTAGTTACAAAGCAAGATTTACATTTTCCATCATAATTAACCCACCTTGGCCTTTATTACAAAATGTTAGAAAGAAGAACAAGTAAAGAGATCGAATACTTACATTAGGGCTTTGGTTGTCATGAATTTTTATCACCCTCAAGTTTCACGTTCCCCATACTAAGCTTAAAAACGAGATCATTGTTATTATAAGTTATCAAGCTAACACAAACTCACGTGGTTCATTTATTCACTTAGACTTCATTATTCCTAGGTGTATCTCTTATATTTTATTGTTGTCCTGAATGATCACGAGGATGCATTGTTGACTTATTTCGATAGTTATTTAGGCCGAATATAAAGTAGGACGATTTGATCAATAGTTATCTAAAGGACAAAATCTTTTAAAACTGCTTCTCAAAACCTCATAAAGTTCATATCTTGGCATAACTCGCTTCACTATTTGATACCTTTATCGGATCGATATTTGGCATTAACTTCATACTTCGAATCTTGAGAGATGATCTTGAAATAATGATCTTCTCTTCATAATAGGAATTTCTTCACTTGAAGTTTTTGAGAGATTCTTCATACTTGGACCACGACTTCTTCATTTTTCTCCAATCTTTATTTGGGATTTGATAAACAACGATCCGCCTCATTTTAGGACTTAGATCTATTTATCCTCATACCTTGCTAGGGTCTTTTCGGATAGACTTCTCCATGATCTTTAAGGGAGTATTTGCTTTTCGTCGTGTGTCTCGATCCTTCATATTGATTTTTGATAAATGATTCTTCACATCACTTTGGATCTTTAGCAACAAAATGTAGCCCTCATGCCTTGTTAGGGCCTTTTCGGACTTGCCAATCTTCGCATCCCGCTTCAATAAGTTATGCCTTGGCTATGAACTCTAATTAATACCGAGCAACTTTTAAACGATCTTGTGCTAGAAGCTAAGTAACTTTTCAAATCGTACGACCTTATTTATTGCAATTATTTATTAACAAGCGATGGTAGAAAAAGCTCATAACTAACTCACATAAATTCATGAAAGAATACCAAACTTATAATTGACTCTATCATCTCTCGTTCTCCATAATTTAAAATCTAAAGGAATGAGACTCATGGATGCTTAGCCTATTAAATCAAAGTTTTGGATTTTCAAGTCGTCTATAGGATCTTGCAACTTCTTAGACTTTTTCAAGTTTAGAATTCGCATTTTAAAGTTCCCTTGATAAACGACTTTCTAGGATCAATTATAGGAACTTGCGAAAAGTTCTTGTTCTTAACCCGTAAGAGTTAAGACTTTCGCGTTTTAAAGTTCCCTATATAAAAGCCTAGCAAAACTTAATTTAAACACGTTAAGGATACCAGCTAGAGTGAACTAAAATAAGTAAACTCGGGTTGAGTCAAAAGATTCATGATGGGCCTAATATATCAAAGACATCTAAACTTATTAAAACCATTTTATTAAATTTTATTCTAATGAAAGAAAATAACGACAACAAAGGAAAATACTAATAGGCAAAAATAGATCAAAAAATTTAAAAAATGTCGAAAAATCAATTTTCCGGTTAAAATGAGGACAAATTAATGGAAAATCCCACTTAACTTCGATAGAAGTCCCCCTACACTTAAGATAAACATTGTCCTCAATGTTTAAGCATGTGGGAATAAACTCCCCCTGATAAGTGTGAAAACACTCATCAATAATGATCCAAATACCACTCAAAACACTGTCAAATACATAATATTTAACTGTAAATTATCAGAATTACGTGTGTATTTTGTGTTTGTGTATTTCAGGTAAAGTAGATGCATTATGGAGCAAACACACGTTTTCAAGGATTAATTTGATCAAAAGACGAAGAAAAAGACGAAAGATGCTAAAAGGACCAATCATGCCAAAATTACCAAGAAGGAGGACTTAACTTGTAACTTTCACAAAAAAAGAAGGATATTAATGAGTTTACTTTAAACTCTTACTACATATGTGACATAAGTGATAAAAGAAAGGACCAAAAAGAAATAATAGTGGAAAGTTATTATAAGACTTGGTCAATTGACCAAGACCGGTCAAAGTCACAGACACATACTCGCGTCTTCTTCCCAACGAAGAGAGAGAGAGAGAGAGAGTTTATATCCTTCATCCACTCCAAAACCTGCAATCCACATTCAAGGACGATCTACAAAGAATTAAAGGAAGCTTTCAACAGCAAAAGTGCTTATCTTTTTCTCCTCTTCATGATGGTACTACTTAATTCGATCAAGAATGAAGAACGAAGAAAGCCCCAAATTCAAGAATGAAGGACGAGTGTAAACCTCGTATTAAACACGTGTCCACTCCTCATTGGAGCGAACACGTCATTCCACTTCCTCGACGCCTATAAATTGAAGACGAAGGCTTCATTTGTGATGGTTAGACTAGGTGTAGTTTTTCACACAGTTAGTTAGAGTTAGGAGTAGATTAGATAAGATTTCTTTGCACGTTTATAATCATTTTCAGTTTTCTGTTAATCAGTTACAAATCTTGTTAAATCAGTTGTAACCAAATCTACTTTCAACCATTAATGGAAGCTTAAGTTTTTCTACATTCACTTTTCTATTATCTCATTTACTGTTCATATTAGATAGATAGAATCTTGTTAGACTGTTATAATCAGTTACATAAATGAGTTCTGTTAAAAGTGTAACTGTTTTCCGCCATTAATGAATTCCAAGCTTTTGATCTCTCTTTCTTCTTACTCTATTTTCATAAACTAGATTTGCAAGTTTCTGTTAAACGAATCAGTTAGAAAGTCATTTTACTTTCTGTTATTGTGTAACAAACTACTTTACTCCATGGATAAACCTTTTATTTTCTCAAACTTACTCTTTCTTTACTGTTATAAATGATCTAAAAGAGCAATTGTTGATTAAAATCAAGTAGAAATGCAGTTTAATTCCGTCTAGCTTAACTGAGCTTATGAGTAGTCTGTGATAAGTCTCTCATGTCAATATAGATTGTGTAGGAGTATTCAAAGAGCTATTGTAGAACTTGTGTTAGTTCAATTAAACTTAGTTTTTCAAGTTTGCAGCTTAAGTGTAAAGGAGTTTATGATTGGTGATGAAAAAGATAGTTACTGTTAGAAATTTCTGTTATGCTGATAATATAGATAGGATATATTTGGTGCTCGTTTTGATTTGATTTCGCAGGTATAACTTGAGTTTATGCAGATTTTAAGATTCATATTTCAGAAGATTCAATCCGTCGAAATTAGTAGGAGTGTATTTGGCGTTGTAGAGATCAGTTTCTAAGCGAGCTCAGCGCTCCGCTTCGACTCAGCGGTCTTACTTCGGATGAATCGGTTAAGCACGGTTTACAATTTCAGTTTGTAGTGTAAAGTTACTAGCTGTAATGATAGTATTGGATTTTAAACGATTTTGCTTGAATTGCTCATTTAAATGTTCATTACCTGTTTTGAGTGTTAGCTTGATGTTGAAATTTTGATACTAGTGTAAACTGATAGATATTCTTGTATGTGAATTGGTGTTTGTTCAATAATGCTTTCGATTTCTGCATAAGAATTTTCTGTGTTTTTGTCTTTTCTGATGGTGTGTTTGGCATGGTAGGTTTTTAGGAGTAATGGTTGAATCTGATGTTGTTTTCTACTGATATAGGTGTTACGAGATAGTTAGTATAGTTTTGATTTAGATCACTATTATTCCTAAAGTCAAAGATTTAAATCAGTTAGTATAATAATAGTGGTTAAAAGGAAACTGAGTAAAGAGTTTAGAAATTACAAAGTCAGTTAAAGGCAGAAGATTAAGTAGAATAATTAGAAGATTTGGAATTATGTTAAAAGTACTCGATAAAAGTTAATAGAGTTAAATTTGGTAGTCTGATGTTTTCATTTTGATTTGTAATAGCTTAATCTTGAAAACAGTCAGAAGATTTCCTACAAAATAGGTCTCTGCTTTGGTAATCTACTAGGATCGTGTTTCATTGTGTTTTTTTTTACTTAGCAATAAGTTTCTCAATTACACATTTAAGTCCCTGCATTTGTTGCATTTGTTTTATAGAATTTCATTTTAGTAGAGTAAAATTTTGTATTTTGTATTTTAAACTTGTAGTATAAATTTGAACTTTCATTTTATATTTTGTGCAATTAATTGTGGTAAGTGCAATGTGTTTTTAGTTAGTACATATACGTAGCTAGATAATATTTTTACATTTTTAATTGCTTTGTGCTAATTAGACATAGAATTCCAAACAAGTTTTTACAACCAAGAACAATCAAGTCAAGCTAAGAATTGTTAGATCAGTTCGTTAAGATACCGAGAAAAACGAACTAAAAAGACAAATATCAAATGACACTTAGGACATTGTGCACGTTGTTTAAATCTTGCTAAGGAAAGGACAACTAAAGTGATTCCTATTTTAATATTGAAGAATATAAAATAGTGAATCAAAAGAGTTTAGGATAGAACCGGGAAGACGGGTACACGAGATCACGGGTCGTCAAAAGTCATCAAGAATGGATCTTTGAAAGCTCGAATCCCTGCACATGATAAGAAAGAAAAAACAAACACATACTAGGGTCTCCCCCTACACTTATTATAAAAACGGATAAAAGGATAGATCATCGGGTTGCCTCCCGAGAAGCGCTTGTTTTTGTTCACCGATTCGTGAGCATGTATCGACCTTGATTAGAATGGTAAGATCCTTGAAGAACATCCACCGGGGTCAAATACATCATTTTCGTCCAACAAATAGCACAAGCTTATGGTGAACAAGACAAGCCAAAGAAGAGTAGGCGAGGTTCTCTTAAGCAATTGTTGAGCACGGTGGTAGAAAGTATGATGAAGTGAAAGCATAGCTCCAATATTTCCAAAAGTCTTTCCTTTTATTTCATCAGATGGATACTGAGATGGCTTAAAAATTGTGATACCCGGATCGAACACCTTTTCCTTTAGGGGAAAATAAGACTTAGACTCACTAGACCTTGAAGATTCGCCCCTAAACCGCACAATCTCATCCGAAGAAGGTGGAAAGAGAGGTGTTAAGACATAGGTACTACGGATGTTGGTGTCGTCCGGTTTCTTCTCCTTTGAAACAGGTTTCTTAATATCCGAAGGAGGATAAAGACCATAATCAAAGTCCAAAAGAGGAGAATCATGCTCATTGGGAAAGTATGTATTAAGAAAAGTAGAAAAATCTTCCTCAAATGAGTAATCATCCAAAGTAGGATCAAGCATTGTTGACGGATGATCTTCATCAAAAATAGGACCATAATCATCATTAGGAGACATATCATTTGAAGAATCACTCGAAAGAGTGTCAACATCATCAAAGTCATCATAAGTTGGCATGTCTTTATACTCTGAAGAAAAATCATCATAATCATCCAAATCAGAACTAGAATCATCATCATAATCATCATAGATTGGTGGAGAATCATAAATTGGTGGGGGATCCAAATTGGAGAGAGAATCATTAGAATCATCCACATAATCTTGAAAAAGTGGATTATCATAGCAAGTCTCGAAAAGAGGATTGTTGTGTATCACAAAATCATCAAACTTTATACTCTCCAAAGGAGTTGTATCAAGCTCTTCTTGAAGCACATCAATCATTTTCGCCGATTCTTTTCCATTGGATTTGCTTGTAATCTTCCCCATCTTAAAAACTTGTTGATCATTCCCGACCCTTAGAATTAGTTCACCTTCGGCAACATCGACTAAACCTTTTCCGATTCTCAAGAATGGCCGTCCAAGTATTAACGGAATACCAGGGTCCATCTCATAATCAACAACAACAAAGTCGACCGAAAAAGTGAAGGTACCAACTTTAACAAAAACATCTTCGGCAATACCCACGGGGTAAGCGAGAGTTCGTTTTCTAGCTCAAGAGTCATCTTTGTTGGTGTAAGGTCGGGTAATGATAACTTTTTCCAAACACTTAATGGCATTAAATTTATACTTGCCCCGAGATCGGCTAAGGCAGTAAATTCTTCAACTTTGTTAAAAATGCAAGGTAGCACAAAACGACCGGGATCTCCAAGTTTTTCCAGAAGTTCTTTAAGAATGACAGCAGAACAATTTTCATTTAAGCGTGTGTTAACAAACTCAGCCATCTTCTCTTTCTTACTAAGCAATTCCTTGAATGCTTTGACAAATTTCGGCATTTGGACAAGTGCTTCAACAAGGCTAATGTTGAAATTCATTTGGGAGATCATCTTCAAATAAGAAGTAACTTGAGCATCCTCTTTAGTGAGCAATTTGCACTTGTCTAACCGAGAAGGATAAGAGATATTAGGTTTAGGTAGTGTAGGTGTAGAAGGTAAAGGTGTAGTAGGTGTAGATGTAGAGGTTGAGGGTTGAGAGGGTATAGGTGTGGATGGTGAAGGGTTTTTCCTTGGTACTTCTTCCGTAAGAGGTGGAGACGGTAATGTAGAACTAGTACTAGGCGTAGAAGTAGGAGGGATAAATAGGGGTGGAGAAGGTGTAGATGGAGTAACTGGGGAAGGGATACATGGTCCTACTAAAGTTGCTCCACTGTGTGTAGTAATAGCACTCACATTAGCTCTAGGGTTTGTTTCAGTTGTAGAAGGAAGAGCACCTTGGAGACGAAGGGTTTGGAACATTTGAACAAATTTCCTATCCGTGGACTCTTGCATTTCCTTCATGGTTTTCTCATGATCGGTTAATTTTTGTAGAATCAAGTCCATGTGCTGATGAGGTAGATTGAACCCTTGTTGAGCAAAACCTTGGTTTGGGTATTGGTTATTTGGTTGAAAACCTTGAGGATTGAAACCTTGGTTTTGAAAGCCTTGATTTTGCATTTGATAAGCGCCTTGATTAGCATTGTAGCGCCTCACATTTTCATTTTGTTGAACATTTGATCTTGGTGGCCCTTGGTCGTTATGGGTGGGTGGGTATGGTCTTTGTTGAAAACCGGGTGGAGGCAAGTAATTTGTCGAGTTATAAGACAAGTGATTAACATCGACATTAGGCTTGAAATGAACCCTCTCCGTGTTGTTGTAAGCGTACACTTCCACGTGAGGTTGATCATAAGCTTTATCACAATTAGCATAAGAGTGTGGTCCACCACAAGTTTCACAAGTAATATTGAGAGCATGGGCATGATGATTAGGAGGGTTATCTCTTAAAACAAGTTGTTTTACAGCTGAAGTAAGTTCCTTAAGATGATTGGTCAACTCACTCTTACTGGCACTAGCCATAATAGCCCTAACACTCTTGGTTTGGACTTTGGCCTTGTTCTCAATGATAGCCCAAGCCTCATTCATAGATTTGACAAGAATATTACCCCCGAAGCACTATTTAGTGAATCTTGGTCATTCAAACTTAATCCATTGTAAAAAGTATTAATTTGATGCACCTTTGTAAAACCGTGTTGTGGACACTTTCGTAAAAGTTCCTTAAAACGATCCCAAGATTCACTAAACGTCTCACCGTACTTTTGTTCAAAGTTAATGATGTCATTCCACAAAGCGGTAGTACATGAGGGTGGGAAAAAGTAATTGATAAACTTGGTCTCTAGGTCCGCCCATGTTGTAATACTTTGGGGTGGTTCCTTATCAAGCCAAGTCCGGGCTTGTCCCTCGAGGGAGAAAGGAAAGAGGAGCAAACGGATTACCTCTTGTGAAACCCCATTGTATTTCACGGTATTGGTTAAGTGAACAAACCTTTTTATGTGATCGTGCGGATCATCATGGGTGCGGCCTAAGAAAGGTGTTGCGGAAACCATTTGTATGAAACCGGTCTTGAGCTCGAAGTTATTTGCATCAATAGCCGGAACCACAATCGCATCTTCATTGCCTTCAACATTGACTGCGAGAGCTCGATCATAGGACGGTTATCCATTGTGTTAACAACAGGAGGAGGCTCGATGACAGTAGCTTGAATGGACTTCCTTTTGCGTGAACGAGTACGCATACACCTACACAAGAAAAGAAAAGCAAATAAATAGAAAAAAATGGTTAACGTGAAAATAACATATTTTTGGTGAAAAACCTTGAAAAAGAAATGTTTTTTATGATTTTTTAAATGATTTTGGATTTTTGAAAATTTTAATTTTTTAGAATTTTTTTTTTGAAAATTTTGCAAGAAAAATAACGTTCAAAAGTGAACGGATCCCAAAATCCAACGCGTCTCTCACAAAAAACCGTTAATCTTCACGACAAGAGCCGGCAGCGGCGCCCTTTAATACAAGAGATTTTGTATATAAAAAGTTATCATATCGATTCAGTTCGAATTGATTACAGTTGAAAGTGCGACTCAGTTGTTCTTGGTGAAAGGAAAGGAAAATGATTATCTATTTTAAAGTAAAGATGAAAATTTCATTGAGTAACTAAGTAAAAATGAAAGCTTGAAAAGATTTAAACTAAAAATAAAGACTTAAAAACAAATTAAGTAAAATATTAAAACTTTAAAAGTAAATGACGAAAAGTTAAAGCTTGATAAAAAGTAAATCTAAAAACTTAAAACTTTAAAAAAATGTAAACTTGAAAATCAAATTAAGACGAGACAAGTTAAAATGAAGCTAAGTAAAATGGCGGGAAGAATTAATTTTAAAAACTAATTCGGAATCAAAGATCCTGTCACACTCCGAAATACCCAATCTTTACTCTATCCGGACTCCTAAAACTAGATACTATTTGGAATGTTATACTATTGGTTATCCTGAATATGAAAAACAAATGCAATCCGGAATCCTAATTATAGACTAATCCGGAATATGGAAGTGTTAGTTATCCGGAATACGCAATTACTCCTTATCTGGAATCAGGATTGATGCTATCCGGAATGTGGTGAACTTGAGGTTATCTGGAATAAAAAAATCACCCTTATCCGAAATGTGTTGAACTTGAGGTTGTCCGGAATCCCTTTTGCTCTTATCCGGAATATGGCTTTCAGCTTCTTATCCGGAATACCAAATAGTAAAGCAATCCGGAATAAGTTTCGAACTCTTTATCCGGAATACGTGTTGTCCATACAAACCGGAATGTCGAATCACTTGCTTATCCGGAATACTAGAAATGATGCTATTCGTAATAAGTTGGGGACTTATCCGGGAAAAGAGGGTTTTGAAACCCGAATAAGGAAAATTTGGCAAAAATGAAAAATAAGTAAAAATCTAAAAATAGCTAAAAACTAATAAGCATTTAACCAAAACTTTAACCAAATCAAATTTAAGAAAAAGCAAATAAGCCACAATTTAAATACTTTTGAAAACACTAAATAATCTAAATATTAAAAATCAATTTTTTTTTATAAAAATAAGCTATTAAAATACTTAATTAAAAATAAAAAAATAACACAATAAGCACTAAACACATTAAGCTAAAAAGATCAAACACATCAAAATCAATAAGCATATTCAAACAAACACATCAATCAAAATAAGAACATGATTAAACAACTACATGATTATGAAAATAAACAAGATTAAAATAAGAAAGGTAGAATGAGAATGATTAATGAAAAGCTTGAAATGAAGATTAAAATTAAATATTCAATACAAGATTAATGTAAAAAGCTTAAAACATTTAAAGAAAGCTAGAGAGAGAAAGTAATAAGCTACTCCTAAAGCATAAAAATAAATCTATCTAAAACTATCTAACCCCATCCTAATGACATATTAGGAGGGTATTTATAGGAGGAGGTGATGTCGTGTTGATTTCTTCTCTCTTTCTCTTTCGCTTTTCGTGTTTTAATTTCTTCCTCTTTCTCGACGTTGTCTCGGGATCTGTCGAATGATAAAATGAACTTGTCTTAATATTTTCTTCTTTTATTAGACTTGATTCTTCGACTTCGTTAAACTTCCGTCTTTAGACTTTTTCTTCGATAAATCTTCTGAATAGGCCTTTGACTCCCGTTCTTTTTGCACTCTTGATCTTTTGACTTCGTCTTTTGTCTTTTTTTTCGATAAAAGCTCGTGAAAGCCCGCGTTTTCTTCCTTTTTCATCTTTTGGTCCTAAAACACAACAAAAACATAAACCACGCATAATTCTGACTTTTACGACGTTAAATACATGTTTTGGCTTGGTTATTATTATAATTAAGTGGTAAAAGGATGGGTGTTTTCACACCTATCAGTGTTTCATGTATAAAGCTTATGGGGGAGTGTTGGATATAAGATTTTCATACTACAAGGACCAATTGTGACTAAGTGCAATAGTTGAAGGGACTAAAGTGGAGAAAGTTTAGAAGATGTGGACTGAAGTGGAAAACCAGCTGTCAATGCTATATAAAGACTTTAGCTATAGTTTATTATTCATTCTGTTACATTTTGTGTGTGTGTAAATCGAGTGTGTGATCTGGTTTCTCTTGTTATTGATCTCTATTGATCGAGTTTGTTATTTCCATATTTCTTGTGTAAAGATTCTGGCTATCTTAGCCTATTATTGATATACTCTAAAAGTGAGCCAAAGGGAGGTTGGCTGGGTTCACTGATATCGTTGTGTTCTTGTTCTTTAGATTGTTTTCATAAGTTTTTACATTGTTACTGTGGAAGCAGCAGGTTAATCATCAACAAGTTGGTGAAGAATTGATGTTTCAAGAAAAATAAGCAGCAAGGTTACGTTATTATGTTTTCTACAGTAGTAGCAGATCGCGATGATGATGATTCTTAACATCACGTGAGGCAAAAGCGATCTGTCAAGTTTTGGAGGTATACATATCTTTTGATATATTAGACGAATAATATTTCTGTGGGAAATATTGCACAAGATTAATGCTACGTTTGAAAGGAGAAAGATATGGGGAGTTGCTGATTTTTAGGGGTATCAATATATCCTTTATATTTGATTACCTAGTTATCAGGGATTACACTTTACCATGATATGGACTGTCATCCAAACGGTATTACTTTTCTTTTTCTTTCTATATTGATTCACGTGATCTCAAAAAGAGCAGCTAGATCTTCCCATGTGTTGACAAAACAGATGGGGATAGTGGACGATTTGGATATTATAAGTTTGTGGTTCTTATGCTGCATCATGGTCCCAGGGATGAGGGATCTCGTTTGACCTATTTCATCGTGGGTTTCAAAGTTGTGGTTCACGAGGGTACAAGAAAAGAAAAGGCAAAAGTTATTGCAGATTGAGTGATAGTAGGTCATTGTTTATTATTCAAGATTCTCACGTGATAGATTGATAAAGCATCAATAAGAAACGAAAATTTAAAAGTGTTATGGTCACGTGGGGTTTTGGCAAAAGATGGGACAAGAATTATGTACCACTTTGGATTGACTGAATATTATATTGGACTATGGGTCAGTAAAGGATAAAAAGAGATATGTAGTACGACTCACATGGGATTGGCCAAGAAGAAAAGAAAAGTGGTATATAGTGAGGTAATATTATAGCCACTAACATAGTTATACGTAGCCACTAACGAAGGTTATAGCGTTTGAAGATGTCAGCGGTTCGCTCTATCCACTGACAAACATATTTTAGCCTCTGACAGCTGTGTTGTCCGAGATATTGTTTTTAGCCACTGACAAGTGTAGTCTGATATTGTACAACACATGCAGTAAGGATATTGGACAAAGAAGGATGTTGGACAGTGAAGGATTTGCTGCTGTTTGGAATTTTGGTTAGGTTTTGGCACACAAAACGAGGAGGTTACACACACAGGTACATGGGATCTCTGGTTTAATACAGACTATCATTTTGATATTAAATGGCTTGGATATATTTCATAACGAGGTATATGATTTAGGGGAAGAATGTTTATGATACGATTGATGTTAGAAGTAGATTTTCGTGAGTTTGTATTATATCATATCTTAAAGCCGTGGTGTTTTCAGTCACACTCACATCTATAAAGATAACTTGTTCGTGCTTGGATAGTTGGTGACAGAGACTTGTCAAATCTAGCAGTGGAACATGCTATCACTTGAAGGAGTTACATTATGGTTTGAGTCTGTGTGGCAGTGGGCTTAAACCCCGTGGATTAGTCGGCCAATGAGTCAGAAATCACGGTTACCAACAAAAAAGATGAGGATTTTGACAAGAGATAGAGGTCTGCTTATACTCTCTAAACTCATATAAGTTTGACGTCACATTAATAGTACAAGACATAGAACACAGGTTTGGGTCATTCTACTTCTACATCAGGAATATTATGTTTATTTTTCTTCAAGGTCATTACACAGAGCTAATTTTGTAGAATCTTCGATTACATACATCGTTTCCTTCCCTATTTGATGTGACAAAAAGGGGAAGATATAGATGCTCAACTTGAGGGGAAACAATTTGAAGATCATGTACCATACACAAGAGATACATAAAGAGTTTTTGCCGACATCAATTAGGAGAAGATTGTTGGGTCTAAAAGTTAATGTGGCAAAACATAAATGAAGTAAATATGGAGGGGCCTATTCTGACAACAAGGGATTATTATTTGATAAGAATTCAACATATCAAAAGATTGAAATATGTTTTATTTGATTTTATCTCTTGTGTAAAACCCTGGTCCTTGCACTATAAAAGGAACCAAGGGTATTAGGTTTTATTCACTCACATATACACAATGTAAACCTAAATGTCAGTGCGTGTGTTCTAGACGTCTGCCCCTTGTAAAGACGCCTAGGTTATGTGTTTACTTTTTATGTTCAATGAAATTATTAAAGCTTTGTTCTTAACATCTTGTTATAGCATGTTTTATTCTATTCCACTTTGATTCAATCAAGTGAGTATTACATGTTCCTAGCAGCCTAAAGATCTCGAAATCTTAAGATTCCACAAAAAAGAGCTCCATGAGTTGTAGTTGTGTTTTTAAGGTCCAGTTTGACAGGGACCTTGTTGGGGATTGTAAAACGGATTAATTTTCGGTGGAAGAAGGTGGTGGAGGGGGTTATCTCCGGTGGCAATGAGTGCCGATTGAAGGAGAAGTTAAGGTTAGGGGAACCGTTGAAGAGAAACGTAGGATAAGGGAGAATTTTTTGAGGGTATATTTGGATGTGATATCATATTGGAGGTTTGAATATTTCCTTGATTTCCTACTGATAACAACCGTAACATATAGGGTTCGTTTGGTAGGAATTCATGAAATGTCAAATGAATGAAATGAATTACGTAATGTAATGAATAATGTAAAGTAATACACATTACTGTTATTAATCGTGTTTGGTTTGTATGATAAGATGTAATGTATTTGATGATTAAAAGACTAATATACCAATTAATTATAGAAAGTTTATTTAATATGGTTAGTTATAATGAAGTTTTATATAATTTTGATTCTATTACGAGATGTAATGAAAAAAAGTAGAGGACCCCTAAAGAATAGTTTTGATGTAATGGGACATTAATTGTAATG
This sequence comes from Glebionis coronaria, assembly GCA_025667525.1. NCBI lineage: Eukaryota > Viridiplantae > Streptophyta > Magnoliopsida > Asterales > Asteraceae > Glebionis > Glebionis coronaria. The sequence continues at coordinate 461,082,356 of CM046879.1, read as the reverse complement.
AATCATTACATTCAATAAATGCAAACAGACAACATTTTCTCTATATTGTAATAGTCTATTACATTCCTCCTTCTTTGGTTACAATAAACCAAACACTACGATATAGGTTACATGAGATGAGTTTTAGATAATAGGCCAAAACAATACATGGGCCAAAATAAGAATATGACAAATATCAACTAATACTCTTAATCTATATTTTATATAGGCAAAACATGTATTTTTTAACAAAAAAATCGCCATTCTTTTAATAAATTTATTTCTTGCAAAAATAACTTACAAATGCCATCAATGGTTTTCAAATCATCATTATTGTGCACATAATTTTCTGAATAAACTCAACATTTGAAACTTAAAGCTAATGTTTAGAAATGAAAGTTTTATGGACTTATATTTAAATAGTCGTGTGTTAGGATCGAACTCGGGATTACGGGATTGCACACATTACGTAAAGGGTTAATTTATTTATTAAATATATTTATTATATTTATTAAATTAAACCGAAGCTTAACTAGTGATCGTTAATAATTAAAAGTTAAGTATAAACGACCGTTCTGGAATTAAATAGAAGGAAAAAGAAGGAAACAGCAAAGTTCCGGAAGCCCCTTGGGTGGGCTTTGTAACCGTCGGTCATAGGGACCAAAAGGGAAGGAAGAAAAGATTTTATTTCCTTAATTGTTTATTACTTGGAGAAAAAGTTTTGCCAAGGCCTATATAAACAATCCCATAGCCTTCATAATTTTTATCCCCTTCTCTTTTTCTCTTCTCCTCCTGCGATCACATAGCCAAACGCACCTTAGGGTTTCGTTTGGTTTATGTGATTTGTTTGGTTTCTTTGTTTGGTTTCTTTGTTTGATCAACTCCAAAGGAAAAACACCTTTTTTAGGGTTCCTTTTATCCTTTGGTTTTGGTTTAGCAATAATCTAGTCCTAGCCCCTCTCTAGGGTTGCTGGGTAGATATTCCACAAGCGTAGAAGCTCGGTTTACACGTGCTAGAATCACGGTTAGCTCGTTGTATTACGTGTGTACAAGAACGTAATGTAGTTTTACTTAGACTACATCTTGGTTATGTTTGTCATAAACCCTAATTGATGATTCGTTGGTGATCGTGTGGATCTTCGCTAGGATAAAGGTATGTAAACCTAATTCGATTAATTATAATTGTGTTATTATTATGATCTTGTTATATCGCTTCCACTATGTGTGCTCCATATTAGGGTTTTTAATAATCGTTATGAACTTCATAAACCTTCAGTGGCATCGAGAGCCGTTTTAACATGTTATAGTTATCGAAATCTAAAGATTATTTTTTAACTAATAATTATTTTGAGTTAAAACTACATGTTTTTTTTGAAAAGAAATTTAGGGTTTTGGTTTTGTTTTTTTTAAATCCGTTTCTTTTTTTAAAAAAAGTTGGTTTGTTTTTTTTTAGGCCGATTATATATATAAAAAAATAGTTTTTTTGTGAAACCCTAAAATTGCATGTTTTGATCTTTAGATAATTACATGATTAATTGTTATGTCATGTATTTAAGGTTACGATCCGTAGTGATTTAATTAATTGTTAAGTGATTTGGGTGGAACTTTGATGAATTGCATATGTTATGTGAATTAAAGTTTCGATCCGTAGAGATTTAATTGTTAAGTTACGTGGGAGATCCGTGATGAACATGCATGTTTTTCATTGATCATATGTTTTATGTGGTAATTGTTACGTGTTTTGCTACATGCTTTATTTGATTCAATAAATCTAAAATTAGGGAAGACTTTTATATGAATATAAAAAACTAGATTTGATATTATTTATTGAATAAATCGTATGCATGTGGCTATTTGATTAATTTATTGCACATATAAATTGTTATTATGTGTTTATGATTTATTTTTGTACCTACATGTTTTCATACGTTTTTGTTTTAATTGTATGTTGTAAACAAGGGTATTTTTTTACAAGAAAATTAATATGGACTAAATCATATAAAAATTAATGAATTGTTTTTTGAGATCTAATTGACATATGATTTGCGTTAATTGGAATTGAAATAATAACTTAACGGCCTACTCAACTTTGACAAACTATAAGTGGGTATAACGCACTACTGGTCATGTACCCGGTTAAGGAAGGAGGTGTTATGCTTCAGCGCTGACCAAATTCCCGGCTTGCTTGTGCGTCAAAGTTGGAATTACCTACGGTTATTATTTACATAATTCCTTAAGGATGATTTAACCGCAAAAATTCATATCCGAAACACAATAAATAAGGTTATTGCTTTGTGCTTTAGCTAAGTTCTAGAAAAAGTACGGTGTGAATTTAGTTGTGGGTAAAATCTTTAATTGGTTTAATCAATATCTCAACTTGCAAATATATGATGAAATTTTAGTCTCACAAAAAAGTTATACTAAAAGTTTTATTAAACATATGCTATGGAGATGTATGCATGCTTCTCTATACATGATTTTGACACCAAAATCAATACCCTTAAAATTTAAGCCATATGCCATCTAATTGACGAACACTTGAAGTTACAATTTTCGTCATATGAGATTCTGGACGATGTTGTAATGGAGAGAAAACTTCATGACTGAATAAGATTGCACATGAAGGTTTTACGTTCTTTAGATTAGTCGACTTAATTGAGTTACTCAGTAAGATCTAGAAACTTAAGGCATAAAAAAGGGATGAAACATGTTTACAAAGCAAAATGACTTTTGGCAATGCAAATCCCTTAAATATCTAGAAATTGCAAATTTGTTTGTCAATCATTGTTCGACAAGTTACCATCTTGAATACTTTCGTTGCTAGCAGATCAACTGATGTGATGAAATTATGTCAATTTGGATTCTAGTTTTCAAGGAAAATACTATGGTTATTATTACCGGGGTAATTTTATTTTCTTGAATGGTATTATCGAGAATACTAAAATTGAGTTTTGTAAATTCTTTTACAAATGTATTAATGCAACGTTACACCGTAAACGTGGTTTATTCATTTATTGATCTAAAACCGTATGGTTGAGGATAGAGTCAATTTAAAAGATAAACCTAAACTCTTTTCCATGAGTGAAGAAGGAGTAATAAGGATTTTAGAAATGTCAAATTCAAATCTATAACTCATAGCAAACATTAATAGTTAAGAAAAGTGCATTTTGAGTTATTAAAAGTTACCGCTAATTGGTTATAAGGCAAACTAGCATATTTTTTTAGTAGTTGTGCTTTGACCATTTATAGGCACTACATACCATTATGGGGTTGGTAGACCTATTAAGGAAGAAATTGCATGTCAAGTCTTTCAAGTTAAAAGCAATTGATGGATAAGTCATCATTTACGAAGTAGAGTACACTCTTAAACACTATAAGTAATTGTTACGAATTTGTTTTTCAAAAGTGTAAGAAAGTAAACACAACACTAATTATTTTCACCGATTATGAAACATTTTCAATGTTGTCAAGTTCAGTGGGAGAATTGTGTTGTATTACTGATTTTGAGTCTATTAAAACATTCTCTAATTCAGTGGGAGTTACAAGCCTTGTTGTCTTGGTAATAACCCATATTATCTTTAGTATGTTCTAAGATAATTACTTTCGAATTGTTGATACTATTATCTCCAAGGATATTCATGTATGGATTCTTGTTGATTAAGTGGTTCTAAATCTACTTGTACAAGCTAATATATGTGACACAATCATATTTTGTATAGACGAACGTTAGACGTGATGTTTATCTAATATATGAGGTTGTTCCATGCACAAGTGGGAGAAATGAACATTGTGTGCAAGAAACAATCTCTTGTCTTCAAGATAAGATACTAACAATCTAATTAATATTAGATGAAAGTTAGATCATGTGTCAATATGATTAGAAGACTACTTAAAAGTATATATATCATTCACATTAAGAAACACTTGTTGTTTTGATTTAGTCATGTAAGAGTTTGGACTAAAATGTAAACACAAGGGTAAAATATCCACATGTCGTAAGATCGGGCGTGGATTATTTTACGGTTTCTTAAAATGGACAATTCCTTGAATGACATAAATACATAGAGTAATCTTATTCTACTAAAGTTAAATATTTGTGTATTCTTGAAATTACATAAATAGACATAGTAGTGAATTAACTTGAAAAGATTATTGAAACCTAGTGGTGTTCATGATTACTTTAGTTATACGTGTTTATGATTTATTGAATAAGGTCAAAAAACATAAAGTCTTGAAAGACGTATAATATAAAGTAAGACGTTTATGTTTTAAGACATGGAAATGAAGTGACTTTGTATTAGAAAGTTGAGTTATAAAGCATGCAAAATGGTTAGGAAATCTATTATACCATTAAGATGATTTAGTTGGTATATAGGTAAGCCTAAAGATATATATTTATCTTAAATATTGTTAAGATTGACTTACAATATTTCCCTAAATGAAATACATCATTGTTATGGTATATTCATTAGGAGAATCAAAATTCTCAATATGATGGTGATGTTTGATTCAAGATAACTATATCTTCCTTTATTCCAAAAGATATCAAGGTTAGAAAGTTGAGTATGACTTGAGCTAAGAAGATTAATAAGATACCATTATACATGGAATGTGATGAATCACGTTATATCTTAAATGAAGTTCGGATTTTACTAAACTACTTATGAAGTGGATTGTTTAGAAAATAAAGAGTATGGAACTATCATTGTGTTTTGTAATGTCCCATAAAGATAACGTTGGAGTGTTGATCTACATGCTATGTATTTAAAGAGTAATTTTAAGTTACTAAAAGCAAGTGGGAGTTTTGATCTTGAAAGATAAAATTACAAGATACATAATCTTCTGAAATACACTAGTAATTATCGTGAGGAAGGCTTGTAAAAACTAACTCTCAAGATAAAGGAATTTACGTCATAGGTCCTTAAGGATATCTCGGATATGCGATTTATATGCTGAGAATTATGAGTTACAAATTTTTTTTGTGATTTGTTACCAAATATTGTTTTGGGTAAACTACTCATACTATGATTGTTATAGATGTTGTCCAACAAGATAATCAAATTTCGGTTTTGGTTTATCTTAAATAGTTTGACGAGAAATTGGAGATGAGTTTCGTCAAAGTAAGAAAAACGCCAATTGTGGTGGTTTAATCTTTGTGTCGAAATTATATGGACAAAATTGTACACATATTTAATGTATGTATTATGAATAGATTATTAGTCACACTTAAGTAATTAATTGTGATTGAGTATTCTTTCCTAAACGCATTAAATATATAATGATTTTGATGGTCATATTTTATTTGACAAATTTGGATATGTATGAACTATTTCTTGAATGACTACTTGAGAAAGGATTTAAGTAATCGAAATGAGTTTATTACTTCAAAATAAATCTTTGGAAAAGTACAAAATGCAATTATTCATGAATGGATAAAAGCATGCATCTAGGAGACTATTCTTATGTTTAATTTGAAATCCAAGATTGGATTTAAATTTGAATAAGATGATTTCTGAGTATTCCTAAAAGCTAGTGGGAGTATTATGGTTATTTTATTAAATTATATGTGTCAAATAGACCTGTAAGAAAGTAATTTTTCATTCAAATTAAATGTTGATTTGGTTTACATTTGAGATGAAACTTTGCTTTGGAGATTTAGAAAATAAGATATACATAACCTTGGAATAAATAAATTTATTTATTTATGCGGTGGAATACAACATAATATGCCATGTAGTAAATTTATATGGATATTTAGAACATGAAGAAATCTAAATCTGGTTTGAGAAAGTCTCATGTGTTTCGTGTTGTATTTATATCATGCTTAAAATGCATGATGATTTGAATATGTTAATCTATTTAAAAGTTATTAAATAACTTGTGTAATGAATATTCTGAAGGAATATGTTTGGAAATAGAATAACATCCTAAATCTTGGATCGGCTTCCATATTCTATAGATGAATAATTTGTCAATCGTTGTGCAAATTATCATAGCTAACAAACTTGGAGGTTTGGTTGGAATCAAACACTACATAATAGATATTAAAGGTAACGTATTCATATCTTTTATGACAAGTTGTAAACTTGAAAAGATATAATTGAGGTAACACTCAATATTAGTCGTGGGATCTTTTGGAGATGACATATTGATTAAAGTTGCATTTTACATTAAAGAATTAGAATACTTTGAACTTAAAATGTGTTTTGGAAGTTTAGGAAATTGGTGGTCAAGGATGTTTTACAATTTTGATACTATGTGGCTATATCAAATTGTTTGAATGCACATGTACAAGAGTTTCAATGAATTGAGTTCTTGAAGAAAGTATTCTCAAAATTCCAATAGGTCAAGATTGGTTATTTTATGCTTTGCCAAACAAGTGTGAATGTCATTGTTAGAGGCATAATGCATAGACCATGTTTTCATGCATTAATCTATTTAGTATTTGGATAAAGGATGTTAAAACATTATTGAATTGATGAAATAAAGATTGGGTTTCGTTTATTTTTCTGTTATTTGATTTTGTATCCTATTTTACATGTTTTAATCCATGAATAAATTGTTATGCTAAATGTCCGTTGTAGATTGATAATATGGGAATATTATTGAACTAAGACAATTCGAAATAGTGACAGCGTATACTTGAAAGTATATTGGTCAATTTTTGATGATAATTGATGAATCAAATATTAGACTTATCCCAACTATATGATTTTACTTTATGGATCTTTGTCATCAAGTAAGTCATAAATAGTTATCCTCAGACTTGAGATACCAGGAAACTGTCATGAATCTAGTGCATTTCTGTGAAATAATCTAACGCTAAACGTAACTGGTAGCTATAAGGGTTATTTTCAGAAGTGTTGCAAAGTTCATAAGTTTTGCTTGTAGTCAAAATGGAATTTGTTTCCTTCAAATTATTTTGAAGTATAATACAGCTGGGCCCCTCGGGGGAGTAGTAAGATATTTGTGCGGCCGCACCCAAATTTGTTTTGGTGATCTTGCTATATCCGTAAACGAGAAACAAAATGGTTAATGTAAGGAATGACTGAGATCCATATCTTATTAACGTTGTATTTGAAATGAAAGGATAATAATAATGATAGTAAATCATTAAAAGGTTTTATCCAAGAGACCTTACTCGAGATCGGACTAGGGCATTGGCGTTTAATTAGACGCTAACCAATGTGATCACGGTATTTTGAAATATGTCCAAGTGGGAGCTGAAAGTTTATGGACTTATATTTAAATAGTCGTGTGTTAGGATCGAACTCGGGATTACGGGATTGCACACATTACGTAAAGGGTTAATTATTTATAAAATATATTTATTATATTTATTAAATTAAACCGAAGCTTAACTAACGATCGTTAATAATTAAAAGTTAATTATAAACGACCGTTCTGGAATTAAATAGAAGGAAAAAGAAGGAAACGGAAAAGTTCCGGAAGCCCCTTGGGTGGGCTTTGTAACCGTCGGCCATAGGGACCAAAAGGGAAGGAAGAAAAGATTTTATTTCCTTAATTGTTTATTACTTGGAGGAAAAGTTTTGCCAAGGCCTATATAAACAATCTCATAGCCTTCATAATTTTTATCCCATTCTCTTTTTCTCTTCTCCTCCTGCGATCACATAGCCAAACGCACCTTATGGTTTCGTTTGGTTTATGTGATTTGTTTGGTTTCTTTGTTTGATCAACTCCAAAGGAAAAACACCTTTTTTAGGGTTCCTTTTATCCTTTGGTTTTGGTTTAGCAATAATCTAGTCCTAGTCCCTCTCTAGGGTTGTTGGGTAGATATTCCACAAGCGTAAAAGCTCGGTTTACACGTGCTAGAATCACGGTTAGCTCGTTGTATTACGTGTGTACAAGAACGTAATGTAGTTTTACTTTAGACTACATCTTGGTTATGTTCGTCATAAACCCTAATTGATGATTTGTTGGTGATCTTGTGGATCTTCGCTAGGATAAAGATATGTAACCCTAATTCGATTAATTATAATTGTGTTATTATTATGATCTTGTTAAATCGCTTCCGCTATGTGTGCTTTGATCCATATTAAGGTTTTTAATAATTATTATGAACTTCATAAACCTTATAGAAATACATTTCAAGTAAAACTAGAGAATGCTAGGCATTCGCCCCAGATAAACTACCCACCTCGCAGTGTCCCCCCTCTCCCGAATGATCGGTGCTGCAGTTACACATAGTGGAATAAGAAGTCTCGAGTTATACTCAGCTACTAATGCATATATAAATTTCTTGGTGGCGTGATCGTGATGAAGACCTATTATCAGAATTACTTTCCATAAGAAATGAAAATAAGTTATTTATCTTACTTTATAAAGTATTTGGGACCTTCTTAAAATAGTAAGGCTGAAAATTCAGACTTTTTACCTACTAAATAAAGCAAGTTGTTGATATTTTCATCAACATTAATATTATAACCTTTTTCAAATAACCTTTTGTAACAAACTTTTGTAAAACCTTTTAAAATAATATTTTTTCTTTTAAATTAAAAAAACTTCTTATTTATTTATTATTTTTATAATCTAATTTCACTATACTTTTTAAAATTTTGTGCTTTTTAATTCGATATCCATTTTTATATATTTTTATTAATTTTTAGTCTTTTTAAATTTTAGCGGGTTTTTTAATTCGATTTTTTATAACTTTAAAATGAGTAAGAGATTAATATTTGTTAGTCTTAAAATTCGTTATTAGGTTCTCGTCGCCGCATTGCGCGGGTACCATTCTAGTATAGTTAACTGACTCTTGATTGAAACCAAAGATGAAATGGTAAAGATGTACTTTTCTTTTTTCTCACAGTTGAGATACATCAAGTGTGCTAAATGTACTTCTTTTGTCTCTTTTGCTGATTATATGGCTGCATGAAAAATGATCAGCACGGCAAATTTTTACGCATGCTCATGTGCCAATGGTTTATGCTCCATCCGACATCTAGTGCCGTAAACAACTAAGTGTGTTTTATATTAGACGATAGATTATGGCCAAACCCACAATCGAGTTGGGCCATAATCTATCGTCTAACTTTAAACCAGAAGAGCCTATAGGATCCCTTAAAACGGGGTTTTCTAATACGAGTTTAAATTTTCTTTTGAAACTGGTTTCACAAATCGATTTGTTCTCAAATGTTAAAGTAATCATATTCTACTTGAGCAGTCCCGGAATTGAAACTTTTTTGTACAAGAATGTCTTTATTTGTCATTTCGTGATATAATCACAGTATTTAAGCACACAGACAACTCAACTGATCATCTGATTATCATAACTTCAAATAGGAAAAGCATATCTAAACGACTAAACAGTATCTCCTCTGTGTTATTACCAACGATTGAGTGATTCTGATTATTAAAATATCACATCATCACTTTCAAAACCAAACAACTCCTCAATAATATACATGTACTTTCCACGCTTATAAGAAGTTGGTACTTGCGAGTGTTACTTTTGGGGTCATATGTTTACAATGCAGCGCTTTTCTTGGTCATCATAATTTTGCTTCTAGCTTGTTGATATGCTAAGCTTGAGACTCTGTGCGTGCTGGTTTGGCATTGACAAGAGGCCTCAAAGCCTTCACAACAATGGTCATATTTGGTCGGAAATCTGCTTCATATTGGATACAAAGTGCTGCAACGGCTGCCAACTGAGTATGAAGGAAAGCAACAACATATTAGCCAGTTTGAAAATGTCAGAATTTGGCCTATATACTCATGGATAGGACGATTGGGTTGTGTTTCATCTCAAATAAGTCAAATCAAATAATTACCTACACAGAAAAGGTCAAACTAAGTATCAAGTCTATTTCGATTGCAAAGACCCTCCAAAAACATTTATTTGACTTATATTATTATGGTACCAGCTTTAGCTTAAAAATTATAATCATAACTAACAGTTTAACACGCTACTTATATATCAAAGGTATCAGCATATGGTTCCAACTCATGTCAAAGTCTACCTGCCTATCACCCATCCGCCCACCCATTTTGCCACCACTTTTTTAGTGCATATATGATAAAACTCAGTTCTCTCATTGGATGCCAACTATAAATACAGAAGAAAGAATAAAAGCATATAAAAATCTAAACATCAGTTTTAAGAGTGAGAGTATATGAAGGAGACCTTAGCAACTGCCTTTGGAGGGTAATCTTCATTTAACTTTGGATCAACACATTGCTTTACTTTGTCCTCACTCAATCTTGGTGTTGCCTGTAATAACCACACCTCAAACAATATGAGCAATCATATTATGTGTATGGGACTCGCAGTGTTCCTAACTTCCAAGAATATTGGAATGTTTATGTAAATCACATTTTGATCATCTGAAAATGTAATGTTACTTGTCAGCGACCTAAATTACACTTTAACATATTAAATTAAATATTCACGGATTTAAGTTAATACTGTTTCGTTGTAATGACTTAAAAATCAACATAACAACTTTTCCGGACCTAAATTTCTGCAACTTTCATGAGACATCACAAAATTGTGCAAATCAAAACATAGTATTCTATAAGAAGTGGCGGTTTCAACCTATGTAAATCGATTGATTTAGGTTATGTTTTATCTGTAACAGATCAAACACAACAAATAAACAAATTTTATCCAACAAAACATGGGGTCGAAACTGGTCAAACGGGTTGAAATATAGTTATTTTGAAACTTACTTTGAAATATAGTTATTTTGAAACTTACTTTGAAAGATCAATTATTGATATCAAAGCTCATAATACTATTAGGAAAAAAGTATTTCAGGTCAACCAATTTAGACCAACCCGCTTCGACCCTACGTAAGTGTTGCTCGGTTAGACCCGTTAGCCAACTCTCCCGACCCGCACATTTTATAATGTCTAGTTAACAGTGTTATTAGCGGAAAGACCCACCCAAGTAACAAGACTTTGTTCTCCTTTCGGCAATGTATGATCCACTGGTTTCCTTCCTGTCAAAAGTTCTAAAAGAACAACCCCTAAACTGTAAACATCACTCTTCTGACTCATCTGCCCTGTCATTGCATACCTAAATCAAAGCCATAAATAACAAGACAATATCATTAACATTACAAATATCTTTATAAAAAGTTGCTAAAATCACATGAAAGGGTAGCATGACTTACTCTGGAGCATGGTATCCAAACGTTCCCAACACTCTAGTTGAGTGCAAGTGGGCTGCAGTATCAGAAGGATTGCTCAAACTGAAATCAGCTAGTTTGGATTTAAAATCGTCAAAAAGTAATACATTGCTTGACCGAATATCACGATGAACAATCGGAGGCTGAACTTTTTCATGCAAATACTCGAGACCCCTTGCTGCACCATATGCAATTTTTACTCTTTGAGGCCAAGTAAGAAGGGGACCAGGGGTAGATCCTTCTACACCCTTTTTACCTATGATTACCAAAAATATGAACCCTATGGATCATGAACTTTGAATATATTAATAAAAGGTAAAACAGAATTAAAATTTTGTTAAGTGTGTACCATGTAAGACATCGTGTAATGAGCCCATGGGTGCATACTCGTATACCAAGATTCGGTTGTAATCATCCAAGTAATAACCAAGCAATTCCACAAAATATTCATTCTTTAGTCTTGAAACTAAGGATAACTGCATAAATTCCCAAAATATGAATCTTAGTATCTTCTTCTTTTGTATTAAAACATCATATAAAACTTCTCATACTAGTTAACCCATGCACAATATCTCTATTCATATAAAATACATTTACATAATCTTTACTAAAGCGTTTAAGGACTGTTTCAACACGTGTTATTAGACTGATTATCTGCTTATTTCGACCTGATGTTTAACAAGTTTTTAGATTTCGGACTTCAACAGCTAAACTGTTTAAATTAGTAAGGTTGGTATTAAATATATTGTCAAAATCAGTATTTGGAGTGCTTAAAAAACAAAAAGAATGTCAAATTTGGTCATTTTGTCGATAAATTTATTTGTTTGTTAAAATCAACCTTCTAAAGGAATTTGATTGTAACAACTTCAAACAGCCTAAGCTCATCTACACACATCTCATGCATCCATGCTCCAAGTGTCACTTAAGTTGGCTACTTGAACATCGTTTCATCAATTTTAACACTGAATATATTAATATGATTCTAACCACGACCCTAATTGGGATATATGAAATAAGTGTATGGGGAAAAATACTATTAAGTGATGAGTTTGGCATCTACTTCATCGTAAGAGTGTAAACAGATAACCGAAATTCCCACCTGGTTTGTAAACTCATCATCTGGCTCTGGTGAAGAGCTTGTATCTAGCTTTTTTATTATTGATTCTCGCTCATCAGTTAGCTTTCCATAATAAACTTGACAATAAGAACCGTCTCCAATCAAAGAACGTGAACCAAAATTATCCGTCATCTTATTTAGCTCGTCTAGTGATAGTTTTGGAGCTTCAATCGGCAACTCTTTTTGAGGACCTCCACTTCTCACTGCTCCACTACTCCTTGGCTCTCCTCTAGCGCTGCCTAGAATGAACATCATAACTTAGTTATACTTTTGTTGTAACAACACTTGGTTAGGAATCAATACAAAATTGTACGTTCCTCTATAGATTGGTTCCGTTTATAGCTTTAAAACCATTTAGAAAGCTCCATATTTGGTAAAACTAATGACTAAGATACTAAGAAAGAAACATTATGACATGCAAAGGGGTCATATTAACCTCCTCCTCCATAAGGTGGTCCTCGAGGTTGTGCTGTTTTAGCTTTATTTGAGGATGCATCATGAACGGAGTCCTCTTTCCCACCGCCACAGCATGAGAACATTATTGAAATGTGGGCATAATCATCCAACAACGTGCTTTCGTCTATCCGTTTACTCAACGACCAAAATTCCTGAATTTGGAAAATTCAAACCTTTAATCGTGACAAAAATGGATATCCATGAGAAAGGTTTAATTTTGTTTTTGTCATGCACACGAGGAGTGATAACCTTTTAAAAAACATATTGAACCATTATAGAAGGTATGTGATAATCATTTACACAAGGAAACGCTATGAATTCATAAAATCGACAAATATATGTAACGAGTTACCTGATGATCATAAGTTCATGAATATAAACAGAAAAGGGTATCCAGAAAAGCAATAATTAAGATTAAATCAATGATCGAATGGGGGAAAAGAAGAACACATATAAGGGTTTGATTCAAGTGGAAAAATATTTAGGTTAAATTTTTGTTCTTTGTAATTTGGATTCTTTGTCCCCCAATGTGAAATTCAGAAAACCAACGTGGTTCCAAAGGAAATCAGGTTTTGTTTCTGAGGGCTTTCATGCACTTTGTACCATTTGCATTGATATACGTACGTACCCTTTTGTATCAATTTTTCAGAAAAACCTTTATTTTTATTTTTGTTCTCGTTAATATAAACACAAAAAAAAAGGCTATAGTGACGGAAACTTTATTTTTCGTCACTATTAACACAATTTTAGTGACGATATAGAATTCTCGTCACTATTTCTTGTCACTTGCCTATATTTAATGATGAAGTAATAAATCGTCATTAATTTATATGCTAGTGACGAAGTATTTTTCACTGAATACTAGTGCACGTGTAACTCATTTCTTCTTAGGCTTCTTAGTCACCAAATATTTCGTCACTAGGCTTACACAAACTTAATGACAAACCAATTCGTCACTCACTTAACACATACATAACCCACTTGAAAATACAGGGACTAAAATTGACAAACACTAAAACTTTATAAAAACACGGATACAATCAAACTTCTCTTTCATATCTTCGTCTCTCCCATTTCACACCAAACACACACTAAAAACACACAATAAAAACACATACTAAAAACACATTGTAGCACCATTCCGCCATGGCTGACACCTTCGGATCTCAATTTCACAATTTTGACCTAATTGTTTTGGAGGTTACATCGAATCCCTAATTATTACGAGTTAATTTCATTCAGTTATGAAGATATTATCTCAGTTGTGAAGTTTTGTATATTCGTTTGTCTTTGTGCATAATTTAATTGTTTGATTGTTGATGAGTTTATGAACGTAACCTCATTGTGTACATTGAATAAGGTTTAGGGCCAAAATTGTGGTTATTTGCTTGTTGATTTGAGTTCATAAAGCTTCGGTTTAGCGGATTATATTTCATGAGGTTTAGGCGAGTAGCTGATCAATCGGTATTAAATTATTTCCTAGCACGTGTTTGATAAAATGTCTAGCAACGCGAACATAGATAGTTTTGCTGGATTGTTTACTATTAAATCATTGGATACCAAGTGTTTGATGAAATGTTTAGCAAAATTAACAGGAATGGCATTTTGTTGTAGATAATTCAGTAGCTAAGTAGTTGATTCTTCATTACTTTCAGGCTTGCGATGATCATTTAGTTGTACGGAGTTATTGATTATGTGGATTTACATAAGAATAATCTACTCATCTTCAAAGACACCTACGAATTTGTGATTAGTACAAAATGCCATGCTAGTTGCCTTAAGTTATCGTGAAGGTTTACTATGGATGGGAAGAAGGCATTTAGTTTATCAAGATTCATGTGTATTTTGTTGATATAGAGACTTGGAAAATATGTTACTCCGTAGAAAAATGGTTACATCTATTCATCCTTTCTCTTTATTTTCTTATTTTAGTGTCAGTCATTGGTATCCTCACTTTGGTATCCTCACTTTGTTCGAACTAGAACTCTTTAAAGAGAACAAAAAGTTCATAAAAACTGACCACTAGTGATAGGACCACTATAGATGTGCAGGGTGCAGATTTCTCTGGATATATGCAAGCCTCTTCATTTGAACTAATAGTGCAGTAATATGCAACCGTTAATGCATGATGTACACCTTGCTATAGCGTTCTTGTGCTCTAGAATTTTTTGCCTTATAAAGTTATAAGAGTCGATGCAATTCTTAGATATATAGATGATAGTAGGAAAACTGGCGAATAAATGTGACATAAGTGCATAAGATCTACAACAATCTACATTTCTAAAACCTGATTGAAATATCATTTTTTGGTTAAAAGTGTAATTGTGTGTTACCTTTTGAGCGAGAAAGTAGTTTATATTTTGTATGTTCATATTTGGTATCTTGTGTTTTTACCTTTCTTGGCAATCTCCCCTTATTATTAATGATTTTCTTCTGCAAAAACTTAGATTTCTTGGTAATCTCTTTGTTTGCTGGGTATTTTTTCTTGTCCTTGTTTAGAGGTGGGAAAACGTAGGGTTGGGTAACGGTTTATAATGGATGAGCTTTAGTTTTGGGTAGAAACTTGTCCTTTCTATGTGCGGGTCAGAACAGGTTCTTGCTACCTTTTTTGTCATTCTTATTCAAATTTTAAGAAAACTTGGACAATGCAACTATTTGGATACAAGATTACACATTAGATGCTTTCTAACCCATTTTAACCATTTGACCGTTCATTGTAGCAACTTGTCTATATTCACCCGTTATTAAACTTATACGGAGTACAACCTAAATTGGCTTGTTTATTGATCTAAATAGCTTTAAATTCCTACCACATGATTATAAGTAAGCAATCAGAAGTCAGAATTAGTCGCTCGCTGTTTCCCTCATAACAGGTCCATATGAATGAATAATACTTCATTTTGGTTTTCTCACCTCATCCATGCATCAGTCGCTGTTTCTCTCATAAAATGTCCATATGAATGAAAAGAACCTCATTTTTTTCTTTACTCTTCTCATTTTCATCTCATCCATGCATCAGTCGCTATTTCTATTAACAAATCCATATGAATGAAAAGAACTTCATTTAAGTTTTCTCTACTCTTATTTCTCATATGAATGAAAAGAACTTCATTTAAGTTTTCTCTACTCTTATTTCTCATCTCATTTATGCAGGCACTTGAGAAGTCAAAATATGAGCAATCACTAGAGACGGTGCGACACTTCATTGCTATTCTTGAGAAAGAATTAAAACTATATCATAGGCACACCAACACTATCAGTAGTGGCGCAAGTGAAGTCACGGGAGAATCAAAAAAGGTTATAGCAGTCGACAACAACACCAATGATGAATTATCAGCATCCTAAGATGATGATGATAATGATGCCGATGATGATCACCAGTCCTTTTTTTCAAGTGATTTGAACTGCACAGATGACTCTAGTACTGAGTTAGATACGGGCGATGAAGAAACATGCAACAAACCCACATGTATGTTCATTTTAGTTTTTTTTCTGAAAGGCAAACATTCTTTAATAAAAAACACCCAAAACAAATACACAAGAAATGGTATCCCATCTCCTTAACAAGCTAATTAAGGATAAAGAGACCCAAAGGAAAAAAAAGAACTTGCAACAAAGAAAGACAACAAGCTGAGGTAGAGTACATGACACTCACAATAAATTGCCAAAATACAAAATAAAACTTAATGACAGTGTCCCACCATGGTCATGCCAAGCCACTAAAACCACATACTACCACACATACTGTACTAGAAAATAGGAGTAACTAGCATAAATCTAAAACCATCACTATATAACACATAGTGCAGAAAACCAAAACTGCAGAATGCTGGTATACGATAAGCATCTAATGCTTGTAACAATATCCCGTTTATTAAGTTAAAGTTAATAAGATTCCATCACTATTTTCATTCTTTTGATACTTGCGTTGTAGAATGATGAGCAATACTTAAGGCGCCGGTGGATATAAATGTTAATTCAATACCAACACACTTTTCATAGAAGTCATTTGTATTTACGAAAGCATGCGAAAATTACTTAAGAAGGATAGTGAAGTGTGTGTAGATGTGCTCCCGTCACAGTGTGCACGTGCTGATTCATTTGTCGAGCAGTCTTCTTTGTCTAATAATATAAGTTTAAAGATGGGAACTTCAACGCCACGTAAGCAAAAGATGAAGAAAATAGATGCTGAAAATGTCATGGCAATCTTATTTTAACCTTTAACCTGTTCTGGCCCGTTAAATGGTCTTACTTTAAGCTAATGCTTGAACCTCCCATTAGAGATAATTTTTTTATTGACCCATTAAAAGGTTGCCACAAACTGGATTCGAACAAGCACCTTTGGGAGCAAAAGACAAGGCTATGGTTTGAATTTTTCATCTATATTATTACGTACTTTAAATGACAGTAAGAATTCTTTCCCTATATATATTCCAGGCATGTTTCCTGGTTATAGACCCTGATCTATATTATCGTGGGATGGTTTATATGTGTGCATTTGTTCTTGTTTATGTTTTGTGACTTTTTCTACTTAACATATGAATAATAATAGGCTACTCAATATAAATTTTAACGATAACTTGTTTTTACCTAATAAGCAGGATGCGATATGGCTTTTACTAGATTGAGGTACTACTTGGCAAGATTTCCCACTAAGATGATATTAATGGTAACTATTATAGTAGGGATGGAGCTATTAGCAAAAATATTCAGTTGTTAGTTCTTAATCATTGGGTTGTTATATCAGGCGGTATACTACTTATTGGTGAGGCAAGTGTGAATTTTTTTTTTTGTTTTCTCCATCCTAGTTTATGGATGTGGTTAGAAGAGAACGTGGTTTAATAAAGGATTCTGGTGGACAAGAACGTGATGCAACTGTAAATCAGGTCACATTTTAATTATATCTTGTTTTGATAAAAAAAGTCTCCATACCATAACCAGGACTTATTGGACGTGTCGATATTTTTGATGGTTTGATAAAATTATTTAATAAAATGGTGGTCTGTTTTATATGTTTGACCTTTGTTAATTACCTTGTAATTTCAGTTTCTCTTTGCAGATTCCCGACTTGGAAAGGCGGTAAGTGGATTACCTGATGTACCAGACTCACTCACATTCTTGATTACGTTAATCAATGATCAAAGTAATACAAATGTAGGTACTTATCTAATAACCTTGCTTATGGAGAAAGTTGATTTTCTTACATCGTTCTCGCGTTGTGTTTGTCATTTCTTTTTATTACTTTTGCACGGTTGAGAAATTGTCTTCTAAGTATATATTTCTTAAAGGAAGTATTGTTGAGATCTAGGTTTGCTAAAATAATTCAACATTACCATACTTTTGGGGTCTGTACGATTATATCTTCTAATATAAATGACTTAACTTTTATAGAAATGTAGTCATGTTGCTCCAGTAATGTAAGTTCCTATAATGATACTATAATTTGCTTATAAGGTACTGAATGAACAAAGTGCACATCATAATTATCTGTTAAATCTCATGAAAACTTGTTTATTGCAGTTTAGATGGTTGGGGTCGTAAAGAATGTTGGAAAGACTCTGTTTAGATACCATGTTCAGATATCAAGTGACAGTTAGCGCAAGCATGTGGCGGGCTATTTTTTTTTCTTTTCTTTTTTGTATATTTCATATCGTTATATGTGTATAGTGGTACAATAGTAACGTGCTTGATCGATTATGAAATACATTTGACACTGTAATAATGGAAATGTCTTTTGTTATTACAAAGTTTTAATATATTATGTATATTTGTTGTAGTAAAAGATTGTAACAGGGATCACACGCAACATTTTATAGTCGCATTTGTATACTCTTAATTAGGGGTACCCTTTTTAGTGACGACATATTTTGTCACTATCAGACGTTAATGTCCCGTTAGGTTCGCCTACATAATGACGTCTTCTTTTCGTCACTATTTTTATCAAATAGTGACGATTTTAGCCACTTTAGTGACGAATCAAGTAAAGAAATGGATTGTCACTGCCTTAAGTGACGAATTTAATTCGTCATTAATTTTGTGTCAAATTTTAATTTCGTCACTTTTTTATTGTGACGGAGCTATAGTGACGACAAGTGACGACGTTGATTTTCGTCATTAAGTTAGTTTAGTGACAAATTTTTCCTCTATAATGACGAATTTCCATTCGTCATTAAAGCCATTTTTTCTTGTAGTGAAAGTAAATACAGTAATCTCTTTATCTATCAATGATACTAATCGTATAATCACTAATTGACTAATGTTATACGGGAAAAAGATCCACATAGACCCCATTTATATCATAGACTAAAAGAGACGATCCTAGCCCTTCATTTTTATTTTATTGTACGGTCTTTATTATTTTAGTTATAAAAAAACTATACTTTCCTTAACAAATAAACGATACTTTCCATTTTATCACTATTTTCATTTCACTCACCATCTACACTCTCTTTCTCTCTCTAACAATCACCGTATCATCCCAACCTTAACCACCACCCCAACCGTAACCACCATCCACAACCGCCGTAACAACCACCGTATCATCCCCACCATCCCAACCATTGTTTCCAATATGATTCCCCACCATCTAATCGTAACCCGCAACCACCTGATGTAGACTAAAAAACAAAGTAACAAAGATAAGTAATTGGATCTGTTGATTCAACAAGAATGCCAGAAACAATTCTGCTAATAATCGTTGATTCTGAAGAATGCCCGAAAATTAGGGTAAAACACGGCAACTCAACGGCCAATGGTTTAACTTTTATTAAACTGATAACTGTCTTGCTAGGGTTACAGCAGATTCATTAAATAATGACTGCAAACAAAGAAAAACCCTAAAAATCCAACGGGCTGGACCGTAGCCCAATGACAAAGTCCAACTGAAAGTGAAAAAAACATAAAAATGCAAAAAACTGATAGTAAAAAGGCTTTTCGGGCCTTGAAAAATCCGCAACCAGCTAAAAGGTGGTTACAGCGTCGTCGGTCTCCTTTTTACGCACGTTTTGACAGGTCACGGGCTGAAAACGGACTTAGGATGCAAAAGTTATGTCCATTTTACTAAACCCCTCTTCGTCACACGATCTCGGGCCTCCAGAAACAAGTCAGCCCGTTCTTCAATACTTGGGCCTCCATCATTCCCCCCTGGATAAGAAAAATTCGCCCTCGAATTCCCAGCTGTATCATCATCGGAAGAATCACCATGGTAAGGCAACAAGTGCTTCACATTAAAAACATCAGAACAACGAATATGACTTGGCAACTTCAAACGATAAGCATTTGAGTTCATCTTATCCACAATTTCCACTGGACCAATCTTCTTAGCAGACAATTTATTATATTCACCAACTGGAAAACGATCCTTAGTCAAAACAGCCCACACAAAGTCTCCTACTTCAAAGTCAACATGTCTCCTCTTTTGATCTGCATCCTGCTTGTACTTCGAATTAGCGCGCACCAAGTTGTCACGAACAGATTTATGAACATCATGCAACCCCTCAATAAAATCCTGCACTTTCTTCGGAACAGACCTAGAAATCTGAGGAGTCATAAGATCAAGAGGACCACGTGGCTGAGCAGAATAAACCACCTGGAAAGGACTAAACCCAGTGCTCCGATTAACAGCATGATTATGAGCAAACTCAGCTTGATACAACTTCTGATCCCATGCCTTCACATGATCACCCACCAAACACCTTAACAGGTTACCAAGGGACCTGTTAACAACTTCGGTTTGCCCATCAGTTTGAGGATGATAAGCACTACTAAAATTGAGTTGAGTATTCACCATCTTCCACAAACTACGCCAAAAATGACTCAAAAACCTGGTGTCCCGATCAGAAACAATGGAGGAAGGTAAACCATGTAAACGGTACACATCCCTAAAGAAAAGTTGGGCTACATTAACTGCATATGTTGTCTTCTTGCAAGGAATAAAATGAACCATCTTAGAAAAACGATCAACAACAACAAATATTGAATCATTACCCCTTTGAGTACGAGGTAGTCCCAACACAAAATCCATGCTAATATCAACCCAGGGCTGCAAAGGAACTGGCAAAGGCATATAAAGACCTGCATTAGTAGCCGCCCCCTTTGAAACTTGACAAATACGACACCTCTTGACGTAACGATCCACTTCCTTCCTCATAGTAGGCCAAAAATAAGATGCTTGAACCAACTGTAAAGTGCGATCACGACCAACATGTCCTTCACCATGCAACTCCTTAATAATTTGCAAGCGAAGACTTGAATCAGGAATACAAAGTTGATTCCCTTTGAATAGGAACCCATCATGCATAACAAAATCTGTTTTCTCTCCGGATTGCAAATCCTGCAGAACAATTGAAAAGTATGGATCTATAGTCACCATGTCACGAATGACATCCAGTCCAGGAACATCAACCTGCATGGTTACAAGTAAACTACTTCTCCTGCTTAAGGCATCAGCAGCACGATTGGAAGCACCCGTTTTGTGTTTCACCACAAAAGTAAATTTCTCAAGAAAAGCCAACCAACGCCCATGTTTATGTGAAACCTTATCTTGAGTACGAATATGCCTTAAGGAATCATGGTCAGTGAACAAAACAAACTCTTTATGAAACAAATAATGGCGCCAATGCTTCACAGCTTGGACCACTGCATAAAACTCCAAGTCATAAGTAGAGTACCTCGACTTCGGCCCTGTCAACTTCTCGCTAAAATAGGCAACAAGCCGCCCACCCTGACTAAGAACTCCACCAATTGCAACCTTAGAAGCATCAGTATGAAGCTCAAAAACTTTAGAAAAGTCAGGCAATACCAGGATTGGTGCTGTAGTAAGCTTTTCCTTGACAACCTGAAAAGCCATCTCTGCTTCCTCCGTCCACACAAATGACTTACCCTTCATACAGTCTGTCAAAGGGGCCATAATGGAACTGAAATTAGGGATAAACCGCCTATAGAAAGAAGCAAGACCATGGAAACTCCGAACTTCAGTAATGGTAGTTGGAGTTGGCCACTCCTGAACAGCTGCTACCTTAGATTCATCCACCTGTATGCCATCACCAGAAACAACATACCCTAAAAACAAAACTTTAGGGGTCATGAACACACACTTCTTCGTGGCTGCATAAAAATTATCCTTCCGAAGCAAGGTCAAGACCTGCCTCACATGATTGACATGCTCATTATAAGAAGCACTATAAATAAGAATGTCATCAAAATAAACAACCACAAACTTGCCAATAAAAGGCCTGAGCAGTTGATTCATCACACGCATAAATGTGCTTGGTGCGTTTGATAAACCAAAAGGCATGACCAACCACTCATACAAACCTTCACGGGTCTTGAAAGCGGTCTTCCACTCGTCACCAGGTCTAAGACGAATCTGGTAATACCCACTCTTCAAATCCAGCTTCGTGAAAATGGTAGCACCACTAATCTGGTCAAGCAAATCATCAAGGCGAGGAATAGGAAACCTGTACCTCACAGTAATCTTATTGATGGCTCGACTATCAACACACATACGCCATGTACCATCCTTCTTTGGAGTCAATAGGGCAGGAACAGCACACGGGCTCATACTCTCACGAACATGACCCTTGGAAACCAGCTCCTCAACCTGCCTGCGCAACTCCTCATGTTCTCCCGGGCTCATCCTATAATGTGGCCTGTTAGGCAACTGTGACCCAGGCTCTAGATCAATATGATGTTGTATGTCACGCAATGGTGGCAAACCATCAGGTAATTCATTAGGGAAAACATCAGAGAATTCCTCAAGTAAAGGGATCATGGCTTCAAGAACTTCACCGTCTCCAGAAACCTCCTTCCCTATTAATACAAAAACATTACCTCCCACCTCCAGCTCGTCTTCGAACTGCGAAAGAGTTAGTAAAGTACCAATGGGTTTATTAACTACTTCCTTAGGTTTGTTTGGCATCAAAGTAATCTTCACACCCTCAAACAAGAAACTATAAGTATTAGTTCTCCCATGGTGAGTTACATCACGGTCATACTCCCAAGGTCTACCCAACAATAAGTGACAAGCATCCATAGGTATCACATCACACCAAATATTATCCTTATAAGTTGTTCCTATAGAAAACGGAACTTGGACACGCTTGGAAACTGTTATCTCCCCACCCTTTTTAAGCCACTGTAACTTATAAGGTTTGGGACGATCTTCAGTTTTCAGCCCTAATTTCTGGACTGCTCCTTCAGCTATCAAATTATCACAACTACCAGAATCGCATACAAAAGTGCAAACCTTACCCATAATGGTACAAGTTGACTGAAAGATGTTGTGTTTGAGCCAATCATCACCATCAGCTTTAGGTGTTAAGCAGGAGCGTCTTACCACCAAATTCACCCCCACATCTCCAGACACATACTCCTCCTCATACTCAGGTTCTGCATCATAAACTGCGTCTCCCACGTAGTCATCATAAGCCACATCATCATCTTCCTCGGGTTCAATAAATAACTGCCTCTTCCCAGCCTTCTTACACTCTGATTGTCGGTGACCAGGTTCACCACAGTTAAAGCACTTGAACCCACCACTGCCGGTCGCTCTAGGAACTGGTCCAGTATTCTCACCAACTGCTTTAGCCTGAGTTGGGGCAAAACGAGATGCCGTATTACCCGAACCAGAAGCACCTGTTATTGCAGGAGATGAAGAACTCCCCACTCGTCGGTTCTGCTTCTCAAAAGTCAATGCTCGTTGATACGCTTCAGAAAGTGTCATCGGATCAAACATGTTAACAGAATCCATGATCTGGACTCTTAAACCACCAATGTATCGAGAGACAAGCTGATCTTCTGTCTCTTGAACGTCATTCCTTGCAATTAGTTGGTAAAATTCGGTCGTGTAATCTTCAACAGACTTGGCCCCCTGTTTTAGATTCTGTAACCGCTGGTACATCATTCGCTGGTAGTTATGAGGAATAAAATTATCCCTCATGACTTTCTTCATCTTCTGCCAACTCGTGATCTTTGACTTCCCAACTCTGTTCCTCGTCAGTTTCAATTGTTGCCCCCACGCGGATGCCCGACCACGTAACTTGGTAGCGATCAACGAAACCCTTTTGTTTTCTGGAACTTCTTTGAATTCAAATACTTCTTCAACAGCAACAAGCCAATCAATAAACTCATCAGGCTTTAAAGTGTCCCCATTAAACTCGGGAATATTAACCTTCATTCCAGTCTCCCAACGCCTATCATTATTCCCACTGCGATCTCTCATCCGTCGCCCTACTGATTGTTCATCATCAGACAAACCATCACCAAACGGATTTTCTTCAAGATCTACATCTTCTTCCTCATGACGGCGATTATGAGGCCTCCTATTGCTCATCAAAGTGTTCATCTGGTCGGTCAATTGATCAAACATTTGATCAAATCGCTCCTCCATTCTCTCCATCATACGCTGCTCAAATTCCTGTTCATTCACATTGTGAATAGGCCTAGTTCTCCTTGGAGGCATCTTGATCAGGAACCAGGCTCTGATACCAACTGATGTAGACTAAAAAACAAAGTAACAAAGATAAGTAATTGGATCTGTTAATTCAACAAGAATGCCAGAAACAATTCTGCTAATAATCGTTGATTCTGAAGAATGCCCGAAAATTAGGGTAAAACACGGCAACTCAACGGCCAATGGTTTAACTTTTATTAAACTGATAACTGTCTTGCTAGGGTTACATCAGATTCATTAAATAATGACTGCAAACAAAGAAAAACCCTAAAAATCCAACGGGCTGGACCGTAGCCCAATGACAAAGTCCAACTAAAAGTGAAAAAAACATAAAAATGCAAAAAACTGATAGTAAAAAGGCTTTTCGGGCCTTGAAAAATCCGCAACCAGCTAAAAGGTGGTTACAGCGTCGTCGGTCTCCTTTTTACGCACGTTTTGACAGGTCACGGGCTGAAAACGGACTTAGGATGCAAAAGTTATGTCCATTTTACTAAACCCCTCTTCGTCACACGATCTCGGGCCTCCAGACACAAGTCAGCCCGTTCTTCAATACTTGGGCCTCCATCACCACCATATGTTCATTTAACCATAACCCTAACCCTAATTTTTCAGATCTATGGATATTCGTGAGGAGTATGATGCGGCTAACAAGGCCAAGCTCATATCATCATCTAAAACATCCGAAAAAGCTGGTAATCTTCATTTCGTTGTTAAGGCTTATGCTTATTTGGTACATTAGCTTGATATTAAGTGTGTTTTGATGTAGTTAAAGTGTGTTTTGATGTTTTGTATAGAATGACTTAAGTTTCGCTAAACCGGGCGTATGTTTGGGGAAGATAGCAGTAGTTGTTTGTTTCAGCTTATATATGGCTTATGAGCTTATTTGATTTCACCTTATACTTCATAAGCCTAAAAATTTCTGGCTTATTTTGAGACTTATTGGCTCATGATAACCTTATATAAGCCCATAAGTCTCCAATAAGCCAGGAAATTGGGGCTTATGAAATATAAGCCGAAATCAAGTAAGCTCATAAGCCCACATATAAGTCGAAACAAACATCTACTTAGTAAGCGTTTGATGAAATAGCTGTATAGTCATAGTTAGTATGTGGAAACGGTAGTTGCTGATAAATGCTACTAGAAGTAGCATTTTAGCATTTTGATTTGGAGTGTTAAGAAAAAGTAGGAAGTAGCATTTGGCTCATGAACGCTTGCTACCAAAAACACTATGTGTAAACAATAGATATGTTAGAAATAGTCGTTTGTTTGTGTTTGATAATATAGTTATAATGATAAAGTGTAAAATGGCGTAAAAGGTAAACACTATTGTTAAATGCTTCTTTTCTTTTAGTAGTGTTTCGAGTTCAAACAAGCTAAATTCTCATTAATAAATTAGCATTTTATTCTAAACGCTGAGTGCTCCAAAAAGCTTGTTGCCGAACAAAGCCTAATTATGAATTGTTTTGATATTTAGTTTATTTGGAAAGTGGTAATGACTAATGAATGATATGTATGTTATTGATACGGAGTAATTGTTGTAATGATCAAGTTTTATAACTTTGGAGGTTGTTTGGATGTTATAGGATTGTTTTGGCTAGGTTAAATTGTATAGTTGATACTTGCAGGTGCGACTTTGTTTCTAGGCTAGTTGAAATGTTTCCACGCTAAATTGTCACAGTTTGCTCATTTCTTGTGCTAACTAGTTTGATTGCTTAATCCTGCAAGTTTTGATGATGATTTGATATAGTTCACATGTGTTGATTGCCTGTGTTTAGATTACTTAGCCTTAATCTTGTTTTAGAGTGCTCAAATTTACTTGTCACTACATATAGCTGTCATAATATTCCAAGTTTCTTCTTCTAGTATAAACTTGTTAGTTTTTGGTGTTTTGCTGGTGCACTTGGTATATGTGACATAGATCAGTAGTTGTAATTGCATTTCAAAGGCTTTTAGTAAGATTTCGTTTGTAGAAATTCTCAAATTGCAGTAAACCAGTGTTTGGCTTGAATGATCAGGAATCCAGTGTTTGGCTTTTAGTAAGGTTTCGTTTGTATCTTGATTCCTTGAATAAAATCAGTTCTAATATCTTTCATTTAGATCATAGAAAGTTAGTGTACAAGTTTTCTCAGTCAAACTCCAATGTTAAAATGGCATTTGCACCAAAAATGATTGTTCAGTTCTAGTGTCAAGTCCCTGGAAAATTCGTATGCCTTTAAAATCTTTGTTTCTCAGTGTTATAGTTCAACTCTTGGCTTTTTGGAAACCTTGTTAGTCCATCTTTTTAGTTTGCTATTGCTTTTTGTCCAGTTTTAATTTTAGCTTATCAAAATAAGCAAACTCAATTCTCTGATGTGCATGTAGCTTAAGTCCTTGTCCATTTTCAATTCCAGTCAATCTACGTACCTTATTGCTTTTTGTCCAGTTTACTACAGCTGAGCTTATTTCCTTTTACGTACCTTGCTAAATTTGGATTTTAAACCTTTTGCAAAAAGCTATACTTGAAAAGATCAAGTAATAAGCTCATACGATTTACCATGAATCGTATATGTTTCATGATGAAACATATATGTTTCACCATGAATCATATATGTTTCACCATGAATCATATATGTTTTACCATGAAACATATATGATTCATCATGAAACATATATGTTTCAACATGAAACATATATGATTCATGGTGAATCATATATGTTTCATGGTGAAACATATATGTTTCAACATCAACCCTATATGATTGTAACATATATGATTCTTTTGTTTAATGTGTTCTCTTTTGCAGTTACTAGAACTAAAGCTGGTATAAAAAGTACGCCTCCTAAACCTGAAGCTCCTAAAACAACCTTGTGTCCTAAATGTAAAGCTGCTAAAACAAACCCGCTTCCTAAATCTATAGATCCTAGCACAGATAATCCTGAACTACCTTCACTTGGTGTGGAACCAGTAGTTGCCGAAAAGTAATACAACCACCTCCTCCAATCGATCAGAGACTCAAATATCCTACTGTAGTTAAACATGTATTCTCTCAAAGAGGTAAAGCTGTTGAGAATGTAGAGGGTAATAACGATAAGGGTGAAAAGGTTGTGTCTGACGTAGGGGGTAGTGAGGTTGGAAAGGATGTCTCTGAGAGTGGTAGTGATGAGCCGACTGAGAGTGGTAGTGATGATGGCAATGGTTTTGAGCTGGCCAATATTAGGAGTGAGGAGCCGGCCGAGAGTGGTAGTGAGTATGTGGCTGAGAGTGGGAGTGACGAATCTGATGAGCTAATACACACGGATGAGGATATGGCTGATGATTTGGTTAAAGTTGAAAAGGTGAGTCAGAAAACTTCTAAGAAATGTGTTAGGAAGGTAGCTGCGAAAGTTGGTACTGGGAAAAAACCAAAGGTTTTGAAAGAAGAGGCTGATGTGCATGGCGAGAGCAAATCCAAGGTCGATAGAAAACGGAAGGTAGCTGCCAAAGTTGGTACGGGAAAAAAAGCCAAAGGTTATGAAAGAAGAGGGCGATGTGCATGGTGAGAGCAAAGACTCCATGTTGGTTTGTTATGATTCACCATAAAAAAAGCAAGTGCAGAAGAAACCTCATACTGCGGAACAGGCAAAAAAGGTTGAGTACTCGAATAGGTTTCCACCTCTTTTTAGTAGAACCGTACCGGCGTCGCTTTTTGAGGCGATAAACGAGGCTAGTTATGTTGACATGGAAGGGTTTTTGAATGAGATTGGATTTTCTGACTGGTGGGGTCTTAAGGTTGATAGTTTGCCAAATCGGTTAGCGAGGGTTGCTGTTAAAGCTTTCGAAAAATCCACCTACAACTTTAAGATTTATACAGGCAGTTTTCAAGTCACGCCTGAGAAGATCCATGAGATTTTAGGACTTCCTATTGGTGGAATTTTCTTGTTTGATATGCCGAGGAGATCTTCAGATGATGATGTTGTGAAGTCATGGAAACAACAGTTTGCGCCAAAGCGTCCGAAACAAATCACGACTAAGGACATCAGTCAGAAGTTGAAGAAGGCGAAGGAAATTGACTTTATGTTTAAGCTCAATTTCCTGACACTTTTTGCGACAGTTATGGGTGATGCGGACACTATGAAAGCATTTCCAAGGGTTAATGTGGTTCGTCATATTTATGAAGAAACGGATATCGCTAAAGTGGACTGGTGCCGTTTCATTCACTCTTGTTGTCTTCAAGAAGGTGTAGAACCTACGAATCTCGCAGGGTTTTACACAGGTCCCTTGTATTTTCTGATTGTAAGTTCCGCTATCTTTTTTATTTTTGTTTTTTATGTTTTTACACAGGTCCTTGTATTTTCTGATTGTAACTTTAACATTCATAATGAATCATATTTGTTTCATAATGAATCATATATGTTTTATAATGAATCATATATGTTTCATAATGAATCATATATGTTTCATCATGAAACATATATGATTCATGTTGAATCATACATGTTTCATCATGAAACATATATGATTCATCATGAACCCTATATGTTTCATGATGAAACATATATGATTCATATGATGAAACATATATGATTCATCATGAATCATATATGTTTCATATATGTTTGTAATACTAAATATTAATCATAATTTGATTCTACAAAGTATTTATCATATATATTTTTTATGTATTGTTTGCAGCTCCTTTATCTCGATTCTACAAAGTATGACCGGTTCACAGTCCTTCGATCAAGACCAGCCATCAGGGACTGGAGTTCTGCTGACATGCATGCTCGCCCAGAACTTGAGTTTGAAGATCAAGTTTTTTGTAATCTTGAGCTTCATGGAAAGTGGAGCGCGGATAAGGAAAAGAGAACAGAGGGTTTCTTTGGTGCCAAAGATGTTAAAAAGAAGAACAAAGCTTCAGGCATACCTCCTAAGGATAAAAAGGTATGAATCAACCCTCGATATATATGATTATAATACCATATATGATTCACCATTAATTGTATTTGATTTTAACTACATTTGTTTATAGAGTATCTGCACAATTATTGAAGAGAAGCTGGCGAGAGTAACTAAGGAGAAGGCTAATTTAGAAAATCTCTTGAGAAAGGCTAACAAAGACTTCCCGAATGATGTACATGTTGATGTTTTGTACAATAGATATCTTGGGTTGTTTAGAGATACTCTATGACTGGAAGATAAGTCACCTCATCTTGACGATTTTGACGATGTTAATCCTAAGAAAGAAGATGAGAAGAAAGACGATGACAAGAGAGACGAGTCAGCTGATGATCTGGCTGAGAAGAGAGACGAGCCGGCTGGTGATCCGGCTGAGAAGAGAGACGAGCCGGCTGGTGATCCGGCTGAGAAGAGAGACGAGCCAGAGAATGTTGCTGATGCTGGAAAAGGAGACAGAGGCAAGGAGACGTCTCATACTGAGGATGTTGTTGCTGAGAAGGAGGGGTGTGTTGATGAATTAAATGTGGAAACTTATACTCAGTGGATTAATGCGAACATATGGTGGTATGGAGATTGTGTGGTTGATGTGGTTGTCGAATCTTTTGGCCATGAAGTAATTTGTTAACCTTTCATTATTTATTCATATTTTTTACGTTATGTTATTATGAATTATTTAATTAAAAAAAGGTTCAATGTTTCAGGAGGAGTATTGGGCTTGGCCTACGAATCTTCCTGGTGCTGTGTCTACTTCTCCACCGCTGCCTGGTGCTGTGTCTGTTGGGACTGCTCCACCGCTGCCTGGTGCTGTGCCTGCTAGGACTGCTCCACCGCTGCCTGGTGTTGTGCCTGCTGGGACTCCTCCACAACAGACTCCTCCACTGGGTATCAAGAAATTGGTCCAACCAGATTCTCCAATAACTTCTGTTTATCAGTATAAGAGAATCAATGTTGCGTCATTGATTAACAGAGTTGAGTTTATCATGGGAAATAACTTGTTTTCTATGCAAGGCGACAAATATTAAGCTCTCTTTGTCATGTCTTTTAGAATTTTTTTGTTAACTGTTTATGAAAAATACATGATCCATGATGAAACATACATGATCCATTATGAAACATACATGATTCATGATGAATCATGTATGTTTCATCATGGATCATGTATGTTTCATCCATAACTTTTTGTGTAAATTACTGGATAACACCATTTATTTTCTTATTTTGTAGTGAAATTGTTTTTCAAACTGTATCTGGATATCCTCTATCAGCCGTACGTGTCAATTTGGAGACTTTGGCACCAAGGATATGGATAGATGCTAGTGTCATAGACTGTTTTGTCGCCATTCTTAATGCTGAGCATGATACCAAACTTCTAGAGACGAAATATCACTATTATTCGACTGGTTGTATTGTAAGTTTTCATTTGACTATTCTTCGAGTGGTTCTATTAGTTTCATGTTTTCTCTTAAGACTTTTTTTTCTTATACAGAAACCTGATATGATTAGCAGAGTTCTTGATGAGGAACCATCATACAAACTGTTTAAGGAAGCAATATTGGCTCAGTTTGAAGGTGATGAAGCTTCTGCGTCCTCTCACGCGTTGAGTTGGCTTTTTTTCCTATATGCGCTTCAAATCATTTTTATGTGGTTTTTTTCAACCTCAAAATGCCAACTACAATGTTGATTCTTGATAACGCTTATGGATATACCTATTCAACAAAATACAAGGGAGCTTGCGATATTTTGGTAAGTTTATTATGGGGGATTATATATAACTACGGATGATGATTGTATATCGTTACACATACATCTTTTTTATTTAATATGTTTTCGTGTTTTTCTTTCTCGGTTTGTAGAAAAAGTTCTTTGCAAGGTATTTGGAGGAGCATAATCATCCAAGTCACTCCAAAGTTTCAAAAATGAAAAGCTATGTTCCAAAGTTGAGTTGGAGTACTAAAAAAATCATGAAGACTGCGGGGTATTTGCTATGATCCATTTGGAAAACTACACCAGCAACAGTAAGAGGAGCTGGGATGTTGGTCTATGCGAAGAATCTGCTCAGCGAAAAACATTGTTGATGCGTATGAGGTTCAAGATTGCTACAAAGATTCTTCTTCATAATTTCAACAAGGAAAGAGCCAAAATGTTCAAGCTAGCATATGATTTTGAGACAATGGTTGACAAGGAAAAAAGAATTTCAATCATTGTTCATGCGCTCAACCATAGATAAGAGCGTGATCCAGAGAAGGCTTCAGCCGAGAGTGAAGAGGGTGATATGGCTTAGAAAGGAGAGGTTGATACATTGAAGGGGAGTGAAGAGGGTGATATGGCTAAGAAAATTGAAGGGAAATGAAGAATGACTTTATTCTAAGTAATGTAGGTATTCTATGATTGTGAATGGTAGAAGGATAGGAAAAAACACTAATATGGGTCTCTTTTGGTAGATCTAGCTGTTGGGCCCCTGATGTTTCTAATTCATAGTAATCATTGTATTTTGAACGTAGTCTAAACAATGTAGTCTGTACAAGGTAGTTTGAATTACATGTTTGTATTTTATATGTGTTCAAATCTTTGATAATTACAAAGTTTATATGTGTAAAAAGAATGATAGATGTGTCTTGATGAATCATATATGGTTGATGATAAATCATACATGTTTTATCATGAATCATACATGATTCATCAAGACACATGTATGAATAATCACACTTGCTTTTAAAATTTGTCGATTTAGAGTTCTTTTTAACAATAATAATGTATCACTCTTGAATGAATCCATCATGAATCATATATGATTCATTATGAATCATATATGTTTCATCATGAAACATATATGATTCATGATGAATCATATATGTTTCATCATGAAACATATATGATTCATCCCCAAACACTTCCAAACACTTTAAATTAAAATGATATTGCAGAAATAAACATGTATGATTCATGATGAATCATATATGATTCATAATAAAACATATATGATTCATAATAGAACATATATGATTCATGATGAATCATATATGATTCGTCATGAATCATATATGATTCCTCGTGAATCATACATGATTCATCCCTAAACACTTCAAATTAAAAGGATAATACAGAAATAATCAAGTATTAATTGAACTAAATATCAAAACAAAGTTGATTCAAAGTATGAAACTAAGTGTAAAACAAAGTGTTAATTGAAAACATATTGAAAGTAAATATGACTTGAAAAAACATAGAATGATCAACAAGCTGTGTTTGATGTTTGTTCTGTAGCAGCAACGTTTCCAGCTTCTGTAGGAGCAACGTTTCTAGCTTTTGCTTGAGCAGCTTCCATAAGCGCCAACTTTGCAATATACTTTGGATTTAATGGACATGTGTTCTTGGTATGTTCATTTGTCACTTGTTTGCAACATAAACATTTCCTAGCCTGCTTTTTCTTAGCTTTTATAGCGATTTCTCTTGCACTTTTTATACGTGCTCCTTTAGGTGCTGCTTTACGTTCTCCTTTAAGACCGGCTTTGTTTAGAGCCCCTTCTGGATTTCCTATGATCGGTTTATCAGCAGCCGGCTTTCCAATTGCATATAAATCTAGGATTACATCACTCGTTTTCTGGGAAGGTGGCTTAGGAACTTGAACTTGTATTTCCTTCTTAATTTTTTCCAGCGTTTGCACAAATTCTGCCAACTTTGCTTCATCTTTACTCAACCATAACAAGCATTCATCGACCACGTTGTTGTCGTTGTTAGTTAACCTTTCAATGGTTTCATTCTTTTCTCCGTATCTGTTTGTCTTTCTTCTCAATCCAAGTGGTATTAAATCCCTTCTCCAACGCCTTAGAATGTATTTTTCTGGAATCTTTCCAACATCACGGTTCTCAAAACACAAAATATGTGTCGACACAGAAAACCATACCGAGTGAAATGTCTACAAGTACAATTAACTGAACCGTCTTCTGGATGACGCAGAACCTAATTATGAAACATTAAAAACAAAATTAATACTAGGGCATTTACCAAAATAATTATGAAACATGTATGATTCATCAGGAAACATGTATGATTCATCAGGAAACATGTATGATTCATCATGAAACATATATGATTCATGATGAATCATACATCATTTTGGTAACAGTAACAACAGTTAATAATTCATTCACCATGAAACATATATGATCCATTATGAATCATGTATGTTTCATCATGAATCATATATGTTTCAGGATGAATCATACATGTTTCATGATGAATCATATATGTTTCGTCAAGAAACATGTATGATTCAACATAAATCATATATGTTTCATAGTGAATGAATCGTATACTATTTTGGAAACAGCAACAACATTTAATTGATTTCACTCACTAACCTTGTAGGTAGCAACCTTTTCTTCTTCTTGTATAACCATCTCTTTGCCTTCCTCGGTATAAATTATCCGGTACTCCCCTGCCCTCTTGTCTTTAACATGAACCGTCTCAACTCCCTCTTCCGTTCTAAGCTCTACTATTTGACAAGCCCAAACCGATTCTATTATTTCCTTTTGAACAAGCAGAAATATTGTCCTAGTATATATCGTAGCCGCATGTGTTTCCATCTCTAACCTTGTATAAGGTTTTGAAGTTGCTTCAAATGTTTTGAAGTCTAAAAACTCTTGCCTGTGTCTTTGCCTTTCCATGGCCGCTTCATAGCACATCATGAAATTGATTAATGTTGACCCATGATTCGTGAAACATTTGAAAATGCATTTTCACTCTCGGATCTGGAAGTGGTTCTCATTAAGCCAAACAAAGGAGAGGTAATAGAGTATGTCGGTAACCACATTTCTCGAAGGGTAAACATCTTCTTCATCCACTTGTGGTCTTGCAATTTAAAGTCTTCGATTAATTTATTCCATCTTTCTTCAAAGTCCTTAGGCTCTATGAATATATTCCACACAAGTTTGTTGAAACGTTCTTTGAAATTTGTTTCTTCATATGTTTCTTTGCATATCTATAAGAATAATCAGACGAGAATGATTAGATACATGGTTCACCATGAATCATGTATGTTTCATAATGAAACATATATGATTCATCATGAATCATATATGTTTCATCATGAATCATGTATGTTTTAGCATGAAACATATATGATTCATGATGAAACATACATAATTCTACAAAAAAATATAGACTTATGGTAAATGAAATTCACCTTTGATGGAACTTTTTGCATGATGTGCGACATGCATAATCTATGTTTAGACTGCGTAAACACTGCTTCATTTGCTCGCTTCATTGCCCCATCTTGATCTGTTACAACCATATCGGGTTGCTTTGGTTGAGCCGTCAAGAATGAAGTTAATAGCCATATATAAGCATATGTGTCTTCACATAACAGCAATCCCGCGCCGACTGTCACCGACTTTCTGTGATTATCTATGGCGGTGAATGGAACAAAAACCATGTCGTACCTGCAAATTAATTAAATCATAATCAGAATAGAATGATTAGATACATGGTTCATTAGATACATGTTTCATCATGAAACATATATGTTTCAGCATGAAACATATATGATTCATGATGAAACATATATGATTCATCATGAATCATGTATGTTTCATGATGAAACATACATGATCCATGATGAAGCATATATGTTTCATCCTGAAACATATATGTTTCATAGTAAACCACACAGAATTCTACAAGAAAAAGTTTTTATTCAACAACTTACTTATTCGTTCTGAATGTTGCGTCAAATGATATTACATCACCAAACTCATTGTAGTTGCATTTATCAACTTCATCTGCCCAAAAAAGTGCAACTAACACGCCGTTTTCAACCTTATACTGAAATGTAAAGTTTGGCACAAACAACTTCCTATTTTCCATCTTCTCTATCAACATATGTGCATCACTTTCGCATATAACCTCATTAACGTCTCTGACATGATTCTTAAAATCGTCAGTCGTGCCATGAACATACTGAGAACCCCCTTTCATCGTAGAAAACAAGTGGTGCGCCTTTGTTCCACCAAGTTTCATTGTTGAAGCTTTTATAACAAACATTTTTTCCGCCTGAGTCATCTTTCGTTGTTTCTTTGTAAGATGCTCAAATTCTTTCAGAATCATTCTGTGGTTGTGTCTCGGATCAAATGTAACTACTTCATACTTTCCGGTACGACTATCCAAAGCAATCTTAATTCTCGCACGGCAACCCGTTAGTCTATGCCTTGTATTTCTAACTTGCTTATCATTGTGTTGAGGATCCAATGTGTTAATATTTATCTCCTTTGGATTCCCTTCTCGATTACACATGACATACTTTGATTTCACCAAACCACTTTTTGTTTTATTTTGGCATGTCATCTTAGCTTCAAACCCTGCCTTTTCAGCGTAAGTGTTATAAAAATCGACACCTTGCTCTATTGTATCAAAAGTTTGCCGCACAAAAGGTAGGTACTGCGTTTCGACATATGGTTCGCAGTATATCGTTCCTCCAGGTGTCTCGCCTTCTGGGAACAAAGTTGGCGTGCTCCTTGGAACTGTTAAAAAATAACATTTAGGTTTTGTTTTAGTAAATTATTTTTTACAGTGAATCATGTATGTTTCATGTTGAATCATATATGTTTCATCATGAAACATATATGATTCATGATGAAACATACATAATTCATCCAACTTGTTTTTAAAATTTTTACCAATTACAGTGTTTTAAAGAATAACTATTTTAACAGAATCATAGAATCATATATGATTCATTTTGATCAATTGTTTGTATATTGAATGAAACATATATGTTTCATGATGAATCATATATGATTCATCATGAAACATATATGTTTCATGATGAAACATACATGATTCATCCAACTTGTTTTTGAAGTTAATTTCCTTTACCAATTACAGTGTTTTAAAGAGTGACTATTTTAACAGAATCATATATGTTTGTATGTTGAATGAAACATATATGATTCATCATGAATCATATATGATTCATCATGAATCATATATGATTCATCATGAATCACTTGTTTGTATATTGAATGAATCATATATGATTTTCCTGAAGTTTGAATGATATTGGCTTCAACATTTGACTCTTCATTTTGATTCCGAGTCGTAGGGTTTTCATCTTCTTCGTATTGCACTATACTTGAATCTGCATCAATCGCATCGTCATCAGCCATATTTGTGGTAGTTGTGATTAGGGAAGGTAGTTGTGGAGGTTGAGGTCGCCGGAAAAAACGAAATGGAGGTTGTTCTGGTGGTTAAGGTCGCCGGAAAAATTAAGGTTTATAGATCTCCACAGAAAACGAGATATGTGATTAGGGAGTTGTGGTGGTTGAGGTCGCCGGAAAAAACGGTTATGGAGGTTGTTGTGGTGGTTGAGGTCGCCGGAAAAAACGGTTATGGAGGTGGTTGTGGTCGCCGGTTTTGATAATGTGAAAAACGGAAAAAACGGTTGTGGTCGCCGGTTTTGAGCTCAGAGAGAGCTCTGTGTGTTTTTTTAAAGAAAAAAATGAATTATTAATTTCTAAAAATCTATTTATATTTTTAATTAGTAAAAAGTGGGTGTAATCTTGACCATTGAATGCAAAATAAATGGATGGCCCAGATTGTCTCATTTGGTCTATGCTATATATTGTGTCTAGGGGGATCTCAACTCTGTTATACGGAGTATATGACATTTAGAATATGACATGTGACATAAAAATGCACTAAGAATGTATCCATCAAAACAAGTTATGGTGATATGATAAACTTAATATAAATTTTATAATTTTTTAAAAGTGTATAATTATTTTGATAATTTATGTGAACTGTAATTATGAGAACGAGTGAGTATATGATTATAGTCATTTAAGGTGACGTTTTGTTTGTCGCATGAAATGACTATGAGTAAGAGTTTGATAGTAGGATAGAATTGGAATGGTTTTTAATTAAAATCTGATTTAATTTCTCTCTTTGGTATAATAATTTGTTGGATAAATGTCAAAAATACACAACGTACTTTCTCAGATTATCCATTATACACATCGTATTATTTTTTTTCTTTTTTCACACTGAAACTTGCTATCATAGTAAAAGCTGACATGGCACGGTCAAACCAAGATGTTTGAATTTTCCTGACTGGGCAGCCACATCACTGGGTTATACCCATTTAACACCCGATCCAAATACATACACCAATTTGTTTAGTTTTTTCCCAGAAACCTCAAGAACCTTAATCCCCAAATACCCCTTTGTCAATTCCATTTAAACCCTAATCCCCAAATACCCCTTTCTCAATTCCATATAAACCCTAATCCCCAAATTTTGTAATTAAAAGTAACCACTAAATCCACTATGTCATCTTCGTCTTCATCATTGATAAGGAGATATGGCAGGAATCAAGATGTCACAAACAAAACACATTGTGATTGTGACCCCCCCACCCATTTCCTGTCCAAACGTCTTGGACTCCAAAATATCCAGGAAGAAGGTTTAGGTCTTGTCCAATCAGAGATAAAACAATAAAATGTGGTGTGTATGGTTTTCTAGACCTTGAATTGTCTCCATATTACAAAGCATTGCTGTATGGATTGCACGAAGAGAATAAAAGCTTGAGGAGGATGGTCAACTCGGGTGGTACAAGCAATGGATCAGAGAGAGTGTTACCCCATGACAGTCACATTCAAATGCTTAAAGGCATAACCGAGGACTTGAAGATTGTGAAGGTCAAATTTGTGGTTTATGATAGGCTAATGTTAGTGATTTCAGTTTGTGTTATGCTTTTAACAATAGTTTTAATCCTATATTTGCTAATGTAATCATTGTATGTTTTTACTTTTACAATGAATTGAATATATTTATGAGATCTTTTGTTGCCAGATTTTTGTTATATGTTTCTTGCCAGATTAGCATGAAGATGTTACTAGTTTCAGTTTTGTTCCCCTAATATGTTATATGCCCAAGTGTTTTTACCCTGATATGTTATATGTGACACCCCGGGTAGGGTAAAAATATGAGGAAATATCCACGGAGATGTCACTAGGGTGGATCGATAGCATATAGTCCATAAAGCATAAGATAAAGAGTTAGTCAAATCAGATTACATGTTTATTTAAACAAATAAATAAAAATTGTCTTAAACATGGTGAAGAGTGATTGTTTATGTTTCCCAAATAGAACCCCTGACGAGTCCTACAATGCAGATTTCTAAGATGCTGGAGACCATGCACACACCACGTACTAACTTCATATTCCTGTGCAAAACATACTAAAGGGGTCAACATAAAGTTGGTGAATTTACAGATTTTAACAATTAATTAGTTTGGACATACATTAATCATAGAAGTAACAATGCACAAAGCATTCTTACTAAAATGTAGATTACATTAGTTTATTATTAGAAACTGAAGCTTAACCTCCATAGTCCTCAACAGATGAGTACGTAGTGTCTTACAAAAAGACACCCATTCTAGTTCCAACATGGTATATGTCTGTTGTCCCGGCCAAGGCACAGTGAGCATGACTCACCCAGACGGGGATGGTCAATCCCTAATAGATCTATTTATAACATTCGGGCGATTTACAAAAATTTAACAGTTCCAATAATAATCAATGATAGTCAAGTTTATACAATCTGGTTATGTCCATTATATGTTTGCATATTATCTTCCCCAAATGGGAAAGTTTTATCAAAAGTTTATATGGGGCTGTAAACTCACCTGGGAGTAGGCAATAGCTGTTTAATACGAATATCCAATTAAAGCTCACGCTAAAATTATGCCTAATCAGATAGTACAGTCTTAATAGATAGTACAAAGAACATATATGTATGCTTATACAGATTTTTGTCAGTTTATTTATGCTACGGTATTTATCTACATAACCGTAGTTCAAGTATCATCAACATTCATTTAACTTATCTATATAAGTTTCATTTCTAAGTAAACATAAAATGTTTAACTATTAATATCAGTTAGCATACATGTATATATAATAATCATTCAACTTACAATTAAGTTTCTTATTTAAGTGGACATATAATGTCTTACTTAAAATATTATGTTTTCTGTTCAAGTATTATAATCACTCATTTACTATTAAGTTTCATTATTAAGTAAACATAAAAATTCTACTTAATATTAGTTCACGTTCATAGTTCATGTATTATAATCATTCATTTAAATCTTAATATTAAGTTTCATATTTTAAGTAGACGTAAGATGTTCTACTTATATATTAACATTCAATTTATCTAACGTTCATATAAATTTTATTTAAA
Organism: Glebionis coronaria; assembly: GCA_025667525.1. Taxonomy (NCBI): domain Eukaryota; kingdom Viridiplantae; phylum Streptophyta; class Magnoliopsida; order Asterales; family Asteraceae; genus Glebionis; species Glebionis coronaria. Next base: position 461,043,041 of record CM046879.1, on the reverse strand, counting down.
AGTATATGAGTTTATGTATGAATAATACATATTCCTAATTGTTTATACAATTATTCCTAAAGTAACTATAAATACTGAAAAATAAAATATAATACTTTATTTAACTTTAAAGTTTCCATAAATTATTTTAATATTTATAAAATAATTTAAACTTAAGAATTTATACCTTAGTTCTTATGTTCTAAGTATTTTAATTATGTTTTATTATAATTAAAATAGATTTTAGGGTTAGGGCTTGTTAATGTTTCAGAATATGGCAAAACTAGTCCCTCTATATTTTTAAACAAGTATAACTTTCGGATTTTACATATTTAGTACCTAGGGCTTGTTAAAGTTTCGGTTTATAGCAGATTTAGTCTCCCTAGTTGTATCTAGGTTTTGTAACTTTACAAAAATTACAAAAACAACCCCTAGGGCTTCTTTAAGTTTCGGAAAATTACAAGAATAGTCCTTAGGGTTATAAAATGACAAAATAACTTTTAGAAACTTCCCAAAATGGTCCCTAGGGTTTATTTTGCCACGGATAGTATTTATTAAACCCTAGACTTTTGGATATTTACATTTTCAGTCCTTGTGTTTACTAGTTTATCAAAACAAGTTTCATAAGTTACGGTTTTAGTCCTCAAGTTTTATAAATTGTCATTTTTATCCAAAAAGTTTTTATAAGTTCTATTTTATTATAAAAACTTTTATTTAGCATTCAAAATAGTATATGGGCTCATTAATGGGCTAAACATCTAATGGGCTATTTTAGTGGGCTCAAATATATCTCAAGTCTACTAATTTATTTAAATGGGCCTTTAAATCATTTATCGGGCTTAACACACTTTTAAGTCCTTTAATTTAGTTAAATGGGCCTAAGTGAAATCATCAGTCCATTAAGTTACTAAGATTTATCAAATGGGCTTATTGGGTCCATTAAGTTTTAGATTAACATTTCATGGACTTAATTAGTCCATTAACATTACTTTATATTTTATGTATGTTTTAACTTAGGATATTCTTATAAGCTTATTATGAGCTTATTAATATTTAGTTTTAAATCTAAATAGATGAATAAAACTTAAAATTTGTTTTATGTGTTATACCAAATTAGATCTAGGTGTGTTATAAGGTTACAAGTAAGTCATAAGCCCTAGTAGGAGCTTATATCTCACGGCTAATATTAGTTATAGCTTATTAAGATAAGTCAAGTCTCATTTTAAGGTTGCATGTAATTTATAAGTGTTACAAAAATAGATCTAACTATGTGCAAGTCAAGAAAACAAGTTACAAGTCCAAAATGAGATCTAAACTATGTCTAGACCTAAGAATAAAATATAGATCCATGTACACTCATATATAGCTCACAGCTATATTTCTAAATCTTGGTATTTCCAAGATGGACATATTAGCTAGTTTTTAAGTCTTGTAAATATTTACAAAAATACAATCATGATTATCAAGGTTACATGCATGTTCCCAAGGTTACTATCATTCCAAGATGGCAATATATAACCCACGGCTATATTGTTTTCTCCCAATATTCCCATAAGATCTATAAGCTTATTTCATGTTTATCATGTTAAGTTAACACTTATTACTAGATCTAGGTTGTATAATAACATGCATGTACATCTAACCCATTTAGGGTCATATGTAACCCACGGCTACATATATTCACATAAGTTACTTTGATTATTTTTAATAGTCCATTTAACATGTAACATTTCATATTCCATCATCCAAACTTAACACATAAATCATATATATACTAACCATGTATGCCGTGACCTTTAAGGTCATGGTCTTCAAGATTTTTAGGTTACACACATTCATTTTATGAGATCTATGACCATTGGTTTAACCATAGTCCCATAAAACAAGATTTGTAACTCATGCAACATTTAAATTTACAAAACGTCTCATATGGTTTTTACATCAAGTTTAAAACATAGAATACAAGTTATAGGTTTCTTATTAAAAGATTTTAAATCATGAGCATAATTTTTATAAATATGTCGTGACCTATAATGGTCATGGCTTTATAAATCTTGATTTTTAACATGTTATATACTTGTGTTTATAGATGTATGATGATGCATGCATGAAGAAATGGAAGAACATGATGTGTATACCTTTCTTGCTCAAAAGTTACTAAGGAGGATCTAGATGAACGAAGAGATTAGAGATCTAATCTTGATGATGGAGAAAACCCTATGTATAAATCAAGCCGTGGCCTATAATGATTCGGCTAGGGCTTGTTTATAGTGGTTCCAAGAGAAATGATGCTACCAAATGATTTGTAATCAAGATGGGACAAAGATTTAGTTGATTTAATGAATCAACTTTGGATTTTTGTGGCTTATAGCCGAAATATTAAGAGAGAGAGAGAGATGAAGAGAGAAGTGAGGTTGCATGTATGTGAGATGGGAATGTGTGTGTTTCGGATTAAAGATGAGAGAGGGAAGGAGAATGCAAAAGGCATCATTACCTTGGTAAGAACACTTGTGCCAAGTGTAGGCTCTTCCCTTTCCAAGACAACCCCTCTTCTTCCACATATGCATGTGTGTGTCGTGTAAGGCTATCCAAAGGAGAGGGTGGGCTTGTGTTGGGCTAGAACATAAAGAATACATAACCTTGGGCTAGTCCAAGAAAGTTTAGGCATGCCTATAATATGCATACATACATATACGGCCACATATACATGGTGTAGCATATTTTCCAATTTTTGTTAAGTGTTGTTTAATCAAATGTTGGTTATGCATTTTTACTACTTGTTTTATGTACATAGTTTACATAGTCAAATTTATTACAACAAGTATGTATGTAAAAGTATATGTGCATATTGGACAATTTCACACATGACTTATAAAAATATAATACATGAGTTTGTGTTCTAAGATTTAATGGGTGAAATTTCATTATATTTAGTCATGGTAAAATCATGGATTTTACAGCACCACCCCGTTATTTTAGCTTTGTCCTCAAAGCTACTAAAAACATAGTTATCTTTTAAGTGAAAGATGTTCTAAGTATATGATTCGTTTCAGGTTCTCTCTCAGGTATGGATGGCGGCATGAACGCGAAGTGGTCTATACCTAGGTTACTCTTATACGTCTGATTTGGCTTTAATGGAAGTTTCTGTCATTACAGGTGAAAAAAAGAGAATGTGAAGAGATTTTTATCCGGGTTGCACTATTCATCCGATTGAGCAGTAAAAGAGACCGATGCTATGGATGGACAGGAGGCAATGCAAAGAGATCTTTATCTAGATCACACTATACATCCGATTGAGTAGTAGAGGAGACTGCTGCTGTGGATGGATAGGAAGGGAATGCAAAGAGATCTTTATCCGAATCGCACTATACATCCGATTGAGCAGTAAAGGAGACTGCTGCTGTGGATGAATAGGAAAGGAATGCAAAGAGATCTTTATCCGAATCGTACTATACATCTGATTGAGCAGTAAAGGAGACTGCTGCGGTGGATGGATAGGAAGGAATGCAAAGAGATCTTTATCTGGATCGCACTATACATCCGATTGAGCAGTAAAGGAGACTGCTGCGGTGGATGGATAGGCGCGGGCTGCTTAACGGGGGTCGCAGCTATACCCTTCCAGGATCTGGGAGAAGACCAATGGCGTTGTGGATTTGGTTAAGAGGACAAATCCATTGCAAATGGTTTCTGATATGAGGAGGACACGCCAACATGTTTTAGACGCTGGGGAAACTAAGGATGTACTATATCTGCATCCTTTTCATGGGTGAGGTACATGTTATATCTCCACGCCCGAGGATGAAAAATTGGGGGTTGAAGGTAAAACAAAACATTTTAACTTTAACCCCTCCTATATCAACAGCTTTAAGAAAAGACTTACGATTATACCTCAAGCTGGTGGGATACAAACATAAGTTAATAGTACTAAAGTTTCTACCCAACAGAGAGGTTAAGATTGTTGTTGATGGCGATTGCGTAAGAATTTTCAAAGAATCTGCTTCATTCGCCGCGGGGTTGAGCGAGAGGGGCGTAAAAAAGAAGTACCTCAAATGGTGGAAATAAAAGAAGATACCAAGAATAAAGAAGCGCGTACCTTGCGGGGTGCCGTAGCAAAGGTCATGCATTTACTATTACTGGTTCAAAATTTGTACAAATTTTGACTTCTAAAGAGAGGAAATCACATCTCCCAGAGTCTAGTGGGTGATGGTATTGACGAACTAATTGGACCCGAAGAGAAAGGAGGAATGTCCAAAAACATGGGTCATTCAACATCTCTTTACGAGGGATGTCGGACATAGCCCTACAAAATACACCCATTGTGAGTTGGATGTGTCTTTCAGGTTTAGGCGGGGGAGAAACAGGTTAGGGAAATAGAGTATTCCCGGACCAAGTACTCTCTGGCTTGTTGGTGCTAGAGATGACACTAAATCTAGTGTTAACTATATCGGGGTTATGGCTCCCCAGTATAATCAAGGTTTCATCTCCCCAAGGTATGCGGACCAAATTTTGGTCATATAGGATAGTTGCATGATACTTGATAGTCAATTTATGCTAATGATGACATCAAAGCTATCAAGACTTTCTAGGATCTGATTGGTGTAAAACGGGCGATTTGGAAAGTTTTAAGGAACGACCTCGAATGATGGTGTTAACCATCATAACCTTTCCGTCGACTATTCCACGGTATAATAGGAGTCTAGAACTAACGGAGGGATTTCCAATTTCTTACTAAGTTTAGCAATTGCAATGCTTTGGTATACTCATGTATCAAACAAGATAGATGCATATCATTGGTTTAGTAAGAACGTACCAGGTACGATGTTGGAGCCTGGATTTGCTTGGGCATTGCCGGCCATGTACACTTACGAAGGAGTTCCCTTGTTGTCCTTCTTCTGGTTGGACAACTTGGGACAATCAGGTCTCACATGCCCAGGGGTTCCACACTCGTAACATACCACAACTTTCTTTGGTCCACTACTATTTCCACCTGCGGGGTTTCGGTTTCCCTGCTGCCCACTTCCACTTCTACGTGCGTTGGACTTGCCCTTGTTGCTGTTCCCGGGATTGGTATTGGGTCGACCTGGGGTAGCAACATTGGTTTAACAATCGCGAGAAAAATGGTTTTGTTGGCCACACTTGTAGCATCCTTGGCATTGTCCTCCAGCAACATGATGGTAGTTGCACTTTGAACACTTAGGCTTGGTCTCTGAGTAGTTCTTGGTGCGGGTTGTGGGAGTAGTGTCATCCGCTTACCCAACGTTTTTCTTTTTGGAAGGCTGCTGGTGCTGGCTACGAGAGTTTTCATCGGATTTACTCTTGTTGTCCGTTTGCCTCTCGGACAGATTGCGGGCTCGCTTGTTGATCAACTCAGTCGCAAATTCCATAGCACCTTCAACAGTAGTGGGTCATGAAGCTAGCACACTGTCATGAATGTTGTCAGGGAGTCCGCTGACACAATTTTCAATCTTGTCACTCCTTAGAGGAAACATTCTGGTGCACATCAAGCTTAACTCTTGAAATCTTTAGTTGTACCAAAGGATATCATTGTTCTTACACTTGAGATCCTACAGCTCGACTTCCAACTTCTTCATTTCTCCTCTGGGACAATACTTCTTAGTCATTCTCTCCTTGAGGTTAGCCCAAGTGAGAGTATAAGCAGTGTCATGTCCAAGGATGGCGACCACAGAGTTCCACCAAGTAAGGGCGCTCTCGAGTAGGGTGCACGTAGCAAACTTAGCTCTGTTCTCGTCAGCACAACCGCTGATGCGGAAAACTGTCTCTAGTCTTTCGAACCACTACATCAACTCAACAACTCCTTCTTTCCCTCGGTAGTATGAGGGTTTGCATTTTAAGAAGTCGGGGTAAGAGCAACCCCTGTTGGTGTTGTTTCTACGTGCATCAAAGTTTGGATCATTGTTTGCATTTGGGTCAGCTCCTCTGGCTGTCATGGCTGTTGTGATGCCTTCACTTATCATTTCCCGCAGTTGTGCGGCAATAACATTTCGAGTAGCTTCTGGGGATTCAGCATTATCGGCATTGGAAGTGGTTGCATTATTGGGATTTGATCTCATAATCACCATTTGTCTATAGTCATATACAAAATGAGATTATTCGTTCAAGCGTTAGTACAGTTTTTATTTTATTTGCACGAGATAACTTATGCACTGATTTCATAACAAATTTGGATAACCTGTCAAGATCTCATAATATAATACATTGCACAGCAGATATAATAAAGAAAGTGATTACATGTTATTTCCTTGAGAAATTTAACAGTCTTCTAGCATAACACAATCAAAGTCATAGGCCGGTCGGGCCTAATCCAAAGTAATGATACACACAGTCTTTAAAACATCATATCCCAAAGTTACATGTCCCAAAAGAAAATAAAAGATAAAGTACGAGATTACATCATCAAAAGCAGAAAAAGAGATAAAAGTACAAAGGCCCTATGTCATGATAGCCGGGATGCAACCCGTAAGCTTATCATGACGTACAAGAAGTCTAGTACGTCTATACTAATCCTGCCTGGATGGTCCACTAGATGATGCTGGGACTGACGGTGCGGATGGAGCTGGTGGGGCTGCAGAATTCCTCCTGGTGTTCCATAAAGTACGAACTGTCATTCGGGTCTCCTTGAGCGTACGGAGGGCTGATAGTAGCTGGTTCCGGAGTCTATCGACGACCCCTCGGAGATAAGCCATCTCCCTAGTAACCCCATCATGTCGGACAGTAGCGAGATCAAAGAAAATGGATAATGATTGCTCCTGAGCGGTAAGAGCAGCATGGGTCTGATGCTGCAGACCCTCCATGACCTGAATGCGCTGGTGGAAGCGGTAGTTCTCCTCCAATAACCACTTCAGTGCCTCGTCTGTCCTTGCCTGGATGCCCTTAGCGGTCTGGGAGTCTCCCCTCATAGTGCGAAAAAGAGTGTCGATACGATCATAGATGACGACATGGCTTTGTTGACTGGCTGTCACCGGCTGCGGAGGTCGAATATCTCCCGCTCATGGCGTGCAGCCAGTGCAGAGATCTGGGCCTGGATGGAATCAACACGTCCTGCCCCGGAGCCTTCCTCGTTTTCATAAGTGGAGACGGGTACGGGCCCGGAAAAATAGCACGATGATGAGGATGGAGGTATAGAAGATGGTATGCTAGGAAGGACCCGATCCTCCTCCATAGAGGTTGGGGCCAGTGAGGCTGATGCTGAGATATAAAAAGGGTCCTCTGGGAGTACAGCTTCGATGGCTAGGTTATCCTCTGAATCTGAGGCTGACAACCATCCACACTGCGTCGATCGTGGGGATGAACAAACAACTGGAGTAGGAGCTACTATGGGTAGAAGAGTCGAGGATGCAGTAGGCAGAGTCATGATGCTCTGAAATAGTATTATTTTAAGTTTGAAGTGAGTATAAGCTTACAAACAAAGAACAATATTATTTTAGATTACATGCTTTACAAAATATATCCCTTTTAAACAATTATTATAATGTTTTACGGTTACAAATATTACAAATATATATGATATATATATATATATATACATATATACATATATATATATATATACATATATATATATATATACATATATATATATAAATATATATATATATATATATATATATATATATATATATATATATATATATATATATATATATATATATATATATATATATATATATATATATATATATATATATATATATATATATATATATATATATATATATATATATATATATATATATATATATATATATATATATATATATATATATATATATATATATATATATATATATATATATATATATATATATATATATATATATATAATATCAATTTGTAAGTGTGAAGTTTGGTTTAATATTGCCTATATTCTCATTTCTGTATTTTTATGTAGTGTAAAATTTTCAAGTTTAGCATGTCTAACATTTTTCATAGCAATATCTCACTATATAGTATTAATAATCAAGTTTAGTAATCAATATATATACACTTAGTTCACATAGCATAATATGCCCTAAGATCTATATGCTTAACTAATACGGTCCCAAAATAAAATCCTAAAAAGATTTTTATAAGTTATAGTCCAGTTTTAAATAAAAGAAAAATCATTTTATTTTTATTTTATTTAAAAATTTATCTGGTTCTCTATAACTAATGCTCTGATACCATTCTCTGTGACACCCCGGGTAGGGTCAAAATATGCGGAAATATCCACGGAGATGTCACTAGGGTGGATCGATAGCATATAGTCCATAAAGCATAAGATAAAGAGTTAGTCAAATCAGATTACATGTTTATTTAAACAAATAAATAAAAATTGTCTTAAACATGGTGAAGAGTGATTGTTTGTGTTTCCCAAATAGAACCCCTGACGAGTCCTACAATGCAGATTTCTAAGATGTTAGAGACCATGCACACACCACGTACTAACTTCATATTTCTGTGCAAAACATACTAAAGGGGTCAACATAAAGTTGGTGAATTTACAGATTTTAACAATTAATTAGTTTGGACATACATTAACCATAGAAGTAATAATGCACAAAGCATTCTTACTAAACTGTAGATTACATTTGTTTATTATTAGAAACTGAAGCTTAACCTCAATAGTCCTCAATAGATGAGGACGTAGTGTCTTACAAAAAGACACCCATTCCAGTTCCAACATGGTATACGTCTGTTGTCCCGGCCAAGGCACAGTGAGCATGACTCACCCAGACGGGGATGGTCAATCCCTAATAGATCTATTTATAACATTCGGGCGATTTACAACAATTTAACAGTTCCAACAATAATCAATCATAGTTAAGTTTATACAATCTGGTTATGTCCACTATATGTTTGCATATTATCTTCCCCAAATGGGGAAGTTTTATCAAAAGTTTATATGGGGCTGTAAACTCACCTGGGAGTAGGCAATAGCTGTTTAATACGAATATTCAATTAAAGCTCACGCCAAAGTTATGCCTAATCAGATAGTACAGTCTTAATAGATAGTACAAAGAACATATATGTATGCTTATACAGATTTTAGTCAGTTCATTTATGCTACGGTATTTATCTACATAACCGTAGTTCAAGTATCATCGACATTCATTTAACTTATCTATATAAGTTTCATTTCTAAGTAAACATAAAATGTTTAACTATTAATATCAGTTAGCATACATGTATATATAATAATCATTCAACTTACAATTAAGTTTCTTATTTTTTGTGGACACATAATGTCTTACTTAAAATATTAAGTTATGTTTTCTGTTCAAGTATTATAATCACTCATTTACTATTAAGTTTCATTATTAAGTAAACATAAAAATTCTACTTAATATTAGCTCACGTTCATAGTTCATGTATTATAATCATTCATTTAAATCTTAATATTAAGTTTCATATTTTAAGTAGACGTAAGATGTTCTACTTAAATATTAACATTCAATTTATCTAACGTTCATATAAATTTTATTTAAAAGTATATGAGTTTATGTATGAATAATACATATTCCTAATTGTTTATACAATTATCCCTAAGGTAACTATAAATATTGAAAAATAAAATATAATACTTTATTTAACTTTAAAGTTTCCATAAATTATTTTAATATTTATAAAATAATTTAAACTTAAGAATTTATACCTTAATTCTTATGGTCTAAGTATTTTAATTATGTTTTCTTATAATTAAAATAGATTTTAGGGTTAGGGCTTGTTAATGTTTAGGAATATGGCAAAACTAGTCCCTCTATATTTTTAAACAAGTATAACTTTTGGATTTTACATATTTAGTACCTAGGGCTTGTTAAAGTTTTGGTTTATGGCAGATTTAGTCCCCCTAGTTGTATCTAGCTTTTGTAACTTTACTAAAATTACAAAAACAGCCCCTAGGGCTTCTTTAAGTTTCGGAAAATTACAAGAATAGTCCTTAGGGTTATAAAATGACAAAATAACTTTTAGAAACTTCCCAAAATGTTCCCCAGGGGTTTTTTCCGCGGATAGTATTTATTAAACCCTAGACTTTTGGATATTTACATTTTCAGTCCTTGTGTTTACTAGTTTATCAAAACAAGTTTCATAAGTTACGGTTTTAGTCCTCAAGTTTTATAAATTGTCATTCTTATCCAAAAAGTTTTTATAAGTTATATTTTATTATAAAACTTTTATTTAACATTCAAAATAGTATATGGGCTCATTAAATGGGCTAAACATCTAATGGGCTATTTTAGTGGGCTCAAATATATCTCAAGTCCACTAATTTATTTAAATGGGCCTTTAAATCATTTATTGGGCTTAACACACTTTTAAGTCCTTTAATTTAGTTAAATGGGCCTAAGTGAAATCTTAAGTCCATTAAGTTACTAATATTTATCAAATGGGCTTATTGGGTCCATTAAGTTTTAGATTAACATTTCATGGACTTAATTAGTCCATTAACATTACTTTATATTTTATGTATGTTTTAACTTAGGATATTCTTATAAGCTTATTATGAGCTTATTAATATTTAGTTTTAAATCTAAATAGATGAATAAAACTTAAAATTTGTTTTATGTGTTATACCAAATTAGATCTAGGTGTGTTATAAGGTTACAAGTAAGTCATAAGCCCTAGTAGGAGCTTATATCTCACGGTTAATATTAGTTATAGCTTATTAAGATAAGTCAAGTCTTATTTTAAGGTTGCATGTAATTTATAAGTGTTACAAAAACATATCTAACTATGTACAAGTCAAGAAAACAAGTTACAAGTCCAAAATGAGATCTAAACTATGTCTAGACCTAAGAATCAAATATAGATCCATGTACACTCATATATAGCTCACGGCTATATTTCTAAATCTTGGTATTTCCAAGATGGACATATTAACTAGTTTTTAAGTCTTGTAAATATTTACAAAAATACAATCATGATTATCTAGGTTACATGCATGTTCTCAAGGTTACAATCATTCCAAGATGACAATATATAGCCCACGGCTATATTGTTTTCTCCCAATATTCCCATAAAATCTATAAGCTTATTTCATGTTTATCATGTTAAGTTAACACTTATTACTAGATCTAGGTTGTATAATAACATGCATGTACATCTAACCCATTTAGGGTCATATGTAACCCACGGCTACATATATTCACATAAGTTACTTTGATGATTTTTAGTAGTCCATTTAACATGTAACATTTCATATTCCATCATCCAAACTTAACACATAAATCATATATATACTAACCATGTATGCCGTGACCTTTAAGGTCATGGTCTTCAAGATTTTTATGTTACACACATTCATTTTATGAGATCTATGACCATTGGTTTAACCATAGTCCCATAAAACAAGATTTGTAACTCATGCAACATTTAGATTTACAAAACGTCTCATATGGTTTTTACATCAAGTTTAAAACATAGAATACAAGTTATAGGTTTCTTATTAAAGGATTAAATCATGAGCATGATTTTTATAAATATGTCGTGACCTATAATGGTCATAGCTTTATAAATCTTAATTTTTAACATGTTATATACTTGTGTTTATAGATGTATGATGATGCATGCATGAAGAAATGGAAGAACATGAGGTGTATACCTTTCTTGCTTAAAATTTACTAAGGAGGATCTAGATGAACAAAGAGATTAGAGATCTAATCTTGAAGATGGAGAAAACCCTATGTATAAATTAAGCAATGGCCTATAATGATTCGGCTAGGGCTTGTTTATAGTGGTTCCAAGAGAAATGATGCTACCAAATGATTTGTAATCAAGATGGGACAAAGATTTAGTTGATTTAATGAATCAACTTTGGAGTTTTGAGGCTTATAGCCAAAGTATTGAGAGAGAGAGAGGGATGAAGAGAGAACTAAGGTTGCATATATATGAGATGGGAATGTGTGTGTTTCGGCTTACAGATGAGAGAGGGAAGGAGAATGCAAAAGGCATGATTGCCTTGGTAAGAACACGTGTGCCAAGTGTAGGCTCTTCCCTTTCCAAGACAACCCCTCTTCTTCCACATATGCATGTGTGTGTCGTGTAAGGCTATCCAAAGGAGAGGGTGGGCTTGTGTGGGCTTGTGTTGGGATAGAACATAAAGAATACATAACCTTGGGCTAGTCCAAGAAAGTTTAGGCATGCCTATAATATGCATACATCCATATATGGCAACATATACATGGTGTAGCATATTTTCCAATTTTTGTTAAGTGTTGTTTAATCGAATGTTGGTTATGCATTTTTACTACTTGTTTTATGTACATAGTTTACATAGTCAAACTTATTACAACAAGTATGTATGTAAAAGTATATGTGCATATTGGACAAGTTCACACATAACTTAAAGAAATATAATACATGAGTCTGTGTTCTAAGATTTAATGGGTGAAATTTCATTATATTTAGTCATGGTAAAATCATGGATTTTACATTATATGCCCAAGTGTTGATTGTATGTGTTAGCCATATTTATGGCATACTCCCACCAACATGGTCTGTCTGATATAAATGAGTCTCACCCAACCATTTGACATCCCCATTTACTTTCATTTATGTGTTAGTCAAAAAATAGACAGGAAACAGGTTTAACAAAAAGGGATTTATCCAGAGATTTCAAAAATGGATAAAGGGAAAGGTACGTATGGTGTCGAATTATTAGCCATGTTTTCACACTATACCCATATGTCATCCTTTGTATGTAATGGTTTTTTTAGAAATTATTGAATTTAGTAGTGACATTGAATCAGGAGATGCTATGACTCAAAGGTATTCTTCAGAAACAAATGGATTCATGTAAAGGGCATGGATCTAAAAAAGTTAAGGGTTTAAACAGATCATATGCTGGTGGATCAACGCTTGGACATGGATCTAAAATATCATCTGATAATGAAATCCCAGCAGCTATTCTCAAATGGTATGGGTATGATACATAAGATTTAAGTGAAAGTGATTATTTTAGTGTCCATTATGAAAGCCCTGGTCATAAGTCAAAATGGGTATTTGTACTAAAAGCTTATGATGCTATCAAAGGTAAATACATACCTGTGAATGCATCTTCAAAACAGATTACTAAAAGTCTTGTTGCAATCACTGGTTATGTCATTGGTCTTTCTAACCAAATGACTTGGTTGCAAATCTATGAACAAATGAAAGGTCCTAAAAATGCAGGCAAAGGAAAGGGCAAAGCAAAGGTTTGATACCCACTTTTATGAACTTTTCATGAGTATTTTATGATTTCTGTATAAACAGGTTAAGTTATTAGCTGTTATACTAGGGTATCTGATATTATGATGTGTTTATCTTGGTATGTATTGGTAGCTTTTGAAGACTTGGTATGTATTGGCAGCTTTTGCAGACTTGGTATGTATTGGTAGGTTTTAAGACCAGGGTATGTAATGGTGTGTTTAACTTCAAGACTTGGTATGTAATGCTTTGTTTAGATTGATGGTGTTGTGTGAAAACATGTGGATACACACACAATTTTTGTAATGTAATGTGACCTGTACAAACCATTTCCCAACTAGGAGACAAGGTGGTCCTGGTTTCCATTCAAACTTGTTAAACAAAACCATATAAAACAAAAGATGTTGCTTTTTATAATAGATTCCCATGCTTAAAGGCATGTGAGTAACAGTAGAAAATTTGTGCATCCATTTCATACGAATCACACATATAACAACAACATCATTCCTACCTTATCCTATACAAAAGCTTGGTTCAATCGTTTAGGTCATTAGACCAATGCCATCACAGATTTGCTACATAATCAATATCCAGATTACAACAAACTTCAGTTTCTTGGACTTCATCTTAGCTATCCTTTCAGATCTACCTTTGTTCTTGTATGTAACCCTAAAAGGAACTACTAAGTCTGTTTGTGAGCCTTTTTTTGTCTTTGGCCTTCCTCTTTTTTTGGGTACAGGAGCACTTGACACAACAGGTTTACCTTTTTTCTCTTAGTATGAAGTGGCTTCCTTGAGAAGTGACTGATTGAGATGTAGCACCTAAGTCAGATTCATCACCATGTAACCTGTCTTGTGTATCAAAGTATTCTGTTGCATCTTCAGGGTTTGACTTAAAATTTCATCTACTAGTTGATTGTGCATTCTCATTTTAGCCATGTGTCTTGTAGTAGGAGTTCTTCCAGGTATTTGCCTAGCTGAAGACCCATATATCTCCCATGATGCAAAATCACTAGTGTAGTCTTTCCAAGCATCTTTATCATCTATTCTATGTTGCTCCTCAACTTCCCACTTTGCCTTTTCTTCAGCCTTAGTTCTTAGAAGCTCTTCCAAAGCATGTCTGCCCATTTACTCAAGATGTTCCTGTGCATATGTTTTCTAATTATAAGCTAAGTTTATTTACAATTAATTACACTGTCATTGTTTTATGGATTGATGTGTATCTCTGGAGTTAAACTTGTTCCACCATCAGTTGTTGCATTTTTTTCCTTTGTTTATTTTGGGTTGATGAGGCTTCTTAAGTGCAGTTGGAGGCTTCTTTGAACTAGATGGGGTACTTTTTGAGGTACCAGCATGTTTCTTTAAGATTAGAGTTGTAACATTGGCTTCTGGAACTGGCATAACAGGGTCAGCCATGTCTACTTGCTTATCCTATGTAGCCTGTAAACCACTTACATACCCTTTATTTGGTGTCTCACTTTGTTGTTCATAAGGACCATCATAGAAATTATTTGGTTTAGGTATTGGGGTGTTCTTGTAATTTTTTCTGTTGTGCCCAGATTGCCACCACCTATGGCAATGAATCACTCTTCTAACCCTACTAATTTCATGGTCATTTTCTGAAGGATGCCTAATCCTTTGTTTCCTGGGTCTGCCCAACATTTTTCTTTCTTGAGGTGGTAATGGTTTTTCAAGCTATGTTCTCTTCCATACACAAGAACCACGGACTGGTCTAATGGAGTGCTTATAACAGTCAATCCATTTAGACTTAGAATACCATTCACTGACACCTACTTCTAGATTCAAACCTAGGTGAGAATAAGCAGCCACAGCATGGACACAAGGAATACCTGTTAGCTCCCACATTCTGCATCCACGAAGTTTTTTATCAACATTCACACCATACCCATGGTCATCTCTTCTAACCTTAACTTATTGTTAACCACTCTGGTACACCACCCAGTTCTTATCATAGTGTTATAACTCATCATTATAAATTCTATAATAAATGTTAGACAATATTTTTATACAAAACTTTAAGTATTGTACCTTAGTTTAATTGTATGAATCTCTAACATCTTCTTAGCAAATGGAGTAATTTCATGTGTGTGTTCCACGGATTTCTTGTTAAGGACCCAAATCCTTTGCATAATGTATATCCTGATGTCTTCTAACATGGTAATTATGGGCTTTCCTCTAGCCACAAGTATTCTAGAGTTAAAACTCTCAGACATACCATTTTCAAATGCTGCACAACATCTGTCCATTTCAAAGTAAGCACGACACCATGTATTTGGATTTCTGTCAACTAACCATGTGTATGCATTATCATCTAGTTTCTTGATTTCATCCATATCCTGATGAAAGTGCTCAGGTATTGTGCAGGAAGCAGCCCACCAAAACAATCTCTTGTAATGTAAGCCACTCCATTTCTTCTTGAAATTTACATAAATGTGTCTTGCACATTTCCTGTGCTCAGCCTCCCCCAACCAAACCTTAACAGCTTATATTAGACCCTATATTGATTGTATTTATCAAATGTTAGCATAATATAGATAAGAAAGTTATAGTTAAGTGTTAACATATATAGACATAAGTGATAAGTTTCTTACCTTATGTCCATCTGATATGACTATAAGACCTACGCCATTGTTCAATCCAAGGTCATAGTGGATCAAGGCCAAGAACCACATCCAGTTATGCTTGTTTTCCACCCCTACAACAACCCATGCTATAGGAAACATTTGATATTTAGCATCCCTTCACATTGCAGTAAGTAACTGCCCTTTGCAAGTCTGTGACAAAAAGCGCCCATCCAAACCAATCACTTTTTTACACCCAGCTTTCCAGCCTTCCTTTGGTCCAGCAAAACAGACATAAGATCTTTTGAAATATGTAAGCCCATCATCTTTTTCTTCCAAATCTATGTGACAGGTTGAACCAGGATTAGAGTCCAACAAGGCTTGCATGTAGTCCCATAGCCTACTATAATGGTCTATTAAGCCACCTTCATGGTCATACAATGCCATCTGTTTTGCCCTTCTACATTGAACTAAACTCACATTAATCATGAACTTTTCTCTGATTGAATTCTGCATAAACCTATGACCTATATTAGGGTTATTAATGATTTCCCTAACATAATGCTCAGCTATCCATTTGTATGTAACAAATGCACCTAAATTGTAGTTTCTTCAACACTTGTGAGCAGGGTAGAGGGATTTGATTTGAAATGACCTTTCATTGCCCATCCAACTAGCCCATAACCTAAACGGACAGTCCACCTCGGCCATCACATACTCCTTTTCTTTTGCCTTTCTTTTAGCCCAATTAGCTTTTGATGTTTCACTCCTTTTGCTTGGCTCACCTAATTTGCCTTTACCTTTGCCTATATCAATGTCTGAGCTTGTTTCTTCACTAGCATCTGACTCAATTAGATTGCTTTCTTCTGGATGTTAGTGTTGGTAAGTGTGCTGGTAAAAAAGGTTTTTTACCTCTTTTACCAGCACACTTATTAGCACTAACATCCCTACCACACTTTACCAGTATTCTATGACTCTCATTGTGTAAATACCACAACTGGTAACCATTTTTGACTCCATAGTTAGCTAAGAAGTTTTTAAGTTGTAATGGGTTCTCAAACTTCATACCTAGTACTGGTTCACATTCATCCCATGGTGTACCAGGATTAAATTAGGGTATTGAAAGTGTAAAACCCAGTATAGTCATATCCTTAATTTGGGGACGAATTATTTTTTTAGAGGGGAAGAATTGAAAAACCCGTATTTAAGAATTCCCAAATAGTAAATACGCACGCTCAGTTTCAGTTAAATATTATAATATAATAATTATTCAGAAATATTTATTAGGTTTCAGAAAAATATCATGTATACATTAATTATGATACATAAAAGAATAATTACTATTGCGGGTATAAACACGGGAAATAATTATGACATTACGTCGGGAAATAATTATGAGTTTATGGGAAGAAAAGTTAAACCGAAAAACAAAACGAAAACTCTAAATATATAATAGAAAGGGGCGGCTAGCTTAAATTAAGAAAAAAGGAACAATGGGCTCTTGGCCCGGCCCCTCTTAGAATAAACCACAGGAAAAGAAAAGGAGTGTTCCAAATCTCATTTTTCATAAACACAAAACAAAAACTAGGGTTTTATGACCCTTAGGTGCCGCCGGTTTTAGAAGAAAAAAAGGGTTTCGGGCTTTGTTTCTCAAGAAATTCGGGTGTGTGTTCATCTCTCATTACAAATCATACAACGGTAATCAATCTTTATTTCCTTTAATTTTCAGTATACACGAAATAAATGGTTTGATCTAAAAGAAAAA
This sequence comes from Glebionis coronaria, assembly GCA_025667525.1. NCBI lineage: Eukaryota > Viridiplantae > Streptophyta > Magnoliopsida > Asterales > Asteraceae > Glebionis > Glebionis coronaria. The sequence goes on along the minus strand of CM046879.1, from coordinate 461,025,534 downwards.
AGGAGGCTACATTATAAACATGAAATAAATGAAAAAGGGGGTCGGTTTTAGATGCTGCACGAAACCGAGACACCACCATGTCTCGGTGGTGCCTCTTTCTTTGGTCGGCCGAGAACAGCAACCCCAACAGGGGGCTTGTTTGGTTGAAGTATGAGATCGGGCCTGTCTGGTTTAATGAAATCGAGACCCCAAGGTCTCGATGGCCTCAGTCCCTGCCTATCCGTGACCCACACAGGGGCGGCTAGGGCTATGTTCGACCCAAAAGCTGCCAAATAACCATTCGGGTGTAAAGCTGTTAAAGGGGGTGTTTGAGACTGTCAAAGCAGTGGGAAACTTCATGAAAACAGTGGGAAAAATATAAGGAGTAGTGGGAACATACTAAACAGAAAATAAAAAGTGTTAGTTCTAAAATTAGCGACAGATTAGCGACGCTAATTTCTGTCATAGATTCGTTTATGACAGTTTCTGTGACAGCTTTTAGTGACACTGTTTTTAGTGACTTATATTTCTGTCACTAAATCAAATAGGCAGATTTAATATATATATATATGTTGTTGTTTTTAGTGCGACCGAGAATGGGGTATCGAGGTAGGCTCAAAATATAATTAAAACAAAAATGTAGATTTTTAAATCATACCTTTTATCACTTAATTTTATAAATGTCTTAATTGTATATTTAAATGGATTAGATTAGAATAGTTTTTTTTATAATATTTAAAAGGGTATAATTTTATTTAAAGAAATTAGAAATAATTCTGGAAACGTTATAATTTAGGAAACTTTCTATTATTAGCAGGTTAATAAATATAGAAATATTATAACGTCGGAATACGTGTTATACCGTAATTAATAATAGAACATGAATACGTTAATCGTAAATATTAGAACATTCAGACATATCAGTTTATATATTAACAGTAGTACAAGAATAAATAAACTAACTAAGTACAATTGAGATAAATAAAATAAACGACTATCAGTTAACTTATTCAAGTCTGTTAGGACCTATGTAATAGGATATTTATAATACATGAACTAGGAGGTATGTAGTTCCTCCTGGCCCTAGTAGTCGTAGGAGCAATACGTGCTCCTGGTTTAGTAGAAAGTCAAACAATATTATTCTTAGTAGTTTGTGAGGATATGCATGAGATATCTTAGGAAAGGATATGCATATCAGGAGTTACACGATTTATGTTTAATGTAGTTTAGGGTTTCCTTGTAGTATAAAAGGAACCCATTGGCAGAAGGGTTAGACACACCTTTCACCAGTATTCATTTCATATCAATAGTATAAATCCTTAGTAAGGATTAAGTTATTTAGTTATTATGTTTCTTCTTGATCTTAGTATTTGTATTCCACACTTATACTTTGTATTTCATTAAGAGTCTCTCTGTGAATAGACTTGTGATTACATAAGTCGTTCACCATCTTTAACAGGCTGCAAGATCTACAAGTAGTGTACCCAACAAGTGGTATCAGAGCCTGGGAGAGTCTATGCACAAGAAGAACCATACTTTTTTTAATAACTATTTTGCGTAATCATGTCTGCTTCTAGTTCTACTGAAACAGGACAACCAAGCACCACCACAACACAGCAAACACAACAAATCGTTGCTACTATTTCCAATACAAATGGAAAATTCCCACTCCTAAAGAAGGAAGAGTATGATAGCTGGGACATGAAGATGGAGTGCTGGATCACCAACACTGATCTAGACTTGTAGAAAATTGTTTAGAATGGCAACAACAAGAAGACTACTGGTAGAGACAAGAATAATAATATCACCATTCTAGATCCTAAAACTCATGAAGAAATCACTGCTGTTTAGAAGGAAATCAAAGCAAAAAACTATTTTGCTTCAGTCTCTTCCTGATGATCATATGGGTGACTTATATCACTTGGATGATGCTAAGGAAATTTTGAATGGGATCAAGGCAAGGAGGGAATGAGGAATCCAAGAAGATGTGTAGATCAATGCTGAGAGATGAATTTACAGAATTTAAGATTTCTGAGACAGAAGGTCTTCATCAAGGCTATGACAGGTTTTAAAAGATTCTCAGCCAATTGAATCAACTCCGTTCCAAACCTGAAAATGAAGACATCAATGTCAGGTTTCTTAGAGCCCTACCTCATTCATGGAACCAAGTAGTCATCTCTCTAAAGGCTAAAGGTGGACTTCAATATCTTTCTTTTGATGACTTATTTTATAAACTTAAAACTTTTGAGTCTCATGTGAGAGGGTACTCAAGTGATTCCAACTCTACTCCTGATAACTCTGCTTTTGTGAGTTCCATGGGCTCTAGTCCGATGTCTTATACCAGTAGCCCAAGCTATATTGTGTCATCCCAACATACGTCTACTCCTGAATCAAAAGTCAAGACTATTAGCATGGTAGAAACTGTTCATCACTCCTTTGTTGCTGATGTTGATCCACAACTGCAACTAGCTTTTGATGATTTCAAACAGGTTGATAAACTTGACTTGGATGAAATGAACCTTAGGTGGCAGATGTCTATGCTTACTCTCCGAGTTCATAAGTTTGAAAAGAAGGCTGGTAGAAAATTCAGTTACAACCCAAGAGAGCCAGCCAGTTTTGATAGGATCAAAGTCAAATGCTATAACTGTCAGCAGCAAGGACATTTTGCTGGGGAATTCCCTAACAAAAATGACCAGGAGAAGAACAGGTATTTAGCTATCAAGGTTCAAGAGTTAAAGGATGAAAAGAAATCTTTGGTTTCGGTTGATACCATGGTCAACTGGAATGAGCATGAGACTCCAGTATTAGAATCAGTTGAGTCGTCTACTGATGTGTTTGCTATGATTGCTGGTTACATATCTGATGCAGAGGAAGCAGAGGAGTTTGCTCTCATGGGAATCTCTCCTTAGGTACAAAATTTCCCTCTTGGTTGTGATGATAAATACTCAAACCTCTTAACTCAATGCAATGAACTAAATGCTCAAAATGACATTTTTTAGAAGTTCAAGCTTATAAGAGTTCTCTCAAAACTTTAGAACAACAAAAGAAGTGGCTTCAAAATACTCAACTTGAATATGAGGATAAGATTAGAGTGTTAAGTATTGATTTAGAGAATACCACTAACATGCTTAAGTATACTAAAAAACTTAACACTGAGAGTATTCAGGCAAAACAAGAAATGCAAGAAAAATTGGATGCTACACTATTAAGATTTGATAAATGGCAAAAAGTACCCAAGAAACTTTCCAAGCTAATAGATAGCAGTATGTCTGGTAGAACTAAGAGAGGGTTAGGCTTTGATAAATATATTGGTCCAGATGATGTTTTTTATTTATCCTTTTCAAGTGTATTTGATCCTAACAAAGAGGAGGAGGGAAAACCTAGTTACAATAGGTTTAAACCAGCTGCAGCAATGCATGCTGTTCCTCCACCTCTTACAGAAACATTTATGCACGCATCCATGCATAAAGACTTGGATGGATCACAGATGCATGAGTCTCCCAAAAGCTCTACTAATACTAATGACTTTGTCTCTTGTACTTTCAGTAACAAGGCAAGTGACTATGCATCATGTGGTTCAAGTGACGAGTCAAGATCTTTGAGTCCCAAGAGAAATAACACTGCTACTAGTGCTAAGATGAGTGATGAGAGAGTTGCTACTGCTTCTACTTCCATTGTTTTTAATTCTAGTTTGTTGAAATCTAGGAATGTTGCTTCTCTTAGAGTGGTTTGTAATAAGAATAGCAGTTTAAAACAATGTCATTTGAATAAAAGGTCTTTTAAAACATGCTTTGTTTGTGGTAGTGAATTTCATTTGATTAAAGATTGTGATTTTTATGATCAAAATCCTCCTAGTTATCAATCTTTTGCTACTCCTGGTCCAACAGGAGCTGCTTCTATTGGTGTGGGTTTTGCTTCTAGAAGGTTAAATCCACGTGCCCAATCTTTTCCTTCTACTAGAAAGACCTCTCCTTCAGCTTCTACTATATCGAGAAGCAATCCCTATACCCCCAATAGACCAACCAGCAATTATTTTCAAAATTTTAATCGGAATTATGTTGCTATTTCAGACCAAATGAATTTGGATTGGGATATTTGGGTTCTGCTGTTAAGCCCTCAGCAGGTTGTTCTTGGTCACAAAATAACACCCATATGATGCACAGGCAATGCAAGAACAACAATGGATCTCATTAATCTCCATGGCTATCTACTAATGATCCACAAGGCAGACTCAAGCCAGAAATGGTTTAGGTCCCCTTAAGACACTAAATGTTACATATGTATTTTGTGTTGTTGTAGATTACTCCATACCAAGATCCATCTCTTGGAATTGTAGATAGTGGATGCTCTAGGAGCATGACAGGGAATAAAGGACTTTTGACTAACTTTGTACCATTTCAAGGCGGGAAGGTGTACTTTGGAGGTGGTGAAGGAAGGATCTTTGGCAAAAGAACCATTCACACCCCTAACCTTAATTTTGAGCAGGTTTACTATGTGGAAGCACTTCAACACTTCAACTTGATTCATGTCTCTCAAATTTGTGACAAGAAGCAACTTGTCCTCTTTACGGATACTGAAGCACTGGTGTTGTCCAAAGACTTTATGTTACCAGATGACTCCCATGTTCTACTCAAAATCCCAAGAAGACATAACCTCTATAGTATCAAATTGAATGAAGTTAATCCTACTGGTCAACTAGCCTGTTTGGTTGCTTAAGCATCACAGGATGAAGCCACCAAATGGCATAGGAGGATGGGGCATGTAAACTTCAAGACCATTCACAAGCTGGCTAATATGAACTTGGTCTCTGGTTTACCTCCCAAAACTTTCAGGAAAGACATCAATTCCTTACTTGCAGCAAAGGCAAACATCACAAAGCATCCTTCAAAGCCATTACTACTCTCAGCTTAATAACTGAACCATTGCAGGTACTACATATGGATTTGTTTGGTCCTACCTCTATTAGGAGCATTGACCATAAACACTATTGTCTTGTGGTAACTGATGGTTATAGCAGGTTTTCATGGGTTTTCTTTCTGGCTACTAAAGGTGAGACCTACCCCATTCTCAAAGACTTCATTGCACTTATTGAGAATCAGTTGTCCAAGAAGGTAAAAGGTATTCGTTATGACAATGGAACTGAGTTCAAGAATGCAGACCTCATCGCACTTTGCAATTCCAAAGGTATCAAAAGAGATTATAGTACTGCCATGACTCCTCAACAGAATGGTGTTGCATAAAGGAAAAAGAGGACCCTTATAGAAGATGCAAGAACCATACTTGCTGATTCCAAGCTTCTAACTATGTTTTGGACATAAGCTGTCAACACTGCGTGTTATGTGTTGAATAGGGTTTCAATTACCAATCCACATAAGAAGACTCCCTATGAGCTACTCACAGCCAAAGTACCAAGCATTACTCATTTGAAGCCATTTGGATATCCTATCACCATTCTAAATACTAGTGACTATTTGGGGAAATTTGATGGCAAGGCGGATGAAGGATACATTGTGGGATATTCAGCTCACTCGAGAGCCTATAGGGTCTACAATCTTACTGCTAAGCGTGTCATTGAAACTATCAATCTTAGGTACTTTGAGGAGAAGACAAACATCCAAGGCAAAGGTCCTGAATGGTATTTTAATCTTGACTATCTCAGTGACTCATTTGGATATTTTTGTTTCAAAACTAACCAAAATGTAGGTCCAAAAGTATTTGCGTCTTCTAGTGCAGGTGTTACTTCTAGCTTTTCGTACTTTATGAGGATGATGACATTTTAGTCATACCATCCTATTCCACCACAGTCGCTCCCGACAACACTGCTACTCCTGTTGGTTCTACTTCATCAGACATTATGGACTCACAAGGAGCTCTTGATAACTGCTTAAGTAACAACAAGATGCTACTACTGCAGCTACTCAAGGAGGCTTTGAGTTTCCTTTGGATACTCCTGTTGTACCAGTTACTCCTAGTGATCCTATTGTTACTCCTAGTGCAATTTCAACACCTATTGGAAGCCCTATTAGTGATCCAACTTCTACAACTAGGTTCTCTGGTCCTTCTGACCTTAGAAACTATCAAAAGAAGTCTTCAACTAAGTTGGATGATATTCATAAGAAACCAATAGATGGCATTTTTGACTCTGCTTCATATGATGATGGCATAGTTGGGGATCTTAATAACTTGACACTAGAAGTAGAAATAGCTCCAACTCCTATTCAGTAGATCCATAAAGTGCATCCTACGACTCAAATCATAGGAGATCTTGGTTCTACAGTCAAGACTCGCGGCATGCATAAGAAAGCAACTTCTGGTCATCATGCTCTTGTGAGCTACATTGAAGACCAAAAGCGAAATAATCATACAGATTTTCTTCCCTGTTTGTTTGCTTGTTTTCTATCACAGGTGGAACCTAGGTCTGTCTCACATGCTCTTGAGGATCAAAATTGGGTGGAGGCTATGCAGGAGGAGATGCAGCAATTCTTGTTTCAGAATGTTTGGATCCTAGTTGATTTACCTGATGGAAAGACAGCAATTGGTACCAAATGGATTCTCAAAAACAAGAAAGATGCAAGGGGTATTGTGGTGAGGAATAAGGCTAGACTAGTATCACAAGGTCACGCTCAACTTGAAGGCATTAACTATACTGAAGTTTTTGCTCCCGTTGCACGAATTGAGGCCATTCGTCTGTTTTTTGCTTTTGCTTCTTATATTGGCTTTATAGTATTTTAGATGGATGTCAAGAGTGCATTTCTATATGGCAAGATTGATGAGCAAGTATATGTCACTCAACATAAGGGCTTTGTGGATCCCCTTCATCCTAAGAAAGTCTACAAGGTGCTCAAAGCTCTTTATGGACTTCATCAAGCTCCTAGAGCTTGGTATGAGCGTCTATCTACTTTCTTTTTGAAGCATGGTTACAGGAGAGGCACTATTGACAAAACATTGTTCCTTAAGAGGAATGCCAAAGACATCATCCTGGTTCAGGTATTTGTGGATGATATTATCTTCGGTTCTACTAAGAAGGAATGGTGTGATGAGTTTGAACATCTAATGAAAGGCGAATTTTAGATGAGTGCCATGGGAGAACTAACATTTTTCCTTGGTCTCCAAGTCAAGCAGCAATCGGATGGTATCTTCATTAGTCAAGATAAATATGTTCATGAAATAATTCAGAAGTTTGATGTGGAACCTCTTAGACCAGCAGCAACACCTTATGAGGTAACTAAAGTCAAACTCAAGAATAAGCCAGATCCTCCGGTAAATGTTCATATGTACAGGTCCATGATTGGCTCACTCATGTATTTGACTACTTCACGCCCGAGCATTATGTTTGCTGTTAGTGCTTGTTCTAGACATCAGGTGGCACCCACCCTGTCTAATATGAATGCTGTCAAGAAAATCTTCAAGTATATCAAGGCACAACCCAAGCTAGGCTTGTGGTATCCAAGGGAATCACCTTTTGTTCTTGAAGCCTATAGTCATAGTGATTATGCAGGTGCTAATAATGATAGGAAGTCAACTACTGGTAGTTTTCAATTTTTGGGACGAAGACTTATCTCATGGTAATGTAAGAAACATATAATAGTAGCTACTTTCTTAACAGAAGCTGAATATGTAGCTGCTGCTAGTTGCTGTGGACAAGTCTTGTGGATACAAAACCAAATGCTGGATTATGGGTTCAACTTTATGACAATCAAAGTACCATCTGCATTATGAAGAATCCTGTGTTTCATCAACGCACCAAGCATATAGAGATTTGACACCATTTTATACGCGATGCCAATGAAAAGAAGCTGATACAGGTTCTCAAGGTACATACGGATGATAATGTTGCTGATTTGTTGACTAAAGCGTTTGATGGTCCAAGGTTTAACCACTTGGTGGTTCCCATTGGTATGGTCAATCCATAAGGTCTAGGATTGAGGGAGGAAAAGCCTAAGGGGAGGCTTCTTGTACATGTATACTTGTACATTCTTACTTCTGGTAGCTTCTTACGACATTTTACATGGGTATTTGATGTGTGTGCAACTTCTTGTGGAAGAATTTGGTTACTCCTAGTGGCACTCTTCTGCTCCTAGTGGGTTAAAACCCCTATTATCTACTTGTGTTTGGCTTCTAGTATCACTTCGGGTCACTGTTCATTATGTTGACTTTTGTTGACCACTCGCTGCTCCTAGCGTTGACCTATAGCCGTTTTGACTTTCAGTCAACACAAGTTACTTCTGGTACCCATATTTGTTTATCTTTGGTAACTGGGATTCTCTAATAATTAATTAAAGGGCAAGTGGTTACTCCCCATTAATGCCTTAACTTGGAAAGGGCAACCCACATAATTAGGGGTCAATGAACAGTTTTCCCTCACCATTATTTATGGTCAATGGGATCATTTGACTCAATTATCACAACTTAAACACACACACACGCTCCTACCCTTAACCATCTTCAAGCAATCATCTTCCAATCTTCCAATCATCATCAATGGCAGCTCTTCAGTACAAACCCGATCACAACAAGGTTGCCTACCTAGGAGAAGGCCCAAGAAGGGAGGAGTTCCTTGACATCTTGGAGTTCATCGAGGCATCTAATCTCAGGTATGCATTAACTGTATGCCCCACTGTGTATGACTCTGTCATTCGTCAGTTCTGGGCTATTGCCGACACCCACGAGGTTTTGGGTCGCCTATTGGAGCTCCATGCTACTATTGATGGTCGCTCCTATGTGGTGACTGAAGCCTCCATCATGTCTGCCCTTCATCTCCAAGATGAAGGTGGCATTATTTCTCTTCCAAATGCGGAGGTTTTGGATGGGATGGTTGCCATTGGGTATAATCATGAGGGGAAGTTTAATTTTCAAAAAATCGTTTTTCCCCTCAATGGAAGCTTCTTGTCCACTTCTTGATTCAATGCTTGAGTTCCAAAGCTGGGAGTTGGGATGCATTTCCCATCTCCCTTGCTACTGGTTTGGTGTGTATTGCCCAAGGTCGTAGGTTTAACTTCTCTCGTTATCTGCTAGATGGTTTGGTTAGCAATCGTAGTGTTACTGGTTCGAAAAAGAAGTTTCTCATGTATCCTAGGTTCTTACAACAAATATTTATATGTTTGCCTAGAAATAGGAAAGAATATGTGCCTTCTAAGGTCACTCCTAAAGTGTATGCGAATATGACGATTGGATATCTTAGTCCTCAAAGGCCCCTCACTGCTGCTATGTTGGGCCTTGCCCAAGGGGGTCCCAATGTGGTTCCTCTGGCTGATCAAGCCACGGAGGAACCTCAGTTGGTTGATGATCCCATGGAGGAGGAGGTTCTTACTGGGGTACCTCATGTGGAGGTTGAGGAACCGGCTAGAGAGGTGGTGGTAGAAATGCCATTTACCTCAAAGGCTACTTCTTCTTCTCTCCCATATGTGTCCCTATTTCTTGATTCTCCCCCTCCTAGTCCAGTTCACCCTTCAGCTGAGGAGCCTTCTAGCTCTCATGATCATATGGCTGACCAATCATTTGCTTCTGGTCCCAATGAAGCATCCCCCAATCCAAGTCCTCTTGGTGGGGAAGTTGAGGAACCTGTTACTCTTACTTCATTGCTTGCTTTAGTGCACAGGTACTATGAGAAGATACTCTCGTTGGAGGATGAGCTTCAACAAGCATCGCAAGCTCACTAGGGATTTTGTGCTCCCTTTGGCAAACAGAGTAAACTCGTTAGAAAAGTTGCTGAAGCGTCATAAGAAGAAGGTGATGAAGAAGAGGAGGAAGATGGTTTGGCTGTTTTGGCTAAGGCTGCATTTGCCGCAAAGCCGAGTGAAGACTTACCTGCTCCTCCTAGTGCTTCAAGCATTCCACCTACTGTTGTTGGCCCCGTACCAAGGACTGATACTTCTGGTCCTTCAACCTCAACTCCTGGTCCCTCTCATGCCAACAAGGGTAAAGCCCCAATGACTGATGCACCCTCCCCTCCTAGGAAGAGAACTGTCACACCCCACCATGGCGGAATATAGGGCGCGACGTATGGATATCATCACAACAATAGAGTGTCTATAGAGATAACTAAATGATATAAGAAATGTCATAAAAGGGTGACACAAATGTCATGACAATATCTCAACAATGCAGGAGTCTAGGTAAGTAGGTAACAGTCCTACCTCTTACCCAAGATAAACAAGTAACACAAACAAAACAATTATTTAGGTGCCAACAGTATCTCTTATTCAAAAAAACATAAAGGTAAATGTCACACTCCTAAAACATCAGAGTATAATGGCAACAAGGGAGTGGTGACGTCATGATTATCATACACACACAGTTACAAAGAACGACCTCTAAATGAGACGTTCGGAAAATAGATCACTTGTAATTGATAAAATAAATAGTTTTAACATAGTGCGGAAGCATAAAACTGGTCACAGTTACAAAACATAGTTTCCAAATAGTACAAATGATCTTTGTTTCAATAGAAATGACGGCAATGCATGAGACTTCACTTAGCATCTTCCTTCTTAATACCTGAGAAAACATTGCTAAAGCGTCAACATAAAGTTGGTGAGTTCATAGGTTTCGTTAATTTGAAATGTTTAATGAACCACAAGATTTTCCCAAAAGTGATGACAATATAACAAATACAAAGTCATCATAAAAGTATTTATTACAGTCTAAGCTCGTGACACCGAAGCGTTAACAACACCGGTAGTATAATCATATAAATGTAGCCCAAATGGATGCCTAAACCCACGACATCCTATCTCAGACTCAAATGAAACTGTGCCCGCTTGTCCCTTGTTGGACCAAGGCAGACAGGGGCGTCAACCCTGATAGATCTATGCATAACATTCGCGCTTACACAAAGTAATTAACGGTTCATGATTTACGGGCCAAAGCAACTAGGTTTTTAGTGGGACTTAGACTAATATATAACTCAGTAAATGCACTTGTGTTCATACGTTAAATCAAGCAATGTCTCACCCCAAAAAGCAGTAAAAACAGTTAAACGTGGGGCTATAAACTCACCTCGCGAAATCAGCAAAATAAATGGAACTATGAATGTAGCTCGAGAATACGGTTACGCTAGCCGCGACCTATTTGAATATAAAGATCGTGTTACGACATCTAAAATTATACTAATAAAAAGGCATGACATCCTAGTTGTGCATGACGGTACTTTTCGTTCACGGAAAACACGACACTTAAAAATCGGGTATTTAACAAATGAGGTTTTGGGCTAAATGTTACCCTTAAGTTAAATAAAACTCGGTTTGGGCCTTAAATAACCCAACACAAACAAACGGCCCAACAATAACCCAATATAACCCACCCAAGGTTTGGTCCATTGACCCTTTGACCCGGCCTGGCCCATTTGGCGACACAAACAAGAAAGAAAGTGTTATAACCCTTTTGTTTTCCCCATAACACTCAGTCAACTCTCTCTCTCTCTCTCGAAAATGCTCCCAACCGTCCCATCTTCTTTCTCTCACTAGAAACTCGGATCTAATACATCTCCCATGGCAAAAATGGTTTCTCAGATAAATAAACATCAATATTATGAAGGTTTGAGGTGAACAATCATGCGTGGGATGTGGGGTTTCATTCCCACACCAAATCAATCCGATTTGAGATGTTTTCCAGGAGATTCAATGATAGATTCATCACCAAAAGATAAGTTTTTATCCTTTTTCGTTCTAATTAAATGGTTCACTGATTTTCGTTTCATATTTTCGAACATAAAAGAATTAATGGGTTCAAAATCATTTGTATTATAAAGCTGTGAACAAGGGATTCTCGAATCCAATAAAAATCAAATTAGGGTTTTCCAAATAATTGGGGGTTTTCCAAATCTAGGGTTTCAATTCAATTAAATAATGTTTTCATAAGTCTTTTAATGTTAATTATTGAATAAAATAAGTTTTCGAAAATTAGGGTTTTGAATAATTAGGGGTTTTGGTAAATCTAATGTTTAATAACAATTAATCAATGTTTTCTATCATAAAAACTTATCAATTTCATCATATAGTCCGATTTGTAAAATTAGGGTTTCGGTCAAATTAGGGGTTAATTCATATTTCGGTTTTTAATTAAATTAACTAGTCAATTCGTATTTAGATTAGGTCTAATTAGAGTTTAAATCAATATATTAAAATTAGGGTTTATATAAATTTGGGGGATTTTATACACGGTTGCTTATTTGTAATTAAATAATGTTTTTGGGAAATATATTGTGTTAATTTCATAAATAAAAAGGATTTACAAATTTAGGGTTTCGAATTTATGAGGGTTTTTATACCCGCGGGTTTAATGGGGTTTTAGAGATGTTTCTATAAAAAGGGAATTGTGTAAATCTAATATTATGGTTAATTTTTTAGTAGTTAAAGCCTCGGCAGAAACAATGGGGTCTCGGTTTGGTCATGGTTTGGTCATGGCAGAAACAATGTAAAAGAAATTGTAAAGGGGGTCTCGGTTTGGTCATGGCAGAAACAATGGGGTTGTTGTTTGTGGGTCAAAGTCCATTTAATATTTTTATCCTTTATCCCTATATTTTTGTTTAAACCGAACCGTAATAAAAAGACTAATCCATTTGTTTTATTTTCGCAGGTTTAGTTTAAAATTGACGAGCACAACTAAGACGTATGCAGGAAAATAAAAGAGGGTGGTTAAAAAGACTCACAAAAAGGGTTTCGTTTCGGTTTGCAGGTTCGGACGAGAAGGAAACGGCTCAGCTGGCTCAGACTTATCACGACTCCTTATGTTTTTACCCAGAACTTATATTTAAAACTGCTCAGCAGGAACAAATTTGTAATATTTGGACTGTGGATATGTTTTGTGTTGTGTTTGGACATTGAACAATTTGGACAGTATTTAACTTTGTAAAATTGGTTTAGGGTTAGTCTAAAACTGGAAATGGAGGTCTTGTGATGTACCCATTTTGGGTAAACTAGGCATGTGTGCTGGATTTTAGTGGTTAGTGGATTGTATAAACAAAGTATTTAGTTCCCAGGTCTGAGTGTTGACTATTGTTGACCAAGTTTTGAAAAAGATAAATAAAAGTTTACTAATTTGCTTTTTGTATAAGCTGTATCATTCGGCCCAGCAGGGTTGTCAAATGTCTTAGTGTTAAACGCGAAAACATAACATGAACAACATGATAAGATTCGACACACGACTTAATCAAAGATGGTTATGCGTATTCTCGAGGGGTTCAGCAAACAATCCTAATCGGCACAACGGTTAATGCATATAACGTTTACTAACGCGCACGTTTCATTCATAATATAATAGACGCGAAAACTCGAGTTGTTACATTCGCTCTCCCTAAAGAGGGCTTTGTCCGCAAAGCAAAACAAGCAATACACTTACATCGACACCACATTGATAAATAATTAGGGTACTACATAAATATGATATAACTTCCCAATTCGTCAAATCCAACAAGTTCAAAGCTCACGTTAAATCACTATATGAAGAAATAAAGATGAAAAATTTGACGGATGTCACAGTATTCCCATGTTTTAGAGATTTCGTCACGAAATCAAGACGTTGTTGTAGTAGGGTGATTAGCAAAAAGATGAGGATACTTGCTCTTGAATTGGTCTTCACGTTCCCACGTGTATTCTGGACCTCTACGTGCATTCCAACGGATTTTTACGATAGGTATACGACTTTGCTTGAGCTGTTTGACCTGACGGTCCATGACCTCCACCGGTTCTTCTACGAAGTTGAGTTTGTCGTCGAGTTGAATCTCTTCTAAAGGAATAACGAGTGTCTCGTCGGCTAAGCATTACTTCAGATTGCAAATGTGGAACACGTTATGCACTCGGCTAAGTTCTTGAGGTAACTCCAAACGATAGGCTACGGGGCCAATCCTTTCTATGATCTTGAATGGTCCAATATAACGAGGATTCAACTTTCCACGCTTTCCAAAGCGAATCACACCCTTCCAAGGTGAGACCTTCAACATGACTCTATCGCCAACCTCAAACTCAAGGGGTTTGCGTCTCATGTCAGCATAACTCTTTTGTCGATCTCTTGCGGCTTGCATACGGCTCTTGATCTTAAAGATTTTCTCAGTAGTCTCGTGTATTATCTCGGGTCCAGTGAGTTGTGCCTCACCAACCTCTGCCCAACACACGGGTGAACGACACTTTCTACCATACAATGCTTCGAACGGTGCTGCCTTTATGCTAGTGTGATAGCTGTTGTTGTATGAGAACTCCACCAGAGGTAGGTGCCTATCCCATCTATTTCCAAAGTCGATCACACAAGCTCTCATCATATCTTCTAAGGTTTGAATGGTCCTTTCACTTTGACCGTCAGTTTGGGGATGATATGCAGTGCTCATATCCAACTGCGTTCCCAATGCCTTCTGCAGCGACTTCCAAAACTGTGAAGTAAATCGACTATCCCGGTCAGAGATTATTGACACAGGCACACCATGCCTCGTGACTACCTCCTCCAAGTAGGTTCTTGCTAAGTTATCCATCCCGTCAGTCTCCTTGATTGGTATGAAATGAGCCGATTTGGTGAGTCGGTCGACGATTACCCAAATAGTGTCAAATCCAGCTGAGGTTTTAGGTAGCTTTGTAATGAAATCCATAGTGATCCTTTCCCCCTTCCATTCTGGCAGTTCGGGTTAGACCAACAATCCTGATGGTTTCATATGTTCAGCCTTGACCTTGGCACAAGTCAAGCACTTGCTAACGTATGTAGCAATGTCCGCCTTCATGTTCGGCCACCAATACAACATCTTAAGATCATGGTACATCTTGTCAGATCCCGGATGTATGGAGTATTTTGACTTCTGCGACTCGTGCATAATCAAAGGTCGTAGGTCACCATGGCACGGTAACCAACTCCTATTATCAAGGCATAATGTCCCATCCGAGCGAGCTTCTAATTTCTTTATCATGCCTTCAACATCTTCAGTCTTGAGAATTTCTTCCTCGACTGCCTCCTTCTGAGCCTTGAGAATTAAGGATGGAAGGTCTAAGTCAATGGTCATCACCAAGGCTTTCACCCTAAGAACTCTCTCCTTTCGAATCAAAGCGTCGGCCACGACATTTGCCTTTCCCGGGTGATAACAATCGTAATCACTGAGCAACTCTAGCCAACGTCGTTGTCTCATGTTGAGTTATTTTTGATTCAAAATGTGTTGTAGACTCTTATGATCAGTGAATACAACACACTTTGTGCCATAAAGGTAGTGTCTCCAAATCTTCAGGGCAAACACCACTGCTCCCAACTCTAGGTCATGAGTTGTGTAGTTCTTCTCGTGCACTTTTAGTTGTCTTGATGCATAAGCAATGACCTTAGTCCTTTGCATCAATACCGCACCTAACCCTTTTATGGATGCATCACAATACACCACAAAGTCTTCATTACCCTCGGGTAGGGCTAGTATAGGTGCTTCACACAACATCTACTTCAATGTCTAGAATGCCAAATCTTGATCCTCTTTCCACTCAAACTTCTTGTCTTTTTGAGTTAACTCCGTCATTGGTTTAGCTATCTTGGAGAAACCTTCAATGAATCTCCTATAGTAACCAGCAAGACCTAAAAATTGGCGGATCTCCGTGGGTGTTGTTGGAGTCGCCCAATCTTTCACGGCCTCGATTTTAGCAGGATCAACGTGAATACCACTGCTATCGATTACATACCCAAGGAATTGCACCGTGTTTATCCAAAACTCACATTTGGAAAACTTTGCGTATAGCTTCTCCTTTCCTCAGCAGCTCTAATATGGTCTTCAAATGCTCATTGTGTTCTTCTTCATTACGAGAGTAGATGAGAATATCATCGATAAATACAATCACAAACTTGTCCAAGTATGGTTTGCAAACTCGGTTCATGAGATCCATGAATACCGCGGGTGCGTTTGTCAAACCAAAAGGCATAACTTGGAACTCGTAGTGTCCGTACCGGGTTCTAAAAGCCGTCTTATGAACGTCTTCTTCTCTAACCCTTAGCTGATGATATCCTGACCTTAAATCAATCTTCGAGTATATGCTAGATCCTTGTAATTGGTCGAAAAGATCGTCAATTCTTGGCAATGGGTAACGGTTCTTTATCGTCAGCTTATTCAACTCTCGGTAATCAATACACATCCTAAAGGATCCATCTTTCTTTTTGACAAATAGAACCGGTGCTCCCCAAGGTGAGGAACTCGGCCTAATGAAACCTTTGCCAGAAAGTTCCTTTAGTTGTTCGGCTAACTCTGTCATCTCTGCTGGTGCTAAGCGGTATGGGGCTCTAGCAACAGGCGCGGCTCCTGGTGTAAGCTCTATGTGAAACTCCACTTGCCGTGCTGGTGGTAATCCCGGTAAGTCTTCTGGGAATATGTCTGGAAAATCTCTAACGATCGGTACATCTTCAATTTTCTTCTCATGATCTTCTTTTTCCTCCTTTCGCGTTACTTGAACCAAGAACACTGGACATCCCTTCTCAATGTATCTTTGGGTTCTAATACATGAGATGACTTCCAGTCTTGATCCATTCTTCACTCCACTTCTTTCGCCTTGTATGATTAGTACATCGTTTCCATAAGGAACACGGACGCACTTCTCATGACATACAATTTCCGCGTGATGCTTCGACATCCAATCCATTCCAATGATGACATCAAAACTTCCCAATTCTATGGGGAGTAAGTCGATACTGAACGAACGATCTTGTAACCTTATACTACATCCTTTCAGAATAGCATCGGTGGTTACTGACTTCCCATCGGCTAGTTCTACATTATACTTAACATCTAACGCAGTAGGGGTAATATTTAGGCGTTCACTAAATACAGATGACACAAAACACCTATCCGCACCAGAATCAAATAGTACTGAAGCATAGTTGTTATTGACTAGAAACGGACCAGTCACAGCGTTGTTGTCCTGCACCGCAGCCTCAGCACACAGATGATACACTTTGCTAGGTGTCGTGAATCCTCCAGGAGTACTAGTTGTGGCTCGGTTATTTCCTCCCCGGTTCCCTTGATTCTGCTTTTGGTTCCCTTGGTTGTGATTCTGGTTGCCTCGAATCTGATTACCACGACCTTGGTTCCCACTGCTTGGACACTTATTCTTGTAGTGACCTTTCTCTCCACATCCAAAGCAAGTGACATTTGCTCCTTGGCCACCCTGTGTTCCCGGTCCTCTTTGGTTAGCAGGACGGGGTGGTGCTCGACATTCCTTTGCCTTATGTCCAGCCTTTCGACAGTTGTAGCATGTAGGGGGACATGCTCCCTCGTGGTGTCGGCCACACTTTCCACAGAAAGGAAGTCTTCCAGCATAGTTTCCAGTATTACCTTGCCCAACAGTAAACACCCTTGCTACTTCTTGTCGCTTGTTCTGACTGTAGTTGTTAGTGTTGTTGCTGTTGTTGCTATTGCTGTTATTGTTGTTGTAGTGGTTTCCAGACCACTTTCTCTTATCTCCAGTATTTTCTCCCAGCTCTTGTACCACTTGGTACATCAAACTCTAAGCCATATCGATTGCCTCATGCATATCAGTTGGCTTTGATGAAGTCACATTTCCTTTGATGCTCAAAGGTAATCCTTCAATGTATCGCTCCAACAATCGGTCGTCGTTGGGCACCATTTCGGGACATAACAAGATCAGCTCTTGAAAGCGCTGATTGTAAGCAGTAAGAGCGGTACCCTTGACCTTCAAGTTCCATAGCTCAACCTCCATCTGCTTGACTTCATTTCGTGGGCAATATTTCCTAACAAACATAGCTTTGAACTCACTCCAGGGCGTCGCTTGGGCAACGTCAATGGTCACTGCACGAGCATAGACGTTCCACCAAGTCAAAGCACCATCCACTACTGTGCTTGACGCAAACTTTACCTTATCAGCTTCAGCAACATTGCTAATCCCAAATTGGGATTCCAACTTCTCAAACCATCTGGTCAAACCTACTGCTCCTTCAGTACCGCGGAAACTCACTTGCGTAACCGCACGAAATTCCTTGTAGGTACAGGTCCGTGAAATGGCAATAGTAGCTCCTTGGTTTGTCTCCTCTTGCGTGCTTGCTGTACGATTCGCTTCGGCTGCTGCGAGTGCCTCAGCCACCCGTTCAGCGATCATTTGACTGAGCATGACAGGGTCAATGCCACCGGTAGCAGCTGGTGGATTCTGTGTCTCAGATCTTCTAACTGGCGCCATAATCTAAAAAGGTAATAAGACAATGAGTTTTGCCAATCATAACATGCATGGCACGCACAATACAATTATGAAATGCTCCATGGTATAATAAATAATATATAGTGATCTCATAATTTTTGTAACCCAAATAACATAATGTCATTCATAGAAATGTTTTATAATACATCATAATTCGTCATACATAATAAAGAAAAAAAATGCCAACTAGCTGAGATAATCCTCAAAGCTTAGCGGTCGTACAACAATAAATCAACAGTACATGATAAGTCTAACTAGTGCCCTCACGGCGCTGGTGAAGCTCTCTCTCCAACTCTGCCAACCTCCTCTCAACCACGATCTCACGAGCCTGGGAATCCCTAAGTCTGACATCGGTATCATAACAAGCGGCCCTAAACCTCTTATCCAAGCCAGCAATAGGGTCCTCCACAGGTGCCTCTAGTCCACCTGTCTCAACCAATGGCTCTACTCCCCAACGGGTCATCAAGCTCTCGATCTCCTCAACACGAGCATTCGGCATGGTATCCATCTGGTCGAGAACAGCATGGAGCTGTCCTCGTAGACGGGTCACACAAACCGTCAATGCCGTCTCATCCCTAACTGGACTCTTCTTCGTTAGTGCCTCCAGCTTATCCTGCACCTCATTATACTCCTCACCCAAAGCCTCCACAACATCCTCCAACCTGTTTAAACGGGTCGTCACACATCCATCTGCTGCTCCAAGCATCACAACTGTCGATGTAGCTCTCCTAGAAAGAGGAGTCGTAGCTCTCGGCCCAGTAGAGATGCCAACATCAGCAAGCATCTCCTGATACACAGCAGGTACAGTCTCTGGTGGTGGTGGTAGTAGTGACGCCTCTGGGTGAGGACTGGCAGGTGTGCGGGCTGCATGCCTGTCAGTGGCAGTGAAGGGTATGAGGGGTCGGTAAGGTGAAGGTGGTGGTCGGGCAGCTCTCCCCCGAAGACGTCGCCTAACATAGTAGAAAGGCAGAGTACCAGGTGCTGGAGTAGGGATGTCTGTCCTTTCCCCTTCGTCTTCAGACGAAGACGAGGAGATGTGTGCGATGGAAACCTCAGGAGTAGCAGCATATGTAGCAGGGGGGTCCTCAGTGTCAGTGACCTCCATGGGTTCACCTTCTCCATCGGTGAACTCCATATCATCATCCTCTGTTTCCTCCATCGACTCATCCCTAGTGACTGATGCCTGTCCTGGTGACTGCACCACATCAGCGGCTAGGTCGTCCTCTCCTCCGCCTTCTAGGCTAAGTACGTCATCAGCTGATGCATCAGGGATATGGACCGGTAAACGGTAAACCTCCTCGGTCTCCCTCTCAATCTCATCATCTGAAGCCATCCGGTACCACGGATATCCTGATGGTGATCCTCTAGGTAATCCTACCGATGAACTGATAGTCGACTGTGAACTGCGGTTGTAGTATGCTCCTGTAGACGTGGAATCATCAGAAGAAGACATCGCTGTAACATAAACAGAATAGATGTGTGTAAATATCTCATATAATTAGTCCGTGAAAGGGACATTGACATAACATATAGCAATCATTGTTCAACCCACATGTATCCAATATAACATAATTCAGATTTTGTTGTTGCACATGTAACCCATGTAATTATACCTCGTAATTGTTAAATCACATGTATCCCATTTATTACTTATATATATATCCATGTATATATATATACTTAATACTTACAATCCGTATGATAATCGATTAAACACATAACAGTTATAGTCTAGAGTTACTAAATGCAACCTATTTCTCTATAACCATGGCTCTAATACCAATCTGTCATACTCCCAAAATATCAGAGTATAATGGCAACAAGGGAGTGGTGACGTCATGATTATCATACACACACAGTTACAAAGAACGACCTCTAAATGAGACGTTCGGAAAATAGATCACTTGTAATTGATAAAATAAATAGTTTTAACATAGTGCGGAAGCATAAAACTGGTCACAGTTACAAAACATAGTTTCCAAATAGTACAAATGATCTTTGTTTCAATAGAAATGACGGCAATGCATGAGACTTCACTTAGCATCTTCCTTCTTAATACCTGAGAAAACATTGCTAAAGCGTCAACATAAAGTTGGTGAGTTCATAGGTTTAGTTAATTTGAAATGTTTAATGAACCACAAGATTTTCCCAAAAGTAATGACAATATAACAAATACAAAGTCATCATAAAAGTATTTATTACAGTCTAAGCTCGTGACACCGAAGCGTTAACAACACCGGTAGTATAATCATATAAATGTAGCCCAAATGGATGCCTAAACCCACGACATCCTATCTCAGACTCAAATGAAACTGTGCCCGCTTGTCCCTTGTTGGACCAAGGCAGACAAGGGCGTCAACCCCGATAGATCTATCCATAACATTCGCGCTTACACAAAGTAATTAACGGTTCACGATTCACGGGCCAAAGCAACTGGGTTTTTAGTGGGACTTAGACTAATATATAAATCAGTAAATGCACTTGTGTTCATACGTTAAATCAAGCAATGTCTCACCCCAAAAAGCAGTAAAAACAGTTAAACGTGGGGCTATAAACTCACCTCGCGAAATCAGCAAAATAAATGGAACTATGAATGTAGCTCGAGAATACGGTTACGCTAGCCGCGACCTATTTGAATATAAAGATCGTGTTACGACATCTAAAATTATACTAATAAAAAGGCATGACATCCTAGTTGTGCATGACGGTACTTTTCGTTTACGGAAAACACGACACTTAAAAATCGGGTATTTAACAACTGAGGTTTTGGGCTAAATGTTACCCTTAAGTTAAATAAAACTCGGTTTGGGCCTTAAATAACCCAACACAAACAAACGGCCCAACAATAACCCAATATAACCCACCCAAGGTTTGGTCCATTGACCCTTTGACCCGGCCTGGCCCATTTGGCGACACAAACAAGAAAGAAAGGGTTATAACCCTTTTGTTTTCCCCATAACACTCAGTCAACTCTCTCTCTCTCTCGAAAATGCTCCCAACCGTCCCATCTTCTTTCTCTCACTAGAAACTCGGATCTAATACATCTCCCATGGCAAAAATGGTTTCTCAGATAAATAAACATCAATATTATGAAGGTTTGAGGTGAACAATCATGCGTGGGATGTGGGGTTTCATCCCCACACCAAATCAATCCGATTTGAGATGTTTTCCAGGAGATTCGATGATAGATTCATCACCAAAAGATAAGTTTTTATCCTTTTTCGTTCTAATTAAATGGTTCACTGATTTTCGTTTCATATTTTCGAACATAAAAGAATTAATGGGTTCAAAATCATTTGTATTATAAAGCTGTGAACAAGGGATTCTCGAATCCAATAAAAATCAAATTAGGGTTTTTGAAATAATTGGGGGTTTTCCAAATCTAGGGTTTCATTTCAATTAAATAATGTTTTCATAAGTCTTTTAATGTTAATTATTGAATAAAATAAGTTTTCGAAAATTAGGGTTTTGAATAATTAGGGGTTTTGGTAAATCTAATGTTTAATAACAATTAATCAATGTTTTCTATCATAAAAACTTATCAATTTCATCATATAGTCCGATTTGTAAAATTAGGGTTTCGGTCAAATTAGGGGTTTATTCATATTTCGGTTTTTAATTAAATTAACTAGTCAATTCGTATTTAGATTAGGTCTAATTAGAGTTTAAATCAATATATTAAAATTAGGGTTTATATAAATTTGGGGGTTTTTATACACGGTTGCTTATTTGTAATTAAATAATGTTTTTGGGAAATATATTGTGTTAATTTCATAAATAAAAAGGATTTACAAATTTAGGGTTTCGAATTTATGAGGGTTTTTATACCCGCGGGTTTAATGGGGTTTTAGAGATGTTTCTATAAAAAGGGAATTGTGTAAATCTAATATTATGGTTAATTTTTGAGTAGTTAAAGCCTCGGCAGAAACAATGGGGTCTCGGTTTGGTCATGGTTTGGTCATGGTAGAAACAATGTAAAAGAAATTGTAAAGGGGGTCTCGGTTTGGTCATGGCAGAAACAATGGGGTTGTGGTTTGTGGGTCAAAGTCCATTTAATATTTTTATCTTTTATCCCTATATTTTTGTTTAAACCGAACCGTAATAAAAAGACTAATCCATTTGTTTTATTTTCGCAGGTTTAGTTTAAAATTGACGAGCACAACTAAGACGTATGCAGGAAAATAAAAGAGGGTGGTTAAAAAGACTCACGACAAGGGTTTCGTTTCGGTTTGCAGGTTCGGACGAGAAGGAAACGGCTCAGCTGGCTCAGACTTATCACGACTCCTTATGTTTTTACCCAGAACTTATATTTAAAACTGCTCAGCAGGAACAAATTTGTAATATTTGGACTGTGGATATGTTTTGTGTTGTGTTTGGACATTGAACAATTTGGACAGTATTTAACTTTGTAATATTGGTTTAGGGTTAGTCTAAAACTGGAAATGGAGGTCTTGTGATGTACCCATTTTAGGTAAACTAGGCATGTGTGCTGGATTTTAGTGGTTAG
This sequence comes from Glebionis coronaria, assembly GCA_025667525.1. NCBI lineage: Eukaryota > Viridiplantae > Streptophyta > Magnoliopsida > Asterales > Asteraceae > Glebionis > Glebionis coronaria. The sequence continues at coordinate 461,002,896 of CM046879.1, read as the reverse complement.
TGGATTGTATAAACAAAGTATTTAGTTCCCAGGTCTGAGTGTTGACTATTGTTGACCAAGTTTTGAAAAAGATAAATAAAAGTTTACTAATTTGCTTTTTGTATAAGCTGTATCATTCGGCCCAGCAGGGTTGTCAAATGTCTTAGTGTTAAACGCGAAAACATAACATGAACAACATGATAAGATTCGACACACGACTTAATCAAAGATGGTTATGCGTATTCTCGAGGGATTCAGCAAACAATCCTAATCGGCACAACGATTAATGCATAAAACGTTTACTAACGCGCACGTTTCATTCATGATATAATAGACGCGAAAACTCGAGTTGTTACATTCGCTCTCCCTAAAGAGGGCTTTGTCCGCAAAGCAAAACAAGCAATACACTTACATCGACACCACATTGATAAATAATTAGGGTACTACATAAATATGATATAACTTCCCAATTCGTTAAATCCAACAAGTTCAAAGCTCACGTTAAATCACTATATGAAGAAATAAAGATGAAAAATTTGACGGATGTCACAATAAACTAAGAAGGAACGGGGATCTCCTTCTATATGCAATCCTAAGGCATCCATGTCTAGCCACTTCTATCCTCACGCTTAACCACATTCACACCTGAAAGAGACACTAAAACACGTCAACATAAAGTTGGTGAGAGTCATAGGTTTAGACTCCAACGCTAAATCAGTTACAAGCTGTGAATAAAAACCATCAACACAATAACATATGGACAATGTGCTACAAGTATGCATTAACAACTAAAAATTCAAGATCAAACATTTCAAACCAAATCCAAGGCTCCTACCTTGCCAAACAACATGGTACCATAGATGATCACACTATGTACCTATCCCAAGGCCACTACCTTGTCAAACCACAAGGCCACTACCTTGTCAAACCACAAGGACACTACCTTGTCAAACCACAATAACTGAGACGGCACGTGTCCCCCGATCCATATCATACACAATCAAGAATCACATAACAGTTAATCACATAAGTGTACACACAAGTCCATCACAACCATAAAAACATTCACAACAACAATTTACAAAATAACTCAACACATTGTCTCTTCCATCCCATCTGGAAGTCAAAATCAATAGTAAACATGGGACTATGAAACTCACCTGATTGCTTCTTCACAAGTCCTCGCACTTAGCAACGAGCTAACAAACCAGAAACACACAATCAATACCCGAACCAACCACATAGATGGCTCATCAACCTATGATGGACATCTAGCCTATTCCCATATAATTACCTCATTTTTAAGTTCTAATCACCCCATTACCCTTCCTTAACAAGTCCTTAACTTGGTTAAGTTTAATAGCTATCCCGTTCATAATTTTACACAAAACAGTCCCAGTTTTAGGTCTCAAAACGTTAAGTCAAACGTCCACTTAAATATACCCATGGTTTCTGTAAAAGGAATATTCACACTTTTATACATTTTAGTTAAAAACTCCCACTTGCCCTAACCTTAAAGCTACTGTTTAGGCCCCGATATATGTGTATATATTGCTACCTATCCAGAATTCACTGATTTTAAACGTATGAAAAGTTCATTACCATTAGAGGGTCTTACCCTAAACCACAATCTTAGACCAAGTGCAGATACTCACTACAATATATAAACCATCTATCATGTTCGTGAGAAGATCCCAATGCAACCCTAAGTACCCCAAACAACCCAAAACTTAAAAAGAAAACAGGCTGATTACAAAACGGTTTTGACCTCCGACTGTTGTAACCTGATTTTGACCCACTTCCCGACCTCCATTTTAGTTCTCGTTTCTTGCATTGGAAAGCCACTTCAATTAAATTTTCAGGTATACTTGGATCGCATCTTGAATGTTCCTAGAACTCCCGATATGATCAAAACAATTGACTCAAAATTTTGCCCAGTTTTTAAAAACGGGTTTAACAAAATCAACCTCATTAATTAACCCTAATCCCTCTGATTACAAGCCCTAATTTATTTAATCATTAAAATATGATTAATATACTGTTTTTAATTAAACCCTAATCAAATCCATCATATGATCATAGAAACATTAAAAACATTTAATATGAAAAGGGTTAAGAAGGTTTTACCTTTGAATTAATAGAAGATGAAGAAAACCTAATTTTTGAAGAACCCTAATTGGCCACCATGGATGAATTTCGGCTAGGAGATGTTATGGAGGTTAAAAACCTGATTATTATGGTTATGAGTTGGGTTTGGTTAAGTCCTAAAGGCCCCTAATCCCATTACAAGTCCATTGGGCCTGTTTTGGGCTTTTCCCTTCTTTCTTTCTTCTTTGGTGCGTCTAAACCGACCCAAACACCCCTAAATTCGTTTTTTTAATTATTTAATATTATGTTATTAATATTACTTTAATTTTCCTTAATTTATTTCAGCTCCTAAAGCTTCCAAAACCACAAAACCGTAAAACTAGTCAAATTTACGCGTTTTACCGTAAAAGACGTAAAATATACACTTTTATAAAAACTCTCAAATTTTGAAATAAACTTTATAACTAAGTCCTAAATGACTTAAAAACATCCCGAAAAATATCCATATGACTAATTACCTCATCCGAGACCCCCAAATGCTAAACCGTAAATCGTAAAAATACGATTTTCTATAATACATATACGTATACGTAAAACCACTAAATAACACCATCTCACTTCATAGTCACTACCATGTGAACTCATGAACATGAAATCATCACACATCGTTTCACTCACAAGGTACCCCGTACCGAAAACGATATCAAGACCACAATCTATACACACCAATAAGCACATAAACACGTAAAGACACGTAACTAGCACAAAATAAAACTAAGTGACGAACCTCAAAACCAGGGTTGTCACATCACTCTCTCCTAATAGAAATCTAGTCCCGAGATTTACTCCTTAGGATCAAACACACAAACAACAAATCACATGCGGATACTTGTTCTAAACGAACTCCCCTCATTTCCACGTGAACATTAGTTCAAGTTTCAAAATACCACATATACAAACAAAAAATTAATTAAAATCATTGCCAAACTCTTGACCTCACAGTCAATAAATCTCACAAATGATCGTTGATAAAACAAAGACTCTCATTAACACAAGTCCTGAATAACCGTACAGGCAAAATGCATTCTCAAACAACCTTTACCAATCCCAATACATGAAATGTATCATGTATACAACTCATTTCCCCCAGGTAATTCTATTCTCATAAGCTAATGGTCTGATCTTTCTAAAGATCATAAATGGACCTACAAAACTCTACATCAACTCTTCCATTTTACCAAAACATACCACCCGTTACTATGGGTGAAACTCCCTACATAAATTTGTCACTAACTCTAGTGGTTTCCTCCTTTTCTACATAGCATCCCTTGTTGCTCTCATCCTTTCCACAACCATCATTACCACATTAGTAGCCTCTTTTACCAATTCTAGTCCACAATAGGGACAACTCACCCTATCCTTTCATATAGTGCCTCAAATGGCATTTATCGACTTCTAGTATGATAACTATCATTATATAAAAACTCATCCATCGCTAACGAGTTTCCTAACTACCTCTAAATCAATTAGTATAGGTCAGTGTCATTTCCTTTTCCATACTACGATAGTATTAGCCTGCTTGTGCTTTATTCTACTCATTAAGCTCTACCAAAGTTTTACCTTCGGTTCCTATCTCGACCTATTTCATTCATGCTTCGCTTCTATACACACTTCCTTCTTCTTCTTCAACTCCTACCATACATCACGATGTGATGCTTCCCATCGTTTCTTCCCTTGCCATAATCCTTCATAAGGCATTCCATACATATTAGGCTAACTTTTACACAAAATCCTCTATTCCATCACATCCGTACGCAATCCTTCCAACTTCTCAACTACATGACTTTTCATTCCTCTTGAAATATGAGATGAATTAGTTAGTCTATCGTCTATCACCCAACTCTCGTCGTACTTATTCCTCCACCGCATTATGTATCCCTTTCACCAACTTCGTCCTTACATCGCCCTTTCTAAGCTAATCCTATCTATGTAGGAAGTATAGTCTACGTCCCTTTTCTCCATATGATTATCCAAGCCACGCAACTTACAGGTTGACGCGTTCTCCGCTTTAGACAACTCAACTCGTGCAACCTACACCCTTCATCCAAATCACCCTAATACGTCATCCATATTGTTCCAGTTCGTCTCTGCTTCACTTTATTCTTCTTATTCCATGTCTCATCAACCATACTTGCCTTTCCCAGATGGTACTTGGCCTTGAAATTTTCTTTCATCACTTAACTCCACCCATCACCTTTGCCAAAAGTTCAATCAAGATGATTGAATATGTGTTGGAGACGTTCATGATCCGTATAGATCATTCTTCACGTCTCGTACACCCAAATGCCTCTAGCATTCTAGGCAGATATAACAGCCCAGCTCCACTAACTAAGTCTATCCAGTTCTTCCAAATCTTCAGTTCCTGCAATGTATAAGCGATCGCCTTTCTTTGTCGTCCTCGTACGCGTCCAAATCCTTGCTCCACGTATCGTCATGCTTCGCGAATTCATCCAGTCCTTCCGATAATGCCAAGATCGGCTCATTATCCAATCCACCTCTTCAGCCTCCAAAATGCTTCCTCATCCTTCTTCACTTCGCCCCTTGCTGGTTCCATGATATGCCATCATCTCTAACTACTCATCATGGTAGACTTAATACTAAAACTCACACTTGAAAATCTCCCGTATAATTCCACTTCAAAACCAACACATACTTCGCCTCACTCTCCTTCTTAGACTTTGAGTAGATCAAGATGTCGTCGATACTGCCGATGACCACTCATTTATATACGTTCAGGCACACTCGCTTCATTGACTCCATGTAATCCGCTAGTGCTTTGGCGAAGCCAAATGCATAACCGTAAACCCAAAGCGTTCATACAACATCCTTAGCAATTTCAACTATGTCCTCCTTGCACCCTCTCTTAGCGGCAATACGAATAAATTCCTACCTATTTCTACTTGCAAAATTCTACACGCATCTTAAAAGACCGGTACTTCCTCTCATCAGACCACTCAACCTCTTTCCACATCCAATCTACTACTAAGCAACTCAACTTTTATCCGGCATTGCTTGCAATCTCTAACAGCTCTTGTTTTTAAATCATTCCATCAACGATTTGCCTTAGAAGGGCACTAACTACAACTCCTCTCACTTCTCCTACTTGCTCTATTTATGGTTCTACCTCACAGTAATAGGCAAACCTACTAAATTTCAGAAAAATTTCGGAAAACTTACATGCCCTACGAACAATCATGAATACCTTTGAGGTATTACTTCCCCTTCCAACACTCTCTATGGCGCGTTACTTGTGCTAATATCCCACAAATCTCTATTCATCTCCTTGGTACTCCTAAGAGACCTCATGACCACACTAGTTCGTCTACGAACTTCTTTCCTCCTCACTAAGGGTATTCCGACCGTTCTCTCATGGTCACCTACTTAAGCGTGTAGGTGCGGCCATGTCTTTCATACGACTACCTAAACGCTTCCGAACAATACGAAACCAAAACTACATCCTGAATCCATCAGATACGATCAACGAATCAAACCAACGGATAACTAACGACATTTCACGTGCACCAATTAAAACAAGTCAAAAACCACGAGACTCAAAAGAAAACTCAAACCCAGAACATGTATCAATTCAAAATGACCCATCACAACGAAAAATAATCTAAGAAACGCCCAATGGCAACCAAAACATATTACGCCCCGCAACATATTATTTAAACCGTGCAAAAGACCGACCTTTCCAAAAGAATATACTCTTATTTATTATTATTTTTTTTTCTTTTTTTTTTACCTCCCCACATCTATGTGACTCAAACCATCTACAAACAACCTTCTAGGCGATCTCAAAACTCAACCCAAGGACTAGGTATCCCGTGCACCCCAAATAAAAATAAACTACTATTCAAAACTCAACCTTGAACCCGACACTTGTACAACAATTCCGACCAATCCACTGACTTCCCATGACTATACTTTCTGAATATTTGAAAAGTACCTTCCGAGTACATAATTTTTGGCTTTTGAATCACTCAAAAAGCTCTAAAACGAACAAGTTATGACCGAAACAGTTTTATATTAATGAACGGTAAAATTGTATGTGAAATCTTCATAAACTCAATTTAACCTTGAATTAATAATTATAAATGACGTGAATCGGTTAAACCCATAAACTATGTAAGTAGAAAGAAATTTTACTTCGCTTTATTTTAAAGAAAGTCTTTTAGAATTTGAAATAAATAAGTGTTGACTAAAAAGAAATCTTATGTTACATCTTGTTTCAAACACGACCCCAACGCCTTACCCTTATTTTACCGAATACGACCAACTATCTAACCCTGTACTAGATTTCCAAGTCCCCTTTTTCCATATACCAACCAAAAGAAATGTAAGACTCAACACAAAAGATTTCATTATCTCAAAAGAAATCCCAGGTTATTTTAATAGACTTAAAACCAAGAACACCGTTTTAAAACATACACGTGAAATACGAAACTCAAAGAATACGCTACAAGACACAGTTCAAAAGATTCAAAACGTCGTTGGAACTCCACCAAACTCCAGCACCATAAAACACGAACAAACACAAGGTACGTTCAAGTTATAATAACTAGTGAACGACCATATACCATAACCTAACACATAGTAGTATATATACATCCGCATATGTATACCTTTTGAATCCCCCAAACATACTCGTTATCATAAACGTAAGTCAATCAATCGCTTTATACGCTCGATTTTCCATACGAGTAATCACCATCTCACCGTGCCACAACAAGGCATAAAGCCCACCTCAAAAACCAAACCATATCGTGTGACCCCAAAATCACACAACACAACTATTACCCAAAACATATAACACAAAAAGAACAATAGCCCTATCGTGGGTAGCCATTACATAGACTCATATATAATACGTATACCCAAATTCTACATCTCATCATATACAAGCATGTACTAACCCTCTTTCATGCAACCATACTTGTGAACCCATTGGAGTTGTGGTACTTGTATAACTATGTTGGCCACCATACTTATACAATTACCCTTTCCCCAATGCACTCCCTCCTATGATGACACTTATAAGAATCAATACAACATATAACACATAAATCCATCTACTCACATAAGCTCATAACCACATAACCAATAAGATCCAAAACTCCATCTATAAAAATAACATAATAAAACTCTTGGAATACAGAAATCCATAGTCTAGCTAAAACAGCCTAGACTAAATCCAAAACGAAAACATAATCAGTTATAAGTCATGTCTCCCATAAGAGTGGAAACGGCTTAAAATCCTTCCTACCCATGTACTCCTAGTAACTCGAACCACCACACGATTCTTAGGGAACATGACTTAAACATCAAAAGAAAAAGTACTGTACCTCAGGTATATAAAATAACCCAACAAAAGATAGAACTACCATGTACCAAATTATGTACTATAATGTACAATTTAAGCAAAATACGACAATGACTAGTGTGGACGATTATGGTTCAACCTGCACTAGTCACAACCCAAAAAGAAAATAACATGTGGCTAAGTATGAACTTACTATGGTTCAATTCATACTAGTCAAAACATCACAATAAATAACATTCAAACACATCAATTATAATAAAATGCACACATACTCCTATGACGCCTATATGTAGGGACCCTTAAGCTATAGACTAGGCTACGTGACTAGGCAACCTAATTCTCTATAACCATTGTCTCTGATACCATTCTGTCACACCCCACCATGGCGGAATATGGGGCGCGACGTATGGATATCATCACAACAATAGCGTGTCTATAGAGATAACTAAATGATATAACAAATGTCATAAAAGGGTGACACAAATGTCATGACAATATCTCAACAATGCAGGAGTCTAGGTAAGTAGGTAACAGTCCTACCTCTTACCCAAGATAAACAAGTAACACAAACAAAACAATCATTTAGGTGCCAACAGTATCTCTTATTCAAAAAAACATAAAGGTAAACTAAGAAGGAACGGGGATCTCCTTCTATATGCAATCCTAAGGCATCCAAGTCTAGCCACTTCTATCCTCACGCTTAACCACATTCACACCTGAAAGAGACACTATAACACGTCAACATAAAGTTGGTGAGAGTCATAGGTTTAGACTCCAACGCTAAATCAGTTACAAGCTGTGAATAACAACCATCAACACAATAACATATGGACAATGTGCTACAAGTATGCATTAACAACTAAAAATTCAAGATCAAACATTTCAAACCAAATCCAAGGCTCCTACCTTGCCAAACAACATGGTACCATAGATGATCACACTATGTACCTATCCCAAGGCCACTACCTTGTCAAACCACAAGGCCACTACCTTGTCAAACCACAAGGACACTACCTTGTCAAACCACAATAACTGAGACGGCACGTGTCCCCCGATCCATATCATACACAATCAAGAATCACATAACAGTTAATCACATAAGTGTACACACAAGTCCATCACAACCATAAAAACATTCACAACAACAATTTACAAAATAACTCAACACATTGTCTCTTCCATCCCATCTGGAAGTCAAAATCAATAGTAAACATGGGACTATGAAACTCACCTGATTGCTTCTTCACAAGTCCTCGCACTTAGCAACGAGCTAACAAACCAGAAACACACAATCAATACCCGAACCAACCACATAGATGGCTCATCAACCTATGATGGACATCTAGCCTATTCCCATATAATTACCTCATTTTTAAGTTCTAATCACCCCATTACCCTTCCTTAACAAGTCCTTAACTTGGTTAAGTTTAATAGCTATCCCGTTCATAATTTTACACAAAACAGTCCCAGTTTTAGGTCTCAAAACGTTAAGTCAAACGTCCACTTAAATATACCCATGGTTTCTGTAAAAGGAATATTCACACTTTTATACATTTTAGTTAAAAACTCCCACTTGCCCTAACCTTAAAGCTACTGTTTAGGCCCCGATATATGTGTATATATTGCTACCTATCCAGAATTCACTGATTTTAAACGTATGAAAAGTTCATTACCATTAGAGGGTCTTACCCTAAACCACAATCTTAGACCAAGTGCAGATACTCACTACAATATATAAACCATCTATCATGTTCGTGAGAAGATCCCAATGCAACCCTAAGTACCCCAAACAACCCAAAACTTAAAAAGAAAACAGGCTGATTACAAAACGGTTTTGACCTCCGACTGTTGTAACCTGATTTTGACCCACTTCCCGACCTCCATTTTAGTTCTCGTTTCTTGCATTGGAAAGCCACTTCAATTAAATTTTCAGGTATACTTGGATCGCATCTTGAATGTTCCTAGAACTCCCGATATGATCAAAACAATTGACTCAAAATTTTGCCCAGTTTTTAAAAACGGGTTTAACAAAATCAACCTCATTAATTAACCCTAATCCCTCTGATTACAAGCCCTAATTTATTTAATCATTAAAATATGATTAATATACTGTTTTTAATTAAACCCTAATCAAATCCATCATATGATCATAGAAACATTAAAAACATTTAATATGAAAAGGGTTAAGAAGGTTTTACCTTTGAATTAATAGAAGATGAAGAAAACCTAATTTTTGAAGAACCCTAATTGGCCACCATGGATGAATTTCGGCTAGGAGATGTTATGGAGGTTAAAAACCTGATTATTATGGTTATGAGTTGGGTTTGGTTAAGTCCTAAAGGCCCCTAATCCCATTACAAGTCCATTGGGCCTGTTTTGGGCTTTTCCCTTCTTTCTTTCTTCTTTGGTGCGTCTAAACCGACCCAAACACCCCTAAATTCGTTTTTTTAATTATTTAATATTATGTTATTAATATTACTTTAATTTTCCTTAATTTATTTCAGCTCCTAAAGCTTCTAAAACCACAAAACCGTAAAACTAGTCAAATTTACGCGTTTTACCGTAAAAGACGTAAAATATACACTTTTATAAAAACTCTCAAATTTTGAAATAAACTTTATAACTAAGTCCTAAATGACTTAAAAACATCCCGAAAAATATCCATATGACTAATTACCTCATCCGAGACCCCCAAATGCTAAACCGTAAATCGTAAAAATACGATTTTCTATAATACATATACGTATACGTAAAACCACTAAATAACACCATCTCACTTCATAGTCACTACCATGTGAACTCATGAACATGAAATCATCACACATCGTTTCACTCACAAGGTACCCCGTACCGAAAACGATATCAAGACCACAATCTATACACACCAATAAGCACATAAACACGTAAAGACACGTAACTAGCACAAAATAAAACTAAGTGACGAACCTCAAAACCAGGGTTGTCACATCACTCTCTCCTAATAGAAATCTAGTCCCGAGATTTACTCCTTAGGATCAAACACACAAACAACAAATCACATGCGGATACTTGTTCTAAACGAACTCCCCTCATTTCCACGTGAACATTAGTTCAAGTTTCAAAATACCACATATACAAACAAAAAATTAATTAAAATCATTGCCAAACTCTTGACCTCACAGTCAATAAATCTCACAAATGATCGTTGATAAAACAAAGACTCTCATTAACACAAGTCCTGAATAACCGTACAGGCAAAATGCATTCTCAAACAACCTTTACCAATCCCAATACATGAAATGTATCATGTATACAACTCATTTCCCCCAGGTAATTCTATTCTCATAAGCTAATGGTCTGATCTTTCTAAAGATCATAAATGGACCTACAAAACTCTACATCAACTCTTCCATTTTACCAAAACATACCACCCGTTACTATGGGTGAAACTCCCTACATAAATTTGTCACTAACTCTAGTGGTTTCCTCCTTTTCTACATAGCATCCCTTGTTGCTCTCATCCTTTCCACAACCATCATTACCACATTAGTAGCCTCTTTTACCAATTCTAGTCCACAATAGGGACAACTCACCCTATCCTTTCATATAGTGCCTCAAATGGCATTTATCGACTTCTAGTATGATAACTATCATTATATAAAAACTCATCCATCGCTAACGAGTTTCCTAACTACCTCTAAATCAATTAGTATAGGTCAGTGTCATTTCCTTTTCCATACTACGATAGTATTAGCCTGCTTGTGCTTTATTCTACTCATTAAGCTCTACCAAAGTTTTACCTTCGGTTCCTATCTCGACCTATTTCATTCATGCTTCGCTTCTATACACACTTCCTTCTTCTTCTTCAACTCCTACCATACATCACGATGTGATGCTTCCCATCGTTTCTTCCCTTGCCATAATCCTTCATAAGGCATTCCATACATATTAGGCTAACTTTTACACAAAATCCTCTATTCCATCACATCCGTACGCAATCCTTCCAACTTCTCAACTACATGACTTTTCATTCCTCTTGAAATATGAGATGAATTAGTTAGTCTATCGTCTATCACCCAACTCTCGTCGTACTTATTCCTCCACCGCATTATGTATCCCTTTCACCAACTTCGTCCTTACATCGCCCTTTCTAAGCTAATCCTATCTATGTAGGAAGTATAGTCTACGTCCCTTTTCTCCATATGATTATCCAAGCCACGCAACTTACAGGTTGACGCGTTCTCCGCTTTAGACAACTCAACTCGTGCAACCTACACCCTTCATCCAAATCACCCTAATACGTCATCCATATTGTTCCAGTTCGTCTCTGCTTCACTTTATTCTTCTTATTCCATGTCTCATCAACCATACTTGCCTTTCCCAGATGGTACTTGGCCTTGAAATTTTCTTTCATCACTTAACTCCACCCATCACCTTTGCCAAAAGTTCAATCAAGATGATTGAATATGTGTTGGAGACGTTCATGATCCGTATAGATCATTCTTCACGTCTCGTACACCCAAATGCCTCTAGCATTCTAGGCAGATATAACAGCCCAGCTCCACTAACTAAGTCTATCCAGTTCTTCCAAATCTTCAGTTCCTGCAATGTATAAGCGATCGCCTTTCTTTGTCGTCCTCGTACGCGTCCAAATCCTTGCTCCACGTATCGTCATGCTTCGCGAATTCATCCAGTCCTTCCGATAATGCCAAGATCGGCTCATTATCCAATCCACCTCTTCAGCCTCCAAAATGCTTCCTCATCCTTCTTCACTTCGCCCCTTGCTGGTTCCATGATATGCCATCATCTCTAACTACTCATCATGGTAGACTTAATACTAAAACTCACACTTGAAAATCTCCCGTATAATTCCACTTCAAAACCAACACATACTTCGCCTCACTCTCCTTCTTAGACTTTGAGTAGATCAAGATGTCGTCGATACTGCCGATGACCACTCATTTATATACGTTCAGGCACACTCGCTTCATTGACTCCATGTAATCCGCTAGTGCTTTGGCGAAGCCAAATGCATAACCGTAAACCCAAAGCGTTCATACAACATCCTTAGCAATTTCAACTATGTCCTCCTTGCACCCTCTCTTAGCGGCAATACGAATAAATTCCTACCTATTTCTACTTGCAAAATTCTACACGCATCTTAAAAGACCGGTACTTCCTCTCATCAGACCACTCAACCTCTTTCCACATCCAATCTACTACTAAGCAACTCAACTTTTATCCGGCATTGCTTGCAATCTCTAACAGCTCTTGTTTTTAAATCATTCCATCAACGATTTGCCTTAGAAGGGCACTAACTACAACTCCTCTCACTTCTCCTACTTGCTCTATTTATGGTTCTACCTCACAGTAATAGGCAAACCTACTAAATTTCGGAAAAATTTCGGAAAACTTACATGCCCTACGAACAATCATGAATACCTTTGAGGTATTACTTCCCCTTCCAACACTCTCTATGGCGCGTTACTTGTGCTAATATCCCACAAATCTCTATTCATCTCCTTGGTACTCCTAAGAGACCTCATGACCACACTAGTTCGTCTACGAACTTCTTTCCTCCTCACTAAGGGTATTCCGACCGTTCTCTCATGGTCACCTACTTAAGCGTGTAGGTGCGGCCATGTCTTTCATACGACTACCTAAACGCTTCCGAACAATACGAAACCAAAACTACATCCTGAATCCATCAGATACGATCAACGAATCAAACCAACGGATAACTAACGACATTTCACGTGCACCAATTAAAACAAGTCAAAAACCACGAGACTCAAAAGAAAACTCAAACCCAGAACATGTATCAATTCAAAATGACCCATCACAACGAAAAATAATCTAAGAAACGCCCAATGGCAACCAAAACATATTACGCCCCGCAACATATTATTTAAACCGTGCAAAAGACCGACCTTTCCAAAAGAATATACTCTTATTTATTATTATTTTTTTTTCTTTTTTTTTACCTCCCCACATCTATGTGACTCAAACCATCTACAAACAACCTTCTAGGCGATCTCAAAACTCAACCCAAGGACTAGGTATCCCGTGCACCCCAAATAAAAATAAACTACTATTCAAAACTCAACCTTGAACCCGACACTTGTACAACAATTCCGACCAATCCACTGACTTCCCATGACTATACTTTCTGAATATTTGAAAAGTACCTTCCGAGTACATAATTTTTGGCTTTTGAATCACTCAAAAAGCTCTAAAACGAACAAGTTATGACCGAAACAGTTTTATATTAATGAACGGTAAAATTGTATGTGAAATCTTCATAAACTCAATTTAACCTTGAATTAATAATTATAAATGACGTGAATCGGTTAAACCCATAAACTATGTAAGTAGAAAGAAATTTTACTTCGCTTTATTTTAAAGAAAGTCTTTTAGAATTTGAAATAAATAAGTGTTGACTAAAAAGAAATCTTATGTTACATCTTGTTTCAAACACGACCCCAACGCCTTACCCTTATTTTACCGAATACGACCAACTATCTAACCCTGTACTAGATTTCCAAGTCCCCTTTTTCTATATACCAACCAAAAGAAATGTAAGACTCAACACAAAAGATTTCATTATCTCAAAAGAAATCCCAGGTTATTTTAATAGACTTAAAACCAAGAACACCGTTTTAAAACATACACGTGAAATACGAAACTCAAAGAATATGCTACAAGACACAGTTCAAAAGATTCAAAACGTCGTTGGAACTCCACCAAACTCCAGCACCATAAAACACGAACAAACACAAGGTACGTTCAAGTTATAATAACTAGTGAACGACCATATACCATAACCTAACACATAGTAGTATATATACATCCGCATATGTATACCTTTTGAATCCCCCAAACATACTCGTTATCATAAACGTAAGTCAATCAATCGCTTTATACGCTCGATTTTCCATACGAGTAATCACCATCTCACCGTGCCACAACAAGGCATAAAGCCCACCTCAAAAACCAAACCATATCGTGTGACCCCAAAATCACACAACACAACTATTACCCAAAACATATAACACAAAAAGAACAATAGCCCTATCGTGGGTAGCCATTACATAGACTCATATATAATACGTATACCCAAATTCTACATCTCATCATATACAAGCATGTACTAACCCTCTTTCATGCAACCATACTTGTGAACCCATTGGAGTTGTGGTACTTGTATAACTATGTTGGCCACCATACTTATACAATTACCCTTTCCCCAATGCACTCCCTCCTATGATGACACTTATAAGAATCAATACAACATATAACACATAAATCCATCTACTCACATAAGCTCATAACCACATAACCAATAAGATCCAAAACTCCATCTATAAAAATAACATAATAAAACTCTTGGAATACAGAAATCCATAGTCTAGCTAAAACAGCCTAGACTAAATCCAAAACGAAAACATAATCAGTTATAAGTCATGTCTCCCATAAGAGTGGAAACGGCTTAAAATCCTTCCTACCCATGTACTCCTAGTAACTCGAACCACCACACGATTCTTAGGGAACATGACTTAAACATCAAAAGAAAAAGTACTGTACCTCAGGTATATAAAATAACCCAACAAAAGATAGAACTACCATGTACCAAATTATGTACTATAATGTACAATTTAAGCAAAATACGACAATGACTAGTGTGGACGATTATGGTTCAACCTGCACTAGTCACAACCCAAAAAGAAAATAACATGTGGCTAAGTATGAACTTACTATGGTTCAATTCATACTAGTCAAAACATCACAATAAATAACATTCAAACACATCAATTATAATAAAATGCACACATACTCCTATGACGCCTATATGTAGGGACCCTTAAGCTATAGACTAGGCTACGTGACTAGGCAACCTAATTCTCTATAACCATTGTCTCTGATACCATTCTGTCACACCCCACCATGGCGGAATATGGGGCGCGACGTATGGATATCATCACAACAATAGCGTGTCTATAGAGATAACTAAATGATATAACAAATGTCATAAAAGGGTGACACAAATGTCATGACAATATCTCAACAATGCAGGAGTCTAGGTAAGTAGGTAACAGTCCTACCTCTTACCCAAGATAAACAAGTAACACAAACAAAACAATCATTTAGGTGCCAACAGTATCTCTTATTCAAAAAAACATAAAGGTAAACTAAGAAGGAACGGGGATCTCCTTCTATATGCAATCCTAAGGCATCCAAGTCTAGCCACTTCTATCCTCACGCTTAACCACATTCACACCTGAAAGAGACACTATAACACGTCAACATAAAGTTGGTGAGAGTCATAGGTTTAGACTCCAACGCTAAATCAGTTACAAGCTGTGAATAACAACCATCAACACAATAACATATGGACAATGTGCTACAAGTATGCATTAACAACTAAAAATTCAAGATCAAACATTTCAAACCAAATCCAAGGCTCCTACCTTGCCAAACAACATGGTAACATAGATGATCACACTATGTACCTATCCCAAGGCCACTACCTTGTCAAACCACAAGGCCACTACCTTGTCAAACCACAAGGCCACTACCTTGTCAAACCACAATAACTAAGACGGCACGTGTCCCCTGATCCAAATCATACACAATCAAGAATCACATAGCAGTTAATCACATAAGTGTACACACAAGTCCATCACAACCATAAAAACATTCACAGCAACAATTTATAAATAACTCAACACAGTGTCTCTTCCATCCCATCTGGAAGTCAAAATCAATAGTAAACATGGGACTATGAAACTCACCTGATTTCTTCTTCACAAGTCCTCGCACTTAGCAACGAGCTAACAAACCAGAAACACACAATCAATACCCGAACCAACCACCAAGATGGCTCATCAACCTTTGATGGACATCTAGCCTATTCCCATATAATTACCTCATTTTTAAGTTCTAATCACCCCATTACCCTTCCTTAACAAGTCCTTAACTTGGTTAAGTTTAATAGCTATCCCGTTCATAATTTTACACACAAAACAGTCCCAGTTTTAGGTCTCAAAACGTTAAGTCAAACGTCCACTTAAATATACCCATGGTTTCTGTAAAAGGAATATTCACACTTTTATACATGTTAGTTAAAAACTCCCACTTGCCCTAACCTTAAAGCTACGGTTTAGGCCCCGATATATGTGTATATATTGCTACCTATCCAGAATTCACTGATTTTAAACGTATGAAAAGTTCATTACCATTAGAGGGTCTTACCCTAAACCACAATCTTAGCCCAAGTGCAGATACTCACTACAATATATAAACCATCTCTCATGTTCGTGAGAAGATCCCAATGAAACCCTAAGTACCCCAAACAACCCAAAACTTAAAAAGAAAACAGGCTGATTACAAAACGGTTTTGACCTCCGACTGTTGTAACCTGATTTTGACCCACTTCCCGACCTCCATTTTAGTTCTCGTTTCTTGCATTGGAAAGCCTCTTCAATTACCTTTTCAGGTATACTTGGATAGCATCTTGAATGTTCCTAGAACTCCCGATATGATCAAAACAATTGACTCAAAATTCTGTCCAGTTTTTAAAAACGGGTTTAACAAAATCAACCTCATTAATTAACCCTAATCCCTCTAATTACAAGCCCTAATTTATTTAATCATTAAAATATGATTAATATAATGTTTTTAATTAAACCCTAATCAAATCCATCATATGATCATAGAAACATTAAAAACATTTAATATGAAAATGGTTAAGAAGGTTTTACCTTTGAATTAATAGAAGATGAAGAAAACCTAATTTTTGAAGAACCCTAATTGGCCACCATGGATGAATTTCGGCTAGGAGATGTTATGGAGGTTAAAAACCTGATTATTATGGTTATGAGTTAGGTTTGGTTAAGTCCTAAAGGCCCCCTAATCCCATTACAAGTCCATTGGGCCTGTTTTGGGCTTTTCCCTTCTTTCTTTCTTCTTTGGTGCGTCTAAACCGACCCAAACACCCCTAAATTCGGTTTTTTTATTATTATTTAATATTATGTTATTAATATTACTTTACTTTTCCAGGGCCTCTTTCCTCCTCCCTTTTCTGCTCACTCGTAGGGGTCCGGACCCCACAAAGGGGGAGGGAGTCGACTGAACATCTCAGCCATTGGCAAGAATTTCGCCCGCATCCGATCCCCAATTCTTGTTCCTTAATTTATTTCAGCTCCTAAAGCTTCCAAAACCACAAAACCGTAAAACTAGTCAAATTTACGCGTTTTACCGTAAAAGACGTAAAATATACACTTTTATAAAAACTCTCAAATTTTGAAATAAACTTTATAACTAAGTCCTAAATGACTTAAAACCATCCCGAAAAATATCCATATGACTAATTACCTCATCCGAGACCTCCAAATGCTAAACCGTAAATCGTAAAAATACGATTTTCTATAATACATATACGTATACGTAAAACCACTAAATAACACCATCTCACTTCATAGTCACTACCATGTGAACTCATGAACATGAAATCATCACACATCGTTTCACTCACAAGGTACCCCGTACCGAAAACGATATCAAAACCACAATCTATACACACCAATAAGCACATAAACACGTAAAGACACGTAACTAGCACAAAATAAAACTAAGTGACGAACCTCAAAACCAGGGTTGTCACAAGAACCCTCAGATAAATGGAGGAAGAAAGGATGGAAGAGGAGCCTGCTCAGAAACTCCAAGAGGAACTTGACCAAGAGGCTATGGCTGCCACAACGACTGCGGCTGAGGATGAAGCTTTGAAGAAAAAAAGGTATGAACAGGTTAAACACGACGCAATGTTTTGGGACAACAAGGACTGGATGGATGTGGTTACCATCCTTACCTTGGATGTTTCTCATTTCTCTGATATCTTGGATTCAGATGTGAACCAAGGAAATGGGGTGAAGCGAGCCATGTCTCTGGTTCAACGACAAAGGGAAGACTTGGCTGCTCAACTTAGACAGCTTCGTCGCAACAGACCTCTCTCTTTTGCTGAACAAAAGAAGCTCATGCAGAAATATGTGAAAAATCAATTTGGATCCTACTTTACCTATGGCTGGACTTGGAAGATGGTCAAGAAGTTGTTTGATGATAAGCTTCAGGTTTTGTATATCAAGATGATCAAGCAGAAGGATGCACCCAAGCCTGCTAATGCCATCTTTCGCCCTCCTCCTCCTGTTGTTCAAACCCCCACTCCTAATGTTGCTCCCACTCTATCCTCCGGTGTTCAAGAAGAAGGTACATCTGGTATCCCAACTTCTGCTGAGGGTACTTCTACTGTTCCCTCTTGTCCTTCTCCAAACGTTGATCCCACCCCTTCTCATGATGAAGCTGCTGCCAACCCTGATATTGATCCTCCTTCTGCTATTGATCCTACTCCTCCACCGGTTTCTGAACCAACCCATACACCCCTTGTAGATGAAGCTGTTACTGATCCAAAGCTTGTTGCTTCTACTGCTGCTGCTACTACTGTCAAGGTTAAGGAGGAACCCTCTGCTACTGTCCCCATCCCTCGACGGTCTAGTCACAAGAAAAAGGCTCGTCGTGGTAAGGCTGTTCCATGGGAGAAGAGGGATCCTACAAACCTAATTGATACCGCTTCTGATAGCGATGATGAACTCCCACTTGGCCGTGGTAGGATTGTGCATTGGGAAGTTCAGCCATCCCCCATTGTTGCTGGTACTTATACACATTTGATCAAGACTAGTGATGGCTACCATAAATATTTCTCTGGGCTGCAAAGCATATTATCTTGGGTAGAACGTCGTGATCTTCTGCTTCTGTATAGATTGGTTGATGCTGCTATCCCTAAGTCTCCTAGTGATGTTCCTAACTGGCCTGGGTTGGTCCTTTGGGGTGATTTGAAAATTATGTTGGATTCTCCCCCTGGTACTCCTAGTGCTAGGATATGGAAGGAGCAGCCATGTTGGGTCATTTCTAGGTGGAAGTTATATGTTGGTTGTGGTGTGCATGTGTTGAAGTTGGAATCTGGTGCTCGTGTGTTTATGCTTGTGGATTTGGAATATCCTCTTGTCATTGTTAGCATGGAAGCTATGTTGGAGTGTCACCTAGTGGTGTTCAATGCTCCTTCTGGTAACGAGTCTGCTATGGCCACCACTTTAGTTTCAAATATTCAAGCTCGACTTCTTGTAGACAAGGTTGCCGCTTCTTGTCAGTGATTGGTTTATTTCTTCTATACTTTTGACTTCTTATATATTCTTTTCACCAATATGTATAGTGAGTGGTGACTAACACTTTCATTGTTTAATATATATATATATATATATATATATATATATATATAGAGAGAGAGAGAGAGAGAGAGAGTAGGAATCCAGTAAGAAGAAAAATTAAAATGAGAAGAATAAGAAGAAATCCTGACCACAAATTTCACAAAGGAAGGAGAATTTTAAGGGGAGATGCATCTGACTTTGTAGGTGCATCTGAAATGTGTGGCTGTGGTTTCTTCTCATTCTTCTCATTTTACTTAATCTTCTTATTTGATCCTAACTATATATATATATATATATATATATATATATATATATATATATATATATATATATATATATATATATATATATATATATATATATATATATATATATATATATATATATATATATATATATATATACTTTTATATAATATTTGCTTATACTTCTAACATGTGATGGAAAATTCAAATCTTGTAAATAACATAATATCTGCTTATACTTTTCCATTGCAAAAATCTTTATATCTTGGACATTTCACACTTGGGCTGTTATGTGGTGTACCACTAGTGTTGGAATTCTTCCACACAACAAATGGTGTTCAACTCACCATGTCTTGTAGACAAGAAAGAGTAGATTCACCATGAGGGTACGGCTCTGGTGTGATTATCAAATCCGTTGATGGTTGCCATTTTACCCAAAATTGGAGGGTTTTCAATTGCCTTGGTCCTAGACTGAAAAGTGGCTAGTCCAAGGGGGTACGGCTCTTGGTAAAGACTTTTATCAAATCCGTTGATAGCTTTAATAGCTTGCTCAAAGCTATAGGGTTTTCAGCTCACCGATGCTTTGTTGCTAAGAGTTGGCTAGTCCGGAAGGGTACGGCTTCTGGTAAAGACTTCAATCAGATCCGTTGACGGCTGTGATGATTTTCCCAAAATCATTAGGGTACTCCCACTCACCATTGATTCATGTTCTAAGATTTAGGCTGGGTTCTAGTCTCCCAGGGTGATGCTTATTCCACCACAAAGACTAGATAGCTCAAGAGTGAGCAGCTACTTGGTAAAGGCTTATCAAATCTGCTCATGTTGTTGTGAAGATTTAACACGTGCTGATATTTTCCAAGCTTTCAAGAAGCTTCTCAGAGTTCTTAGTTGTAGCATTCTTTGTGCTTTCACTTCTGATGGTTATTTTGCTGCTTTGGTTTTGCTGTTTCAATCCTCGAGCTACTTTTGCAAGATCTACCAAGAAACTTAAACTCAACCAGTCAAATTCAAGTTTAGGGGAGGATTGTTAGGACCTATGTAATAGGATATTTGTAATAGATGAACTAGGAGGTATGCAGTTCCTCCTGGCCTAGTAGTAGTAGGAGCAATACGTGCTCCTGGTTTAGTAGAAAGTCAAACAATATTATTCTTAGTAGTTTGTTAGGATATGCATGAGATATCTTAGGAAATGATATGCATATCAGGAGTTACACGTTTTATGTTTAATGTAGTTTAGGTTTTCCTTGTAGTATAAAAGGAACCCATTGGCAGAAGGGTTAGACACACCTTTCACCAATATTCATTTCATATCAATAGTAAAAATCCTTAGTAAGGATCAAGTTATTTAGTTATTCTGTTTCTTCTTGATCTTAGTATTTTTATTCCGCACTTATACTTTGTATTTCATTAAGAGTCTCTTTGTGAATAGACTTGTGATTATAGAAGTCTTTCACCATCCTTAACAGGCTGCAAGATCTATAACTAGTGGACCCAACAACGTCCTTTATTCATGAAGCTCGCGTGAAATCAGAGTAGATTTTCTGTCAGTTGATCTCGGTCGGTTACTGGACACGAGGTACGGATTTCCCGTCCTTTCAGTAAGGACTTCCTTTCTATGTATGATTAGGATTTCTCGTATGCAGCCAAATGTTTTCCGCAATTATGTAAGTTTTATCAGAAATCAGTTTTATAATTAAGTTAAATTGCCTGAGCCTTATATACAAGCATGACCAGTTATGTACTAGTTACGGAGGTACCGTAACCATGACACTTGAGGCACCGTTGTCATGACTCACCTGCGGGAGAGTGTTATCCCGCAGCGTCCCATTTACTTTAGCTTGGCCATTTTATCAGTATTAGTAGTGGGGCGTATGGATGCATCCTAGGCTTATCAGTTACAGTTATTAGGTGAATGTGGTGTGTGCTCTACATCCTTCACATTGGAGCTGATCCCTCCACCCAGCACACTATTTAGAGGTCACCCCTCTACAGCATGACGATGTCACCCCTCCAGTTATTCATGCAACAGTTGTTACAGCACATGACCTATATAAGCTCTTGGCAGTTAAAATACATTAAATGCATGTTTTCAGGTTTAACAGTTAATAATTCAGTTTTATCATTTATAAATCAGACATTTCAGATTTTATACAGTTTGCTCCTAATTGTCATAACAGTTTTAGTTTTATTATTTGTTACCTGTTCTTCTAGTACCTTATTATCATGCTTCATATCCGTTCACTGCGCGTTACGCTCAGCCGTAGTTTCCTTTCATGTTTCAAAACGGCAGGTACACAGGGACGATCTTAGGACTTATAAGAGAGTACGTGCATTGGATGGGAGCTATCCAGACTCCTTTACTTTATGCACTCATACATTACTTGGTTGTTTGGACATTGTTTCGTCCTTTTTCTTTCAGTACTTAATCTTTTATATTTGAGCTTATGTTTGGACTACCGATGTTTGATTTCGGTATTTCCGTTATGGTCAGTTAATGTTTAATACATTGCCTTGTATGCTTTGATGACTCGCCATAAATACACGTAACGGTCCACTTATCCAAGTGGGGTGTTATAGAAAGTCTTTCCTAACTTTGTATCTAGGTTCAACAAAACTATCATCAGGATCATGATACTCTATCATTAACTGTCCCAATTCTCCATGACCTTCAGGTTTGTCATTCTCATTGTCACCCACAAACCTACCCTTACCAACTAGCTTATTCAACCAAGTGTCAGTGGTTGTAAGCATAGGAATGTCTACATTTTCCTCTCCCTCATTTTGGAAATCAATGTGTTCAGGCAAGTCATCCAGTGGATCATCCTTACAAACATCATCAAATTCACTATCACTAGAGTCTGATTGTAACCTATCCTCATTAACCAAATTAAAAACATCATACCCATGGTGTTCAGTGTAAACAGACAAATGACAATCATTCTTTCTACAAATTATTCTACATGGGCATCATTAGCAATGGGTCTCAAACCCATATACATTGGAACACCAGGTAGAGTATAGAAGATGGCTACAGGTGCTACTAACACTAACCTACGGATAATCGAGAAGAAATCGTCATATTTCATACCTTCGAAGTCAATATCATTAATTACACGTTGGTCACCGTTGGTATATGAGACGGGATTGCCTATAAACAACCCATCGTGGTGCAAATCCACCACAAACTTCGCCATACGTCTCCAATTAACCTGCAATTAGAAAGATTAAAAATTAGGGCAAAACAATGGAATCATCATATTAAAACAATGGAAACATCATAAACTGGAAATAATCAAATTAAAATTAGGGGGAAAATTAGGGTTAATAAATTGGAAATAATCAGATTAAAAGAATAATTCAAATTGAAATAACAATTAAAAACAAACGAATCATCATATTACAACAATAGAATAACAAACTAATTTACCTAAATCGATAGTAATTGTTTTCAGAAAAAATTAGGGTTCATATACTAGAAATTGATTTGAGAGAAATGAAAGTATATGCGTTGTTTTATACGTAACAATGAAAGTGGTAATGATTTTTGTAGAAACTAGAAGGGGGGGTTGAATAGTTTCTCTTCGATTGGTGACCAAATTAAAATTGCTTTCAATTTGGTTTATATCAAAACTATCTTTTACTTAAAGCTAAGTTGCATAATGATTAGGTTCAATTGAAATGCACTAGCAAGAATAATAAGTATGTATAATGATAATGAAATAAGTAAAGAGCAAGGAAGGAGACAACCTAGTGGGAAGACACCAAGATTTATAGTGGTTCGACAACGAGGCTCTATCCTCGTTTCTACTTCACTCCTCGAGTACACCTACTCGAGATTTCCACTATATCCACAAGCTCCCTTCTCGGCGGAGAAAACCTTACATCGTTGCTTACATTATTTTCCGACACTAAGCTAAATGTCGAGACCTAATCTTTAGCTAGGACCAATCTACACGACGTTGCCTACTTCACAATTTAACAACACAAGGCTAGATGTCGAGTTCTAATCGAAAGGTAGAACCAATCTTCACGACGTTGCCTACTTCACCATTTTACGACACAAGGCTAGATGTTGAGTTCTAATCAAAAGCTAGAACCAATCTTCACGACTCTTCACTTTGAAGCTAAGTGAGAACTTCACACAACACAACTACTAATCACTTTAAAGTTTAGTGAGAACTCACAAGACACAACCACATCACTTAATAGTTTAGTTAGAACTCCTAATCAAATCTATTACAACTCAACTAGACTTATCCAAGTACACACATGTAACTTGGATTTACACAACACAAATCCAAGCAAACACATATGCAATGGATGTACACAACAAATCCAAGTATCCACAAATAACTTGGATGAACACAACTAGTCCAAGTATTCATAAATACATTGGATTGACCTAAAACAAAAAAGGTATCATGATGAATATGACTAGCTCATAAATTCATCTTTATCACTACACTAGTGAGTGAGTGATCTTCTCATTGGACATGGTAAAGGAGGGGATCAAGAGGATAATCATATGTAAACATCCTTAACAATTTAAGTGATCATTTACTAATGATTATGCTATAGAAAATAGAAAGAGGGCTGAGAAAAACGTCCAAGAGGCTTGCTGGAAAATGAGATTTGACCTACTATTTAAAGGAGACAAAGTTACAACGGATCTATAACGGCTACTGTGCGCGGTACCTTATCTCACCCCGCGGTACCATATCGCTAAGGTACCGCGTAGGTACTTAAGGTACCGCCACTAGACTCCGCTCCGTTTTTTGTCTTTTAGTGGGGTGGAATATCTGAGGTATTTGAACCCTTCAAAGGATATTCTAACAGCATTTGGAATATGCCATTTTCAAATTTTCATTTTCCATTTTAATAAAACATTTTCTAAAAAATAAAGTTTATTAAAAAGTCTTTTGTCTTATTAACAAAAGTGAGTTTTAAGGATAATCATTTTGATGATCACTAAGTATGATTAAGAAAGGTTAGTGATATGATTATTACCTTGATGATAGTGTTAGTTAAATAATTCAATTTGTGTTTTACACTAAATGTGTTGTATGGTTTGTTGTGATCAAAACTAAGAAAGATTAGTTAACACTAATAATGTTTTTAGGCATTACTTGCATTAACAATCTCCCCTTTTTTGATTACGACAAACGATAAACTCATTTATGTAGAAACACAAACTATGGAATTATTAACTAGTTTATCACTATCATTTCTCCCCCTTTGTCGTAGCAAAAAGGTTAGCATAAGTCTTTGAAGTGCATCGAACTTTGCTAGTAGCTCCCCCTTGGTGGTTGCTCCCCTTGCTTGGGACACCAAGTTTGTGAGCTAAGGTGACATGCTACACAAAGGTTAGTAGAAAGGAAAGAAACACCAATGTATATATGATCCCTACCTACTAAGTAACTTGAGAGGGAGAAAGAGAAGAAATCTCAAATTAGAAGCAAGTATTTTGCTAAGTATGTCCAAAGAGGTAATTGACAAAATCAATCTTCAATCCTATGAAGATGATAAGCTTGTCAATGGGTTAAAGCTTTAGAATTGATGGAATCACCCATAAGCAATTGTAAAAATTTAACCAAGATCAACTCAAAATAGAACTAATTAGATAGCACACGAATAACATAAAGGTAAAAAAAATACAACAAAGAAGATAGTCATACACATAGTATGAGTATCTAAAAGCAATAAATATGGAAAATAAACCACTAAGCATAAGCTAGTCTAATAGTGATGTTTTCCAAGATTGCTAAAAATTAAATAAAACTAAAAAGACGACGATGCATCATTCGAAGTTTTGTCCACCGGAACGAAAACTTGAATAGGAGGTCGAGTGAGGAGGAATTCAAGAAAATTTAACTTCTCATACATATGAGCAAGTTCAATTTGTTGAAATCGGCAACAATCACACGAGGATCCATGATGCAACACAAAATCGTTTGATGGGGATATGGCATCAAACTTAGGGTTTGGTGGTGGTGGGGTAAAGGGTTTGGGAGTGTTTTCACAATGCCTTGTGAGGTTTGAGAAGGTGGAAAGGTCATTGACTTGGGGGGTATTGAAGGATTGTGGTGGTGGTGGAACATTTTCTTTTGCTCCGGTGATGGGGTTTATGGTGTAAGTCTCATTCCAATCCTTGATTGGAGAGAAGGTAGGGTTTTTGGGTGGTTTGGACGAAGATGGTTCATTCTTTTTAACCCAAACGGGTCGAACCGAGATTGTCGGTTTCTTTGAAAGCTTGGATGAGGAAGCTTTGGGTGAGTGGGGTTGTGACAAAGAAATGTCAAGGTTAGGAATGTAAGAGTTAGGCATTGTGAGAGTGTGAGAATGATATCTCAAGGTTATGTGAGAATGAATTCTCAAGGTTGGGAAGGTGTGAGAATGAAATCTCAAGGTTGGGGTATAAGTAAAATGTAATCAAGGTAAGAATTTGAATACAAAATGTGTAGTGTCAAGGAATGTTTAGTCAATTTGAGTAAACAAGGAATCTTGACTGGGAATTGGGTTTTATAAGTTTTGACCAAAAAATCGTCAAAAGCCACATTCTGGCCGCGGTACCTTATAGGGTCCGGCGGTTCCATATCGCTAAGGAACCGCGGGTCTTTAAGGAATCCAGAGGACTTTAAACCATGTTTTTCCTGGGTTTTGGGAAAAACTGAGACTTTTTCAAAAAGTTGCAAATCTTGGAATTTTACCTCTATTAGAACCAAAATATGCTAGGGTTGCATAATGCAACACATTCACAAAGAATGTCTTGACAAAGGGTGACAAAATAATTTAGATATCATTTTGAACCAATTTTAGTCAAGTTTAGGGGTTGTGATAGATTTAGGTTCAATTTTAATTTCAAATTAAAGTTGATTAGTGTGCACAAAAGGATAGAATCACACAAAGCTAAATCCATAAGTCAACAACATAAAACATTCATTAGTGAAACAAGTACAAAGACAAATAAAGACTAACTAATAGATAGCTAGCTTATCATAAAATCTAGATAAATAGTTTTCTTTGGCTTATTGTTGAAAACTCTTATTATGAAATGACTCCATCATTCATCTCCTAGGAGGAGGCATGGAGAACAAAGTAAGCAAGAAATCTTGCAAACCCCTATGTAGTCCATACATATCCATCCTTAGGTTTTGGATGAGGAAGTGATTGTAGAGACAACATGGACATCTAGGACCATGAGTTTGTTGAAACCCAAAGTAAGGATCACCCAAGAGGAGGGAAAGAGGGACACCCAAAATTGGGATGTTTGAGTTGGGTGGAGGTGAAAGAGGCAAGTTCTCCAAGGGTGAAGTGGGTGAAAGTGGAGGCATGTTCCTCAAAGGGGAAATGGGTGCGTGTGGAGGTAAATCCTCCAAGGTTGGTGAAATTGGTGAGTTGTGAGGGGTAAATGGTGAAGTCACCAAAGATTCATCAAAGTCATTCCCAAAAGGAATGCTTTGGATTGGTTGAGGTTGTGTGATCACTTCCAAGGGTGCACTTGGAGTGAAGGGTGAAGAAAGCTCATTCATTCTAGAGTTGAATGAAGAGGAGGTAGAACCAATGGAGTGGTTAGTACCATGGGTGGAAGAAGTCTTGCATGGTGCAAGAGGTGGGGAAGGTGATGAAGAAATGAGGATAGGAGTATTCTCATTCTTAGGTGTGAGGAAAGGTGAAGAGTTAGGCTTAGCTACCTTAACCCTTATTTTGAGTGTTTTTCTTGGGGTGGAGGTCTTGGAAGTGTTTGAGGTTTTGGTACACACCATGGTTGATTAGGGTGGTTTAAGGTTTAGGGAAGTATGTTTGATGTGTGAAGAACATGGCAAACAAGGTGGGTTTAAATGGGTGAGGGGATGATCCAAACTAGTAATGGGTTAAAATCATTTTAGGTGAATAATGAATTTAGATGCCCTAGTTTAGGAAATGTGCAGTTTATTACTGAAAATCATGCAAGGTTTACACAAAATTAAGAAAACAGTGTAAAGCAAAGATGCTGTCGTGCACATTGGCCGGCGGTTCCTTATCTAGGACTGGCGGTACCTTATTGATAAGGAACCGCGGGTGGATATGGAACCGCGACCAGAAGATTTTCAAAAATTTCCCTTCCCAATTTTTGATAAACCCAGATTTTTCCCAAAAGTTTCACAAGCCAAAGTTAACTACAGATCATAATCTAATAAGCTAACTATCAAAAGGCATGCACAAAGCTATGTAAAACACAAACATGAAAGCATAATTAACATTTAGGATCAAAGTAAATAATAATCCAAGCATAAGTTAATACATAACCAAATGAAGAGAAGAGAGTCATGAAAACATCCTAGATGAGTGTTGCAAGTCACTATGAGCATAACATCTAATTCCTTGATTCACTTCTGAGGCGTTCTCGAAGAAGATGATTGAGATAAAATTGATAGTCGGAATCAACTTCATGGGAGGACAAGATGGAGATTGAAGAGGACATGAAGTTAATGAAATTTGAGGGAGGGTTCCTAGAAGACTCTTCTTGAGAAGTATTTTCGACTTGACACGAGTTCACATTGATCTCGGGTGAAATGTTCCCTTGAATGGGAGACATGACACGATCAACGGAGTGATAGGGTGAAGATAGAAGAGACGGAAAGTCAATAAGGACTCTTCTAAGAAGACGAGAAAGAAGCATTCCATAGGGAAGACTTGACTTAGGCTCAAGAATAACAAACCTAATTCTTCTAGCCATGAAAAATGCGAGATTGTAAGGAGTTGTGGTGGCAACAAAATACAACATGTGTGCAAGACAAGCGGGTACTAAATCCCGATTCCCATCAAGACACATTGCATTTTCCCTAATGATTTCAGCCCAAGGAGACATGAAATCATTAATATCACTAGATAGTAATTCCCAAGGAGAGAGTGTTCGAACAACTCCTTGAAATTTACCATGAATAGGATGCTCACGAGGTTTAGAAATGGTATGAATGATGTCCGAAGGAGTTGGAAGCACGGTCACATAATGAGCATCAATAGGGGCCAATTCTAAAGAGTCTAAACTCCAAGCATCGGTGAATCGACATTGACCATTAGATGGCACTCCAAGAATATCACCGAATTCTTCAAGAGTGTAAATAATGATTTTCCCCATAATGGAAAATCGTATAGACAAACCATTATTGATGCTTATCAATGTGAATGAGCTAAAGAACTCCATAAGAAACGAAGGAAATATTGGCTCATCAATATCAAGAAGACAATCAAACCCAATAGACTTAAACATGAAGAGAATAAACTCATTTGCGAAATTGGAGCAAACGATGCGTCCTTCATGGAAACAACAATGTTCAAGAGACTTAGACGAGTTTTTGTGAGAGTGAATCAAAAGAGGGTGAGAGGGTATGTATGCTCATGTTCGTTCGTGATCTTTTTGATATCTTGAAGACATGACAAGTACCTAAACACGAAAATATCTTTCCAATCACTCATATGAAAAATTAAAATCAACAAACAAAGAATATGAGAATGTGTTATATCAATTTCTTGACAAACAAAGGATTGAATCCATATCATTCTCATGTTCACAATGTAGCTATTCCATTATTTACTAAGAACATATGAACTATGTTGGATCAATAATGAACTTAGAACATTGGTTTTTCAAAACAAGGTTTTTAGGTAAGCATTAACAATGTCATTACCTACTTGTTCATGGGTTCATCTCAAATCCATCTTTTAACCAAAATCATTTAGCCTAAATTCGGATTTGTTCTACAAGTGGGTTTTAGTGAAATCGTAATGAATATCAACCTAAGGAATCATAGTAATATTACCATGTCAACCCACATTCCTATTAAGGTTTTAATTCAATTTCAATTTTAAAAATCCTCAATTATGAAAGGATGAACCCTAGAACAAAATAGATGAGATTGAAAGAAAATACTTACAATTAATTGATGTTAGATGAAGGATGAGTGAAACCCACAACTTGGAATCAATTAATTTGAGTGATTGAAGGTTTTGGAAGCTTCAACAATGGTGGAAAAAGTAAAACCCGTCGGCTGTGTGTTTTTGGGAGAGAGAGAGTTTGGTTTGAAAAAGAATAAAAAACTCAAACTGGCGCTCTGACAAAAGTTACTGCCCGCGGTACCTTATCGATAAGGAACCGCGGGTTTGAGCCGCGGAGATAAGGAACCGCCTACAGAGGCAGGTTTCTATCTCTGAAAAACGCCAAATTTTGAAAATCCAGTTTTTCTAAAATACTTAAAATTAAATCATGAGCCTTTTAGAATATCATTGGATCATCATAACACTAAGAAATATGCCTTAACGAAGGATTACGAGTTAAATCAAGATCGAAAAGAACCAAAACGGACAAACGAATACTCGTAGCAAAACGACTAAGTGGAGAGAAATCAAGGGAAGTGAATCAAGACTAGGATCAATGCTCAAGGGATTAATGACAATCTTCAAGTAATTGAAACGAAGAGCTTGTGTCATATATAGTGGTTTAAGACGTGCCTTTCCGGCGAAACGATAAACGGCTTTGGTAATGAATACGCACAAAGAAATTATTCAAGTCTAAACTAAGATCACTTTCAATAATAGTCTTAGTCTAAACTAAAATATGAGCAAAGTATTAATTCACTTTCTCTCCCACAAAGGGCCTACTAACCGTATAGGTGCAAACCATGAAAATCATGCTTGATACTTTAGGCTTCTACTAACTCACTCTACATCTCCATAGTGAGTCAAGTATCCAAGCAATGAAGGTTTGAGAGGATAAAAGAAAAGAAGCACAAACCACAAATAAATGTCAAGGCAAGGATGCCGAGAACAAGCACATAGTCAAGTAATGATCAAAAGAATGATCAAAGGGCGTGTGGAAGAACGAAAGCGTACCTTGGCCACAAGGAGCAATCCATGAAGGAATAAGTGTTATGCCCAATCAATGACTATGATGAGTACTAAGTCTTCAAGGACTAGTATCATTCCCAATCATCTTGGTATCATCATTCAAAGATGTTAAAGATCAATGAAGATGATTCTTCTAAAATTGCAAGTAACTCAATCCATAACCAATTAATTGATTGATCTTCATGAGTACCTACACAAAGCAAGATGCAAACTAGTAGATACATTTCAAGAGTATATCTAAAATGCATAAAGGCTACTAATCTTAAAAGGGATGCAATATTATCAATTAAAAGACCTATTTTTCAAAGAAAACATAGTTTTGACCAAAGAGAAACTTTAGTACAACTAGACCTTCTAATTTGAGGAGACAATGGATCGATCTAAGTTTTAAAGTACAATATACTTCAAAGATCTTGAGTGACCATCGCTCTGATACCAATGGTAGAAACTAGAAGGGGGGGTTGAATAGTTTCTCTTCGATTGGTGACCAAATTAAAATTGCTTTCAATTTGGTTTGTATCAAAACTATCTTTTACTTAAAGCTAAGTTGCATAATGATTAGGTTCAATTGAAATGCACTAGCAAGAATAATAAGCAAGTATAATGATAATGAAATAAGTAAAGAGCAAGGAAGGAGACAACCTAGTGGAGAGACACCAAAATTTATAGTGGTTCGACAACGAGGCTCTATACTTGTTTCTACTCCACTCCTCGAGTACACCTACTCGAGATTTCCACTATATCCACAAGCTCCCTTCTCGGCGGAGAAAACCTTACATCGTTGCTTACATTATTTTCCGACACTAAGCTAAATGTCGAGACCTAATCTTTAGCTAGGACCAATCTACACGACGTTGCCTACTTCACAATTTAACGACACAAGGCTAGATGTCGAGTTCTAATCGAAAGGTAGAACCAATCTTCACGACGTTACCTACTTTACCATTTTACGACACAAGGCTAGATGTCGAGTTCTAATCGAAAGCTAGAACCAATCTTCACGACTCTTCACTTTGAAGCTAAGTGAGAACTTCACACAACACAACTACTAATCACTTTAAAGTTTAGTGAGAACTCACAAGACACAACCACATCACTTTATAGTTTAGTGAGAACTCCT
This sequence comes from Glebionis coronaria, assembly GCA_025667525.1. Classification (NCBI taxonomy): domain Eukaryota; kingdom Viridiplantae; phylum Streptophyta; class Magnoliopsida; order Asterales; family Asteraceae; genus Glebionis; species Glebionis coronaria. The sequence goes on along the minus strand of CM046879.1, from coordinate 460,970,961 downwards.
AATCAAATCTATTACAACTCAACTAGACTTATCCAAGTACACACATGTAGCTTGGATTTACACAACACAAATCCAAGCAAACACATATGCAATGGATGTACACAACAAATCCAAGTATCCACAAATAACTTGGATGAACACAACTAGTCCAAGTATTCATAAATACATTGGATTGACCTAAAACAAAAAAGGTATCATGATGAATATGACTAGCTCATAAATTCATCTTTATCACTACACTAGTGAGTGAGTGATCTTCTCATTGGACATGGTAAAGGAGGGGATCAAGACGATAATCATATGTAAACATCCTTAACAATTTAAATGATCATTTACTAATGATTATGTTATAGAAAATAGAAAGAGGGCTGAGAAAAACGTCCAAGAGGCTTGCTGGAAAATGAGATTTGACCCACTATTTAAAGGAGACAAAGTTACAACGGATCTATAACGGCTACTGTGCGCGGTACCTTATCTCACCCCGCGGTACCATATCGCTAAGGTACCGCGTAGGTACTTAAGGTACCGCCACTAGACTCCGCTCTGTTTTTTGTCTTTTAGTGGGGTGGGAATATCTGAGGTATTTGAACCATTCAAAGGATATTCTAACAGCATTTGGAATATGCCATTTTCAAATTTTCATTTTCCATTTTAATAAAACATTTTCTAAAAAAGAAAGTTTATTAAAAAGTCTTTTGTCTTATTAACAAAAGTGAGTTTTAAGGATAATAATTTTGATGATCACTAAGTATGATTAAGAAAGGTTAGTGATATGATTATTACCTTGATGATAGTGTTAGTTAAATAATTCAATTTGTGTTTTACACTAAATGTGTTGTATGGTTTGTTGTGATCAAAACTAATAAAGATTAGTTAACACTAATAATGTTTTTAGGCATTACTTGCATTAACAATTTTGTTAAGTAAATTAAAACGATGTGGAAAATAAAATACTAGGTAACCGGTAAAAAAATTTGGTCAGAGGTAAAAGTCAATAGGTTTGACCTAGTCAAACTATTTTACCTACGTGGCAAGTGTCAATATAAGACATAAAATAGTACGATGTGTATAATGGATAATCTGAGAAAGTACGTTGTGTATTTTTGACATTTACCCTAATTTGTTTGCATATAAATATTTTTTAACACAACATGTATCGATGTGTAACTTTTTGCATTTTTTAGAAACGTATATTTACTAAGTAAATAGAACAAAGATCAGGGGGGTCTAGCGGGTTCCCGGGTTCACAGAAACCCGATGGAAATTTTACCCGTAGTGTAAATTTTCACTATAAATTTCGATTTATCTAAAATGAACGGACCTGATGCCAAATACGTGTGTTACGTAAAAAAAAAGTATGCACCTAATGGCTTAGTGTTATGGGTCCGCCCCTGACAAAGATGGTCCAATATATGCATATATTTGAGCCTAGTTATTTACACATATAAAATATAAGAAAGAGTTAAGTACATTTTTTGTCCTGATGGTTTGGCGGGTATAATGGCTTTTGTCCCAACATTTGAAAAGTATCGGATCTTGTCCTATTTCACTCTACCCGTAACACTTTTGGTCCTAAACGTTAGTTGACTAACATTTGATCGTTAAATAGGAGGGTATTTGTGTCTTTTTCATATATATCATTACAACTCACTTAGTCTCCTTAAATTCATTCTTTAATTTTACCAAAAACTAATACACACATTTTCTATAGTTATAGGGTTTACTACATTTCTCTCTCTAACACTATCACCATCTACGGCAGCCACCAGCCTCCCAACCACCATCGACGTCCCCACCGACCTCCCAACCACCATACCGCAATCGTAACACTTCAAGAATACCCCCAAACCACTCCTCAACCACGCGGATCTCTCGAATCTACCAGATCTACCACCACGAATTAAGAAACACTTCAAGAACACCGCTACACCACTCATCAACTACCCACCATGGATCTGTCGGATCTTGAAGAGGTCAAGTAGTGATGTTTTGATTTAAAACCCACAAAGATGAAACAAGAAAGAGAGATGTTTTAATTTGAATAGGTCAAGTAGTGATGTTTTGGGAAAATGATAAAATGATCCAAAAAGATGATTTTTTGTGATTTGATAAAGTAAATGGCTGGGTTTGGGAATACTCGTTTTTTTTAACACTGCAGATTGAAAAATAATGATCAAGAAAAACTCAAATGCAACAAAAGAGTTTAAGAACGCATTATGCTGTTAAAGGCTGGAACTCTCGATTTTAGCAAAAATAGAAAAAAGAAAGGATTTATATGGATGGGATAATACTTCTTTTAAAATTATTATCTATTTTTTTTATTTTTTTAGATATTATTAATTATTATTATTATTATCATAACTGAAAGATTATTTTATTCATTCTATGTAATGAGATAAGGGTATTTTAGTCATTTTATAGATATTAACAAGTTAAATGTTAGTCAACTAATATTCGAGACCAAAAGTGTTAGGGGTCGAGTGAAATAGGACAAAATCCGATACTTTTCAAATGTTGGGATCAAAACCGTTATACTCGCCAAACCATCAATACCAAAAATGTACTCAACTCTTTAAAAAAAAAGAGTATGACAAGAAACATCTTAAGAACATGGAATATGAATACAAGGAATTTTATTTTTTTAGATGATGAAATGAAATAGCGAAGCTATGTATATTACATAGTTAGCTTTCTTGCCTCTTTTGATATACGACCAATACGGGCCTGTTTAGTTTGCATACCAGAATCACTATGAGTAGTCGGGATATGCGACCGTTTAGCCATCAGAAATAAGTGAGCCTATCGGAGCACATACTTAGAAATAAGAGTACGTTTTATTATATGTTTAATATATATACGTGATATATATTTATTAAACGTTTAATAATGTTTCACAAAATATATTTAACAATTATTAGTTTAACCGCTAAACATTTTAAACCAAATAAAACGCGTTAAAATAAAAGAGAGAACAAGTTTACATATTTTGATACATATAATATTTAATCGAAATATTTCATACGGGATATTTTAGTCAAATATTACGTTTAAAAATAAATCATTGGCATGATATTTGTTAATGAAATAGTTGATTTCTAAACAAAACACCAACGTTCGAATGTGTTGTGATTGTGTCGGTAAAGAGATAATGCAAATTGAAATGATCTATATGACAGATAATAGAATATTTTTTATTAGTTAGTTCTTGCTTTTAATTAGGGATGAGCATTTTGACCCGAATCCCGGAACCAAACCGGAACCGTACCGATTCCCAGTACCCGAATCCCTTTCGGTATGGTACCGATACCACGAAATAAGGTGAAAAAAAATTTGGTACCACTAATTCGGTACGGGACCGGTACCAAATCGGGAATTTCCCGAAAAAAACGGGAAAATGCCGGTTTCCCGGTACCGGTACCGATATCCGAATCCCGTTCGGTACGGTACCGGTACCCTTAATTTATGCTTGGGAAAAACTCGGTACCATCAATTCGGTACCGGTTCGGTACGGTACCGGTACCGTGCTCATCCCTACTTTTAATTCAAGAAATAGACTAATATATATTCATTCATTGTGCTCTCTATTTGATGCATGAATGAAAGTATAAGTAAAGAGAAAGGAAAGAAACAACCTAAAGTACGACACCAAGATTTATAGTGGTTCGGCAACGAAGCTCTATCCTTGTTCCTACTTCATTTCTCGAGTACACCTTACTTGAGATTTCCACTATATCCACAAGCTCCCTTCTTGTCGGAGAAAACCTTAAAACGTCGCTTACATTATTTTTCGACACTAAGCTAAATGTCGAGACCTAATCTTAGCTAGGATCAATCTACACACGTCGCCTACTTCACCATTTTCCTACGCAAGGCTAGATGTCGAGTTCTAATCGAAAGCTAGAACCAATCTTCGTCGCCCATCTTATTCTCCGACACAAGGCTAGATGTCGAGTTCTAATCCAAAGCTAGAACCAATCTTCACAACTCTTCACTTTGAAGTTTAGCGAGAACTCACAAGACACATACACACATCACTTTATAGTTTAGTGAGAACTAACACACAAGACTTATTACAACTCAATAAGACATATCCAAGTATACACATGTAACTTGGATCCACACAAGACAAATCCAAGTATAAACATATACAATGGATTTACACAAGACTAATCCAAGTATCCACAAATACATTGGATTAACACAACACTAATCCAAGTATACACAAATACATTGGATCTACACAAGACTCAAATATAAAATGATGAACATGACTAGATCTAAGGAATGGTGATATTCATCAAGGTTTCATCTTTAATCACATCACAAATGTGTGAGTGATCTTCTCTTTGGACAAGTAAAGAAGAGGATAAAAAGGGTAATCATAAGTAAACATACTTAACACATTAAGGGATCATTTACTAATGATTAGGATATAGAAATGAGAAAAGAGGCAGAAAGAATGTCCAAAAAGGTTCATAGAAAATGGAGATTTGATCCACTATTTATAGGAGACAAAAAGCAACGGCTCTCTGCATGCGGTTCCTTAATTGTCACTGCGGTTCCTTATCAATAAAGAGCCGAATGCCTATTTAAGGAACCGCGGGTCATAGACTTAGCTCCTTTTTATCCTTTAGTGGGTAAATGTTATATGATGTAAGTTTTACCTTCAAAGGATATTTCTATGGTATTTGTAATATGCCATGTTCAAATTTACATTTTCTATTAGTAAAACATTTTCTTAAAAAGAAAGTTTAATAAAATCTTTTGTCATATTTGACAAAATGTAAGTTTTGAGGTTAATCACTTTTTATATGATCACTAAACATGATTAAGATATGTTTGTGCAAGACTTAAATGATTATTACCTTGATGATAGTGTTTGTTGAATAATTCGTCTTTCGATTGTCTTTGACGATAAATGTCTTTATACTTTGTCGTGATCAAAACTAAGAGAGATTAGTTAACACTAATAATGGTTTTAGGCATTTCTTGCATTAACAATCTCCCCCTTGTTGATTACGAAAAACTATAAACTCATTTATGTAAAATACAAAAGTTTTCGAATTATTAAAGAGTTTATCAGTATCATTTCTCCCCCTTTGTCGAAGCAAAAAGGTTAGCACAAGTCTTTGAAGAAGAGAAGAATCGACTTTGCTAGTAGCTCCCCCTTGGTGCTTACTCCCCCTAGCTTGGGGTACTGATAACGCCCAAATCTAACATATTTATATGAGCGTATTCGTGGTGTTTATGTATATATTCGTATGATTATTATGCACATATGATACTTAATGAAGCTTATTTGCTATTGTAGGTTCATCAATGGTTACATCACGAAAAATGAAGAAAAGACGTGAATTGGAGGTGAAAAGATGAACGAGACATGAAAGTGTAGCACTCGTATGATAAATAATACAAAGATGAAGAGCATTGGAAAGTTTGGAAGAAAGAAAGGTGGAAGAAAAGGACTAGAAGGGAAAAGTGGGAAAGTTGGCTAAGTTGCCACCAGCAACACTTAGCTTGCCTCCATCAAATCAACCCTCATTTGCCACCAACATCAAAGTAGCATTCAGTTGCCACTGGCAAGCAAGTCCGTGCCTCCATCAAATCCACCATCAGTTGCCACCAGCATGTTGTTAGTCAAGTCTAGCAAAAGTTACATTAAACATATCTTCCATCTCCAAGCAAACTTAATCACTCTATAACATCCAAGTACCTATCATATTCTCTTCATTACTTCATTCCCTGGAATAATTACTCACCTTTGGCTCCAAGAAAAGTGCTTGGTGGCCAAGGCTAATTCACCTATAAATAAGACCCATGGGGTAGTGTTTATATTATATCTCATCATTGCTTCAATCATCATCTATCCCATATTTCTGTGATTTTGATATCACCCCTCACCCAAGTGGTGAGGGGTGGAATTGATAGCCATGAATGTGTAATAAGACATGGAAGAAGTAGGGAACAAGACCATACACCGTAAACAATTCAATCTCCAACAATCCTTATTCCCAAACACCCCAAAAGGCTCTATTCTCGCACCAACAGGTTGATGTCCAAGAAGGTTATGGGTAGGACGAATTGTATATTGGTTGTTCATTTGGGTAGAATCATTTGGATACTTTGTAGCTATGGATTCTAATGTTGGGTAACTTCTTCTTTATTATTCAATAAAGTTTATGTTCATGTTCATGGTGATTCTCTTGTGATATTGTGAATGTTGTGATACTTGTATTGTTTATATGATAACTTGTGATAAATGGATGTTTAGATTTTATTAGTTCTTGTCATTGGATTGTGGTGATGACATTATATTTGGTTGAATTAGAACTTGTTCTTGTTTGTCAATTTGGTTAATCATTGTTGAGTCTATATGTCGAAATTGTTTTCAATATGGTTGATGTCAATTCATTAATCGACAAATGATTTGGTCTTGTGCTTGTGAAGATTGTGCAAGAGACTTAATAAACATAACAAGTAATGGTTTAATCTAGATTATAGGTCGAAAGGAGTCTTTTGAATATATTGTTCTAATCATTTTTCAAGTAAATGGAACTTATCAAATTGATAACCAAGTCTATGGGCCGAAAGGATTCTTGTTGTTATTGGTTTAGGCATAAGGCTCATGAGTGACCACTTGATTGAGACTTATGTATATTTGATTTATAAAGCACTAGTGTCTTATTATTGGTTCTACAGGTCGAAAGGATTACCTTTAATATGTTTTTTCCAAAATAATCATCCATATGTCCATGTGATCATTTAACCATACATGTATGTCTTTTGTGTGTGCCTTTAATGATTCTCATGGTAGTGTGATCGTGACAATCATATCCACCATTGTTACAAACAACTACACTTCAGTATAACCAAGTCCCATGGGACGACCTTGACTTACCAACCTAATTGCAACATGACTAGAGTATACTTGCTCGAATTTGTGTTCCTAATTATATCGGTAATTCTTCTTATAAATTTAAAACCCAATGTGTGGAAAGATCGCATATCAAGTTTTTGGCTTCTTGTCTAGGATTTGTAATTGCGTTCTTTTAATATACCCGTACGAGCACATCATGTACCAAGAGATAAAACTAAGGTGATAAGCTACATATAAATGTTAGTAGATAGAAAGGAAACACCTATGTATAAACTATAGTCACTACCTACTAAGTAACTTGAGAGTGAGGAAGAAAAAAAATCTTTGATTAGAAGTAACTATTTGCTAAGTATATCCAAGGAGGATGTTTTAACAAAATCAATGTACAATTGGTGGAATAAAATTGGAAAAGAAACATCCATACCAATTGTAATGATAATATGTCAAAGGGTTAAAAACTTAGAATTGTTGGAATCACCCAAAAACAATTATAAATTTTAATCATGATCAACTCATAACAATATGTGTGATAAAGAATTAGCAAAACAAGAAATAACACACATAACAATCATATTACAAGAATATGAGAGAACATACAAGAAAAATATTCATACACACAATATGAATATTAAACCAAAAATATTGAAAATAAATAACAAAAGCAAAAACTATTCTAGTAAAGATAGTCTTCCAAGATTGCTTAGATTTTTATTTGAATCAAACAATTAGAACATAAAGTGTGCTTTAATTGGTAAAATAAGACGACAAGGCATCATTCGAAGATTTGTTCACAGGAACAAATACTTTGAGGGGAGGTCGAGTGAGAAGAAATTCAAGAAAATTTAACTTGTCATAGACATGAGCAAGTTCAATTTTTTGAAATCGAAAACACGCACACGAGCTTCCATGATGCAAGATAAAGTAGTTTGATGGGGGAGGGACATCATAGTAAGAAGGTGGTGTTGGATAAGGAGATTGGGGATAAGATAGGTTTTCACAATGCCTAGAAAGGTTGGGGAAAGAAGAAAGGTCATTGAGGTTAGGTATGTTACAAGGTTTAGGTGGTGGTGGAAGAGCTTCTATTTCTCTTGTAATTGGATTGATAGAGAAAGTATCTTTCCAATACTCAATAGGAGCGAAATTAGAAGTCTTGCAAGGTTTGGAAGAAGATGAATCATGATGATCCTTGTTCTTCTTGATCCAAACAGGTCGAACCGAGATTTCAGTTTCTTAGAGAGCTTAGAAGAAGAAGCTTTGGGTTTAGAATGTTGTGACAAAGATATGTCAAGGTTAATATTAGAAGAAGAAGACATTGTAAGGGATGAGAAAGAGAACTCCCAAAATGAGAAGATTTAAAGAAAATAGACAAGGCAAAGAATTAAAAAGAAAACTAAAAGGTTTCAAGAAATGTTTAACCAAAATAGGCAAACAAGAATCTTGAAAAACACTAAGATCAAAGAAGAAAGACCAAAAAATGAGCCAGAAGATGGCTACTATTCGCGGTTCCTTAGAGGGACATGCGGTTCGATATCAATATCGAGCATCGTGGCAATTAATGAGCCGCCCACAGTGGACAAAGAAATCCGATTTTGAAATATTTTGAGAAAAGATAGACTTTTTCAAAATTAAGCAAATCTTGGATTTTTACCTCAAATAGCACTAGGTAATGCTTTGGTTGCACTATGAGCAACACACTCATAAAGAGTGTCTTGACAAAGGGTGACAAAATATTTAGATAACATTTTGAACCAAGTTTAGTTAACTTTTAGAGGTTATGATAAATTAAGGTTCAATTTTAATTAAATTGAAGTTGATTAGTGTGAGAGCACATATGTTGAAACACACAAAGACTTAATCTATTAAACATCTCCATGAAGAACTCATGAAAGAAAAGGAAATAGAGGAAAAACAAATAACAACTAACTATTACAAAGTTAGCTACACTAGTTCTAGATTTGATAATCATTCTTGGCTTGATTTTCTTGAAGAAACATTTTGAAAATCATCATCATTCATCTCCTAGGAGGAGTATTGGTGAACAAAGTTAGCAAAATATCTTGAAACCTCATATGAAGACGAAACATCTCCATTCTTAGGTTTTGAATTATGTAGTTATTATAGAGGCAACATGGACAATTAGTTCCATGAGCTTCAAGAGAAGCAAAGAAGTAAGGATCACCCATGTAAGTTTGAGATAGGAACACCCGAAAGTGGAGTGTTAGGAGGAGGAAATGACATGATGTCTAATGGTGAGATGGGTTAATTTGGTGGGGTAAAAGGTGAGGTTAGCAAGGGCTCAACAATTTCATTCACAAAAGGAATGCTTTGAAGAGGTTGAAGGTTCACATCCAAGAGAGGAATAGGAGTGAAAGGTGAGGACAACTCATTTATTCTTGATTGGAATGATGAAGAGGTGGAACCATGGGAATGGTTAGCACCATGAGTTGAACTACTCTTGCATGGAGCAAGAGTTGGTGATGGTGATGACGAAATGAGAATAGGAGATATCTCATTCTTGGGTGTAAGAAAAGATGAAGAACCTTGTTTAGGCATCTTGATCTTAATCTTAAGGTTTGTTTTGGTAGTAGAGTGTTTGGAAGAGTTTGATGATCTTGTGGACACCATGGTTGTGTGTCAAAATTTAGAAGAAGTCTTAGAGGATGAAGAAGAATAATAACTAAGAGAGGTTTAAGAAGGAGGTGGGATGATTCAAACTAGTAATGTGTTAAAAATCATTTTGGTGAATAATAAAGCATGCTAGGCTTAATTGGAAAAAAGCTGGTTTTTAGCAAAATTTTTAGCCATGTTTACCAAGATTTAGAGAAAACAATGTAAAGCATAGATGCTTTCGAAGACAGCACCTGCGGTTCCTTAAATATAGGCGTGGTTCTTTATCACTAAGGAACCACCCATAATTAATGAACCGCGGGTAGAAGGCTTCATAAAATGAACTTCCAGCATTTTTCACAAGCCAAGATTTTTAGCAAAGGTTTGACAAGCCAAGATAGATTACTAACCAAAATCTAAATAGCTAACAAACACATAGTTGCACAAAGTCATGTAAATCGAAAGATCGATTACATGAACACATTATGATTAAAATAGTATCTAATCTAAACACAAAGTATTAGTACTACAAACCAAAGTCAAAATGCTAGAAATTTAAACAAGTCTAATGAAAAGAAGAAATATCCAACATCACATCAATGTTAACAATGATGTCAGCAAACCAAATGCTTCACCAAAAGCTTCATTTGATCATCACTTCTTTTTCTTCCCAAGGTTCTGGATCATTTTCCCTAAAGCCTTGAATGAACTCCTTGACTCCGTATGATGATCGTACAACTCCCCTCGACTTTGAAGGTTAGACTGGTAGACATCCTCAAGTCCAAAGTTATCCAGAAGAGGGCTTGAAGAGTAATGAGGAGGAGGATTAATTTGGTTCAACCCATCCATGATAGTGTTCATAGATGGGGCAGAGTCACTCGTAGAACCAACATGATCACTAGTTCCCACATAATCACCATCACTTGGTGATGCGGGATCTTCCTCGTTGTCGGATTCTTGTAGGTCACTTCTTCTCATACCTCGATCACTCCTAAGCTTTTGTGGTTGCATCTTTTGAATAGGAAGCATCACACGATTAACCGAGAGAGATCGAGTTTAGGGAAGTCTTGAATAACCCATTTAAAAAGGCGAGTGAGGAGCATGGCATAGGGAAGATTGGATTTTGGTTTAGAGAGGACATAATTGATTCGTCAAGCGATGAAGTATGCAAGATTGTACTTGATGGAAGTGAATATGCAATAAATCATATCTGCCATACACGCTAGAACATGATCCCGGTTTCCACCATGACAAAATACATTCTCCCTAATAATGTCGGCCCAACGGACCATACATTCATTAAGGTCGCTAACGAGTATCTCATGGCTTTTCAAAGAGAGATTTTTAGAATGGATACTACGTACAACGGATTGATTACGTCCTTTAATGATGAGATCAAGGATGAGGTCAAGGTCCAGCATATCGGTGTCATATAGAGGGTTGCTGATACACTTTAACAAACCATCAATTTTCCACGAATCCGTGAATCGACATTGACCTACATATGGCACTTTAAGTGCCTTACCAAATTCCTCGAGAGAGTATATGATAAATTTACCATTAATGGTGAACATAACTATAGAAACTAAAAGGAGGGTTGAATAGTTTCTTAAATTTACTTGTTATATATGGGTTTTCAAAAATCCTTTTCAAAAACTTAGACTTGAACAAATATGTGAAATCTTCTTATACACAATATGGACAAGGGATAATGAAACTAAATAATAATCACAAGTATTGTAACACCTGATTTTGGTAAATGGAATGCCACGCGTGAATATGGCGTGTCATCAAAGCATACAAGGAAAAATGTCTTAAACGTTACATGACCATAAAGGAAATACCGGAAACAAACATCGGTACCCCAAAGTATAAGCTCATCACACACAAACATAAGTACTGTAAAGGAAAAGGACTAAACAATGTCCATAGAAATAAGTAGAAAAATGTATGATGAAATGCATAAAGTAATGAAGGCTAGAAAGCTTCCAATCCATATGCACGTACGCTTAAAGTCTACGAGCGCCCTTGAGTACCTGCCGTTTGGGAACATGAAAGGAAACGGCTGAGCGTAACGATCAGTGCACGGATATACAAGCATAGAATGAATAACATAAGCATATACAACATATAGCAGCGGAATTCATTAAGTCCTGGAAAACCTGGTATAACTTAGTAAAACTGGTTTTATAGTTTGAAAAGCCTTATGTTTATCTTATAAAAACTGTTTAACATGTTAACCATTAAGCCAATATAGGTCATGATATATCAACGTACATGAATACTTGGAGGGGTGACCTCATCATGCAATTAGAGGGGTTGCCTCTAATTAATATAAGTTTGGGTAGGAGGGGTCAACTCCTTGTGAAGGATGAAAGGCACACACCACATTCACCTGAATAATCTGCTAAAACATGTAACTTAGGATGCACCCATACGCCCCATATGATAATATAATAATATGGCCAAAAGCTGAAAGGGACGCCACGAGCTATCACTCCGCCGTGGTGAAGTCATAACACTGGTGCCTCAAGTGTTATAGTTATGGTACCTCCATAACTAGGTGGAACTGGTCATGCATGTATATGGCTTAGGTATTTAAATTAAACATAAGTAAATCAAAACATATAAAACATATACTGGGAAAACAGTTGGCTGCATACGGAGAATCCTAATAAGAAAAGAATGTCCTGTTAGCCTTAAAATATTGAGTCAAACAAGAATGCTCGGTCATATGTTTATTATGTATCGTATTTTAGAACGTTGTAATAGGTAGTATATTAGTCGTGTTATACGGGCTTAAATTTAGGCTATCGTTCATTAATAAGTAACTAAAGCCCAAAAGGAAAGCCCGGCCCAAACGATATAGTCCATAAAGAAGCCCGCATGTGGGTGGACTATATATACCCTTCCTAGCATGTTAGGAAGGGTGTTGGTCATTTGTTAATCTCTCTCATTAATCTAATCCTCAAAAAGTTCCAACCGTTCTCTCTACTTTCTCTCACTACTTTCTCTCTCTAGAATTCATCTTCTCCATCTATTTTCTTTCTTTCTTCCTTGCTTAATCATCACAAATATATGGGACAACATTTGGTATCAATTGCCATGGGGTAGTTTTGTGATTCGTTGTTGATATTACTTGGTTCGTGTGATTTTTCTCTTATAATCATCTCGAATTCAAGATTTTTTTGTGTTTTCCATGCTCTAAATCTTGATATAAATCTTCTACATATTTGTGGTAGGGATTTGGTCGCATTTGGTTGGTTAAAATCGCGGATTTCTTGTCGAAAAATTCATCTTTTTACCTCAAAATCTCGAAACAGTACTATTATTCCGATTGGTGTAATCGGAAAAGGGTTTAAAGATTCCGATTGTGATTCCAATCAGTAGCATCGGAAAAGGGTTTAAACATTCCGACCAGCTTTTCCGATCACATTCCGACTGGACTTAAAATATTCCGATTGTATTCCGACAAAGGGATTCCGATTAGGACATTCCGACATCATTCCGACGAAGGGATTCCGATAAAGGGGAACATTCCGATTTGGGTATTCCGATTAGGACATTCCGACAAGTGTATTCCAATTAGGGGACATTCCGATTTGGGTATTCCGATTAGGACATTCCGATTTGGTTATTCCGATTAGGGCTCATTCCGATGACATGTTTAGCTAAATTTTGTTCGAGTATGTTTAAGACTTAGCCACCATTTAGACTAGTTTTGGAACGTAGTTTACACGAAGATTAAAAATAAAAAAATTAAAAAAAAAGAGTTAAAATTTTTAGGTCAAGTAAAATCAAATTTTTTTCATACTAATTTTAGGCTATTTCTAGCTCGATTTCAAAATTTGGTGATTACAAATTTTTTAGGTCTACCGTTTTGTCGGACTGGGGAATTTATTGTCGGACTGAAGAAAAATTGCAATTTTCAAAATTTTAACCACAACAACAATCACAAAAAATCTACTTAAGATCTATATTCACTTCATCATTTCATAGAATATTGAGATGGATTCTACTGCCGAATATCGTGTGACGAACAACAACATAATGGTGGCGGGTAACAAAGAGAGACCACCAATGCTTGTGTCGGGTCGATATGATCAATGGCAATCCCGTTTTATACGTTACCTTGACACAAAACCTAACGGTGATGCTTTAAGGCAATGCATTTTGGATGGACCCTATAAACTCTCAAGGATTCAAGTTCCTGCAGTACCAGCCACAAACACAAGTGACGCACAACCCGCATATGAACGTGATGAAAAGAGGACCGACCTCACCCCAGAGAACCGTGCGTGGTTTGATGCAGAAAAGGAAGCAATCTACTTAATTCTCAGTGGCATTGGAGATGAAATTTACTCTACGGTTGACGCATTCCCTACTGCTCAAGAAATGTGGACGGCTATTGAAAGATTTCAACAAGGTGAATCACTTAACAAACAAGATATGAAAACTAAGATGTTTTGGAACTTTGGCAAGTTTACATCAAAGGATGGGGAATCAGTTGATTCTTATTACTCCCGGTTCTACAAGATGATGAATGATATGACCCGAAACAACTTGCAAGTTTCTACCATGCAAGTCAATGTCCAATTTCTACAACAACTTCAACCAGAGTGGACACGGTTTGTCACCTTGGTGAAACAACAACAAAAGTTAGAGGAAGTTTCATATCACAAGCTCTTTGACATCTTAAAACAATTTCAAAATTAGGGAAATGAACTTCGAGCTGAACGAGTTGCAAAGATTTCCAATCCACTTGCTTTGGTGTCTACCACTCAACATTACCCAGATTATCATTCTCGTACTTCAAAGACCTACTCTACTCAATCATCATCACCACGATCATCCATTGTCTCCAAGTCACATGTTCCAACACGATCCCGAGGAAAAGAAGTTACACGAGCACCATCACCACACCTGAGCAATCATCCGAAGAAGACAGTGATGAAGAAGTAGCTTAAAAAGATAGGGAATTCAAGCAACAAATGGCCTTCGTTATGAAGCAATATAAGAAAATCTACAAACCCACCAACAACAACCTTCGAACATCTTCAAACCCGAGGAACACCCATGCACAGAGTCCTCCAAGGTATGACACACGAAGACGTGCTGAGAGTCCTCCAAAGTATGATCGACAACCTAAGTATGATAATCAGAGGGTGGCTACTGTTGTTGGAAATAGGGAAACTGTTGGTACTCAAGTTGTGCAACAAAGTGGGATTCAGTGTTATAACTGCATAGGTTTTTGGCATTTGGCTAGGGAATGCAGGCAGCCAAAGAGGGTTAAAGATTATGGTTATCATAAGGAAAAGATGCTGTTGTGCAAGAAAATGGAAGCTGGAATCAAGTTATCAGCTGAGGAAGGATAAATGCTTGATGACACAGATGATGAACTCTCCGACCAAGAACTCGAGGCACATTATTCATACATGGCAAAGATTCATGAGGTCCTTAACGTCACTGAAGATGAAAATGGTCCTATCTTTGATACTGAGCCAGTTGATAAGGTACAACATGATGATGAATATAATGTGTTTGGTGATACACATGTGTAAAACCCGTATGCTTTTACCATGAATAGTACCATTAAGATCGTACGTCCTAGATTAAAACTTACCTCATTTAGTATTGATCACATTCATGTGCTAATAATCAAGCAAGTGCATACGCGTATGACATGACAAGTATCGATTACGTACGAACTCATGATAAACAGTTAATAAATATGTCACGTGAACATAACTAAATCATGATCACCATTTAAAATACGAACTAGAATAATTACGTAAATACATATAATATAGTTACGAGCGTTAAGATTACGATAAACGACATGATAAAATAAACAGAAACACTTTAAACACGAGCACGTTTAACCACGAACGAACACGAAACATCGGGACACGAGAAAGGTACGGGTACCCCATGTGGGGCCCCGATACCCACGGCACATATACCATGGTGGGCTTAGCCCATGGACTTTTACAAGTAAAGGGGGGTAAAGAGTAAAACTAGTTTTCATTTTTCACTTTCAAGAAATAAACACAAAAACCCTAAAAGAGTTTTCTCTCCTCCTCCTTGTTCTCTCTTTGTGCCGCCACCTTAGCATCACCATAAGAGGGTGATTGGTTGATTTTGATCTTAAAAACCATTGCTATAATCAGTGTTTGTTCATCCTTTTCCAAGCTACATAGTGGTATACCTTTTTAAACCCTTCTTTTAATTCTTTTGAATCTTTGTTTATGTTCATGAATATGTTATTGTTTTTCTTATTTAAACATGATAATTAAACATTGATCTAACATGTTTTTGGTATTAATTAAAATCAAAGAATGATTTAAAAGGATGTTTGTTTTTAGCCGCCTAGCAAAACAAACCCGAGGGGGTTTGGTTTGCTTATTGCCGCCACCACCAAGACCATTTTAGGTCTTGGTTGGCTCATGTGGGACCCACGGCAACAAGGGGGCACACGTGCCCCGAGTTTGGCTCGGGGTACGGTGTCGAGTTCATGCCCGATTCATGGTTCGTTGGTTAAATCATGATTTATGCTTCATGTTAATTTTTATGAATCATGAACTTAGGATATAAATTAATTAATCACATGAGATATTAATTAAATCATGACTTAGGTTATTCTAATTATTAATTTAGCATGATATTAATTTAACCTAAGTATTTTATGCTATAAGTTATAATTAATTAATTATTTAAAACATGCCTATAATTAATTAATTTAGACATGACTTAGGTTATATTATTAATAATAATAATACATATGTTAACCTAAGTATTTCATTTCATTTTAATTAAAACATGTTATACTTTAATTAAAATGCTTAACCTATAGTTTAATTAAAATACATGAAATAATAATTAAACTATATACTATATCATATGACTTAAGAAACAAGCTTATAAACACTTAGACTTATATGTTAGCTTATGTAACCAGCTTAATTCTAAATATGGAAACTTCTATTTATAGAAACTTAATTAAATAAGGCAACTAATCTATTAATGGAAACCTTCTATATATGGAAATCTATCTATTTTAGGCAGCTAATCTAATCATGGAAACCTTCTATATATGGAAACTTATTTAATTAAGGCAGCTGATCTATTTTTGGAAACTTTCTATTTTTAGAAACTAATCTATTTTAAGCAGTAAATTCTATTTTAGGAAACTTTCTATTTTTGGAAACTTTCTATTTTTGGAAACTTTCTATTTTTGGAAACTTTCTATTTTTAGAAACTTTCTATTTTAGGTAACTTT
Source organism: Glebionis coronaria (assembly GCA_025667525.1). NCBI lineage: Eukaryota > Viridiplantae > Streptophyta > Magnoliopsida > Asterales > Asteraceae > Glebionis > Glebionis coronaria. Next base: position 460,954,198 of record CM046879.1, on the reverse strand, counting down.
CTATTTTTGGAAACTTTCTATTTTTGGAAACTTTCTATTTTTGGAAACTTTCTATTTTTGGAAACCTGCTATTTTTGGAAAGTTACTTATTATTACACAGTAAGTATAATAATACATGAAATACCAGTAATACTTAAACGGATTAATCAGAAAACAAGATAAACACAGTTTAAGGCTTTAAACAGTGAACCATGACCTAAAACATACCAAGTCAGCTAAAAAGAGACATAAAACCCAGTACGTAATCAGTGATTCGATACTTATACACGTGTGTATTCATGTAGCGTTAGTGATCCAGAAGTAGGAGTCTTTCTTCCGTTCATTCACTGGACTTGAGGTACGGATTCCCGTCCTTTCAGTATGGACATTCTTTCCTTATTAGGATTCCCCCGTATGCAGCCAACTTTTTTTCCCTAGTATTTGTTTTATTGTTTTGAACTGCTTATGTTTAAATTAGCATAATCTATAGCCATATACAAGCATGACCAGTTTCACCTAGTTATGGAGGTACCATAACCATAACATTGGAGGCACCAATGTTATGACTTCCCCACGGCGGAGTGATTGCTCGTGGCGTCCCTTTTCAGTTTTGGCCATATTATTATATCCGGTGGGGCGTATGGGTGTATCCTAGTTACATGTTTTATTCAGTATTTCATGGTGAATGTGGTGTGTGCCTTGCATCCTTCACAAGGAGTTGATCCCTCCTACCCAAACCAGTATATTAATTAGAGGCATCCCATCTAATCAGCATGATGAGGTCACCCCTCCAAGTATTCATGCACGTGACCTTTTCATGACCTATATGGGCTATGGTATATTTATGTTAAAACAGTTTTCATAAGATAAACATAAGGCTTTTCAAACTATAAAACCAGTTTTCTTAATACTTAACCAGTTTACTCAGAACTTAGTCTTCCGCTGTTATATGTTACATGCTTATCCTACCTCATGTTATATTGTATATCTGTGCACTGAGCGTTTTGCTCAGCCGTTACTTTGCTTTCCATGTCCCAAAACGGCAGGTACCCAAGACTCGAGCATTTGGAGGACATGCATAGGATGGAAGCTACCATAGACTTCTTCTCCTGTTTCCTTCATATATTTATGCTTGTTTAGTCTTTCATTCAGTTCATTTACTTTGTTATGTTTTGGGCTTATGTTTGGGAACCGATGTTTGATTCCGGTTTTCCCTATGGTCATGTATGTTTTACTACATATTACCTTGCAGGCTTTGATGACACACCATAATTACGCGTGACATTCCATTTATCAAAATGGGGTGTTACAATTATGGTATCAGAGCCAAGGCTTCGACCTGTAGGCTCTAAAACTTGACCTGTGACTAGTGGGTAGTCACCAGGAGCTTCCTAAGTCAACGCTTGTTATTCCACGTATTGACGTCTTCAGCACCTTTTTGTTTTAACCATTACGTTTTCAGCACCTTGTTGTTTTAACCATGATGTTTTCACCAGTATCGTTTTACCAATATGGAATGAACAACCGTCATCCATATTTAGTTATGTGTCAGTGTCTATGCATGATAATCCTAGTGAACTGTGATTATGTGAACTGAACCCCAGTAGTTCATAATTTTCACATAAAAAATTTTCTGTTAAGTTTTGACAATGACTTTTAATTATTATGTTTCATGCATTCATGCATTTATATCATATGTCATCTGTTGCAGGAATTTTGACTAAGTAATGGTTGGTACAGGACTGGCCCTATTTAGTCGCATGTGCTTTTATCGAAACTTTTAACTTTGGGACCGACCCATAGGCGTCCCCTCGCCATGTCTTTTGTTTTGGGACCGACCCATAGGCGTCCCCTCGCACATATAAAAGGTTTTTATAAACTACATTACGCATTCATACACTGTTTTGCATGCATAAAATTTTTCTCATGATTTAAATTGGCATAAAAAAATTTTTATGTCCCCTCATAAGTTATTATGTTTTTATGTCAAGTATGTTTTCATACTGTCATGGTTAACTTCAGTTTCATGCTGATTATGTTATACACTTCTTCTTGATAGATGGTTTCATGTTTCTTCATGATAATTCCGTCTTCATGTTGATTATGTCTTACGCCTCTCTTGTTATTTACGCTGTCCTGCAAGACATTGTTAGATTTCATTGAATCTTATTTTCATGATAGTCATGGTTGGTTTTCATTGATCATGTTGTCAGGCAAATCATCGTTGAATTTTGTGTAACCACACTTTAACGTTTCTGTTACAACCAGAATGATGTCTATGCTAATACTGCCAGGTTATCATGATGGTTTTCCTAACCGTTTAACCGGTATACTTTCCTTAAATCATGACAAATGATCGACCCCATACCGATCATTTCATGTGCATTCAACGTGTACTCCATGTACCGTATTTCATGTGTATTACATGTACCTTAATCCATGTGTATTCCACTTGCAATACTTCACGAGTATTCGCTAGTCGATTCTAAATCATCTCAGGCGTATGTTCACTTGCTGATATTCTACAAGGTTGTCGATGCCGCTCATAGCTTGGAAATGTTACTGAAGGTTGATGCTGCTGATGTTGGGAGACGCTACGAGATGCTGATGCTGATGCTGTTCACAACCTGGAGATCCTAAAAGACGAAGACAAAGGCGTCGGAGCAAAGCAATTGGACGAGAAGATGCTTCACCATCAGACAATTCCCATCAATCATTGTCCCAAATTCATAGTTACATGTCACACGTCGTTCGGCTGTCATTTCAGCCATATGAGTGCAAACCAGTACCAGTCGGCCACTCAGCTAAATAGTTACATGAGTCACGGTCATGAGAATGACCGTCAGGGAACCGACAGACAAGATGATAGTAACCACTACTATGACAGCAACTATCCTAGAAATCACAACCGAGGCTCCGGCCACGGACGTGATCAGACATACAAATGATCAGTAGTCCAACCGATCCGCCAATTCTGGCATATTAACCTAATATTTGTAGTTCTAATTGTTTCACATCTCGAGACACATGTCAAGACATCAGTCAAGACACATGTCTCACGTATACTTTCTGAGGACACATGTCAAGATACCAGTCAAGACATATGTCACGCTTACATTTCTCAAGACACGAGTCAAGACACATGACTCACGTCTGATTAGGGAACATTTCTAAGAAATTCAGGGTACCCTCCAAGGGTATATCTATGTTGTTGTGCCATGTATTAATCAGGCCACAAGAATTTCAATACCATTATCGGCGCATCAGTGAGAACTGTCACGTTGCCGATGTCACTTTCATTTCTTTCACCATAGTTCATATATTCATAACCATGAAGGACGCCTTTCGTATTCCCACGCATACAAAGGTTTTCCTTCAAGCTTAATGATAAGATCCAAGCTGCTAACGCATTTCCTCAGACAGACACGAGATGAATTTTATCTTAATTACTATGAACACCACACCATGCTATGATTCATAATTATGTACAGTAATGTTCAGGCTCCTGAATACATTCAGCTTGATTTTCCATCAGGAAAATCTGTACAAATTATCTATGCTTTTCAAGCACGTGCTTTGTTAGCCATAATTGCTAAAATTTTCTAGCTGTCAGTAACACACGATTACTAAGGTCCTTTTACGCATAACCAACGGATTATTCCAAAATTGTTCCTTACACTCCAGAAGAACCTTCAAGGAGAAGGATGGTACCATGAGATTATGTGTCGACTACTGTCGACTTAAACATATCACCATTCATGACAGTTATTCTCCTCCACATATTGACAACATGTCCAATCAACCGTATGGTGTTAATCACTTTTCCAAGATCGAACTCACGATCATGCTGCCAACAGTGACGAGTGAAAAAGCAGGACATGTCCATGACTGCTATTCGTACACGACTCGGTCATGCTAAATTTATGATTTTGAATTAGTCTCATCAATGCTCCAATCGCATTATGGACTTAATAAATTGAGTTTCCATGAACTCCTAAACAAATTCATCAGCGTTTTCATTGAGGATAACCTGATTTCCTCTAAGCCTAGAGAAGAACAGGAAGACCATATCTGCACTATGTTGCAAATTCTATGACAAGAGAAATTCTACCCTGGAATTTTTTTTCCAATATCAATTCTGTTTGATTACAGTGACACACTGAATCACATGGGTTTCTATGGTTAATCTTACCATGACTCAGCTTATGCGCAAAGGAGAGAACCCTACACTACATTAGCTGTTCTAGAAAATCCTACGCTAGGAGAAGTCTGATTCAAAGACTCAGAGTTTCGCAACCTTCTATGTATCAAGTTTCTACGAAGCAGGATACAGCTACGTCCATATCTATGTACCTGACATACCAACAGGCTAAGATAGGACACCAACAAACTGGGATGTTTCATCATCTGAAATTGTGAACTAAAATGGGACAAGATCTCCATGGATGTTAATTACCAGATTTCAGCAAACTCAGAAGAAGCATGATGCTATTTGGGTTATTGTCAACAGTTTGATCAAGTCTGCAGAATCCTTACATCCGTACGGATTTCAGAACCAACAGATTGAACGAACATGTTCCAGCCAAGGCTCATCCGATCACTTGGCAATCCCTCAGCTATCGGGTCAGACAAAGATTCGTAATTATACTCCTAACTTACTTCACGTCTTCATTCTAATTCCACGGCTTGCTTTCGCGCTCACGTTCATGACACTATTCACGTTCATGATCGTATTTTGGCTTACGATTTTACGTTCATTTCTTTCCTCATTCTGGGAAGTTTGCAAGAACTTGAGAGACCAGACCCAAGTTTAGTATAACTATCCATCATCAGATAGACGTTTCACGTCATATTCCACGTCTCACCTTGTAGCGTTTGGCGTTACCACCATTATATTCTATGATCACGATATGTCTCACATGTCATGTTCATTCCACGTTCCTCATATCATGATCAAGATATGTTACACGTATCATGGATCACGATATGTTTACTCATACTACACTCGCCATATCTCCACGTAGCACGTTCAAAAATTTTCACGTATCACGTTCAGAATTTTTCACGAACTACGTTTCTTTATGTCTCGCGCATCGTTCTAATTATCAGTTAAGTCAGATTGTCTTGCATCGTAACGTTCCAGTTACCCTTGCACGTTAACTCTTATTTTCCTCGATCGAATTTAGGGGATCTACCTTCCGTTGATAACCAAGAATTTCTTCGTATTCCAAGTCAAGGTCATGAGGACCAAGATTTATCTTTAGTGCCAGGATTTTCTGAAGGAACCGTTCCAAGAGGGAGGCCACTTGGAAACGGACAAGTTCATCCGGACTTCTTATCCATTTTTCTCTTATCGATTAGTTATGTCCTTTCAGTCACGTCATGTTCCATGTCTTTTCAAGACATGTCATGTTCCGCGTTCTTTCTGCCAGATCACATGCACGTTCATTATCTCACATACCCTCTCAGTCTTTATTCGGGTGTGTTCCGCTTTCAGTTACGTTATCTATAATTCGGGGACAAATTATTCTTTTTAGGGGGGAAGAATTGTAAAACCCGCATGCTTTTACCATGAATAGTACCATTAAGATCGTACGTCCTAGATTAAAACTTACCTCATTTAGTATTGATCACATTCATGTGCTAATAATCAAGCAAGTGCATACGTGTATGACATGACAAGTATCGATTACGTACGAACTCATGATAAACAGTTAATAAATATGTCACGTGAACATAACTAAATCATGATCACCATTTAAAATACGAACTAGAATAATTACGTAAATACATATAATATAGTTACGAGCGTTAAGATTACGATAAACGACATGATAAAATAAACAGAAACACTTTAAACACGAGCACGTTTAACCACGAACGAACACGAAACATCAGGACACGAGAAAGGTACGGGTACCCCATGTGGGGCCCCCATACCCACGGCACATATACCATGGTGGGCTTAGCCCATGGACTTTTACAAGTAAAGGGGGGTAAAGAGTAAAACTAGTTTTCATTTTTCACTTTCAAGAAATAAACACAAAAACCCTAAAAGAGTTTTCTCTCCTCCTCCTTGTTCTCTCTTTGTGCCGCCACCTTAGCATCACCATAGGAGGGTGATTGGTTGATTTTGATCTTAAAAACCATTGCTATAATCAGTGTTTGTTCATCCTTTTCCAAGCTACATAGTGGTATACCTTTTTAAACCCTTCTTTTAATTCTTTTGAATCTTTGTTTATGTTCATGAATATGTTATTGTTTTTCTTATTTAAACATGATAATTAAACATTGATCTAACATGTTTTTGGTATTAATTAAAATCAAAGAATGATTTAAAAGGGTGTTTGTTTTTAGCCGCCTAGCAAAACAAACCCGAGGGGGGTTTGGTTTGCTTATTGCCGCCACCACCAAGACCATTTTAGGTCTTGGTTGGCTCATGTGGGACCCACGGCAGCAAGGGGGCACACGTGCCCCAAGTTTGGCTCGGGGTACGGTGTCGAGTTCATGCCCGATTCATGGTTCGTTGGTTAAATCATGATTTATGCTTCATGTTAATTTTTATGAATCATGAACTTAGGATATAAATTAATTAATCACATGAGATATAAATTAAATCATGACTTAGGTTATTCTAATTATTAATTTAGCATGATATTAATTTAACCTAAGTATTTTATGCTATAAGTTATAATTAATTAATTATTTAAAACATGCCTATAATTAGTTAATTTAGACATGACTTAGGTTATATTATTAATAATAATAATACATATGTTAACCTAAGTATTTCATTTCATTTTAATTAAAACATGTTATACTTTAATTAAAATGCTTAACCTATAGTTTAATTAAAATACATGAAATAATAATTAAACTATATACTATATCATATGACTTAAGAAACAAGCTTATAAACACTTAGACTTATATGTTAGCTTATGTAACCAGCTTAATTCTAAATATGGAAACTTCTATTTATAGAAACTTAATTAAATAAGGCAACTAATCTATTAATGGAAACCTTCTATATATGGAAATCTATCTATTTCAGGCAGCTAATCTAATCATGGAAACCTTCTATATATGGAAACTTATTTAATTAAGGCAGCTGATCTATTTTTGGAAACTTTCTATTTTTAGAAACTAATCTATTTTAAGCAGTAAATTCTATTTTAGGAAACTTTCTATTTTTGGAAACTTTCTATTTTTGGAAACTTTCTATTTTTGGAAACTTTCTATTTTTGGAAACTTTCTATTTTTGGTAACTTTCTATTTTTGGAAACTTTCTATTTTTGGAAACTTTCTATTTTTGGAAACTTTCTATTTTTGGAAACCTGCTATTTTTGGAAAGTTACTTATTATTACACAGTAAGTATAATAATACATGAAATACCAGTAATACTTAAACGGATTAATCAGAATACAAGATAAACACAGTTTAAGGCTTTAAACAGTGAACCATGACCTAAAACATACCAAGTCAGCTAAAATGAGACATAAAACCCACTACGTAATCAGTGATTTGATACTTATACACGTGTGTATTCATGTAGCGTTAGTGATCCAGAAGTAGGAGTCTTTCTTCCGTTCATTCACTGGAGTTGAGGTACGGATTCCCGTCCTTTCAGTATGGACATTCTTTTCTTATTAGGATTCCCCCGTATGCAGCCAACTTTTTTTCCCCAGTATTTGTTTTATTGTTTTGAACTGCTTATGTTTAAATTAGCATAATCTATAGCCATATACAAGCATGGCCAGTTTCACCTAGTTATGGAGGTACCATAACCATAACATTGGAGGCACCAATGTTATGACTTCCCCACGGCGGAGTGATTGCTCGTGGCGTCCCTTTTCAGTTTTGGCCATATTATTATATCAGGTGGGGCGTATGGGTGCATCCTAGTTACATGTTTTATTCAGTATTTCATGGTGAATGTGGTGTGTGCCTTGCATCCTTCACAAGGAGTTGATCCCTCCTACCCAAACCAGTATATTAATTAGAGGCATCCCCTCTAATCAGCATGATGAGGTCACCCCTCCAAGTATTCATGCACGTGACCTTTTCATGACCTATATGGTCTATGGTATATTTATGTTAAAACAGTTTTCATAAGATAAACATAAGGCTTTTCAAACTATAAAACCAGTTTTCTTAATACTTAACCAGTTTACTCAGAACTTAGTCTTCCGCTGTCATATGTTACATGCTTATCCTACCTCATGTTATATTGTATATCCGTGCACTGAGCGTTTTGCTCAGTCGTTACTTTGCTTTCCATGTCCCAAAACGGCAGGTACCCAAGACTCGAGCATTTGGAGGACATGCATAGGATGGAAGCTGCCATAGACTTCTTCTCCTGTTTCCTTCATATATTTATGCTTGTTTAGTCTTTCATTCAGTTCATTTACTTTGTTATGTTTTGGGCTTATGTTTGGGAACCGATGTTTGATTCCGGTTTTCCCTATGGTCATGTATGTTTTACTACATATTACCTTGCATGCTTTGATGACACGCCATAATTACGCGTGACATTCCATTTATCAAAATGGGGTGTTACAACATGAGCATAGTGAACTTCCAACAACAATTACTAACACGTGTATGATGGAAACGGTTGATAGCAATACCACACCCGATTCATCAGACATGTGCAATAATGAGTTTGAGGATGATCAACATGCAAATGAGTATGATGACGAGGAGCGTGTCGCGCTTGCTAATTTAATTGCTAGTTTACAAAAAGATGTCAATGAAAATAGAAAGAATCAAAAGCAATTAAAGAAGGCAAACACATCGCTCACTCAAAACTTTGAAGAATGCAAAGCCGCTCTTATAAAATCTAGTGAGACTATTGATAGTTATAGGGCTGAGCTTCTTCAAAAGACCAACGAGCTTGAGGGGTACAAAAGTCGTGTCATCAACGTTAAAAAGGACGATTTTGAAATTAAATACAATGAAGCTCTTGCTTTGTAAACTAAAGAAAAACGTCAATTTAATGTTTTATTAAGTGATGAACGTCAAAAAACGTACCTTGCCACAACAAAAGTTAATGAACTTGAACAGAGGCTTTCTATGAACACCACCGATTCTGCTAAAATTCTTGACGAGAAGAAACAAGAGGTTGAAACATTAAAACAAGATTTCAAAAATAGACAAAGCAAAGATACTAAAAAAGTAAAGGATCTCGAAGAAAAATTCTATTTTTTGAAAAAATTTGTTTATAATACACATGACTCTATTCAAACCGTAAGCATGATAGCACCTCGGTCGTTTTTCAAGGGTCAACCTAGCTTTGCCACACCCAAGTACCTCGAACAAGCTCAGGCTGCGAACCCTCACTTATATCTTGATGAGTCCGAATGGACTGATAATGACTGCCCTGTAGCTAACCTCGATAGTGAAGAGACGTCCCTTTGGGATGAGGAGAGTAGATCACCGGTCAATAAAGATTTTGTGAAACCATATAACTATGCTTATCTAAACAGTATTTATGGTCTTTTCACTCCACAAAAACAAAAGTCTCGTGAGGAATTCTTTTTAGAATGCAAACAAAAAAGAATTCAATGGAAAAAGGCTTTTGCCGCTAAGAGGAAAACTAATGTTTTTAAATATATTAACTATTTGCCTCTAGATGCTTCTAAAAGCAAAAGTAGAAAAACACTTGGTTTTCTTAAACACCACGTTGATAATGTTCAATCAATTGTTGAAAGCGATTGGGAAAAACGTCAAAAGGATAAGTGGAAAACCGAGATTCCTCACGACATAACTGTGCTTGTGAAAGAACTTTTAATACCAAATACGAAGATAATAAAAGAACATGTTCTTGAGTTTGAAAATTTGATTCGGTCTAAAATGTTTGATGATTTGAAATATATTGAGTCTCTTGAAAAAGAAATTGTTGAACTTCAAAATGACAAATCAGAATTTTCAAACGAATATGATCTACTCTTAGAAGAATGTCTCTCTAAGGATATTTTGTGTGTTAATCTTCAATCTTGTGCTGATATCGATGAATATTCTGATGTTGCATGCAAATATCTAGATAAAATCAAAGAATGTGAGCGTCTTGAACTTGAGCTTTCGAAATATAAAGAAAATGTTGATAAAAAGGCTTTTGAGTTACTTCAACACAAAACTGATTTCCTTCAAAAACACTGTCATTCTCTTGAACTTGCTTTGCAAAAAGACGTTGGTAGTTTTCCACATGATAATAAATTGCAAGAAAAACTTTCCCAAACGTTTCGAGAAATGAATGAACAGAATTTGGAAATAAAAGGGTTGAAAGCTCAGTTACAAGACAGGGACAGAGCGATAGCAGAGTTGCAGAAACTCATTGCTAAAATGGGAGGGAAAATTGTGGAACCTAGTGTTAAGAAACCTGTTGTAAGACAACCCAATGCGCAAAAAGTGACTAGACCCTCTGTCTTGGGAAAACCATCTGTTTTCTCTAATTCTGCATTTGCAAAACCTGCGTTTGCCCCCAAGACGGATGGGAAGGATAGGTTACCACAAAACACTCCCAAAACACATATTCACTCACAAAGCATTAAGAACACAAATGTGGTTAAACCAGGGATGTATAGATTGGCCACTACAGCTACACACAACAAAGAAAGTCAATCACCTCAGAATTCTAGAAACACTAATAGACGTGTGTCTTTTACTACAGGAGTAGTCCCCACTGATAGTGTTAGCCGGCCCCAGCTTAAGAGCACTCGCATGAATGAAAAGGTTTGGCAAAACAAAAGTCAAGGGAAGATGAAGACAGTAGAAGACCACCCTAGGATTTTCAATGTTTCTAAGAATAAACGTCTGTAATCGCGTGTAATGACGATCTGAATGATTCGAATTTGAATGCTTTGAATGTTAAGTTTGTTTGTGTAAAATGTGGAAAGTGTGCTAATGTTAATCATGCTATGTGTGTTGCGAATAATGTCAAAGGCGTAGAAACTAGAACTAAGAAGCAAATTGTGATGCCTATTAGTGCTAGAAAACCCAAACGCAAAGTGAACCATTCTAGTGCAACCCCTTTAAGAAAAGTATTGCATCAGACTCCACCACTAAAAACCCTAGAAGCAGAATTAGGGAATTATATGAGTCTGCTAGCAAGTCATGGAAATGGTGGTTTGCTAATCAATGTCCTCTAGGATATAAATGGATACCTAAGGTTAGAACAGAAAATGTGACTACGTGCGTTAGTGTGCCTCTAAGTGATGAAACTAGGGAAACTAATGAATCGGAAATCACAACTAACATGGAATCCAATTTAGCAAATGCTCCATCGTGTTCTAATTCTTCTGCAGGTGATCGAAATAATTCTCTTCATACTGGACTCCGGATGCACGAAGCACATGACAGGGAATCTCAAGCTTCTAATTAACTTCGTGGAGAAGTTCCTAGGTACGGTCCAATTCAGATATGATCAATTTGCACCGATCCTAGGATATGGAGACTTGGTTCAGGGGAATATTACTATCAAAAGGGTTTACTACATCGAAGGGCTCAATCATAATCTTTTCTCGGTTGGTCAATTCTGTGATGCGGATCTGGAGGTTGTTTTTAGAAAAAAAACATGTTTTGTTCATGATTATGATGGGAATGACTTACTTACCAGAACACGGGGTACTGATCTCTACACCATTTCACTACAAGACTCCACATCTTCAACTCCAATCTGTTTCATGGCTAAAGCTTCAACGACTCAAGCTTGGTTATGGCATCAACGTTTATCTCATCTTAACTTTGATACCATCAACTTGCTTTCCAAGAAAGATATTGTGCGACGCATTCCTAACTTGAAATTCATCAAAGATCATCTTTGTTCTTATTGTGAGCTTTGTAAAGCTAAACGGAGTAGTTTCAAGACAAAGACTACACCAAGCTCTAAAGGACGGTTAGATCTTCTTCATATAGATTTGTGTGGTCCCATGCGTGTTCAAAGTATCAATGGGAAGAAATACGTTATGGTAATTGTTGATGACTACTCAAGGTACACATGGACTCACTTCTTGAGGTCCAAGGATGAAACACCCGATGTTCTCATCAGCTTCCTTAAAGTGATACAACGTGGTCTTCAAGCTCAAGTTAAAGTGGTTCGTACTGACAGAGGCACATAATTTTTGAATTCTAAACTGAGAAACTATTTTGAAGCCGAAGGAATTGAACATGAAACATCTATTGCTCGAACACCCGAACAAAACGGCGTTGTTGAAAGACGAAACCGTACTTTAGTTGAGGCTGCTCGAACATTATTATCCGCTTCAAAACTTCCACTATACTTTTGGGCCGAAGCCGTGTCCACCGCATGCTACACACAAAACCGCTCCTTAATTATCCCAAGAAACGAAAAGACACCATATCACATAACTACTGATCGCAAACCTTCACTCAAACACCTTCATGTTTTTGGATGTACGTGTTACATTATTCGAGATGGTGAAAATCTGTACAAGATGAAAGAGAAAGGTGATGCATGCATTTTAGTGGGATATGCAACTCAGTCTAAGGGATACAGAGTATACAACAAGAGAACAAAATTGATAGTCGAGACTATTCATATCAGATTTGATGAATTACAATAAAATGGCACTTGAACAAAGCAGTTTAAGTCCCGATCCACAACGACAAACGACTTCCGTTCACAACCGCACGGAACTCGGAACTCAAGACCACAGCAATGAACCGTCAAGTTCAAAGCTGGTTCCTGAACATGTTCCTAGAGCAGATATGACAGTGGACACGACACTTGAAGAGTTGGAAATGTTATATGGACCAATGTATGATGAATATTTCACGGGGGAGAAACATGTTGTATCGAAGTCTTCCGCTGTCACTCATGATACGAATGATGATACCGATCATCATCAACAAAAGGATACAACTTCATCTGCTTCAACACGGGTTGCTGCAGATTTACCTCCTCATAATATCACTTCAACAATCGATCCTACAACATCCACAACTACTGTCATTGCTCCAGAGAACACAAATCAAGCAGACGATGCATTATCTGACGATGACAATTTTCACAACCCATTCGGTACACCGGTACACGAAACTGGAGAGTCCTCTACTCGCCATGTTGATCCGTCAAATATGCATACGTTTTATCAACGACATCCTTCAACACATCATTGGACCTGAGATCATCCTTTAATTCACGTAATTGGAAACCCCTCACAGCATGTTCGTACAAGACGACAACTAGCAACCGATGGCGATGTTTGTATGTTCGCACTCGCCGTGAGTACAGCTGAACCGAAAAACATCAAAGAAGCCATGGCTGATCATGCTTGGATTGAATCGATGACGGATGAACTTCAACAATTTAAAAGACTTAAAATCTGGGAACTTGTTGACAGACCATACGATGTGATTCCATTAAATCTTCGTTGGATATGGAAAAACAAGATGGATGAAGAAAACACGATCATCAAGAACAAAGCTAGGCTAGTGGCTAAGGGGTATGGCCAGAAAGAGGGAATTGATTTTGACGAATCATTTGCACCAGTAGCTCGTATGGAAGCGGTCAGGATTTTCCTTGCTTATGCTGCACATAAGGGATTCACTGTCTATCAAATGGATGTAAAGACGGTGTTCCTTAACGGTCCTTTGAAAGAAGAAGTCTATGTCACGCAGCTGGAAGGATTCGTCAATCCTCATTATCCTGACAAGGTGTATCGTCTCCACAAGGCACTATATGGACTCAAGCAAGCTCCAAGGGCGTGGTACGATGAGCTCTCAAAATTTCTGGTATCCAAAGGTTTCTCAAAAGGTTCCATTGATCTAACTTTGTTCACTTATAAATATGGGGATGACATTTTGCTTGTGCAGATTTATGTTGATGACATTATTTTCGGGTCTACAAACCCAAAACTTTCAAAATGGTTTGAAAAAGTCATGCACAACAAATTTGAAATGTCAATGATGGGCGAACTAAAATTCTTTCTTGGAATTCAAGTTCACCAATCCCCAAGTGGTATCTTTATAAACCAAGCTAAGTATTGTCAAGAGATAATCAAAAAGCATGGTATTAATTCATGTGACCCCGTTGGGACACCATTATCAACCACATCGCTAGATGCTGACTTGGAGGGAAATGCCATCGATCAAACGAGATATCGTTCCATGATTGGTTCCCTCATCCACTTGACAGCAAGCAGACCTGATATTCATCATGCTACATGCTATTGTGCACGATATCAAGCACGACCCACTGAAAAGCACCTCAAGGAGGTTAAACGGATCTTTCGGTACCTTAAGAATACCATTCATTTGGGACTCTGGTATCCGAGGGAAACCGGTTTCTTTCTAACGGCCTATTCGGATTCTGATCATGCAGGGTGTCTTGATACACGAAAAAGTACTTTTGGTGGTGCACAATTTCTAGGTCAAGATAAGCTTGTGGGATGGTCTTCCAAGAAGCAGGATTGCACGTCACTTTCATCAGCCGAAGCAGAGTATGTGTCTCTATCTGCGTGTTGTGCTCAAGTTCTTTGGATGAGAACACAACTCACGGATTATGGCTTTCACTTTGATAAAGTACCTATGTACTGTGACTCAAAGTCGGCCATAGCCATCTCCTGCAATCCGGTACAGCATTCCCGCACGAAGCACATTGATGTCAGATACCACTTCATAAAGGAACAAGTTGAAAGAGGTATCGTTGAACTATACTTTGTTGGAACGGATTACCAACTAGCCGACTTGTTTACGAAAGCTCTGTCAAGAGATAGGTTTGAGTACCTCGTTAGGCAAATTGGTATGAGATGTTTGACTCCAGCAGACCTGGAGATTCTGGCAAAGGTGCCTGCTTGATTTATCTATCAAACATCAACTTGTAAATACCTTTGAAAAAGCAAAATACAAAAATATAAAACATATAAAAACAAAACACAAAATTAAAAAATCTTTCAAAATCCAAAAATATTATTCTCGACATGTCTTTCAGTATCGATAATATGGACGTGCCTAGAAATGTCGCTCAATAACGACACGGGTGTGTACATAAAGCTCGAATGAAAGTTGTAAATATTTTTCAAAACATGTCCTTTCTTCTTTTAATAAAGGAAATTGTCTATTTTGGACAAAATTTCCAAACAACGGGTAGAGTAATCTATCACGGTTTGAGCTAGTCACAAAACATTCAATGTTTTGAGCTCAACACAATGGCTTGTAATCACTTTCTGATTGCAACCCGGTTCTATATTCACGGGGGAGTGTACGATTTCGTGCTCTTACCCTCAACAAAAGAAGAGAAATCTTCTTACACTTGAGTGGATTCGTCAAGACATTCAAAGTCTATGAACTCAAGTTTATGCTTTAGAAAAACCTCTTCGACAAAAAGAAATAGGATTTTTCAAAAAGCGTTGAACACAATTTTTTTTCAAGAATTTCTCAATGATTATTCAAAATCTTTCAAAAAGTGTGTGTTCAACAACTCCCATCCTCAAAAAGCTAAATGTGGATCATATCCTCACAATGACAATTCAATTGGATCAATTTTTGAGGGGGAGCATTTCAACTTCATGCATAGATTGACACATCTTTCTCCCGAAGATTTTCAAGACTATTTTTCAAAATATATTTTAATCAAATTTGGTATCTCTAATATCAAACGATTTTATATATTAGAGATAGGGGAGAAAATGTGATTAAAATGTGATCTAAAGACTCAAGCACTTTAACTCTAACCCACATGTGCAAAATGTCTACTTAAATTATTTCACATTTCAATGCACATGTGAAGGGGGAGCATTTCTGAAACGACAAAACTAGCAAGGTGTTAAATGTTTTTCAAACACTTTGTTAGAATTTAAAGTGGTTTTCATGGTTACGATCAAATACCCACAACATCTTTAATTCATGACGTTATTGGTGTCAAAAGGGTGGTTAGGTTTAAGTCCTATGATCCAACCAGAACCGGAGGAATCTTCCAAGGGACAATCCAATAGATTATTAGAAGTCCTTAGGAAAGATGGAGTAGAATGTAAACGTAGATGAATGCCGACTAAGTACTGATGCTAGCACTAGAACAATCACAACAAGGTTCTAGTAATGATGTCTTGGTAAGCATTGAAGGGGTTGAATAATGAAAAAGAAATGTAAGGATAAAGGGTCTAAAGAAAGAAGCCCTCCATACAACTTAGGCAGAAACCAGGTCAACTCATCATGAAGACAAACTCATCATGGACCCAGTGATGAATGCACAACCCTTTCCTAGCTACTCAGGATTCTCTCAAAAGAAGTTTGTTTTATTCTCACGGAGAACAACATGACTTCTATTAACTTTCTCACTTCGAGATAGTTGATATTGAATAGGTGGCATCTGCTCCAGCCTCCGACCACTAAAAGTGCACAAATTGAGTCTAGAGCCAAGAGATCAATCAAATCTCGTTAGGACACAAGGATGAAGATCAAGAGAGTCCTACGCTATATCCTTGCGATATTGCTAGAACACTCAGAGTAATACTACTTAGTATTCACAATGATGAGTGGAAATCCTTCCAGTGTTAACATCAAACAGCACTGCGGTAGGTCATATGTAAGATTCTTTATGAATTGAACATGTGTAAAACTGAAAAGCAACAGTGGTTTGATTCTGAATTGATTCAAACTCGTTTCAGGTTTCTACGCAATATCTTTATGGTCTTGCCAGAACATTCAGAGTGATATTCATTAATATTCACAGTGACGAATGGAAATCCTTCTAGCGTCAACCTCAAACAGTGCTACGGTAGGTGACTTGTGAGATTCTTAAGAATCAAACTTGTGTCAACTGGAAAGCAACAATGGTAAGATTCTTAACGAATCAAACTTGTTCCAGGAATTTGAATTGACGACTTTAATCAAGCGGATATTTATCCAATTGATTCACTCTTTATGTTCGTAGTCTTGCTTTGAGACGGTCGAGTAAAGAGAATGGCTAGTACAGCCGCGAAACCCTGTCAAGGAGATTCTTAACTGAATCTACCTATCACAGGTATGATATTTAATATCGTATAACGGTCTTCACCGACCGGAGGTAAAACGCTACCGATTTAGGACGAATGTCAAAGCCATTCAGTCCGTGTCTATGTTTTGTCTCGAGAAGGTGGCGTCACAGTGTACACAGCAAAGTCAATGATTCAGAAACCACATACTCATGCCTAAAGACATATTCAACATTTAATAGTGTGAGCATGTGGACGAAGACACAAGATCGCAAGATGGCAAAGACAAGTCAAGGATGATTTGAAGATCTCAAGCTTAAAGACAAAGTCGAAAGACAACGACAAAGGCTCAAAGATCACAGCATGAAGAAAAAGGACTACCATTACATGTTTATGACTCATTTATGGCGAGATTAGTAATCCCTACAAATTTCCTAAATGACCAAGGTTTATGACCTCTCATTGGAGAAGATTGTTAGCCTCAAAATATTGAGTCAAACAAGAATGCTCGGTCATATGTTTATTATGTATCGTATTTTAGAACTTTGTAATAGGTAGTATATTAGTCGTGTTATACGGGCTAAACTTTAGGCTAAAGTTCATTAATAAGTAACTAAAGCCCAAAAGGAAAGCCCAGCCCAAACCATATAGTCTATAAAGAAGCCCGCATGTGGGTGGACTATATATACCCTTCTTAGCATGTTATAAAGGGTGTTGGTCATTTGTTAATCTCTCTCATTAATCTAATCCTCAAAAAGTTCCAACCATTCTCTCTACTTTCTCTCACTACTTTCTCTCTCTAGAATTTATCTTCTTCATCTATTTTCTTTCTTTCTTCCTTGCTTAATCATCACAAATATATGGGACAACATGTCCATACTGAAGGACGGAGAATCCGTACCGTGTGTCCAGTGAACGGAAAAGAAGATCGAAAGGAAGTCCTACTCCAATCTCACTAATGCTACATAAAAGGGTACATGTATAAGTATTATGTTTACTGCATACGTAACTAATTATAGTATGTCTTGACTTGTTTTATATGTTTTAGTCTTGTTTCACTGATTTTGATGTTATATTGTATTTATCATGTGTTTTAAGTCTTCTGATTAAGTATTAACTAATATTCTTGTATTATTATACTTGTTGTGTAATAATAAGTAACTTTCTAAAAATTGCAGGTTTCCTAAAATAGAAAGTTTCCAAAAATCGAAAGTTTCCAAAAATAGATTAACTTCTTAAAATAGATAAGTTTCTAAAAATAGAGAGTTTCTAAAAATAGTAAGTTTCCTGAATTAGAAAGTTTCCATATTTAGAAATAAGCTAGATTAATAAGCTAATAAGATAAGCTTAAGTTTTACTAATTAAATATACTAAGTCATGTGATTAATAGTATAGTTTATTAATTATAACATGTTAATTAAATAAACTATATGTTATACGATTTAATTAAATATAATCATGATTTAATTAAATTAAAGTGTATAAAATACTTAGGTTAAACATGTATTAATTTTTATATTAATATAACCTAAGTCATGATAATTAATTAATTATATGTCATGTTTTGATAATTAATTAATTACTATACTCTAAATTAAATAATAAAATACTTAGGTTAAAATCATGTATTATTAAATATTAATAATAAACCTAAGTCTATGTTTTAATTAAATTAATAATATGCCATGTTAAATTAATTTAATTAACTTGTTAAATAAATATACTTGTAAAACTATTAAACTTGTAAAAATAATAAACCGAACCCATGTATTATTTTATTAAAACATGTCGTGAACCTGCCCGTGGAAACCCGTGAACCGGCCGAACCAAACCCACCCGAAAACAGTAGCAAACCGGCCTAAGTCGGTTGCCCCTGCTCTCGGCAACACTGCCACCGACTGCTGTCGGTGGTCTTTGTTTCTCTTGGCTAGCCGCTGACACCAAAAGGTTCCCACCAGCAGTTGCCGGTGGTTCCCCCTGCTTGCTGCGGTTCCCCCTGCTTACCAAAAATAGCCACCGGCTTAAGCCAGTGGTTGGGGTTGTGTTGCTGCGGAGACCAAACAAACCACAAGACACCCCCCGACGCATGTCGGGGTGTCTTATCCCTGCTGTTGACCGAGCCAAACACCACCAAGACCTAGGTCTTGGTTGGTGTTGCGAACCAAACGGCGCCGAGAGTCTTGGACTCTCGGTTTGTGTGGCGGCTGAATAACCAAACCCGAAAACACTCTAATTAATTTTCCCACCATGATTATTAGCATGTTATTAATCTTGTTTTTAAACCCCCCAAGATCATATGTGCATAAAAACATAAAATAATTATAAGGAAAGCTTTTCGGATTACCAAAACACGTGTAATAAATAGAGGATGAATACACAAACACGTTCTAAAGATTTCTTGAACAAAATCAACCCACCACCCTTGTGTGGTGATGTAGCCGCCGGCCTAAGAGAGAGAGAGAGGTCTAGGGTTTTAATTTTTCTAAAAATTCTTCTGTGAATGAATAATGTTTTCCATAATTGTTATTTTAGTAAAATCAAACATGGGCTGGGCCCCTCTTCTCCTTGTTGTCGCGGCTTGTAGGGCCCACCAAGGGAAACCCGTAGCTTTTCCGTGTTCTAATAATTTACGTGTTCGTGTGCTCGAATTTACGTTACGTTATTATTAAATATTCGTGTTATTATAAATACTTGTACGTAATCGTAATAATAATATACGTAAATACATAATTATATGTTCATGATTCTTACGTTCATGATTTCATGTTCGTGATTATAATTATTATTGATAATAATTATCGTGCGTTAATATGTACTTAATACTTATCGTGTAATAACACGTACGTAGTTCTTGTAATTTATATCCGTGAAACGTATTCATGTTATAAAAGGAAAGTTTTAATCTTGTACATACGATTATAAGTGTATTGTTCATGGTAAAAGCATGCGGGTTTTACAAGTATATGCAAATAAAGAAAAATGAATGTAAATAGATAAGGAAAAGAAAGATCAAATCAAACATGGTTCGGCAACGAAGCTCACTCCTCGTTCCTACTCCACTATGGCAACCACGGTTTTGAGGTTCGTCACTTAGTCTTATTTTAGGTTATTTTATGTGTGACTATGTGTTTCATGTGTTTATATGTTAGTTTATATGAATGAGGTTGGAAGGGACATCGTTTATGGGTACGGAATACTCATAAGTAAATCGATGAGCGATTATTTCATGATCATAAGCTCACATTATAGTGACTATGAAATAAAATGGAGGTATTTTGGTAATTTACGTATACGTATACGTATAAGTATTATAGTAAATCGCATTTTTACGATTTAGGGTTTAGCATTTATAGGTCTCGGATGAGGTATTTAGTCACGGGAATAATTTACGGGATGGTTTTAAGTCATTTAGTACTTAGTTATAGTTTTTTTTCATATTTCAAGAGTTTTTATAAAACTGTATATTTTTACGTCTTTTACGGTATACGCGTAAAATTGACTAGTTTTACGGTTTAAAGGTTTTGGAGGCTTTAGAAGCTGAAATAAATTAAGGAAATTTAAGGATATATTAATAATGTATTAATAAGTAATTAAAAGAAAAAAAATAAGGGTGTATGGTTTGTTTGTAAACGCATGAAGAAAGAAAAAGAGGGAAAAGATTATAAAAAAGGAAACAAGGCTTTTGTATTGGGCTAGGATTGTATTGTTTAATAATAAGTGTGAAAACACTTATCCTTTTACCACTTATTTCCAATAATAACAAGACCAAAACGTGTATTTTATGTCGTAAAAGTCAGAATTATGCGTGGTTTGTGTTTTTATTGTGTTTCAGGATAAAAATATGCAAAAGGAAGAAAACATGGGCTATCACGGGCTTTTATCGAAAAAAAGACAAAAGTCGAAGTCAAAAGATCGAGAGTGCAAAAAGAACAGAAGTCCGAGGCCTATTCTGAAGATTTATCGAAGAAAAAGTCTAAAGACGGAAGTTTAAATAAGTCGAAGAACTCAAGTCTAATTTTAAAAGAAAATTATAAGGCAAGTTCAACTTATATCGACAAATCCCGAGACGACGTCGAGAAAGACAAAGAAATTAAATCGAGTCGAGACGAGAATAAAGAAAGAAGAAAGCTTAAGCACTTAACCTCCCCACCTCCTATAAATACCCTCCTAATATGTCATTAGGAGGGTGTTAGTTAGTTGTTAGTTAGTTTGTAGTTAATTTTTAGTTTTTATTAAGTGTGTTTTCATTTTCTCTCTAGTTTTTCTCTCAAGCTTATTAAATCTTTACTTTAATCTTGTAATCTTTTGATATTAATCTTTAATCAAATCAAGCTTATTTCCTTAATTCTCATTCTACCTTTCTTAATCTTTTTAATCTTTATAATCATGTAGTTTATTTTAAATTTGTTGATGATTTGATTGTGTAGCTTTTAGGTTGTGTTTATTAAATTGGTGATTTTAAAAGTTTCCATTTTAAAGTGCTTATTTTCTTAATCTTAATACTTAATAGTTCTTAAAAATAAGTTGCTTTTGATAAGTTTAATATTTTGATAAAAAGTTGATTTTCAATATCTAGCTTATATAGTGTTTTAAAAGTTTTTAATTCGTGGCTTATTAGTTTTTCTTAAAAATATTTTTGGGTTAAATTTTGGTAAGTTCTTATTTTAGATTTGCTTATTTGTTTAAGTTTTGTGTTATCCGGGTTTTTAAACCCTCATATTCTGAATAGTCGCCGTAACAAATTATTCTGGATAACTCATTGTACCAAGTTATTCCGGATAAGCATCCCTAGTTATTCAGGATAAGCCTTCGAAGTCACTTTAGTCCGGATAAGTCCCTTTATTTCCATTCCGGATAAGCTGCATTTTCATTATTCCGGATAGGCACTTTCATACATTCCGGATAGTCACCTTAACGATATTCCGGATAAACCTTTGATACGGATTCCGGATAAGTTTATAAAGAATTATTCCGGATAAGCCCTCAGTATTATTATTCCGGATAAGCTCTCGGTCAGGTATTCCGGATAGGTATCCGGAACATATTCCGGATAAGCACACGAAGTCATTTTCCGGATAAGTGGAAGAAGACGGATTCCGGATAAGCATCTCAAGAACTTATTCCGGACAAGCATCACAAAAAGATTACGGATAAGCCTCCCAAGTGATTCCGGATAAGCACCAGTATTTCACATTCAGGATAACATTCCAGATAAGCTACATAATTCTGATTCCGGATAAGGTTTTGTAATTCCCAGTTTTTAGTTCAAACTTTATTTTTCCCGCCTTTTTACTTAGCATTATTCTAACTTGTCTTGTTTTAGTTTAATATTTTAAGTTTTGATTATTTACTTTTTAATTTTTGAAGTCTTTATTTTTAGTCTAAATATTTCGAAGCTTTCATTTTAAATTATTTACTCAACGACATTTTCACTTTTAGATTAAAACAGATAATCAAACCCTTTTTATTTTCCACCAAGAACGACTGAGTCGCACTTTCTACTAGTAATCAATTTGAAAAGATCGGTTTTACGAACTTAACTAAGTGAAAACCTAGTTATTAAATTGGCGCCGCTGCCGCTTCGCTCGTTACGATTGACGATTTTTCGTGAGAAGCTTTGGATTTTGGGATCCGTTCAATTTTGAACGTTATTTTTATTGTTAAAAATAAAAAACATAAAAAAATCATAAACTTAAAAATACAAAAAAAAAGAAAAATCATCAAAAGCAAACTCTTTCCTAAGATTTGCACCAAAAAAATAAAAAAAATCCAAAAGTAATACTTTTCCTAAAGTATTACACCAAAAATATTACGTATTATTGTTATTTTTCTTATTTCGATTTCTTTCGCTTTTTATTGTGAATATATATTTTTCTTAACAAAATACAAAAAGAGTTTTCTTTTACTATATTATATTACATAGAACAATTAATTTACCAACTTTCAAATAAGAACTTAGTTGGGATTTCATCATCTAGCTATTGTATTCGAATCAAAAACGAAAAATCAAGGCAAAATAGATAAATACTAGTAAGAAGTTTGAACTCGATTTATACAAACTATAAGGTGGGTATAAGGCGACGCGCTATAAAAGGCCGTCTAAGGAAAAAGATTTTTAAGTGCTTTGTGCCACCTCGTTTCCCCGCTTGCTTGTGTGTATATTAAGAGGGACGACCGATTATTAGTTTGCCAACTCAAGTAGTATTACATATATATTTTTTGTAGCTTTTTGATATTAAACCTCGAGAGAGATAATCCCTTTCCTCTCAAAGTCGATCGAGGTATCCTACCTCATTCCTTGATTTTAGTTGTATGCGCACTCGCGCGCGTGCACACATACCGAGTGGTGTACCAAATATTTCTAATTCTTCCAAAAAGACAAAGAAGAACAAAAAGACCGTCAATCAAGCCGATCCCGAGAATCGAGCTTTCGACAATACGATGACAACAGAGAACCGACCAATGATTGAGATTCTACAATCTCACGTAGAGGGAAACGATGACGCTATCGTTGTCCCCGCAATTGGAGCAAATAATTCTGAAATCAAAACGGGTTTTATTCAAATGGTTTCCGCTACACCATTTTTGGGCCGTTCCCAAGATGACCCCCATGATCATATTAAGAGATTTATCCATTTGACTAATAGGGTGAAATACAATGGGGTGACTCAAGAAGCAATATGTTTGTTGCTCTTTCCTTTTTCCCTCGAAGGACAAGCCCGGATTTGGCTTGATAAGGAACCACCCCAAAGTATCACTACATGGATTGATATAGAGACCAAGTTCATTAACTACTTTTTCCCACCATCACGGACCACCTCTTTAAGGAATGACATCATTACCTTTGAACAACAATATGGGGAAACATTTAGTGAGTCTTGGGATCGATTTAAGGAGCTTTTAAGAAAATGTCCACAACATGGTTTCACTAAAGTGCATCAAATCAATACGTTTTACAATGGTTAAACTCTTAATGACCAAGATTCACTTAATAGTGCCGCGGGGGGCAATATTCTTGTGAAATCCATGAACGAGGCTTGGGCTATAATTGAAAATAAGGCTAAAGTACAAACCAAGAGTGTTAGGGCTACTATGGCAAGTGCTAGTACTAGTGAGAACGACAAGAGAATTGATAAGCTTACTTCGCTTGTTGAATCAATTGCTCTACAAACCGCTAACAATACCAAAGCCATAAATGTGCAAGTAAATGCCTTAAAAGAGACTTGTGAAACGGGTGAGACTTCTGGTGGACCACATTCGTACTATAATTGTGACATGGTTTACAATCAACAACAAGAAGTTTATGCTTATAACAACAATGAAAATGAGCGGATTCATTTCAAACCAAATGTTGATGTTAACCATTTGTCTTATAAGTCTAATAACTATTTGGCTCCCCCGGGTTTTGTAGCTCCACAAAGACCACCCCCACCCGCCCAAAATAGGAACCAAGGTCCTCAACGGGGTAATTTTCAAGGGAATTCTAATACAAGGGGTTTTAATCAAAATCAAGGGAATTTTCAAGGGCAAAACCAAGGGTTTAATAATCAAAATCAAGGATTTAATAACCAAGGTTTTCAAAATCAAGGATTTAATCAAGGTTATAATCAATATCAAAACCAAGGTTTTCCTAATCAAGGTTTTTCTAATCAAGGGTATAATTAAATGAACATGCATAATCCTCAAATGGACTTGGTTCTACAAAAATTAACCGACCATGAGAGAATTATGAGAGAGATGCAAGAATCGACCGATAAGAAATTTTTGCAAATGATTCAAACCATTCGTCCCCAAGGTGCCCTCCCTTCTAACACCGTGACCAATCCTAGGGCTAACGTTCACTAGGAGCGGTAAGACCACCGTAGAACCTTCTCATACCCCACCTAAACAAGGACCCGAGGTTCCTTCTTCTTCTACCCACCCTCCTTCACCTACTACTTGTGACATACCACCCGTTATGCCTTCGTCTACACCTTATGTTACACCTTTACCTAAATCTTATACCACACCTTCGGTTCCAAAACCGGTTCTTTCACCTTCCATTTCTACTCCTCTTCCACCAAAGGATGTGAGTGAGCAATCCACTCCAAAGCCTTCATCTCAACCCAATATACCTTATCCCTCAAGGTTGAGGAAAGAGAAATTGAAGAATAAGGATGATATTCAAGTTTCGAACTTCCTAAAAATGTTCAAACAATTGAATTTTAATATCACCTTTGCCGAGGCTCTCGCTCACATGCCTAAGTATGCTAAGATGTTTAAGGACCTTTTAAGTGATAAGGAAAAGTTGCTCGATATTGCCAATACCCAATTGAATGAGAATTGTTCCGCGGTTCTTTTGAGAAAATTACCGGTTAAGTTAGGAGATCCTGGTCGATTCCTTATTCCTTATAATTTTCCGGGTGTTGAGAATTGTATGGCCTTGGCGGATCTCGGAGCGAGTATCAATCTTATGCCATTGTCCGTGTGGAAACAATTATCTTTACCCGAGCTAGTCCCCACTCGTATGAACTTGGAATTAGCTAACCGTATGGTTGCTTATCCGGTGGGGATAGCCGAGGATGTTTTTGTAGGAGTCGACAAATTCACTTATCCCGCCGATTTCGTTGTAGTCGACTATGAAATGGATCCCCGTGTTCCCTTAATTGTGGGACGACCCTTCTTGAGAACCGGGCGTAAATTGATTGATGTAGCCGCGGGTGAACTTATCATGAGGGTAGGGGATGATAAAATCGTCTTTAACATGGGTAAACTTTCCAAACTTCCCGATGAGCCCGAATCCGTGAATTACATCGATGTGCTCGACCAAGCATGTGAATAACATTTTCACGAGGCTTGTAAGAGCGGGATTTCTCATTTACCTCATGTTGAGACCGTAGCTTCTATTGCTCCATCATTGACTCCATTTGGAGAAAGTGATTTTCTTTTCCAAGAATTTGAAGCAAGTTTAGGGGACGTGGATTTAAAATATGATGATTCTCCCACCGATTGGGAAGAAGACATTCGTACCATTGAGAGACTTCTCAATGAGGACCATATTTCTCCACCTACTCATAAAGAAGTTAGAAACGATGATCCAAATTTGACTAAGCCTTCCATCGACAATCCACCGGATTTAGAGCTTAAGGATTTATCGTCTCATTTAGAGTACGTTTTCTTAGAAGAGGATAATAAGTTACCCGTCATTATTGCTAAGGACTTAAAAGAAGATGAAAAATCTCGACTTATCGAAGTGCTTAAGAATCATAAGAAAGCAATTGCTTGGAAAATCTCCGACATTCGCGGAATTGATCCTAATTTTTGCACTCATAAAATTCTCATGGAAGATGACTTTAAACCCGCAATCCAAAATCAAAGAAGGATTAATCCAAAAATTCATGAAGTCATTAAGAAAGAAGTTATCAAACTTCTAGATGCCGGAATCATTTACCCTATTTCGGATTCGCCATGGGTTAGTCCCGTCCATTGTGTGCCTAAGAAAGGCGGAATCACTGTTGTTCCTAATTAAAACAACGAGTTAATTCCTACTCGACTCGTAACGGGTTGGCGAGTTTGCATAGATTATCGTAAGCTCAATGATGCCACTCATAAGGATCATTTCCCTCTTCCTTTCATGGACCAAATGCTCGAGCGTTTAGCGGGTAATGATTTCTATTGCTTCTTAAATGATTTTTCCGGATATCTCCAAATCCCTATCGATCCAAAAGACCAAGAGAAAACCACATTCACTTGTCCTTATAGAACATTTGCTTACAAAAGAATGCCTTTCGGCTTATGCAATGCTCTCGGGACTTTCTAAAGGTGTATGATGGCAATATTTCATGACATGGTTGAAGAAACTATGTAACTCTTTATGGACGATTTCTTGGTCTATGGTGATTCTTTCTCTTCTTGCCTTGCTAATTTAGAACGTATGCTTAAACGATGTGAAGAAACTCGTCTCGTTCTTAATTGAGAAACATGCCATTTCATGGTAAAAGAAGGCATCGTCCTCGGTCACAAAATTTCAAAAGCCGGTATCGAAGTCGACCGTGCTAAAGTTGACGTCATTGCTAAGTTGCCTCCACCTACCACCGTCAAAGGAGTTAGAAATTTTTTAGGCCATGCGGGATTTTATCGACGTTTCATCCAAGATTTATCTAAAGTAGCTCGTCGAATGACTCATCTCTTAGAGAAAGATGCTCCTTTCAAATTTTCTCAAGATTGTCTCGACTCTTTCAAACTTCTTAAAGATAAATTAACTAAGGCACCGGTCTTAGTCTCTCCAAATTGGGAGTTACCTTTCGAGCTCATGTGCGATGCTAGTGATTTCGCGGTAGGAGCGGTTTTAGGTCAACGAGTTAATAAACATTTCCAACCCATTCATTATGCTAGCAAGACAATGACGGGGGCTCAATTGCATTATACCACTATCGAAAAAGAGCTTTTAGCTGTAGTGTATGCTTTTGAGAAATTCCGCCCCTATCTTGTGCTTTCCACCACCATCGTTTACACCGACCATTCCGCCTTGAAATACTTGTTGACCAAGCAAGATGCTAAACCGAGACTCCTTCGTTGGGTTTTGCTCCTACAAGAATTTAAAATCGAAATTCGTGATAAAAAGGGAGCGGAAAACCTAGCCGCGGATCATCTTAGTAGACTTGAGGATCCTTATCAAGGGGAACTTCCAAATCAAGAGATTAATGAATCTTTTCCCCTTGAGACCTTAATGTCTATTAATTCCAATCTTGATGATACCCCATGGTTTGCGGACATAGCAAACTATTTGGCGGGTGGTGTTCTTATCGAAGGGTTAACGTCTCAACAAAAGAAAAAATCCTTTAAAGACGTAAAAACGTATTATTGGGACGACCCTTATCTTTTCAAGCAATGTGCGGACTTAATCATTTGTAGATGTGTTGATGGGCCGGCGGCTTTACAAATCCTTGAAGCTTGCCACAAAGGACCCATCGGTGGTCACTTTGGTCCTAATTACACCGCTAGAAAGGTATTTGACTCTGCATTCTATTGGCCCACCATTTATCATGACGCTCATGAAATGGTTAAGCATTGTGATGCTTGCCAAAGGCAAGGCATGATCATACATAAAGATGAGATGCCTCAAAATTTCATCCAAGAGTGTGAAATATTTGACGTATGGGGCATCGACTTTATTGGGCCATTTCCATCATCCAAAGGGAACAAGTACATCCCCGTAGCCGTTGACTACGTATCAAAATGGGTTGAATCAAAGGCTCTACCTACTAACGATGCGAGGGTGGTTGTGAACTTCTTGAAACAATTGTTTACTCGATTCGGTGTGCCTCGTGCTATTATTAGTGATCGCGGGACTCATTTTTGCAATGATCAATTCGCACGAGTCATGGCTAAGTATGGTGTCAATCACTGACTTTCCACCGTGTATCATCCACAAACTAATGGTCAAGCCAAGGTTTCCAACCATAGACTTAAGCGAATCTTAGAGCATACCGTGGGAGAGCATCGTGCCTCATGGGCCGATAAATTAGATGATGCTTTGTGGGCTTTCCGTACCGCTTATAAGACACCTATAGGTTGTACTCCTTATCGCCTTGTGTACGGAAAGGCATGCCATCTCCTCTTTGAGTTGGAGCATAAGGCTTATTGGGCCTTGAAATGGGCTAATTTTGACATAAACAAAGTCGGCGATCTTAGGAAAATCTAACTCAATGAACTTAATGAACTTAGCAATGAGGCTTATGAGAATTCATTAATCTACAACGAGAAGACTAAGCTCATTCATGATTCCAAGATTAAGAACCGAGAGTTCCACGTTGGTGATCAAGTTTTACTCTTTAACTCTCGGTTGAAAATCTTTTCGGGTAAACTTAAGAGCCGTTGGTCCGGTCCATTCACCGTGGCCCAAATCTTCCCTTATGGCACCATTGAGTTATCCCAACCAAATGGGCCCAACTTTAAGGTGAATGGCCAACGGGTTAAGTTGTACTTTGGAGAGGAAATCTCTCATGAGATGATTTCATCCCTCACCACGTTTCCCTTGAATTAAGTTCTGCGTCGAGTCAGGCTCGTGACTCGGTTAACAAAAACAAGCGCTTCTTGGGAGGCAACCCGTTGATCTATCATTTACCGTTTTCATAACAAGTGTAGGGGGAGCCCCGTATGTGTTTGTTGTCTTGTTTCTTCTAGTGTGCAGGGATTAAAGCTTCAAACATCCATTCTCGATGACTTTTGACAAACCGTGATCCCGTCTTCCCGTCTTCCCGGTTCTATCCTAAACTGTCATGATTCAATATTTCATATCTTATATGTTCACATTGAAATCACTATAGTTGTCCTTTCCTTAGCAAGATTTAACCAAAGTGCACAATGTCCTAAGTGTAGGGGAGTTTACTCCCACATGCTTAAACATTAAGGATAATATTTATATCAAGTGTAGGGGGACTTCTATCGAAGTAAGTGGGCTTTTCCATGAATTTGTCCTCATTTTAACCGGAAAAATTGATTTTTCGACATTTTTCAAAATTTTTAATCTATTTTGGCCTTGTAGTTTTCCTTTGTTATCGTTATTTACTTTCTTTGTTAGAATAAATTTTCAATAAAGTGGTTTTAATTTTTCAAAGTCGTGAATATTTTGACTCAACCCGAGTTTACTTATCTAAGTTTACTCTAGCTAGTATCCTTAACATGTTTAAGTCAAGTTTTGCTAGGCTTTTATATATGGAACTTTAAAACGCGAAAGTCTTAACTCTCACGGGTTAAGAACAAGAACTTTTCGCAAGTTCCTATAATTGATCCGAGAGAGTTGTTTATCAAGGGAACTTTAAAATGCGATTTCTAAACTTGAAAAAGTCTAAGAGTTTGCAAGATGCTATAGATGACTCGAAAACCCAAAACTTTGATTTAATTGACTAAGCATCCACGAGTCTCATTCCTTGAGATTTTAAACTGTGGAGAACGAGAGATGATAGAGTCAATTATAAGTTTGGTATTCTTTCGTAAATTTATGTGAGTTGATTATAAGCCTATTATCCCATCGCTTGTTAATAAATATATCTGCAATAAATAAGGTTTTACGATTTGAAAAGTTACTTAGCTTCTAGCACAAGATCGTTTAAAAGTTGCTCGGTATTGATTAGAGTTCATAGCCAAGGCATAACTTATTGAAGCGGGATGCAAAGATTGGCGAGTCCAAAAAGGTCCTAACAAGACATGAGGGCTACATTTTGTTGCTAAAGATCCAAAAGTGATGTGAAGAATCATTTATCGAAAATCAATATGAAGGATCGAGACACACGCCGAAAAGCAAATACTCCCCAAAAGATCATGGAGAAGTCTATCCAAAAAGGCCCTAACAAGGTATGAGTATAAATAGATCCAAGTCCTAAAAGGAAGCGGATCGTTGTATATCAAAGTCCAAAATAAAGACTGGAGAAAAATGAAGAAGTCGTGGTCCAAAGATGAAGAATCTCTCAAAACTTCAAGTGAAGAAATTCCTATTATGAAGAGAAGACCATAATTTCAAGAACGTCTCTCAAAGATTTGAAGTATGAAGTCGCTGCCAAATATCGGTCCGAGTAAGGTCTCAAATCGTGAAGCGAGTTATGCCAAGATATGAACTTTATGAGGTCTCGAGAGCAGTTTTAAAAGATTTTGTCCTTTAGCTAACTATTGATTAAATCGTCCCACTTTATTTGCAGCTTAAATAACTATCGAAATAAGTCAAACAATGCATCCTCGTGATCATTCAAGACAACAGTAAAATATAAGAGATACACCTAGGAATAAGGGAGTCTAAGTGAATAATTGGGCCACATGAGTTCGTGTTAGTTTGCTAACTTATAATAACAATGATCTTGTTTTTAAGCTTAGTATGGGGAACGTGAAACTTGAGGATGATAAACATTCATGACAACCAATAACCCAATGTAAGTCTTTGATTTCTTACTTGTTTTGTTCTTTTAGTTTCCTTAGTGGTTAGCATTTAATAAAGGCCAAGGTGGGTTATCTATGATGAAAAATGTAAACCGTGCTTTGAAATTAATGCATTGCATGAGGGCATTGCAATGGTCAAGTGTAGGGGATTTAATAAGTGTGAAAACTCTTATCCTTTTACCACTTATTTCAAATAATAACAAGACCAAAACGTGTATTTTATGTCGTAAAAGTCAGAATTATGCGTGGTTTGTGTTTTTATTGTGTTTCAGGATAAAAATATGCAAAAGTAAGAAAACATGGGCTATCACGGGCTTTTATCGAAGAAAAAGACAAAAGACGAAGTTAAAAGATCGAGAGTGCAAAAAGAACGGAAGTCCAAGGCCTATTCTGAAGATTTATCAAAGAAAAATTCTAAAGACGGAAGTTTAATTAAGTCGAAGAACTCAAGTCTAATTTTAGAAGAAAATTATAAGACAAGTTCAACTTATATCGACAAATCCCGAGACGACGTCGAGAAAGACAAAGAAATTAAATCGAGTCGAGACGAGAAGAAAGAAAGAAGAAAGCTTAAGCACTTAACCTCCCCACCTCCTATAAATACCCTCCTAATATGTCATTAGGAGGGTGTTAGTTAGTTGTTAGTTAGTTTGCGGTTAATTTTTAGTTTTTATTAAGTATGTTTTCATTTTCTATCTAGTTTTTATCTCAAGCTTATTAAATCTTTACTTTAATCTTGTAATCTTTTGATATTAATCTTTAATCAAATCAAGCTTATTTCTTAATTCTCATTGTACCTTTCTTAATCTTTTTAATCTTGATAATCATGTAGTTTATTTTAATTTTGTTGATGATTTGATTGTGTAGCTTTTAGGTTGTGTTTATTAAATTGGTGATTTTAAAAGTTTCCATTTTAAAGTGCTTATTTTCTTAATCTTAATACTTAATAGTTCTTAAAAATAAGTTGCTTTTGATAAGTTTAATATTTTGATAAATAGTTGATTTTCAATATCTAGCTTATTTAGTGTTTTAAAAGTTTTTAATTTGTGGCTTATTAGTTTTTCTTAAAAATCTTTTTGGGTTAAACTTTGGTAAGTGCTTATTTTAGATTTGCTTATTTGTTTAAGTTTTTGTGTTATCCGGGTTTTTAAACCCTCATATTCCGAATAGTCGTCGTAACAAATTATTCCGGATAACTCAATGTACCAAGTTATTCCGGATAAGCATCCCTAGTTATTCAGGATAAGCCTTCGAAGTCACTTCATTCCGGGTAAGTCCCTTTATTTCCATTCCGGATAAGCTGCATTTTCATTATTCCGGATAAGCACTCCCATACATTCCGGATAGTCACCTTAATGATATTCCGGATAAACCTTTGATACGGATTCCGGATAAGGCTTCAAAGAATTATTCCGGATAAGCCCTCAGTCTTATTATTCGGGATAAGCTCTCGGTCAGGTATTCCGGATAAGTATCCGGAACATATTCCGGATAAGCACACGAAGTCATTTTCCGGATAAGTGGAAAATCTCAAGAACTTATTCCGGACAAGAATCACAAAAAGATTCCGGATAAGCCTCCCAAGTGCTTCCGGATAAGCACCGGTATTTCACATTCCGGATAACATTCCGGATAAGCTACATAATTCTGATTCCGGATAAGGTTTTGTAATTCCCAGTTTTTAATTCAAACTTTATTTTTCCCGCCTTTTTACTTAGCATTATTCTAACTTGTCTTGTTTTAAATTAATATTTTAAGTTTTAATTATTTACTTTTTAATTTTTGAAGTCTTTATTTTTAGTCTAAATATTTCCAAGCTTTCATTTTTAATTATTTACTCAACGACATTTTCACTTTTAGATTAAAATAGATAATCAAACCCTTTTTATTTTCCACCAAGAACGACTGAGTCGCACTTTCTGCTAGTAATCAATTCGAAAAGATCGGTTTTACGAACTTTCATAACTAAGTGAAAACCTAATTATTATTTAACTTTATAAGCTTTTTAATAACAATCAAAAACACATATTCCCCTGGAGAAAATAAAACACACGATCCATCTATGAAGTTTTAGGGGTTTTATTAAATTTTTCATCTTCCATAAATCTTAAGCTTTTTGCTAGTGCGCGGATATTTGGAGAAGCTCAATCAGGCGAGTTTCATAGTCCCATATTTCTTAAAGTTTTTACTTCCAGATGGGATGGAAGAGAGACACTTTACTTGTTCTTATAAATGAATGTTGTGAATGTTTTAGTATTTTGAACTGGACATTATGTGTTTATTTATGAACTTAACTGCTATGTGGAATACTTAACCTAGGTACACAGGACTTTCGTGAATTCCAAATTCCCTACATGCCCCACGTGCAAAAAGGGCATTTAATAAGTGTGAAAACACTTATCCTTTTACCACTTATTCCCAATAATAACAAGGCCAAAACATGTATTTTATGTCGAAAAAGTCGGAATTATGCGTGGTTTGTGTTTTTATTGTGTTTCAGGATAAAAATATGAAAAAGGAAGAAAACACGGGCTATCACGGGCTTTTATCGAAGAAAACGAGAAAAGACGAAGTCAAAAGACCAAGAGTGCAAAAGATTTGAAGTCAATGGGCCTAATTAAAGATTTATCGAAGAAAAGGACCAAAGACGGAAGATTTATAAATGTCGAAGAACTCAAGTCTATTAAATGAAGAAATTAAAAGACGAGTTGAATTTATTCATCGACAAATCCTGAATCGAAGTCGAAAACGTCAACTTTATTAAAGAGACGAGAAGACAAGAAGAAAGGAGAGAAAGCCCACTCACCAACTCATCACAAGGCCTATAAATAGCACCCAACCTCACACATTTGCAACTAGTCTTTATTTTTATTTTGTATTTTCACTTTTCAGGCCAACACAATTAGGGTGTTTGGCACCTTCATTTTTTCTTTCCTTCATCATCAAGTTTCATGTAAGTTACCCTTTAATTTCATGTTTTGAATCCTAATCTTTAATATAATCCTTCCTCTAATCTTGTTCTTCTTTTCTTTATGATTCTAAGCTTTTAAGTTTTGTTCTTGGTTGATTTTGGTTTTCTAAAATCAAGTGGGTTTTGATTGTTTTGGTGTTTATTGTTAGTTTTATTGATTTGGCTTGATGGTTTATCATTAGTAGATGTTTAATGGTTAGTTTTGTTTAATCTTTGGGTTTAAATTGGTTAGTTTTGGTTAGATTCGTGTGCGTAGTTGTTTCCCTGTTTTTTCGCATCTTTCTGTTTTCCTAGTTTTTACCGAACCAGGCATATTTTACCGAACGAGTTAGTTATACCGGATCAACTTATTTTACCGAACCAATGTAATTTCCCGAATGAGCATAATTTCCCGAATGAGCACCTTTTTCCGAACGAGCAATTTTACCGAGTGAAGCATTTATTCCGAACGACTGTTTTTACCGAACCAACTACATTTTCCCGAACCAAGCATTTTTTCCGAACCAATTAAATATTCCGAACCAACCTATTTTACCGAACCAAGCTTTTTCCCGAATGAGCCAGATATTCCGAACCAACTAGTTTTTACCGAACGAAGGTTAATATTGCGAACGAAGGGCAGAAATTCCGAACGAAGGTATTTTCCCGAGTGAAGGTATTTTTCCCGAACGAAGGACTTTATTCCGAGTGAAGGTGTTTATTCCGAGTGAAGGTATTTTCCCGAGTGAGCAATTTTTCCCGAACCAATACTTTTTCCCGAACGAAGTTATTTTACTTAGTTTTATAATTTTTATTTTTCTAAATTGCACACTTCCTGAAATCTCTGTTTTTACCAAGTAGTTTTCTAATCTTTGTTTCTAATTTTTTCAAAGTTTTTAATTGTTTAGATTTAAATCCACTTAATTAGTTATTTTTTTTAACTCGTAATTTAGTTTAATTTTTAAAGCTTTTATTTTTACTCAACGACAATTTTTTATTTTACCATTAGTTTAAAATAGATACCCAAACCATTTAATTTTCCACCAAGAACGACTGAGTCGCACTTTCTACTAGTAATCAAATCAAAAAGATCGGACGATAACTTTTTATACTTGGCTAAAAACCTAGTTATTAGCATTCACAATGAAAATCATGATCATTGCATTCTGTAATACCTCTATGAGGTCAAATCTCGTGCCTTTGCACAAAGAAAGAATGTAGAATCCCATAAGACAACAAGAAGATACTCGCCTGTCACAAAGAAAATCAATGACAAGCAATCTGCAAGGTGGATCAACATAGGACATAGTTTCTCTCCAAAGAAGTCTTCCGTTGTGTCTGAGAAAACTACTCCTTTGTGAAAACACTTATCCTTTTACCACTTATTTCCAATAATAACAAGACCAAAACGTGTATTTTATGTCGGAATTATGCGTGGTTTGTGTTTTTATTGTGTTTTAGGACCAAAAGCTGAAAAAGGAAGAAAACACGGGCTTTCACGGGCTTTTATCGAAGAAAACGAGAAAAGACGAAGTCAAAAGATCAAGAGTGCAAAAAGAACGGAAGTACAAGGCCTATTCTGAAGATTTATCGAAGAAAAAGTCTAAACACGGAAGTTTAATGAGGTCGAAGAACTCAAGTCTAATTATAGAAGAAGATTATAAGACGAGTCCAATTTATATCGACAAATCCCGAGACGACGTCGAGAAAGACAAATTAAATCGAGTCAAGACGAAAAGAAAGAAAGAAGGAATCACACATGCACTCCCCACTCCCTATATATACGCTCCTAATGACACATCAGGGGGGTGTTAGTTAGTTAGTAGTTAGTCATTAGCTAGTTTAATTTTCTTTGTTTTAGTTTTCATTTTAGGAGAGAGAAAGTGTTTAACTTTCTCTCACTAAAACTTCATCTTTTCTTTCAAGTTAAGCTTTCTTTAATCTTTGTATTTGAGTTTTATTAATCAAAAAGTTCAAGTTTAAGCTTTTAATCTTTTATCTCTTTCTACCTTTCTTGATTTCACTTTGATTTTGATCCGAATTTTTATACTTCGTGTGTGATTTTTATGTTTTAGTGATTAAAAAGTTAATCTTTTGATTCCTTACTAAGCTTTCATACGGTATAGGCTATAAGCTTGTTGTGCTTATTGGCTTATTTCATATATATAGCTTATTATTTTCGGATTTCTTAAAAGGTTTAGTCTTTTTAAAGTTCTTCTATAAAGTTTATGAATTTCGTATCTTAAAAAGTCTTCAAATTAATGCTTATTGAGTTGTTTAAAATTCGGTTAAGTATGCTTTTTGGAAGTGCTTATTGAAATTCCAGCTTATCTCCATTTTCGGATTAAGTTTGCTCCATCGCAATATTGAGGGTTTTGCACATTCTGACGGTCGTTTGTATCGCAATAACCATTTGGGTTCTACTTTGCGATCTAGAGTAACATTCCCCCTTATTCCGATCTGGGATTGAGATCGCTCATTGCGATCGCATATTCCGACCGGTATTAAGGTCATTTTAAGTTGAAACTCTGCCAAAATTTTGTTAACAACATTCCGACGAGATTGAACCTTGTGTTCCGATTTGGACTTTCCGATAGAAGTGTATTGCGACAGAAGTGTTTCTATTATTCCGATCTGAACATTCCGATAGACATACATTCCGATAGATTCAACTTTGTTACATTCCGATGGTTATTCAGATGATTATTCCGATGGACTTTACTTTTATATTCCGATGGGTTTGATTGCATTACATTCCGACAGATTGGGTTTATTATTATTCCGATAGTTTAAGTTTTTAAGTTTTAAGTTTATTACGTTTTAAATTTAATTTTTAAAGCTTTCAATTTTACTCAACGACATTTTCATATTTACTTTTAGTTTAAAATAGATAATCAAACAACCCATAATATTTTCCACCAACAATGACTGAGTCGCACTAATTAACGGTAATCAATTCGAAAAGATCGGATTCAACGAACTTTTATAACTAAGTGAAAACCTAGTTATTAAATGGCGCTGCTGCCGGCTCTTTTCGTTAAGATTAACGGTTTTGAGTGAGAGACGCGTTGGATTTTGGGATCCGTTCTTTTAGGAACGTTATTTTCAAGCACAAAAATTTTCAAAAATCCATAGAAATTAAAAAAATTTCAAAAATACAAAAATATTAAAAAAATCATAAAAAGCATTTCTTTTCCTAAGTTTTGGACCAAAAAGATTATATATATATATTCTCTGTTTCTTTGGTATCTTTTTCTTTTGCAGGTGTATGCGTACTAGATCTTCAAATTATTCTGAGCCCGAGACTCGTGAAGATTTAGATATGGCTGGTGTGCATAGCAACAATAACAACCCACCGCTACCCAATTTGAATAACAATAACAACAACAACAATGTTCCCCCACCTGATTTACGAACAATGGAGGAACTTTGTCAACCCACCATGAACGGACGCGGAGGACCGATTGCGGCGATGCAAATCACGGCTCCTGAATTTTCGTTGAAGCATCACATGATCCATCAAGTTCAAAACGCTTGCCCGTTTAGCGGATTACCGGATGATGATGCCAACAAACATCTCGACAAGTTCATTACCATCACCCAAAGCATGAAACTTCCCGGTGCTTCCATGGATTTTCTTCGCCTTCACCTTTTTCCATACACTTTATCCCATCATGCCAAAAAATGGTTTGATCGTCTTCCCAAAAACTCAATTCAAACATGGGATGACATGACTCAAAAAATTTTGTCGCGCTACTTTCCACCATCCATGGTCACTAGTCTTCGCAACCAAATCAGTGGATTCACACAAGAACCTGATGAATCGCTTTTCGATGCTTGGAAACGCTATAATGTTTTGATCGACCGTTTTCCAAACCATAACATGCTACCTGTAACTTTGATTTATACTTTCTATAATGGTTTAACTTTTCGTGATCGTGATACGATTAATGCTGCCGTCGGTGGTACATTCATGAAGAGAAGACCTGAGGAGTGTAGAGAGCTGATTGAGAACATGACCACTCACCAAAAAAATTGGGATTCATCCGCATCCTCAAGATCAAACCCGAGAGTCAATGTTTCTTCTACATCTTCAAACCCTGATATTACCGAAATGTCCCGCGCAATAGTCGAAATGAGCAAAAAGATTGAACTTTTAGCCACTAACCAATTTCAACAAGCTAAAGCTGTAGCCACGTCTTGTGAGCTTTGCGGGGATTCTCATTCATACACCGATTGTCCTTATACTCAAGACACTCCGGAAAATGTGTATGCCGCCAACGGTAACTTTTCTATGAGAGGCTATCAAGCACGTCCTCAAGGTGACCGCAATTTGCTTAGTTATCGTTCGAATAACTATCTATCTCCACCCGGTTTTCCCCTCAAAACCAAAACCAAAACAATTTCAACCACAACAATCAAAGCCAACCTCGAGCTCCCAATCAATATCAATCCCAAAGAAACCCATATCCACCTCAAGGAAATAATTCAGCTTACCAAGCCCCACCTCTCAATCAACCCACGACATTGAACCAAGACCTCGAAACTTACATGAGGACCAATAGAGAGATGGTGAAGAATCTTCAAAGCCAATTCATTAACTTGAAAGGTGAAATGGCAAAACAAGGGAACAATATTCGAGCTGAGCTAAGGAATGACATGGCGAAACAAGGGAATGCTCTTCAAGCCGACATGAGAACTCTATGAACAATCAAACAAATAACTTAAGGGATATGATGGCTAGTTTTTTCCCAAGTAATCAAGCCTCTAGTTCGGGTTCTCTTCCAAGTAACACCGTTGCTAATCCAAGAGGGGAGATGAAAGCAATCACCACCCGAAGTGGCAAAGGTTTAAAGGAACCCGAGATTCCTACACCTACACCGGTGATTGTGACAAAGGAAAACGAGTCCCCTTCTCCAATTACTCCACCTTCTACTTCCACCCCTCAACCACCCAAGGATGTGAGTGAGAATTCCATACCAAAGCCTTCATCTCAACCCAATATACCTTATCCCTCAAGGTTGAGGAAAGAGAAATTGAAGAACAAGGATGATATTCAGGTTTCTAACTTTCTCAAAAATTTTAAACAATTAAATTTCAATATCTCCTTTGCTGAGGCTCTCGCTCACATGCCGAAGTATGCGAAAATGTTTAAAGATCTTCTCAATGATAAGGAGAAACTCCTTGATATCGCTCAAACCCAACTTAATGAAAATTGCTATGCAGTCCTCTTAAGGGAATTACCAACCAAACTTGGTGATCTGGGTCGTTTCTTGATTCCTTGCAACTTTCCTGGGGTAGAGAATTGTATGGCCCTTGCCGATCTAGGTGCTAGTATCAACTTAATGCCATTAAGTGTTTGGAAACAATTATCTCTACCCGAGCTAGTCCCCACCCGAATGACATTGGAATTAGCTAACCGTACGGTTGCTTATCCAGTGGGGATAGCCGAAGACGTCTTCGTCGGTGTCGACAAATTCACCTTTCCGGTGGATTTTGTTGTCGTTGACTACGAGATAGATCCCCGTGTTCCATTAATCATCGGACTTCCATTCTTGAGGACCGGTCGCACTCTCATTGATGTAGCCGCGGGCGAATTAATCATGAGAGTTGGTGACGATAAAATCATCTTCAACATGGGTAAACTTTCTAAGCAGCCTTCTGAAAACGAGAGCGTTAATTTCATTGACGTTCTTGATGAGGCTTGTGAAGAACATTTTAAAGACGCTTGTGAAAGTGGTTCTTCTTCTCTACCCATTGTTGAGACCGTTGCCTCTCTTGCTCCATCACTAACTCCATTTGGAGAAAGTGATTTCATTTTCAAAGACTTTGAAGCAACTTTGGGAGATGTAGATTTGCAATATGATGATTCTCCCTCCAATTGGGATGAAGACATTCGTACCATTGAGAAACTTCTCAATGAGGACCATATTTCTCCACCATCTCCTAAGGATATCTCTATCGATGATCCGAATTTGAAAAATCCGTCCATCGAAAATCCTCCGGATTTAGAGCTTAAGGATCTACCATCTCATCTTGAATATGTGTTCCTTGACGACAACAACAAATCACCCGTCATCATCGCAAAGGACTTGAAAGAAGAAGAAAAATCTCGACTTATCGCCGTGCTGAAGAATCATTCGAAAGCGATTGCATGGAAAATCTCCGATATTCGTGGAATTGATCCTCACTTTTGCACACATAAAATTCTCATGGAGGACGATTTTAAACCCACTATTCAAAGCCAACGAAAGGTGAATCCCAAGATCCATGACGTTATCAAACAACAGGTTATCAAACTTCTTGATGCGGGCATGATCTATCCTATCTCGATTCACCATGGGTTAGTCCGGTCCATTGTGTGCCTAAGAAAGGCGGAATCACCGTTGTGCCCAATGAAAACAACGAGTTGATTCCTACTCGTCTCGTTACAAGGTGGAGAGTTTGTATAGACTATCACAAACTCAATGATGCTACGAGAAAGGATCATTTTTCCCTTCCTTTCATGGACCAAATGCTTGAACGTCTAGCGGGTAATGACTATTACTGCTTTTTAGACGGTTTCTCGGGTTATTTTCAAATACCCATCGATCCCCAAGACCAAGAGAAAACCACATTCACTTGTCCTTATGGAACATTTGCTTACAAAAGAATGCCTTTAGGCTTATGCAATGCTCCTGGGACTTTCCAAAGGTGTATGATGGCTATCTTCCATGACATGGTTGAAGAAACTATGGAAGTCTTCATGGATGATTTCTCGGTCTATGGTGATTCTTTCTCTTCTTGCCTTGCCAATTTAGAACGCATGCTTAAGCGGTGTGAAGACACTCGCCTTGTTCTAAATTAGGAAAAATGCCATTTCATGGTAAAAGAAGGCATTGTGCTTGGACATAAAATCTCCAAAGCCGGTCTTGAAGTTGACCGTGCTAAAGTGGATGTCATAGCCAAATTACCTCCACCTTCAACCGTGAAGGGTGTGAGAATTTTCCTTGGTCATGCGGGCATCTATCATCGATTCATTCAGGATTTCTCTAAAATCGCTCGTCCGATGACCCACCTCTTGGAAAAAGATACTCCTTTCATCTTTTCCAAAGAGTGTCTTGAATCCTTCAATCTTCTTAAGGATAAGCTAACTAAGGCACTGGTCTTGGTTACCCCTAATTGGGATCTACCTTTTGAACTGATGTGCGATGCTAGCGACTTTGCTATTAGAGCGGTTTTGGGCCAAAGAGTGAACAAACACTTCCAACCAATCCATTATGCTAGCAAGACAATGATGGGGGCTCAATTGCATTATACCACTACCGAAAAAGAGCTTTTAGCTGTAGTGTATGCTTTTGAGAAGTTCCGCCCCTATCTTGTTCTTTCCACCACCATTGTGTACACCGATCATTCCGCGTTGAAGTACTTGTTAACTAAGCAAGATTCTAATCCAAGACATCTTCGTTGGGTTTTGCTCCTTCAAGAATTCAACATTGAAATTCGTGACAAGAAGGGAGCCGAAAACCGAGCCGCGGATCATCTAAGTAGACTTGAGGATCCTTATCAAAGGGATCATCTGAATCAAGAGATCAATGACTCTTTTCCCCTTGAGGCCTTAATGTCTATCAATTCCAATCTTGATGACACCCCGTGGTTTGCGAACATTGCAAACTACTTAGCGGGTGGTATTCTCATCGAAGGGTTAACATCCCAACAAAAGAAGAAGTTCTTTAAAGATGTTAAGACTTACTTTTGGGATGATCCTTATCTCTTCAAACAATGTGTGGATCTGATTATTCGTCGATGTGTTGATGGACCCGCATCTTTAGACATTCTCGAAGCTTGCCATAAAGGACCCACCGGTGGTCACTTTGGTCCCAACTACACCGCGAAGAAAGTTTTCGACTCTGGATTCTATTGGCCCACCATTTATCGTGACGCTCACGAGATGGTTAAAAATTGTGATGCTTGCGAACGCCAAAGCAAGATCACACATAAAGATGAGATGCCTCAAAATTTCATACAAGAATGTGAAATCTTTGGTGAATGGGGCATCGACTTTATGGGGCTATCTCCATCATCTAAAGGGAACAAGTACATCCTCGTAGCCGTGGACTACGTTTCTAAATGGGTTGAAGCTAAGGCTCTTCCTACGAACGATGCGAGGGTGGTTGTGAACTTTCTCAAGCAACTTTTTGCTCGATTCGGTGTTCCTCGTGCTATAATCAATGACTGCGGGACTCATTTTTGCAATGATCAATTTGCAAGAGTCATGGATAAGTATGGTGTCAATCACCGTCTTTCCACTGCTTATCATCCTCAAACCAATGGTCAAGCCGAGATATCTAACCGTGGATTGAAGCGAATTCTTGAGCGTACTGTGGGAGAGCATCGTGCCTCGTGGGCCGATAAGTTAGATGATGCTTTGTGGGCTTTCCGTACCGCATATAAGACCCCGATTTGTTGTACGCCATATCGTCTTGTGTACGGGAAAGCATGCCACCTCCCTATCGAGCTGGAACATAAGGCATACTGGGCCTTGAAGTGGGCTAACTTCGACATCAACAAAGCCGGCGATCTTCGGAAGATTCAACTCAACGAACTAAATGAATTGAGGAATGAAGCTTATGAGAACTCGTTGATCTACAAGGAGAAGACCAAGATCATCCATGATGCTAGGATTAAGAACCGATAGTTCCACGTTGGTGATCAAGTCTTACTCTTTAACTCTCGATTGAACATCTTCTCGGGCAAGTTGAAGAGCCGTTGGTCTGGTGCATTCACCGTCGCCAAAGTCTTCCCATATGGCACCATTGAGCTTTCTCAGCCAAATGGGCCCAATTTTAAGGTGAATGGCCAGCGCGTGAAGTTGTACTTTGGTAAGGACATCTCTCATGAGACGATACCATCCCTCACCACGTTTCCCTTGAACTAGTTCTGGGTCGAGTCAGGCTCGTGACTCGGTTATCAAAAACAAGCGCTTCTCGGGAGGCAACCCGTTGATCTATCCTTTACCCTTTTCATAATAAGTGTAGGGGAGCCCCGTATGTGTTTGTTGTCTTGTTTCTTTTGATGTGCAGGGATTAAAGCTTCAAAGCTCCATTCTCGATGACTTTTGACTAACCGTGATCCCATGTTCCCGACTTCCCGGTTCTATCCTAAACTGTCGTGATTCAATATTTCATATCTTATATGTTCACATTGAAATCATTATAGTTGTCCTTTCCTTAGCAAGATTTAAACAAAGTGCACAATGTCCTAAGTGTAGGGGAGTTTACTCCCACATGCTTAAACATTAAGGACAATGTTTATATCAAGTGTGGGGGGACTTCTATCGAAGTTAAGTGGTCTTTTCCTTGCATTTGTCCTCATTTTAACCGGAAAATTGATTTTTCGACATTTTTCAAAATTTTTGATCTATTTTGGCCTAGTAGTATAGTTGTATTTTCCTTTGTGAAAACACTTATCCTTTTACCACTTATTTTCAATAATAACAAGACCAAAACGTGTATTTTATGTCAGAAAAGTCGGAATTATGCGTGGTTTGTGTTTTTATTGTGTTTTAGGACCAAAATCTGAAAAAGGAAGAAAACATGGGCTTTCACGGGCTTTTATCGAAGAAAACGAGAAAAGACGAAGTCAAAAGATCAAGAGTGCAAAAAGAACGGAAGTCCAAGGCCTATTCTGAAGATTTATCGAAGAAAAAGTCTAAAGAAGGAAGTTTAATAAAGTCGAAGAACTCAAGTCTAATTATAGAAGAAGATTATAAGACGAGTTCAATTTATATCGACAAATCCCGAGACGACGTCGAGAAAGACAAATTAAATCGAGACAAGATGAAAAGAAACAAATAAGGAAGCACACATGCACTCCCCACTCCCTATATATACCCTCCTAATTACACATTAGGGGGTGTTAGTTAGTTAGTTTGTCATTAGCTAGTTTAATTTTCTTTGTTTTAGTTTTCATTTTAAGTGAGAGAAAGTGTTTAACTTTCTCTCACTAAAACTTCATCTTTTCTTTCAAGTTAAGCTTTCTTTAATCTTTGTATTTGAGTTTTATTAATCAAAAAGTTCAAGTTTAAGCTTTTAATCTTTTATCTCTTTCTACCTTTCTTGATTTCACTTTGATTTTGATCCGAATTTTTATACTTCGTGTGTGATTTTTATGTTTTAGTGATTAAAAAGTTAATTTTTTGATTTCTTACTAAGCTTTCATACGGTATAAGCTATAAGCTTGTTGTGCTTATTGGCTTATTTCTCATATATAGCTTATTACTTTTCGGATTTCTTAAAAGGTTTAGTCTTTTTAAAGTTCTTCTATAAAGTTTATGAATTTCGTATCTTATAAAGTCTTCAAATTAATGCTTATTGAGTTGTTTAAAATTCGGTTAAGTATGCTTTTTGGAAGTGCTTATTGAAATTTCAGCTTATCTCCATTTTCGGATTAAGTTTGCTCCATCGTAATATTGAGGGTTTTGCACAATCCGACAGTCGTTTGTATCGCAATAACCATTTGGGTTCTACTTTGCGATCTAGAGTA
Source organism: Glebionis coronaria (assembly GCA_025667525.1). Classification (NCBI taxonomy): domain Eukaryota; kingdom Viridiplantae; phylum Streptophyta; class Magnoliopsida; order Asterales; family Asteraceae; genus Glebionis; species Glebionis coronaria. Next base: position 460,909,899 of record CM046879.1, on the reverse strand, counting down.
ACATTCCCCTTATTCCGATCTGGGATTGCGATCACTCATTGCGATCGCATATCCCGACGGGTATTAAGGTCATTTTAAGTCGAAACTCTGCCAAAATTTTGTTAACAACATTCCGACGAGATTGAACCTTGTATTCCGATCTGGACTTTCCGATAGAAGTGTATTGCGACAGAAGTGTTTCTATTATTTCGATCTGAACATTCCGATAGACATACATTCCGATAGATTCAACTTTGTTACATTCAGATGGTTATTCAGATGATTATTCCGATGGACTTACTTTTATATTCCGATGGGTTTGATTGCATTACATTCCGACATATTGGGTTTATTATTATTCCGATAGTTTAAGTTTTTAAGTTTTTAAGTTTTTAAGTTTTAAGTTTATTACGTTTTAAATTTAATTTTTAAAGCTTTCAATTTTACTCAACGACATTTTCATATTTACTTTTAGTTTAAAATAGATAATCAAACAACCCATATTATTTTCCACCAAGAACGACTGAGTCGCACTAATTAACGGTAATCAATTCGAAAAGATCGGATTCAACGAACTTTCATAACTAAGTGAAAACCTAGTTATTAAGTGTTTTTACCGAACCAACTACATTTTCCCGAACCAAGCATTTTTTCTGAACCAATTAAATATTATGAACCAACCTATTATACCGAACCAAGCTTTTTCCCGAATGAGCCAGATATTCCGAACCAACTAGTTTTTACCGAACGAAGGTTAATATTCCGAACGAAGGGCAGAAATTCCGAACGAAGGTATTTTCCCGAGTGAAGGTATTTTTCCCGAACGAAGGACTTTATTCCAAGTGAAGGTGTTTATTCCGAGTGAAGGTATTTTCCCGAGTGAGCAATTTTTCCCGAACCAATACTTTTTCCCGAACGAAGTTATTTTACTTAGTTTTGTAATTTTTATTTTTCCAAATTGCACACTTCCCGGAATCTCTGTTTTTACCAAGTAGTTTTCTAATCTTTGTTTCTAATTTTTTCTAAGTTTTCAATTGTTTAGATTTAAATCCACTTTTAAGTTTTTAAGTTTTTAATTAGTTATTTTTTTTAACTCGTAATTTAGTTTAATTTTTAAAGCTTTTATTTTTACTCAACGACAATTTTTTATTTTGCCATTAGTTTAAAATAGATACCCAAACCATTTAATTTTCCACCAAGAACGACTGAGTCGCACTTTCTACTAGTAATCAATTCGAAAGGATCGGACGATAACTTTTTATACTTAGCTAAAAACCCTGTTATTAAATGGCGCCGCTGCCGGCTCTTTTTGTTAAGATTAACGGTTTTTAGTGAGAGACGCGTTGGATTTTGGGATCCGTTCATCTTTGAACGTTATTTTTCTTGCTTAAAATTTTCAAAAATCCTAAAAAGTATAAAATATTTAAAAATACAAAAACATAGAAAAACATTAAAAACCAAAAATATTTCTTGTCTATTTTTCTCTTCCTTTTGTAGGTGTGTATGCATACTCGTGCTCGTAGGAAGAAAGCAGCTCAAGCCGAAGTCATTACTCCACCTATTGTCACCATGGACAATCAACCAATGATCGAGCTTTTGCAATCGCACGTAGAGGGCAACACTGATGCTATTGTCATACCCGAGATTGGAGCCAACAATTTTAAACTCAAATCCGGCTTCATTCAAATGGTCTCTGCTCAACCTTTCTTGGGGCGTTCGCTTGATGATCCTCATGACCATATAAAAAGGTTCCTTCAACTCACTAATACGGTTAAATATAATGGGGTTTCACAAGAAGTGATTCGCTTGTAACTTTTTCCTTTCTCCTTAGAGGGACAAGCCCGAAATTGGCTTGATAAGGAACCGCCACAAAGTATTCTTACGTGGACGGATTTAGAGACTAAATTCATCAACTACTTTTCCCACCCTCACGTACTACCGCTTTGCGGAATGAAATCATTACCTTTGAACAAAAGTACGGTGAGACATTTAGTGAATCTTGGGACCATTTTAAGGAACTTTTAAGAAAGTGTCCACAACATGGTTTCACAAAAGTACATCAAATTAATACTTTTTACAATGGTTTAAGCATGAATGACCAAGATTCACTAAATAGTGCCTCGGGGGGTAATATTTTGGTTAAGTCTTCTAATGCCGCTTGGGATATTATTGAAAATAAGTCTATAGTGCAGACCAAGAGTGTTCGGACTAATGTGGCTAATGCTAGCACTAATGAGAGCGACAAGATAATTGATAAGCTTACTTCGCTTGTTGAATCAATTGCTCTCCAAACCGCTAACAATACCAAAGCTATCAATGCACAAGTTAATGCTTTGAGTCAATCAAGTGAAATATGTGGGGGATCTCATTCATACACCGATTTTCCTTCGACTCATGACAATCCGGAAAATGTGTATGCCGCCAACGGTAACTTTTCTACGGGAAGCTATCAAGCACGTCCACAAGGTGACCGCAATTTGCTCAGCTATCGCTCAAACAACTTTCTTTCACCACCTGGTTTCCCACAACAAAACCCAAACAACCTCAATCGCAACAATCAAAATCAACCTCGAGCTCCAAATCAATATCAAACCCAAAGAAACCCATATCCACCTCAAAGAAACAATCAAGTTCACCAACCACCCGCTTATCAACCACCTGCCTACCATGCTCTTCCTCCCACCCAACCCACCACATTTAATCAAGAGGTTGACACTTACATGAGGACTAATGATGTGATAGTGCAAAATCTTCAGCGGGAAATGGCCAACATGAAAGCAGATATGGTGAAACAATGGAATGATCTCTGAGCCGATGTGTGAAACTCTTTGGCAAGTCAAACGAATGACTTAAGGAACATGATGGCTAGTTTCTTCCCAAGTTATCAAGCCTCTGGTTCGGGTTCTCTTCCGAGTAACACCGTTGCTAATCCAAGAGAGGAGATGAAAGCAATCACCACTCGCAGTAGAAATGGCTTAAAGGAACCCGAGCTTCCTACACCTACACCGTTGCTTGTGACAAAGGAAAACGAGTCCCCTTCTCCAATTCCTCCACCTTCTACTTCTCCAATTCCTCCAACTTCTACTTCTCCAATCCCTCCACCTTCTACTTCCACCCCTCCACCACCCAAGGATGTGAGTGAGAATTCCATTCCAAAGCCTTCATCTCAACCCAATATACCTTATCCCTCAAGGTTGAGGAAAGAGAAATTGAACAACAAGGATGATATTCAGGTTTCTAACTTTCTTAAAATGTTTAAACAACTGAATTTCAATATCTCCTTTGTTGAGGCTCTCGCTCACACGCCCAAATATGCTAAAATGTTTAAAGATCTTCTCAGTGATAAGGAGAAACTTCTTGATATCGCTCAGACCCAACTTAAAGAGAATTGCTCCGCAGTGCTCTTAAGGAAATTACCCACCAAACTTGGTGATCCGGGTCATTTTCTCATTCCTTGCAACATCCCCGGGGTAGAGAATTGTATGGCCCTAGCCGATCTAGGTGCTAGTATCAACTTAATGCCTCTAAGCGTTTGGAAACAATTATCTCTACCCGAGCTACTCCCCACACGAATGACATTGGAATTAGCTAACCGTACGGTTGCTTATCCGGTGGGGGTAGTCGAAGATGTCTTCATCGGCGTCGACAAGTTCACCTTTCCAGCAGATTTTGTTGTCGTTGACTACGAGATGGACCCCCGTGTTCCATTAATCGTTGGACGTCCATTCTTGAGGACCGGTCGCACTCTTATTGATGTAGCCGCGGGCGAATTAATCATGAGAGTTGGTGACGATAAAATCGTCTTCAACATGGGAAAACTTTCTAAGCAACCTTCTGAAAACGAGAGTGTTAATTTCATTGACGTTCTTGATGAGGCTTGTGAAGAACATTTCAAAGACGCTTGTAAAAGTGGTTCTTCTTCTCTTCCCATTGTTGAGACCGTTGCCTCTATTGCTCCATCACTAACTCCATTTAGAGAAAGTGATTTCATTTTGAAAGAATTTGAAGCAACTTTGGGAGATGTGGACTTACAATATGACGATTCTCCCTCCAAATGGGATGAAGACATTCGTACCATTGAGAAACTTCTCAATGAGGACCATATTTCTCCACCATCTCCTAAGGATATCTCTATCGATGAACCAAATTTGACTACGCCTTCCATCAAAAATCCTCCGGATTTAGAGCTTAAGGACCTACCGTCTCATCTCGAGTACGTTTTCCTTGAAGACAATAAGAAGTTACCCGTCATCATCGCAAAGGACTTAAAAGAGGAAGAAAAATCTTGACTTATTGCCGTGCTGAAGAATCACAAGAAAGCGATTGCTTGGAAAATCTCCGATATTATTGGAATTGATCCTCACTTTTGCACACATAAAATTCTCATGGAGGACGATTTTAAACCCACTATTCAAAGCCAAAGAAGGGTGAATCCCAAGATCCATGACGTTATCAAAAAAGAGGTTATCAAACTTCTTGATGCGGGAATGATCTACCCTATTTGGGATTCACCATGGGTTAGTCCTGTCCATTGTGTGCCTAAGAAAGGCGGAATAACCGTTGTTCCCAGTGAAAACAACGAGTTGATTCCTGCTCGTCTCGTTACAGGGTGGAGAGTTTGTATAGACTATCGCAAACTCAATGATGCTATGAGAAAGGATCATTTTCCCCTTCCTTTTATGGACCAAATGCTTAAACGTCTAGCGGGTAATGACTATTATTGCTTCTTAGACGGTTTCTCTGGGTATTTTCAAATTCCCATCGATCCCAAAGACCAAGAGAAAACCACATTCACTTGTCCTTATGGAACATTTGCTTACAAAAGAATGCCTTTCGGCTTATGCAATGCTCCTGGGACATTCCAAAGGTGTATGATGGCTATCTTCCATGAAATGGTTGAAGAAACTATGGAAGTCTTCATGGATGATTTCTCGGTCTATGGTGATTCTTTCTCTCATTGCCTTGCCAATTTGGAACGCATGCTTAAGCGGTGTGAAGACACTCGCCTCGTTCTAAATTGGGAAAAATGTCATTTCATGGTAAAAGAAGGCATTTGCTTGGACATAAAATCTCAAAAGCCGGTCTTGAAGTGGACCGTGCTAAAGTGGATGTCATATCCAAATTACCTCCACCTTCAACCGTGAAGGGTGTGAGAAGTTTTCTTGGTCATGCGGGCTTCTATCATTGATTCATTCAAGATTTTTCTAAAATCGCTCGCCCGATGACCCACCTCTTGGAAAAAGATACTCCTTTTATCTTTTCTAAAGAGTGTATTGACTCCTTCAATCTTCTTAAGGACAAGCTAACAAAGGCACCGGTCTTGGTTACCCCTAACTGGGAGCTACTTTTTGAATTGATGTGTGATGCTAGCGACTTTGCTATCAGAGCGGTTTTGGGCCAAAGAGTGAACAAACACTTACAACCAATCCATTACGTTAGCAAGACAATGACGGGGGCTCAATTGCATTATACCACTACCGAAAAAGAGCTTTTAGCTGTAGTGTATGCTTTTGAGAAGTTCCGCCCCTATCTTGTTCTTTCCACCACAATCGTGTACACCGATCATTCCGCGTTGAAGTACTTGTTAACTAAGCAAGATTCTAAGCCAAGACTTCTTCGTTGGGTTTTGCTCCTTCAAGAATTTAAAATCGAAATTTGTGACAAAAAGGGAGCCGAAAACCTAGCAGTGGATCATCTAAGTAGACTTGAGGATCCTTATCAAGGGGATCATCCGAATCAAGAGATCAACGACTCTTTTCCCCTTGAGGCCTTAATGTCTATCAATTCCAATCTTGATGACACCCCGTGGTTTGCGGACATTGCAAACTACTTAGCGGGTAGAATTCTAAAGGAAGGATTAACGTCTCAACAAAAGAAAAAGTTCTTTAAAGACATTGAACACTATTTTTGGGACGACCCTTACCTCTTCAAACAATGTGTTGATCTGATTATTCGTCGGTGTGTTGATGGACCCGCAGCTTTAGACATTCTCGAAGCTTGCCATAAAGGACCCACCGGTGGTCACTTTGGTCCCAACTACACCGCGAAGAAAGTGTTTGACTCGGGATTCTATTGGCCCACCATTTATCGTGACGCTCACGAGATGGTTAAAAATTGTGATGCTTGCCAAAGACAAGGCAAGATCACACATAAAGATGAGATGCCTCAAAATTTCATACAAGAATGTGAAATCTTTTATGTATGGGGCATCGACTTTATGGGGCCATTTCCATCATCTAAAGGGAACAAGTATATCCTCGTAGCCGTTGACTACGTTTCCAAATGGGTTGAAGCTAAGGCTCTTCCTACGAATGATGCGAGGGTGGTTGTGAACTTTCTAAAGCAACTTTTTGCTGGAGTCGGTGTTCCTCGTGCTATAATCAGTGACCGCGGGACTCATTTTTGCAATGATCAATTTGCTAGAGTCATGGCTAAGTACGGTGTCAATCACCGTCTTTCCACTGCTTATCATCCTCAAACAAATGGTCAAGCCAAGATATCTAACCGTGGATTGAAGAGAATTCTTGAACGTACTGTGGGAGAGCATCGTGCCTCGTGGGCCGATAAATTAGATGATGCTTTGTGGGCTTTCCGTACCGCATATAAGACCCCGATTGGTTGTACACCTTATCGTCTTGTGTACGGGAAAGCATGCCACCTCCCTATCGAGCTGGAACAAAGGCATATTGGGCCTTGAAGTGGGCCAATTTCGACATCAACAAAGGCGGCGATCTTTGGAAGATTCAACTCAATGAGCTCAACGAACTAAGGAATGAAGCTTATGAGAACTCATTGATCTACAAGGAGAAGACCAAGATCATCCATGATTCAAGGATTAAGAACCAAGAGTTCCACGTTGGTGATCAAGTTTTACTCTTTAACTCTCGGTTGAAGATCTTCTCGGGAAAGCTGAAGAGCCGTTGGTCTGGTCCATTCACCGTCGCCAAAGTCTTCCCATATGGCACCATTGAGCTTTCTCAGCCAAATGGGCCTAATTTTAAGGTGAATGGACAGCGCGTGAAGTTGTACTTTGGTGAGGACATCTCTCATGAGATGATTCCATCCCTCACCACGTTTCCCTTGAATTAAGTTCTGGGTCGAGTCAGGCTCTTGACTCGGTTAACAAAAACAAGCGCTTCTCGGGAGGCAACCCGTTGATCTATCCTTTACCGTTTTTATAATAAGTGTAGGGGGAGCCCCGTTTGTATTTGTTGTCTTGTTTCTTCTTATGTGCAGGGATTTAAAGCTTCAAAGATCCATTCTCGATGACTTTTGACGAACCGTGATCCCGTGTTACCGTCTTCCCGGTTCTATCCTAAACTGTCGTGATTCAATATTTCATATCTTATATGTTCACATTGAAATCACTATAGTTGTCCTTTCCTTAGCAAGATTTAAACAACGTGCACAATGTCATAAGTGTAGGGAGTTTACTCCCACATGCTTAAACATTGAGGACAATGTTAATATCAAGTGTAGGGGGACTTCTATCGAAGTAAGTGGTCTTTTCCATGAATTTGCCCTCATTTTAACCGGAAAATCTAGTTTTTCGATATTTTTCAAAAATTTTAATCTATTTTGGCCTAGTAGTATAGTAGTATTTTCCTTTGTTTTCGTTATTTACTTTCCTTGCTAAAATAAGAGCTTAATAAAGTGGTTTTAAATTTTTCAAAGTCATGAATATTTTGACTCAACCCGAGTTTACTTATATAAGTTTACTCTAGCTAGTATCCTTAACGTGTTTAAGTCAAGTTTTGCTAGGCTTTTATATAGGGAACTTTGTAACGCGAAAGTCTTAACTCTCAGGGGTTAAGAACAAGAACTTTTCTCAAGTTCCTATCATTGATCCTAGAGAGTCGTTTATCAAGGGAACTTTAAAATGCGACTTCTAAACTTGAAAAAGTCTAAGAGTTTGCAAGATCCTATAGATGACTCGAAAACCCAAAACTTTGATTTAATTGGCTAAGCATCCACGAGTCTCATTCCTTAAGATTTTAAATTGTGGAGAACGAGAGATGATAGAGTCAATTATAAGTTTGGTATTCTTTCGTGAATTTATGTGAGTTGATTATAAGCTTTTTCTCCCATCGTTGCTAATAAATTTATCTGCAATAAATAAGGTTGTACGATTTGAAAAGTTACTTAGCTTCTAGCCCAAGATCGTTTAAAAGTTTCTCGGTATTAATTAGAGTTCATAGCCAAGGCATAACTTATTGAAGCGGGATGCGAAGATTGGCGAGTCCGAAAAGGTCCTAACAAGGCATGAGGGCTACATTTTGTTGCTAAAGATCCAAAAGTGATGTGAAGAATCATTTATCAAAAACAAATATGAAGGATCGAGACACACGACGAAAAGAAAAAACTCCCCTAAAGATCATGGAGAAGTCTATCCAAAAAGGCCCTAACAAGGTATGAGGATAAATAGATCCAAGTCCTAAAAGGAGGTGGATCATTGTATATCAAAGTCTAAAATAAAGATTGGAGAAAAATGAAGAAGTCGTGGTCCAAATATGAATAATCTCTCAAAAAATTCAAGTGAAGAAATTCCTAATATGAAGAGAAGACCATAATTTCATGAACGTCTCTCAAAGATTCGAAGTATGAAGTCGCTGCCAAATATCGGTTCGAGAAAGGTCTCAAATCGTGAAGCGAGTTATGCCAAGATATGAACTTTAAGAGGTCCCGAGAAGCAGTTTTAAAAGATTTGTCCTTTAGCTAACTATTGATTAAATCGTCCCACTTTCTTTTCAGCCGAAATAACTATCGAAATAAGTCAAACAATGCATCCTCGTGATCATTCAAGACAAAATTAAAATATAAGAGATACACCTAGGAATAAGGTAGTCTAAGTGAATAATTGGGCCACATTAGTTCGTGTTAGTTTGCTAACTTATAATAGCAATGATCTCGTTTTTAAGCTTGGTATGGGGAACGTGAAACTTGAGGATGATAAACATTCATGACGACCAAAACCCCAATGTAAGTCTTTGATTTTTTTACTTGTTTTGTATATATTTATATCTTTTTAGTAAAGGCCAAGGTGGGTTATTTATGATGAAAAATGTAAACTGTGCTTTAAAATTAATGCATTGCATGAGGCCATTGCAATGGTCAAGTGTAGGGGGTTTAATAAGTGTGAAAACACTTATCCTTTTAGCACTTATTTCCAATAATAACAAGGCCAAAACGTGTATTTTATGTCGAGAAAGTCGGAATTATGCGTGGTTTGTTTTTTTATTGTGTTTCAGGATAAAAATATGAAAAAGGAAGAAAACACGGGCTTTTATCGAAGAAAACGAGAAAAGACGAAGTCAAAAGACCAAGAGTGCAAAAGATTTGAAGTCAATGGGCCTAATTGAAGATTTATCGAAGAAAAGGACCAAAGACGAAAGATTTATAAATGTCGAAGAACTCAAGTCTATTAAATGAAGAAATTAAAAGACGAGTTGAATTTATTCATCGACAAATCCCGAATCGAAGTCGAAAACATCAATTTTATTAAAGAGATGAGAAGACAAGAAGAAAGGAGAGAAAGCCTACTCACCAACTCATCACAAGGCCTATAAATAGCACCCAACCTCACACATTTGCAACTAGTCTTTATTTTTATTTTGTATTTTCACTTTTCAGGCCAACACCGTTAGGGTGTTTGGCACCTTCATTTTTTCTTTCCTTCATCATCAAGTTTCATGTAAGTTACCCTTTAATTTCATGTTTTGAATCCTAATCTTTAATATAATCCTCCTTTAATCTTGTTCTTCTTTTCTTTATGATTCTAAGCTTTTAAGTTTTGTTCTTGGTTGATTTTGGTTTTCTAAAATCAAGTGGGTTTTGATTGTTTTGGTGTTTATTGTTAGTTTTATTGATTTGGCTTGATGGTTTATCATTAGTAGATGTTTAATGGTTAGTTTTGTTTAATCTCTGGGTTTAAATTGGTTAGTTTTGGTTAGATTCGTGTGCGTAGTTGTTTCCCTGTTTTTTCGCATCTTTCTGTTTTCCCAGTTTTTACCGAACCAGGCATATTTTACCGAACGAGTTAGTTATACCGAATCAACTTATTTTACCGAACCAATGTAATTTCCCGAATGAGCACCTTTTTCCAAACAAGCAATTTTACCGAGTGAAGCATTTATTCCGAACGAGTGATTTTACCGAACCAACTACATTTTACCGAACCAAGCATTTTTTCCGAACCAATTAAATATTCTGAACCAACCTATTTTACCGAACCAAGCTTTTTCCCGAATGAGCCAGATATTCCGAACCAACTAGTTTTTACCGAACGAAGGTTAATATTCCGAACGAAGGGCAGAAATTCTAAACGAAGGTATTTTCCCGAGTGAAGGTATTTTCCCCGAACGAAGGACTTTATTCCGAGTGAAGGTGTTTATTCCAAGTGAAGGTATTTTCCCGAGTGAGCAATTTTTCCCGAACCAATACTTTTTCCCGAACGAAGTTATTTTACTTAGTTTTATAATTTTTATTTTTCCAAATTGCACACTTCCCGAAATCTCTGTTTTTACCAAGTAGTTTTCTAATCTGTGTTTCTAATTTTTTCAAAGTTTTTAATTGTTTAGATTTAAATCCACTTTTAAGTTTTTAAGTTTTTAATTAGTTATTTTTTTTAACTCGTAATTTAGTTTAATTTTTAAAGCTTTTATTTTTACTCAACGACAATTTTTTATTTTACCATTAGTTTAAAATAGATACCCAAACCATTTAATTTTCCACCAAGAACGACTGAGTCGCACTTTCTACTAGTAATCAATTCGAAAAGATCGGACGATAACTTTTTATACTTGGCTAAAAACCCAGTTATTAGCATTCACAATGGAAATCATGATCATTGCATTCTGTAATACCTCTATGAGGTCAAATCTCGTGCCTTTGCACAAAGAAAGAATGTAGAATCCCATAAGACAACAAGAAGATACTCGCCTGTCGCAAAGAAAATCAATGACAAGCAATCTGCAAGGTGGATCAACATAGGACATAGTTTCTCTCCAAAGAAGTCTTCCGTTGTGTCTGAGAAAACTACTCCTAGATCTAGCCTTCAGTAGAAACCAACGGGTAGGATCTTCAAGAAATTTGGTCTTCACTGGATTCCGATAGAGAAGAGTGTTGGAACCTGCATTAGCACTAATGCGAGTAATCTGCATGTAGAAAAATAATTTGTTACTCCTAACACTAGTATTTGTGTAAACTCTTCTTCTTTGCTTGCAGGTACTTCAGCGGATTCTGAACTCACTTCTTCAAAGGGTTCCAATTTTGTACATTAAATATCACATTCTTCTGTTGTACAAAAGTCTATTTTGGATTATTTTCGAAAAACTTAAAAAATATACAAAAATAAAATAAAATGTAAATATCATAGAAAAACAAAATAAAAAATGGAAAAATCTTTGAAAATCCAAAGAATCTTCTCGACGTGTCTTTCAGTATCGATTATATAGACGCACCTAGAAATGTCGCTCAATAACAATATGGGGGTGTACATAAAGCTCGAATGAAAGTTGTAAATATTTTTCAAAACATGTCATTTCTTTTTTCTTCAAATGATTTGAAATTATCTCAGATTGTGACTCGTGCTTCAAAGAAAGGAAAGCTTATCACGGATAATAGCTTATCCTTAACAATGGGAAAATAAAATTTTCTCGGTCATGAACTATATTAAAAACATTCAAAGATTTTAAGCTCATGTAAATGAATTACAGTCAATTGTGAGACTGTAACTCGGACCTCAAATAAAGGAAAATTGATCTTTAAAGATAACTTATCCTTAAAACGGGTAGAGCAATCTATCACGGGTTGAGCTTGTCACAAAATATTCAAAGTTTTAAGCTCAACACAATGGCTTGTAATCAGTTTTAGATTGCAACCCGGATCTATATTCACGGGGGAGTGTACGATTTAGTGCTCTTACCCTCAGCAAAAGAAGAGAAATCTTCTTACACTTTATTGGATTCGTCAAAGACATTCAAAGTCTATGAACTCAAGTTTATGCTTTAGAAACACTATATCGCCAAAAAGAATGGTTTTTCAAAAAGCGTTGAACATAATCTTTTCAAGAATTTTTCAATCATTATTCAAAATCTTTCAAAAATTGTGTGCTTGACACTACATAAAATATTCCAATAATTCATGCTAAGTTAGACATATTTTTCTCCCGAAAGCTTTTCAAGACTATTTTTCACAATATATTTTAATCAAATTGGTATCTCTAATATTAAACGATTTTATATATTAGAGACAAGGGAAAAATGTGATTAAAATGTGATTTAAATATATGAAACGAACATATAAGACTCAAGCACTTTCAACTCTTACCTGTAGGATTGTAAATCTTGCTTATGTGTTAGAGAGAGAAAGAGATAGAGAGATGGTGGATTTCACACAAAGCTAGAGAGAGAAAGTAATGTTTACTATGTGAAAAATAATGAAACCACACCACCCTCTCCATCAAAGGAGAGGGTTTATATACCCAAGCCTTGTGATGGTCTTGGGCTTACATTGTTGGGCCGGCCTACACATGTTGTAGGCTAGGCTTGGCTTTGTTTGTTTAATAAAGATGTCTAGACTACGAGCTACTACTAAGTATATTGTCGGAGTGACCGAATCTTCCTAAATACGTAAAAACGTATTTCTAACAATCTCCCCCTAAGGGAGGTCACTCCAAACAAGGATGTTACCCTAGTTACAATAATAAAATAAACCTAGCATACTATGCTTGTCTTGAGCTCGTAGTCTTCGTCTTTATTTTCTTTTTCTTTTCTGGTGAACATGCTGATGTGATCTTTGATATCAATCTTGAGCATTAATCTCTTGCCTTGATCTCGTGCATCCTTCACTTGTGATCTTCGCCTCTTTGTGACCTCACGTCCCACATACTTATGCCTTAGTAATTCTTGAAAGCTTCAGAGTTCGATACAGCGGAAGACTTAACTTTTAGGCTTTCTTGAATTAGATGAGGTATTAAGTGCATAAAGTATAAGCATGCGGGGATGACTTCTTCTCGGATTCCGCAACGCCACCGTCTTCAAATGCCGCAACATAAGTAGACACGAACGAAATGGCTTTGAACATTTCATTCTAAATCGGTAGCATTTTACCTCCGGTCGGTGAAGACCGTTGGACGATATTAGATATCGTACCTGTGACGGATAGTTTCAATTAAGTAACTTCCTGACAGGATTTCGCGGGTAAACCCGTTCTCTTTATTCGACCGTCCAAAGCTGACTGCGAACATAAAGAGTGAATCATTTGGATAAAGATATCCGCATGATTTGAAGCCGTCAATTCATGTTCCTGGAACAAGCGAAATTCAATTAAGAACCGCACCATCGTTGCTTTCCAGTTGTCACGAGCTTGATTCGTATAGAATCTTGCAAGTTACCTACCAAGTGCTGTTTGAGGTTAACACTAGAAGGATTTCCACTCATCACCGTGAACACTAAGGTATCACTCTGAGTGTTCTGGCAAGATCATTAAGATATTGCGTAGAGGCCTGGAACGTGTTTAAATTCAGTTAAGAATTAAACAGTTGTTGCTTTCCAGTTATCACAAGTTTGATTCATAAAGAATCGCACGAGTCACCTACCATGAGCTTTTTGATATTCGCTCAAGAAGGATTTCCATCTTCATTGTAAATACTTTCGTATTACTCGGATGTTCAGGCAAGATCATGAAGATTTTGCGTAGGACTCTTAAAATCTTTCTTACTTTTCACAGTGTGTGAAGAAGCAAGGAAATATGAAAGTGTGTCCTAATGAGATATTTGATGATCTCAAATGGCTCTAGACTCGATCGTGCATTTTGGATTTTAGTGATCGGAGGCTGGAGAGGAGTGCCACCTTTTCAATACCAATTTATTCGGAGTGAATAAATCAATAGATAATGTGTTGTCTCCGTGTGATTAAAACAAATACCTTTTAAGAGATATCTGAGTTAGCTGGGATGGGTTGTGCATTGCATCACTGGGTCCATGATGTCTGTCTTCAATATCGAGAATCATTAAAATGATCTCAATAGCATATGTGTTGACCCGGTGTCTGCCTAAAGTTGTAAGGAGGGCTTCTTTCTTTACACCCTTTATCTTTACAATTCTTTTTCATTCTTCAACCCCTTCAATGCTTACCAATACGTCATCACTAGCACCTTGTTGTGATTGTTCCAGTGCTAACTTGAGTACTTGGTCGGCATTCAGCTACGTTCACAATCTTTCTCCATCTTTCCTAAGGACTACTATTTCTAGCTATGGAATGTCCTTGGGAAGATTCCTCCGGTTCTAGAGAAATCATTGGACTTTAACCTATCCTACCATCCTTATGTCACCACAATCTTCACCGTCGTGAATAGAGATGTTTTGGGTAAGTGTATGTCACCATGAAATCCATTTTGCTCCCCCTTAACATATGCCACGATATCCGAAAACATTTCGCACATGTCGGGATGAGCTAGCACATTAAGTCAAACCATTTGTGATAATATCCCATATTAAATCACATTTTCTCCCCCATATTAAAAATATTAACCCAATCGATGTTTTTAATATCAATTGATTTAATGAACTTTTAACAAAGGTTTTGGGAAGAAAAATGCAAGTCCGTTTTACCTTCATGATATCAAACGTATGAGATATGATACCGATTTGTAACATGATCACATATTCACCATATTAGAAAAAATTAACAAGGTTGGACCTGATGGATGAGAACATCATATGATAAGATCAAATGGCTCTTGTCAGCATATGTTGGTCGCCTCATCTCGTCTGAAGTCATCTCTTGACACCACGTGTACGATTGGTATTGTTGTCTTGACACCAACTTGTGAACTTGGCACGTTCGGCATCGAAGATTCTGAATGCTTGACAATTGCTCCCCCTCAATTGTTGACCCGTGTTCTATCGAAAGAGCTGTAGTCGTTGGTTGAGTAGTCGCATCGTCGAGTATGTAGATACCAATTGTAGATAGCTATGGTTGTAGAGATGATAGCTTCATAAAAACAAGACTTCTCTTGTTTTAACAAATAAATGCACTGAGGCGTACATAGATTTGTGTTAGACCAAGTTATAAAGTAAACTTGATCCCTTACAAGGTTTTAAAGTAAACCTTGCCCGAGAAAATTAATTCCCGTTGTGAGCCAAAGCTTTCATAAGAAATACTTGACTTTAATATGAAAACCGGGTTGCAGTCAGAAATAACTACAAGCCATTTAGGCATGTTTTATGAAATATTTACAACTTTTGTACGAACTCTATTTATGGCGCCGTGTCGATATTAATCAACATTTCTAAGGCCGTAAATATTATCGTACCAAAAGACATGCCTTTGAAAAATAAAGTAAAAATATTTTTGGATTTTTAGATTTTTCAATTTTTATGGTTTTTATATGGTCTTATATTTTTGTATTTTGCTTTTGTGGATAAAAATATAAACAATATATACAGATGATCACCAAGGATACGGAGAATAGTTTTACCACCACTATTCTTTCGCTTCATCTGCTAGTTCCTTAAGAGTCTCAGGCGAGAAGGTTCTCATTCCTAGCTTGTCGGCCAAAAATTCTATTCGAGCGTGATCTAAAGCCTTCGTGAAAATATCTGCCAATTGATACTCAGATCGAACAAAGTAAAGCTCGATTACTCCATTTTCCACTTGCTCCTTGATGAAGTGGTAGCGAATGTCAATATGCTTCGACCGGGAGAATTGAACGTTGTTGCAGCATAAGGCAATTGCACTCTTGTTGTCACAGTACATCGGAATCTTGTTGAAACCTAGACCATAGTCGGTTAATTGCGATCTCATCCAAAGAATTTGAGCACAGCAACCGGACATAGCTATGTATTCTGCTTCCGTACTTGAAATTGCAGCGCTTTTCTGCCTTTTCGATGCCCAACTGATTAGTCGATCTCCTAGTAGTTGCAAAGTTCCACTCGTGCTACGCCTTGTATCTTGACAACCCGCGTGATCCGCATCTGCATATGCCATTAGTGCAATAGAAGAGTCCTTCGAATACCAAAGTCCCCGATTAATGGTTCCTTTAAGATATCGAAAGATCCTTTTAACAGTAGCTAAGTGTAACTCAGTAGGCCTAGTTTGATACCTGGCACACATACATATAGCAAACTGAAGATCAGGTCGACTGTCTGTGATATACAGAAGAGTACCGATCATTCCACGATAAAGTGTCGGATCAACGGCAACTCCCTGTGGATCTGCATCAAGCTTAGTTCGTTCCACCATTGGAGTGTCCACGGGGTCGCAAGATTCCATCTTATACTTCTTAAGCGATTCAAGGGCATACTTGGATTGATTGATAAAGATGCCTCTGGGATTTTGAGATATCTGAAGACCTAAGAAGAATGATACCTTGCCCATCATGGACATCTTAAACTTGGAAGACATGAGTGTCCCAAACTCATCCGATAAGGTTTGGGTCGAGGCTGCAAATATAATATCATCAACATATATTTGCACCATAATCATATCTTTACCTCGTTTCTGAATGAAGAGCGTGGGATCCACCTTGCCTTTAGCGAAGCCTTGCGTAATGAGGAATTGTGACAAAAGATCATACCATGCGCGTGGAGCTTGCTTCAACCCATAGAGAGCCTTCTTAAGCTTGTACACATGATTAGGATAATTAGGATTCACAAAACCATCCGGCTGTTGAACATAGACCTCTTCCTTGAGTTCACCATTAAGAAATGCCGTCTTCACATCCATCTGATAGACAATCATATTCATATGGGCTGCATAAGCGAGGAATAGTCTAATAGCTTCCAAACGGGCAACATGTGCAAAGGATTCCATAAAGTCGATGCCCAATAATTGCTTGTATCCACGAGCTACTAGTCGAGCTTTGTTCTTCAATATCCCGCCTAACTCATCGAGTTTCACCTTGTAAACCCATTTCAAAGTGAGTAACTGCACTTGATCCGGGCATGGGACAAGTTCCCAAACATCAAGACGTATGAATTCGTTAAGTTCTTCTTGCATAGCTTCTATCCAACAGGATTGAGTAAAAGCTTGTTGCCATGTCTTAGGTTCAACTTCAGTGAGAAAAGCATCAAAGTGACAAAACAATGCACTTTCTTGTAACTGACTTCGTGTGGATACCGGACGATTAGGGTCACCAATAATAGAATCTATAGGATGATCCTTTGTCCACTTGCTGTCATGTTCACGAATCCGTGGATTAGAGTAAACTGTAGAAGGAGCTTCTTCTGAGGTGGACGACCCAGCTTGATTAGGGTCGGGAATAGATACACCAAAGAATGGAAGTTCACGCATTTGAGCGAATTCCAAATCGTGATCATCATCATCCTCTTCATCATCAATAGGCATGACATAGGTAGTTGAAACATGTGTTGGTTGAGAATTACTTGTTGAAGGTATATCTTGACCAATTGTTGGTGCAGATGTATCTGATTGTGCAACGGTTGCTGGAGCGACAACTTCGGTTACCAGAGCTATTACTTCAGGTTCTGGAGCAACAATACTTGGAGGAGTAAAGAATTCATCAAAGAACGGTTGAAACAACGTATCCCATTCCTTCCTAGTAGGTGGTGTAAATGATGATGAAGTAGGGTTGTTTGGGACAAGACCAGAACTAATATAACTGGGTCCCATTTCATGAAGTGCGGGTTCAGAGCTGCTTTGCTCAGAAGCCATTGCTGTCAGCTCATCAAAATCAACATTCATAGTTTCGAGGATCTTGCGAGAGTTACGGTTGTAGATTCGGTATGCCTTCTTTGCGGGTGCATAACCAATGAAGATACCAATATCAGCCTTTGGTTGAAGTTTTCCCAAATTGTCACCATCATTATTTGGATAGCAAAGAGAACCAAATACATGAAGATATGATAAATCTGGTACTTTTCCATGGAGAAGCTCATAAGGTGTTTTACCATGGCGTTTACGAATTAGTGACCGGTTTTGGGTGTACACTGCTGTAGATACTGCTTCTGCCCATAAAAACAATGGAGCCTTTGCGTAAATTAACATCGTTCTAGCAGCTTCCATAAGTGTGCGATTTCGCCTTTCAACGACACCGTTTTGTTGTGGAGTGGGTGCAACGGATGTTTCATGAGATATACCAACTTCTTCATAATAATCACGCAAGATTTGATTCACAAATTCGGTTCCATTATCTGTACGAATGCGTCGGACAGTAGTGTTGAGACGCACTTGAATCATCTTGAGAAATCCGATGATGAATTTAGGTGCCTCATTTTTTGCTTTAAGAAATTTCACCCATGTAAACCGAGAGTAATCATCGACAATGACGAGGATGTACTTTTTGCCACTAAGACTTTCAACACGCATTGGCCCACAAAGATCCATATGCAAAAGATAAAGTTTCTCTTGGTTGGTGTCTTCCGTCTTGGGTTTGTAAGATTTCTTAGTGCTTTTCCCCATTGTACACGCGGAACACAAATGATCCTTGTGAAATGATAGTTTAGGAAGACCACGAACAAGTTCGTTTTTCGCCAAGTGATTGATAGCGTCAAAGTTAAGATGAGATAACCGTCGATGCCATAACCATGACTTAGTCTTCGATGCTTTGGAGAGAAGACATACGGGAGAAGCGGCCATCATGTCTTGTAGAGACAAAGTATACAAATTATTCCCTCGAGTACCTTTCAATAAATCAACCCCTTCCAAATTACGAATGAAGCAGGTATGCTCTCGAAAAGCAACTTCTAGGTTTGCATCACAAAATTGTCCCACAGAAAATAAGTTGTGACCGAGACCTTCCACATAATAAACTCTTGAAATGATAACATTCCCAATATGATATTCACCATAACCCATTATCTTTGCAATATGATCATTTCCAAATCTAACCGTACCAAGAAACTTGGTGACGAAATTTCTGAGCTGAGAGCGATCTCCGGTCATATGCTTGGAGCAACCAGAGTCCAAATACCAGAGAACAATTTGGACCACCTGTTTTCAATCACAACAGTAGACAATGCATTGGAAACTATTGGTTCCGGAGTGTTAGCAGATACAGATATGTTATTATCAGAATTGCTAACATTTTTGTTATCCTTAGATTTCCTGCATTTTCTAATGTGAGTTTTAGCATTTGCAGGTTTTACTGTTCCAATTTTCTGAGGTTTTGGAGTATTAGCGGGCACTACAGTGGGAGTAGACCTATTTAAAGGGCACTTTGTTCCTACAGTAGTGTTGGTGTCCCTAGTTAAAGGACACGCTTGTGTTTTGGTAGCCTTGGTACTCCTAGTTAAAGGGCACGCTTTCTTCGCTTTAGTGGGAGTGATCCTAGTCAAAGGGCACATATTTCCTACTATAGTGAAAGTCCTACCAGTGGGACGCCACATCCAACCAACTTGGGTTAACACTTTCCCAGTCGGTTTCCATTCTAATCCATTTTTTCGGGCATGCATCTCATTCACATGGTCAATAAGGCAAGAATCATGACGACTAGAAAACATACATTCATTGCAATTCCAACATTTTAAATTAGAATTCACAGTAGGCTTAGAACGCTGCACAACCGCAGAGCCTTTAGGTTTAGCTACATGATTCTTTTTATTCAAAACAGAAATAACATTCCTAGGATGGGCTTCTACTTTCTTCTTCACTTGACTACTAGATGGGGGCAAGATCCTATCATTCTTCTTGTTTCTCTTAAGCTTAGATCTTTGAGCCTTAGTAGTGGTGCTTACTCCTGTAGAAGGCAACACGGTAATATTAGAAGCTGGTTTTGATTCCGCCTTATCTTTAGTGTCCAAAGTTTGAGATTGTTTAGTCCTAGGGCCCTTGTTAAGAGGTGTGACGGCTATAAGGTTCCTTTTGATTGCACTAGAGGACGATACTGAGATAGTGGCTGCGTTATCCACAACATTCTTACCTTTTAGAGTTCGAAGTGTTTCCTTTAACTCAGCCAAGACCAGATTCTTATCACAAATTTGTTCCCTCAAATCAGATATTTCCACCGACTTTCGATTCAATTGTTCAATCAATGATTGATTCTGTGCAGTGGTATCAACACATGCGGGCTTTACTGAATCGAAGAGTCGTGTATTTTTCTGTTTTAAGTTATCAACTTTGGACAAAATCTTGGAAACTCGATTATCTAGATCAAGTTTAAAATTCTCAGCGGCCTCAAGTACGTTCACACAGTTATTCTCCTTAGATTTCTCTATGGCTATCGGCAAAGACTTAGCAACCTTGTCACTTGGCTGACGCTGTTTTGATTGTAAATTCAATCGAAAATTCTTTTCAAAGTTTGCATCATCGATATTAACACCTTTGAATGATGTTTCAAAGATTTCTTGAATAAATTGTTGCTTGCATTCAAGCGAAATACAATGTGTTTGAATCTCATCAAAACGTTTTGAAAGCGAAGAATATGAATCTTGAAGCTTTAAAAATTCAGCGTCAGATTCGTGACAAGTACTATCTACCACATTATCCACAGATTCAACATTATGCACAATAGAATCATTATCAACACTTGTATTCACACAGACAGAAACTATATCATGAGACATCACTTGATTCAGAAGCAGATCATTATGGCGTGAAACCCGTTCTATTTCAAGTAAACTGTTTTCATAAGCATTTTCCATTTCATTGAAAACACGTCTAACTTCTTCTATTTCCAAAAACAAATCTTGATCAATATTACGAAGACAAGCTTTAACATTCTTTACAAACGGAACAATTTCATCTCGAAACGCAGCTCTAGTGTGCTCAAAGTTCCATTCACCTTCCGTTATGGCCGTGGCCGTCGTACGTTCCAAAATGACCTTGTCAAAATCGGCTAAGTGTTGGTGAACCGTATTTAAGTTAACGGACGCCTTACTTACCGGTGGAATTAACTTCGTTAAATCCTTTTTGACGAGTGTAGGAGACGTACTAGGAAGGTTTTCATTTGACAAACTTTGGGGCACAAGAACTGTTAATTCTGCTAATTCCTTTTGTAAGCGAATGCGTGTCTTTTTCGAAAATTGATCTTTGTTATGTTGATCATAATCAATTGTATGGAATTTTGAAAGCATTTTAGAATGAGTTTCATCCCCAAGTGATTGTGTCTCCTCAGTACTACGAACAAAAGGTGCTTCTTTCGATTTGCCAATTATGGTCATATCATAAAGACCGGGAATATATTCCTGAGCTTGTTTTGCATAACCGGGATTAGGTGGTAAATCTTGAAGACGCTTAAGTTCGAATTCTTGAAATGATTTAGTTAAAAGATGAACCTTTTCTGTGGAAGCGTATTGTTTTAAAAGCTGTTGTTCCTTGAATTTAAGAAGTTTGGTAGCATTAATTTCTGATTCAACCTTTTTAGACTCGAGAGTTTCGAAATCCATTTTAAGTTTCTGAAAATCATTGACAACCGACTCTTTTGCTTTTAATTCATTGGAAAGATTAGCTTTTAATGATTCTATTTCTTTCAAGTGTTCAATCTTTTCAAAACGATATTGGTCAAATTCAGAACATGTTATTTTCTCTGCTTGAGGGACCATTTCAAAAGCTTTGACCTTTTCTTTATGCAACGCAAGCTCAGCAGTTAGGGTGGAATTCGTATCTACGGATTGTCTGAGGGCCATATGCATTTGATCAATAATATGTTTAGGCACCATGACCAAATCATGTTGAGCATAAGATTCCATACCCGTCGTAGCATTTGGTTGAGGTTCACTCAAATGTGTTGGATTGGGTACCACATCATTTGAATTACTTACTCCCGAATGCTGTTCGAGGTTGTCATTTTCATGCCCAACTTGATGTTGGTTATCATCAATATTATTAGATGTGGTTGGTACCTCACTGATGACATCAGAACCGTAGTGAGAGAGATTAACAACGAGAGCAGCTTGGGCAGAGTGAATGTCATCACAATCAGAATCATATGCGTCAAGGTCATCTGCTTGATAAGCTGCATTAGAAGTAGAAACAACTGCAATGCCTTCAGTATCTGCTGCCCCTGGGTCTGCAAGAAATGCTAACTCCTCTGAATCCAAGATCTTCCCCTTAGACTGAGCATCAACCAAATACATCTTCTCACGAAACCATGCATCATCCCTCCTCCTTTTCGGCTGAGTGCATTCCCTAGCCATATGACCTTGTCCTCGGCAATTGTAGCAAGTCACAACCTTTTTAGGACCACTAGGACTTCCATTTCCATTAGCTTGAGAATTCACAGCTTGATTGTTCCCAGTCCTTGTAGGAGGTCCATATGAATTTTGCCTTCCCTGAATAGGTTGCACCGTCACTTGACCATCTTGAACAGTGGCTTGTTGTCGAGGATTTGAAGAAGTGCGGAGCTGATTGTTTGTTGGTGGAAATCCTCTAGTAGCAACAAGTTTTGACAAGTAAGCAGTGAGATGGTTTAGAACATCAGCTGGCGTATCATTTGGAGTAAAGACCTGTGCTTGGATTGGTGGAAGTTCATTAGAGTAAAAAGCCTGTGCTGGTTGTGCTTCAATTGGAAAATATCCTTGCTGAGGATTATAGCCCATTGGAGAAGTGTTGGCTTGTGATGGTGATGTCTGATATTGTGGTTGCTGTGGAAAAGATTGTTGATGAACACTTTGTTGATATTCTTGCTGTGGCATCATTGGTGGTTGATAGGATGGTTGCTGATAGATGTGTGGTGGTGGCTGCTGCAAGTATGATGGTTGTTGATAAGTATAAGCCATGTTTTGTTGAGAAGCATACATTGCAAGTGGATCATGAACTTGAGGTGTAGACAACCGAGCCTCGATCACATGGCATTCATGTTGTTGAAGAAAAGCTTGAAGTTGATCCACATTGGTGTTATGCAAGTCCTTAGCCAATTTAACATCCGTCACGTATTTTTTCCATTCTGGAGGAAGAGTGTTCAAATACTTGGTGTTCAATTGAAAGGTAGGAATCGCCATGCCATAGATATTTAGCTCATTCAACAATAGGGTAAATCTCAGATAGTAATCATTAAGAGTCTCCCCTGGCACATAGGCAAACTTATCAAAAGTATCATAAAGCTTACACTCTCGTTCTTGTTTAGTTAACGAGGTGCCTTGCATGAGTACCCGAATTCTATCCCATAACTCTTTGGCAACTTTATGTTTGCTGACGAGCTTGTAGACATCTGGAGGAAGGGCTTGGAGAATGATGTTTGTTGCATACTTATCACATTTATCTTGAATCTTCATATCTCCAGTCAACTCACCCGTTGTGCGAGGACGAGTAGTCGTACCTTCCGTCACGGTACCATAATCTAATGGTCCATTGAGCACCGATGCCCAAATTAGATGTCCATTCTCCTTGTTCAACATATAAAGTTCCATTCGGGAAGCCCATTCCTCATACATAGTCTTCACCAACATTGGTGGACGATTATCCGTACCCGAGAGGATGGACTTATCCGTAAGAGATGTGTACTCCATTTCAATAAGTTAAGATTTACAAACTTTGATCGATCAATGAAAGAAAGTAAATGTGTTTGTTGTTGTGAGTTGAAGTCGAGAAAAAATGTTAAAATCCCCTAAAATATGTTCTCAATAAACCAAAAATTCCAAGTCAAAATTACACACGATTCGAAATTTTTTAAGGAATAATTTTGTTATCGGAATGTTGATCGGAATAGTGATCGGAATATCAGTCGGAATCTCCCAAATCGGAATACCTTGATCGGAATGTACCTAATCTGAATACCAATCGGAATGAGTGATCGAAATACCCAATCTGAATACCAATCGGAATGCGTGATCGGAATACCCAATCTGAATACCAATCGGAATACCTAAACCCTATTCCGATTACACTGATCGGAATGTACTATAAACCCCTTTCCGATGACCAGATCGGAATATTTCCCACTTTCTCGGACAAAACTCAACCAATTCGTGATTTTAAGCCAAAAAATGATCAAAACACCCAAAAATTTTGTGTTTTTAGCCAAAGTAACTATACAAAATCCCTACCACAACTATGTAGAAGATTTGTATCAAGAAAAAACCATCAAAAACACAAAAAAAAATTTGGACGTGTGAAAATGGATCAAAAATGGCGTATGAATCAAGAACACAAACACATGAACAATACAATCATCCCATGGCTCTGATACCATTTGTAGGATTGTAAATCTTGCTTATGTGTTAGAGAGAGAAAGAGATAGAGAGATGGTGGATTTCACACAAAGCTAGAGAGAGAAAGTAATGTTTACTATGTGAAAAATAATGAAACCACACCACCCTCTCCATCAAAGGAGAGGGTTTATATACCCAAGCCTTGTGATGGTCTTGGGCTTACATTGTTGGGCCGGCCTACACATGTTGTAGGCTAGGCTTGGCTTTGTTTGTTTAATAAAGATGTCTAGACTACGAGCTACTACTAAGTATATTGTCGGAGTGACCGAATCTTCCTAAATACGTAAAAACGTATTTCTAACATTACCCACATGTGCAAAATGTTTTCTTAAATTCTTCCGCATTTCAATACACATGTGAAGGGGAGTTCTTTCTAAACGACAAAAAACACTCAGCGTGATCTAATATATGAAACGAACATATAAGACTCAAGCACTTTAACTCTTACCCACATGTATGAAACACTTTTGATTATCGATGCACATGTGAAGGGGGAGCTTTTCTGAAACGACAAAACTATCAAGGTGTTAAAAGTTTTCAAACACTTTGATTGTCTTTCAAGTGGTTTTATGGTTACGATCTAATACCCACAACCTCTTTAATTCACGACGTTATTGGTGTTAAAAGGTGGTTAGGTATAAGTCTTATGATCCAACCAGAACCGGAGGGATCTTCCTTAGGAAAAATGAAGTAGAGTGTGAAAAGGGAAAATGCCGACTAAGTAGCACTGGAACAATCACAACAAAGTCCTAGTGATGACGTATTGGTAAGCATTGAAGCGGTTAAAGAATGAAAAAGAAATGTAAGGATAAAGAGTGAAAAGAAAATAGCCCTCCATACAACTTAGACAGAAAACGGGTCAACACATCATGAAGACAAGCATCATAGACCCAGTGATGTAATGCACAACCCTTCCCTAGCTAACTCATGTTTCTCTCAAGCGAAGTTTGTTTTATTGTCATGGAGATCAACACGACTTCAATTAACTTTCTCACTCCGAGATAGTTGATATTGAATAAATGGCATCTGCTCCAGCCTCCGACCACTAAAATTGCACAAATCGAGTCTAGAGTCTAGAGATCAATCAGATCTCGTTAGGACACACAACATGACGAATAATGGAGTCCTACGCTATATCCTTGTGATATTGCTAGAACACTCAAAGTGATACTATTTATATTCACAATGATGAGTGGAAATCCATATAGTGTTAACATCAAACAACACTGCGGTAGGTCATGTGTAAGATTCTTTATGAATTGAACATATGCAAAACTGAAAAGCCACAGTGGTTTGATTCTTAATTGATTCAAACTCGTTTCAGGTTTCTATGCAATATCCTTATGGTCTTTCCAGAACATTCAGAGTGATACCCTTCAGTATTCACAGTGACGAATGGAAATCCTTCTAGTGTCAACCTCAAACAGCCTTGCGGTAGGTGACTTGTGAGATTCTTCATGAATCAAACTTCTGTCAATTGGAAAGCAACAATGGTAAGATTCTTCATGAATCAAACTTGTTCCAGGAACTTGAATTGACGACTTTAATCAAGCGGATATTTATCCAATTGATTCACTCTTTATGTTCGCAGTCTTGCTTTGAGACGGTTGAGTAAAGAGATCGGCTAGTACAGCCACGAAACCCTGTCAAGGAGAATCTTAACTGAATCTACCTAATCACAGGTACGATATTTAATATCGTATAATGGTCTTTACCGACCGAAGGTAAAACGCTACCGATTTAGGAAGAATGTGAAAACCATTTAGTTCGTGTCTATGTTTTGTATCGAGAAGGTGGTGTTACGGTGTACTCAGCAAAGTAGAAGATTCAAAACCACATACTCATGCCCAAAGACATATTCAACAATCAAGAAAGCTAAAGACTTCCGCAACTCTGATGATCAAAATCTTCCTTAACTATTAATAATGAGGAATGACCTCTCCTCAAAGGGGATTGTTAGCAAGATTTCAAGATGGTGCATAGTGTGAGCATGTGGATGAAGACACAAGATCGCAAGATGGCAAAGACAGGTCAAAGATGCTGACCAACACAAATGAACCGGTCATTTTGAAGATCTCAATACTAAAGATTAATGATCTCTATAAATACTCGCATGTCGTAGAGGAATGACCTCTGAGTGAGTGAGATGTTAGTCTCTAAATATTGTTTCATCAAGAATGACTCGGTCAAAGATTTGAAGATCTCAAGATTAAAGACAAAGTCGAAAGACAACGACAAAGGCTCAAAGATCATAGCATGAAGGAACAAGACTACTATTACACGTTTCCGACTCATTTATGGCGAGATTAGTAATCTCTATAAATCTCCAAATGTCATAGAGGAATGACCTCTCATTGGGGGAGATTGTTAGCCTCAAAATATTGAGTCAAACAAGAATGCTCGGTCATAGGTTTATTATGTATCGATTATTAGAATGTTGTAATAGGTAGTAGGTTAGTCGGGATTCACGGGCTTTACTTTAAGCAACATAGGCCACGTTTAGGTCCTAAAGCCCAAAAGGAAAGCCCAGCCCATCTACAATAGCCCATTAGTCTACATGCAAGACAAGGCTATAAATACTCATCTCCTAGCATGTTAGGAGGATGTTGGTTCATTTAATTTTCTGATTCTTAATCTAATATCACAATTTTTCCAACCATTCTCTCTCTTTTCTCTCTATCTCTCTCTTTCTACTTTCTCTCTCTAAACCTTCATCTCTTTTCATTTATTTTTCTTAGA
Organism: Glebionis coronaria; assembly: GCA_025667525.1. NCBI lineage: Eukaryota > Viridiplantae > Streptophyta > Magnoliopsida > Asterales > Asteraceae > Glebionis > Glebionis coronaria. The sequence continues at coordinate 460,883,072 of CM046879.1, read as the reverse complement.
TCTATCATGGTGAAGTGATAAATATAAGGGTACAACAGAACAAAACTTTTTTATTCGAATTCTGAAAAAAAAACAAAAGTGAAATCTATATTATCTAAACCTAAACCAATTGACTGCAAATGCCTAAGCCTTCAAGTGATGATAGGTTGTGTTTATCAAACACTACCAAACACCACTTAAGTGGGCAAAACAAGGCTTATAACAAGAGAAACTTCAAATTGTAGCAAGCAGGCAAGATAATAAGGACATGAACATGTAACTTAACAGCTAAGAAAGACAAATTAGCAAAGCAGACAATAAAAAACTAAGATAGAATAAGTCCTACCAAATAAGCAGTTTAGAATCAAAGATAAGCTAAAAGAATTTGAGGAACATACACTGAATCCACCTTTTCAGGCTGACTAATCTTATTGTAAGCTTCCACAGACACTTCTTGGTTTATGATCAACCTCCCAAATGAGCTTATTGGAATGAACTTAATGGTCCTTTTGTTGATAGGTCTACAACAGACCACAAAAGGTGAAATGAAAGGAGAGTATGTCTTTTTCTTTTGATCCTAAAACAAGATGAATAAACAGAAAAGCAACCAGCATAAGCTGGTCTTATAGCTTATTTGTCAAATAAGCTATAAGACTGCTTATTGCTTAAGTGAACAACAGAGTAAAAAAATTGAAGTCTTGATAAAAAGATTTCTAAAAAAACTAACTTTGAACAAGGGAATTGCAAGTAAAGTAAAGAGTAACCAGCTTAAATTATAACACTACAAAAAATCAACTTTACACCTTATTTGTCAAATAAGCTGCAAATTTACTTATCCTGTAATGGGTCTTCCAAAACCAAAACCAAAGTTTTGTTTTTGAAATAACTAAAAAAGGGTTGTGCAAGAAATTAGAGTAACAGAAAAACTAAATATGCATGAAAATTAAAGTTTTAAAAATAAAAGGTACTAAATTTTATTATCAGAATCCGAATTACAAATCATGAAAAATAAAACTGGAACAAAGCTTCTTGGCTACTACTATCCGCTATATATATATAAGATGTAAGGAGATACAAACTGACACCCCTAGCACGTCTTGATTCCCTAAACTACCCTTAAAGGAATATAGCATCTTTACAGCATACCGAAAGTTTGGATTTGGTCTTCTAGGTTGTTCTTGGTTGATGACATGTGATGTTGCAGAAGGAAATTCGATCATAGCCCTTGCTTTGTTGTGGCCATCACGCCATGAGATCCTGACCATAAAAAAAATCTTCATGTCTTTGTCTTCTTGCTAAAAACGTGATATGATATGATTTGTGGGGGAACAATAGAGATGAGGGTCGTTTTTTGGCATGTAGGATGGTTGGGTGAGCTGTAAATAACATAATCCTCAAATCAATTTTAAAAACTCCTTTACTTTGAAGTTGATTTGATCGGGGGATATTAATAAGGGTTTAGGGAAAACGATGGAGTTTAATCCGATTTGGGGTTTAATTATATTGTTTCCCCCGTCTAATTAAAGTATTATTGTTTAAACTTTGCTAAATTCTCCTTTTAGTCCCTCAATTTGCAAAAACGAAACCAACCTTAATATCCGTTATATGGAACTTTGGGAATTGGCAATAAAGGTCCTTGTGGTTGTGTAAAATGGAGACAAGGACTATTAAGGCAATATCTTGAAACTTCAAAGGACCATATTTGTATTTTCTTCAAACTTTAGGGACCAAACTTGTATATCTTCAATTCTTTAAGAGTATTTTTAAAAATTCACATATAGGTCCGGTTTTTTTGTACGAATTCATTTCCCGTGTTCGTTTTTTGCTTGTTTTATTGATTTCCATGAATTCTCGATATTCGTGCCTGTAAACACACAAATAAACAATACAAGGGTATTTAGCACGTTTTTGATGATATTTTATTCGTTTAAGCCCTAATTGGAGTATGAAAACATGTATAATACGAGTCACATCAATTATGCTCACGGTTGTGAAAGGTCTATGCGACTGATGCAATCCTTATGTGGCGTGATGCACTACAAATACTTATGGCCCCGATGCATAAGCCTCATAATGCATCTTTTGAAAGTACTTGTAAATTATGCGTCTGATGCATATTTAATTCATCTATCATTTATGAGCATCTTGTGACCCTTATGCACCTAGTGCATAACTATTGTTGATACAAACATTGGATTGGACTTTGATGACCTGAATTAGAGGTAATTCGGGTATTTAAGGTTCCGACTCCTGCGTCAAGTGAACTTGTTTGAGGACCCTTCACAATGAGAAAACATCGTTAAGCTTACCATGGGATTGCTTCCCAGATTAACCTCCTGAGTGAGAGTAAGTAATCAGTTTGTGGTTTAGTAATCGGTTAGGGTTTGTGATTGTGAAATCGTACCTTTGAAGAAACCAACAGGTTCCTTTTATAGCTGGTGAACCCTAAGTAGGGCTTCCTGAAACTTGCGGGCCAAGATAAGGAGATATACCCGGGATCCTTATCACTTAAATAAAGAGAGTATATCTTCCCTAATCTTGGGTGAATGATAGTCCTAATTAGACTATGATTCTACCTTACCACAACCGTGTACGGCCAGGCCGCGACCCATTTGAAACCGTGTGCGGCCAGCTTCCATGAGGCACATCAGGCTAATGTTGGTACCCCAATCCATTCGTGATGGATCAGATACGAATAATGACCACATATCGAGCTATATGACCCGACTTGGCACTATACGTCATCAACTATTGTTATATGTGTCGCGGTGCACTCCAAATACTTATGCACCTGATTGCATAAGCCCCATAATGCATTTTATGAAAATACTTGTAAAGTTGTGAAGTTTTATGCATATGATGCATATCTAATCCATCAATCATTTGTGTGCGTCTTTTGAAAATTTTATGCACCTGTGCATATATTTTTTTTAACGAACATACATTCAAGCGAACATAATGTTTTTTTCGAACTTTTGTTTAGTTATGTTAAACTTTTTATTCGATTCGTCTGAAAAAAAAAGTTTTAGCAGGTGTTAAACTCAAAACTTTCAAAAAATCTTTCTAATAAAATCACTTAATTAAACCTTAATGGCCAACTGGCCTAGATCAGTTGGTTCACACGATTTCCTCTTTGATCATTCGATCACATTTGATTAAATTCGAAATATAGTGCACATATCCTATTATATATTACCCAACGATTTTAATCATCCGTCATTTGTATAAAAAAAAGGAAACCATAACCATGACAAAACATTTTTTAAATTTGAGTTAACCACTTTTACTTTTTTTAGAAAGGCCACAACTACGTTTAATTATTATTTTTAATTATTTTATGTTATTTGCATAAATATTTCACGAAGCACTTAAGTATTTATCAGTTACATATTGCCCTTTTAAAAATAATCATTTGTCGTGATCTCGTCACTATAAACAATAGAGTGTTTAGGCTGGTGGGAGTGGGGTGAATCCCACGAGCAGCATGGCAAAGTCACGCGATGCCCCCCATCCCCCCCCCCCCCCCCCTTCCCCCTTACAACCCGCGCGCGAGTTACTTTTTCCAAACCAAAAAGACATGCTAAACTCACCGGGGTGAGTTATACATAAAATGGGCCCCACTTTAATTTTACCGTTATTTTCAAATAAAAAAAACTTTTTCAAATACCCCTTTTTACTTATAAATACCCAACAAAAACTCTTATTTTTCAAACACACATTCAAATTCCATACACATTTCACACATTCTCCACAAATCACAAAAAATGGAAAATATCGACGAATACGAGTTATTTTTTGCCACTGAAAATCCGGTAGTCGCAACGAAACGCAAGTGGGCTTTGATTAAAAAAGCGTTGCATTTTATTAAAAGACGACGTATTGCTAATCGAGTACCCAGAAACGTCATAACTCGAGACCGAATAGGTGCTCATAATCGGTTAGTTGCGTCTTTTTTTCGGCGAATACAAGATACGATGCGAAAGAGTTCAAAAATGTTTTTTGAATGGGTCGCCCCCTTTTCAACTAGATAGTTAGTGAAGTGACTCACCATTCTGCATACTTTCGTAATAATGTTGATTGTACCGGAAAAGAAGGTATTTCGCTGTTGTTAAAGTGCACATCGGCGATTCGTCAATTGGCATACGGCGTCGTTCCTGGTTTTCTAGATGGGTATTTGCAAATGAGCGTAAGAACTTCTCGAGAATCACTTGATCATTTCTGTAGTGCTGTTATGGAAATATTTGGGCCTGAGTATTTGAGAAAACCCACGTATACTGATGTTCAGAAACTTTATGCGCATCATGAAGCAAAGCACGGGTTTACAGGGATGATAGGAAGTCTTGATTGTACAGATTGGGAGTGGTTCGGTTGTCCAGTTGCCTTTAAAGGCCAATATGTTAGACGAGATCATGGACCGAATCCATTTATTTTACTTGAAGCTGTTGTGTCGCAGGACTTGTGGATATGGCATGCATTTTTTGGTGTTTCTTGGTCGAACAACGACATCAACGTTTTATATCAATCCCCTTTATTTAATGATTTGAAAACCGGACGAGCACCTGAGGTGGAGTTTGAGGCTAACGGTGTACACTATCCATGGGGATACTATCTTACGGACGAAATATATCCGGAATTGGCAACACTTGTTAAAACAATTCCCGAACCATCATCCAATGACCATAAGAGGATTTTATATAAGCAGAAACAAGAATCCGCAAGAAAAGATATTGAAAGAGTTTTTGGTGTTTTGAAGAAAAAATGGGCCATATTAGTCAATCTTGCACGACCTTTACAGAAAGAAAGAATCATGAATATGATGTACACATGCATCATATTACATAATATGGTTCGAAAGTTCAAAAAAAAGCAATATCTCCTAAATGGTTTCCAGAAGAACAACTTCAACCGGACGATGTGTTTCAAACCCAAGAACACATGCTACAAGTTATGCGGCATATCATCTCCGCGCAAGAATATCACAATCTTCGAGCAGATTTGGTCGAGCATTTGTATGCCAATGCTTAATTTATTAAGTTTTTTTATATTTATGTTATTTTTAAATGTTGTTTTTAAATTTCGTATGTATCGTCTTTTAATTTCGTACTGTGTTTTAATTTTCTATATACCCGTGTTTTAATAAAATGTATGAATAAAAAATATTTAATGAAAAAATGGGGTGATGTGGAGTGAGTTTGGGTGAGTTTGGTGAGTGTCATTACTTCCTGTGGTGAGTTTGGATGAGTTTTGGTGAGTTTGGTAAAAAGTTGACGTGGCGCTGAGGTGGAGGTGAGTGGGTTTCACCCTACTCCCACTAGTCTTAAGGAAAAATCCGCAAGCAGGAGAACTGTACAAATCTGTCGCCTCGCCTATGACGCCTAATAGTAGAAATTAGCGTTTTTTAGCAACATTTTACTGCTCTTCTAGTTACGCATTTGATCTTTAACATCATTACCATCAAATTAACACCGCATCACACCATTTCACGTATCAATGCCAGACAAGTGTATTAAGACCACTAACATTACTATTCAAATATGTTTCACTTAACACAAGTATACGCCACAATATACTTACGCACAAGCAAAAATATGTCTCTCGAGAAATTAACTCGAGCATCTGCACCAAGCGAGTTCTCATGAAAACAAAGGGCACAATTGAGTTCCCACAAAATCAAGGGGCCGAGGTCAAGGGGCCGTGGTGGGGGATTGAATTTGGGGGGACAACGCGTGTGGAAGTGGAAGTGTTTAAGTAACATCTAGCCTTAGAACGAATAGTGTCTGGATCTCCACCTATGAGACCTCATGGTGCGCTAACGCTAAATAGCATTTCAATGATGACATTCGCCTCGGTTTTACGATAAAGAGCCTTCGTACATGAGAACAAGTCTGCGTACACCCTACTTGCATTGCGCTTTTTTAACATGATTTTCATTACGCAAGTTACAGCTTTCTAGTCATGAAAATTTAAAAACTAACAAGACAGCACTGAAAACAGACATATCAACATATGTTTTCTTTTACTTTCACCCCCTTAAATCTGTGACATAATAACCAAATCTTCTAAATTCCACATACCAAATCCCAAAATCTAGAGACCCTCGAGACCCATCATAGATTTGGACCCATATATGCCATACAAAACGAGCATAATCACATAAATTATCCAAGTCCATATATCTTTTAACTTACTATTCTTCCCATATACGACCTATAACTCGTAATTTGAGTTCTTTCCTGCTTCCACCGGAGAAGAAGAGGGCTAGCTTCCTGGGAATTATTAATCCGTCTTGACTGTCACGAATTTTCTGGTGACTATCACGAATACTTCTTGGGACCCCTTGCCATGTTAATTTACGCCCATAACCTCCGACTTCTAGGGAATAGCTGAACTTTTTGGCTTCATTGTCCTCACCCATGAACCGTAAGAATGTTATGTAGACTGGAGACATTCCAAGTTGAAACGCTTCAAAATGCAAACAGAATTGTCTTCCAAAGCAATTGAATACCTGCAAAATGATCATAACCATAAGGTTGACTTTCGAGGGTCAAGAGACTTGTTTTGTTACTTTCAAATTGTCAAGACTTGACTTCTGTATATAAGAATAGTTGATTAAGTTCGACTAAATAACAAGGGATTAGAATAGAACTATCGATATGACATACTAGTATATGTGGATTATAATAGCTCTGACTCTTGGAAATCAGAATACGTAATTTCAGATTGTAAACTACTACCTTCGCTATAATATATAAGAATGCAAAAAAGAAAAGATCAATTGCAACCAAAAATAGCATTTGGAACTTATTAGTAGTAATTATACAGATTTTGCATAGCAAAAGTCTCCAAAATCAGATACATGTCTTATAACACTGGTTAGAATGATTTTTAGACTGAATCATGTGCAGTGATTGCTCATAGTTTACGGCCGTCTCTATTTGAACAAAGCATAAGGGGTAACATGATTCCTATTTTAAGGTGAGATTAATGCACAACTTCCAATTTACATACGCCATATGAAAGTAGATACGTGCTCAAGGTGTTTATTGTCTCGAAATACCTCATCCTAAGAAAGAATCTGGATATACAATCAATCTTATGTGCCAAGAGCCCATTGTGTTACAACTTAAAATGCACATTTACAAAGACATAGAAATTCAACATGAGACATTGCATAAATTTTGTTTGAACATTTCAAAACAGCCAGTCTCTGAACAAAGTGTTAATAATTGTACTCCGTATTAGATTTTACTAAACCCCAAATTCGATATGGTACTTTATTTTTTCTTTTTTAGTTTATCTCCAAATATGCAACAACAGTATCTAATATGATGCTTTTATTGATCACAACCTTAGAGCAAACTTTCTATGTGTAACAATTGTATGAGCATTATGATCATAAAAACAGAAATGAAGTATAATATACGAGACTAAATGATATATACTAAATATAAATATACATAAAGGCATTCAGGAACTTACAGTTAGCATCCAAATGGCATTTTCAACTTCACATGGATTGGATTTGACATATCGATGGTTAAATGTGCATCCGTCATGCATATCAACATTGTGATCAATTTTCAAATGCGCAGCAAGATTTGGGATATCACCCGTGACTGCACATTCGGATCCAGCATAAGGACAATTGTAAGGGCGAAACCGACATCTTTGTTCATGCTTTAGCTTGCTATAGTAAGGGAAAATGTCATGGCAGCCGAGAGCTTGGTGTCGGCATGGAAGCTCCAACGATCCTGCTACTTTCTCTAAAGCCAAACACCTGATGTTCCCCAACTCAGAACCGCACGTTGGGCAACAATTGTGAGCTCTTGCTTTGCAGTTTAAACACAAAGTATGGCCATTTGGGCACTGCATTTTGAACAAGTTAGCAATTTTGGCGACTGAAAACATCAAAAGATGGACTGATAAAGATAAGGAGGGTGTTTGGTAGTGTATTTAAAATGTGATTATATTAAACAGTTAAGAGTGATAATGAGTAGTTGATACGATCTGGAGTTATTAATTATGGAATTATTATTAAATAAGTATTAGTATAATTTTATTTATTTACTAGATATGTTTTATTTGGTAAAGATTATGATCCGACTTGTTTTACAAGAATAGGATTATTATATAAAGATTATTAGGGTTGTAATTTCATTATGGAGATTAATATGAATGAATTAGTGATTTAATATCATTATTGGGAGAGAGATCGGCCTCTCGAAAGTTGATCACCTATCCTTATTTATGGAGGTATTTTGGTAAGCTCACATTATAGTGACTATGAAATAAAATGGAGGTATTTTGGTAATTTACGTATACGTATACGTATAAGTATTATAGTAAATCGCATTTTTACGATTTAGGGTTTAGCATTTATAGGTCTCGGATGAGGTATTTAGTCACGGGAATAATTTACGGGATGGTTTTAAGTCATTTAGTACTTAGTTATAGTTTTTTTCATATTTCAAGAGTTTTTATAAAACTGTATATTTTTACGTCTTTTACGGTATACGCGTAAAATTGACTAGTTTTACGATTTAGAGGTTTTGGAGGCTTTAGAAGCTGAAATAAATTAAGGAAATTTAAGGAAATATTAATAATGTATTAATAAGTAATTAAAAGAAAAAAAAATAAGGGTGTATGGTCTGTTTGTAAACGCATGAAGAAAGAAAAAGAGGGAAAAGATTATAAAAAAAGGAAACAAGGCTTTTGTATTGGGCTAGGATTGTATTGTTTAATAATAAGTGTGAAAACACTTATCCTTTTACCACTTATTTCCAATAATAACAAGACCAAAACGTGTATTTTATGTCGTAAAAGTCAGAATTATGCGTGGTTTGTGTTTTTATTGTGTTTCAGGATAAAAATATGCAAAAGTAAGAAAACATGGGCTATCACGGGCTTTTATCGAAGAAAAAGACAAAAGACGAAGTCAAAAGATCGAGAGTGCAAAAAGAACGGAAGTCCGAGGCCTATTTTGAAGATTTATCGAAGAAAAAGTCTAAAGACGGAAGTTTAATTAAGTCGAAGAACTCAAGTCTAATTTTAAAAGAAAATTATAAGGCAAGTTCAACTTATATCGACAAATCCCGAGACGACGTCGAGAAAGACAAAGAAATTAAATCGAGTCGAGACGAGAAGAAAGAAAGAAGAAAGCTTAAGCACTTAACCTCCCCACCTCCTATAAATACCCTCCTAATATGTCATTAGGAGGGTGTTAGTTAGTTGTTAGTTAGTTTGTAGTTAATTTTTAGTTTTTATTAAGTGTGTTTTCATTTTCTCTCTAGTTTTTCTCTCAAGCTTATTAAATCTTTACTTTAATCTTGTATCTTTTGATATTAATCTTTAATCAAATCAAGCTTATTTCCTTAATTCTCATTCTACCTTTCTTAATCTTTTTAATCTTGATAATCATGTAGTTTATTTTAAATTTGTTGATGATTTGATTGTGTAGCTTTTAGGTTGTGTTTATTAAATTGGTGATTTTAAAAGTTTCCATTTTAAAGTGCTTATTTTCTTAATCTTAATACTTAATAGTTCTTAAAAATAAGTTGCTTTTGATAAGTTTAATATTTTGATAAAAAGTTGATTTTCAATATCTAGCTTATTTAGTGTTTTAAAAGTTTTTAATTTGTGGCTTATTAGTTTTTCTTAAAAATATTTTTGGGTTAAATTTTGGTAAGTTCTTATTTTAGATTTGCTTATTTGTTTAAGTTTTGTGTTATCCGGGTTTTTAAACCCTCATATTCTGAATAGTCTCCGTAACAAATTATTCCGGATAACTCATTGTACCAAGTTATTCCGGATAAGCATCCCTAGTTATTCAGGATAAGCCTTCGAAGTCACTTCATTCCGGATAAGTCCCTTTATTTCCATTCCGGATAAGCTGCATTTTCATTATTCCGGATAAGCACTTTCATACATTCCGGATAGTCACCTTAACGATATTCCGGATAAGCATTTGATACGGATTCCGGATAAGTTTTTAAAGAATTATTCCGGATAAGCCCTCAGTATTATTATTCCGGATAAGCTCTCGGTCAGGTATTCCGGATAGGTATCCGGAACATATTCCGGATAAGCACACGAAGTCATTTTCCGGATAAGTGGAAGAAGACGGATTCCGGATAAGCATCTCAAGAACTTATTCCGGACAAGCATCACAAAAAGATTCCGGATAAGCATCCCAAGTGATTCCGGATAAGCACCAGTATTTCACATTCAGGATAACATTCCAGATAAGCTACATAATTCTAATTCCGGATAAGGTTTTGTAATTCCCAGTTTTTAGTTCAAACTTTATTTTTCCCGCCTTTTTACTTAGCATTATTCTAACTTGTCTTGTTTTAGTTTAATATTTTAAGTTTTAATTATTTACTTTTTAATTTTTGAAGTCTTTATTTTTAGTCTAAATATTTCGAAGCTTTCATTTTTAATTATTTACTCAACGACATTTTCACTTTTAGATTAAAACAGATAATCAAACCCTTTTTATTTTCCACCAAGAACGACTGAGTCGCACTTTCTACTAGTAATCAATTCGAAAAGATTGGTTTTACGAACTTTCATAACTAATTGAAAACCTAGTTATTAAATTGGCGCCGCTGCCGCTTCGCTCGTTACGATTGACGATTTTTCGTGAGAAGCTTTGGATTTTGGGATCCGTTCAATTTTGAACGTTTTTTTTATTGTTAAAAAATCAAAAACATAAAAAAATCATAAACTTAAAAATACAAAAAAAAAGAAAAATCATCAAAAGCAAACTCTTTCCTAAGATTTGCACCAAAAAAATAAAAAAAATCCAAAAGTAATACTTTTCCTAAAGTATTACACCAAAAATATTACGTATTATTGTTATTTTTCTTATTTCGATTTCTTTCGCTTTTTATTGTGAATATATATTTTTCTTAAAAAAATACAAAAAGATTTTTCTTTTACTATATTATATTACATAGAACAATTAATTTACCTACTTTCAAATAAAAACTTAGTTGGGATTTCATCATCTAGCTATTGTATTCGAATCAAAAACGAAAAATCAAGGCAAAATAGATAAATACTAGTAAGAAGTTTGAACTCGATTTATACAAACTATAAGGTGGGTATAAGGCGACGCGCTATAAAAGGCCGTCTAAGGAAAAAGGTTTTTAAGTGCTTTGTGCCACCTCGTTTCCCCGCTTGCTTGTGCGTATATTAAGAGGGACGACCGATTATTGGTTTGCCAACTCAAGTAGTATTACATATATATTTTTTTGTAGTTTTTTGATATTAAACCTCGAGAGAGATAATCCCTTTCCTCTCAAAGTCGATCGAGGTATCCTACCTCATTCCTTGATTTTAGTTGTATGCGCACTCGCGCGCGTGCACACATACCGAGTGGTGTACCAAATATTTCTAATTCTTCCAAAAAGACGAAGAAGAACAAAAAGACCGTCAATCAAGCCGATCCCGAGAATCGAGCTTTCGACAATACGATGACAACGGAGAACCGACCAATGATTGAGATTCTACAATCTCACGTAGAGGGAAACGATGACGCTATCGTTGTCCCCGCAATTGGAGCAAATAATTTTGAAATCAAAACGGGTTTTATTCAAATGGTTTCCGCTACACCATTTTTGGGCCGTTCCCAAGATGAACCCCATGATCATATTAAGAGATTTATCCATTTGACTAATACGGTGAAATACAATGGGGTGACTCAAGAAGCAATACGTTTGTTGCTCTTTCCTTTTTCCCTCGAAGGACAAGCCCGGATTTGGCTTGATAAGGAACCACCCCAAAGTATCACTACATGGATTGATTTAGAGACCAAGTTCATTAACTACTTTTTCCCACCATCACGGACCACCTCTTTAAGGAATGACATCATTACCTTTGAATAACAATATGGGGAAACATTTAGTGAGTCTTGGGATCGATTTAAGGAGTTTTTAAGAAAACGTCCACAACATGGTTTCACTAAAGTGCATCAAATTAATACGTTTTACAATGGTTAAACTCTTAATGACCAAGATTCACTTAATAGTGCCGCGGGGGGCAATATTCTTGTGAAATCCATGAACGAGGCTTGGGCTATAATTGAAAATAAGGATAAAGTACAAACCAAGAGTGTTAGGGCTACTATGGCAAGTGCTAGTACTAGTGAGAACGACAAGAGAATTGATAAGCTTACTTCGCTTGTTGAATCAATTGCTCTACAAACCGCTAACAATACCAAAGCCATCAATGTGCAAGTAAATGCCTTAAAAGAGACTTGTGAAACGGGTGAGACTGTGGTGGACCACATTCGTACTATAATTGTGACATGGTTTACAATCAACAACAAGAAGTTTATGCTTATAACAACAATGAAAATGAGCGGATTCATTTCAAACCAAATGTTGATGTTAACCATTTGTCTTATAAGTCTAATAACTATTTGGCTCCCCCTGGGTTTTGTAGCTCTACAAAGACCACCCCCACCCGCCCAAAATAGGAACCAAGGTCCTCAACGGGGTAATTTTCAAGGGAATTCTAATACAAGGGGTTTTAATCAAAATCAAGGGAATTTTCAAGGGCAAAACCAAGGGTTTAATAATCAAAATCAAGGATTTAATAACCAAGGTTTTCAAAATCAAGGATTTAATCAAGGTTATAATCAATATCAAAACCAAGGTTTTCCTAATCAAGGTTTTCCTAATCAAGGTTTTCCTAATCAAGGGTATAATCAAATGAACATGCATAATCCTCAAATGGACTTGGTTCTACAAAAATTAACCGACCATGAGAGAATTATGAGAGAGATGCAAGAATCGACCGATATGAAATTTTTGCAAATGATTCAAACCATTCGTCCCCAAGGTGCCCTCCCTTCTAACACCGTGACCAATCCTAGGGCTAACGTTCACTAGGAGCGGTAAGACCACCGTAGAACCTTCTCATACCCAACCTAAACAAGGACCCGAGATTCCTTCTTCTTCTACCCACCCTCCTTCACCTTCTACTTGTGACATACCACCCGTTATGCCTTCGTCTACACCTTATGTTCCACCTTTACCTAAATCTTATACCACACCTTCGGTTCCCAAACCGGTTCTTTCACCTTCCATTTCTACTCCTCTTCCACCAAAGGATGTGAGTGAGCAATCCACTCCAAAGCCTTCATCTCAACCCAATATACCTTATCCCTCAAGGTTGAGGAAAGAGAAATTGAAGAATAAGGATGATATTCAAGTTTCGAACTTCCTAAAAATGTTCAAACAATTGAATTTTAATATCACCTTTGTCGAGGCTCTCGCTCACATGCCTAAGTATGCTAAGATGTTTAAGGACCTTTTAAGTGATAAGGAAAAGTTGCTCGATATTGCCAATACCCAATTGAATGAGAATTGTTCCGCGGTTCTTTTGAGAAAATTACCGGTTAAGTTAGGAGATCCTGGTCGATTCCTTATTCCTTATAATTTTCCGGGTGTTGAGAATTGTATGGCCTTGGCGGATCTCGGAGCGAGTATCAATCTTATGCCATTGTCCGTGTGGAAACAATTATCTTTACCCGAGCTAGTCCCCACTCGTATGACCTTGGAATTAGCTAACCGTACGGTTGCTTATCCGGTGGGGATAGCCGAGGATGTTTTTGTAGGAGTCGACAAATTCACTTATCCCGCCGATTTCGTTGTAGTCGACTATGAAATGGATCACCGTGTTCCCTTAATTGTGGGACGACCCTTCTTGAGAACCGGGCGTAAATCGATTGATGTAGTCGCGGGTGAACTTATCATGAGGGTAGGGGATGATAAAATCGTCTTTAACATGGGTAAACTTTCCAAACTTCCCGATGAGCCCGAATCCGTGAATTACATCGATGTGCTCGACGAAGCATGTGAATAACATTTTCACGAGGCTTGTAAGAGCGGGATTTCTCATTTACCTCATGTTGAGACCGTAGCTTCTATTGCTCCATCATTGACTCCATTTGGAGAAAGTGATTTTCTTTTACAAGAATTTGAAGCAAGTTTAGGGGACGTGGATTTAAAATATGATGATTCTCCCACCGATTGGGAAGAAGACATTCGTACCATTGATAGACTTCTCAATGAGGACCATATTTCTCCACCTACTCCTAAAGAAGTTTGATACATAAAATTTTACTTGTTGAAAGTTCGTTTCTCGGAATCCTCTCGAATTGATCACAGCTCTAAGTGGAATGATTTGTTCTTGGTGACAAATAGTGGTTTTGGTTTTCTATTCTAAATAAATGAAGTAAATAAATATTAAAACCAGTGACAGTTAATCAATAAAACTTGAATTAAAATTAAGCAATTAAATGGTAAAGCTGTGAAAGAACCTTACTAAAAAACTTGCTCTATTCGGAATATTATGCTACCCGGAATAAACTTGCCATGCGGAACATTTTACTCTATTCGGAAAATATAGGCTATTCGGAATATTGGATTATGCGGAATAAACTTGCTCTATTCGGAATGTTTCCCTACTTGGAATAAATGGACCATGCGGAATAAAATTGCCATTCGGAATAATCTCTATGCTGAATAAAAAGGCTACTCGGAATCTTGGGCTTTTCGGAATAAATAATCCTATGCGGAATAAAACAAGTCTATGCGGAATATTGGTTACTCGGAATAACAATGGCTATCCGGAATACTAAACATTCCGGATAGAGAAACTCTATGCGGAATAACCGAGTCTATGCGGAATAATAAGAAAGTTCCGAATAAAGGAAAAAGAAGGTAGGCTATTCGGAATATTGAAAATGTTCCGAATAAGGGACAAATTAAGATGACTACTCGGAATAACTGGAATGAAGAACAGTAAACAGCAAGAAACAGGGGAACGCGACTTTTTTAACCAAATCGAACCAAATGAACAAAAACGTTTTAACCAAACTAACCCATAATCGTCTATTAACCATAAGGATCAAATCCCAATCATAAAAACACAAAATCAACAACTTTTGAAGATCAAACCAACTAAATAAGAACTTAAGAACTTTGAATAAAAGATGATGATGAACAAGAGGAATGAAAAGATTAAATGAAAACTTGTATTGATGATTAAGATTCAGTAAACAAAAGGAAAGGATCAAACTTACAAGATTAAAGAAGAAATCAAAGAAGATGAAAACCACTCCTTAAGGGAGATGGTTTCCTACGAACTAGGAAAAGTGTAACTGAAAACTAAAAAACTAGGTGCCAAATTTTGTGAGGGTGATTCCCTTATATAGGCTAAGTGGTTGGTTGGTGAGTGGGCTTTCTCCCTTTCTTCTTGTCTTCTCGTCTTTTCAGAAAAGTTGACGTTTTCGATTCTGATTCGGGATTTGTCGACGATTAAATTCAACTCGTCTTTTAATTTCTTCGTTTAATAGACTTGAGTTTCTTCGACATATGTAAATCTTCCATCTTTGGTCCTTTTCTTCGATAAATCTACAAATAGGCCCATTGACTTCAAATCTTTTGCATCTCTTGGACAATAGACTTTGTCTTTAGTCTTTTTCCTTGATAAAACCCGTGCAATCCCATGTTTTCTTCAATATTCGTCCGGTTGGCTCTGAAAACACAATAAACACAAAAACCACGCATAATTCCAAACAAATGATATTAAACACGTGTTTTGGTCTTGTTTTAATAAGAAATAAGTGGTAAATGGATGGGTGTTTTCACACCTATCAGATCCCCTACACTTAACCATTGCCATGCCCTCATGCAATGCTTAGTGATAAAGCAAATTTACATTTTTCTCATGATCAATCAACATTGGCCTTATTAACATACTACTAAACAAGAAGTTAAAGTACTAACAGAAATTAAAACTTTAAAGTAAACAAAAGGATAAAAAACCATTTTTACTTGAAAATAGCTACATGGAAATAACTTGCAAAGAGATCAAGGACTTACATTAGGGCTTTGGTGCTGCGAAGATTTATCACCCTCAAGTTTCACGTTCCCCAAACTAAGCTTAAAAACGAGATCATTGTTATTATAAGTTAGCAATTCAAACACTTACACACATGGCTTAATTAAATGCTTAAACTCCTTTATTCCTAGGTGTATCTCTTATATTTTATTTTTGTCTTAGAATGATCATGAAGATGCATTTTTGGACTTATTTCGATAGTTTATTTAGGCTGAAAGCAAAGTAGGACGATATGATCAATAGTTAGCTAAAGGACAAAATCTCTTAAAACTGCTTCTCGGGATATCAAAAATTTCATATCTTGGCATAACTTGGTTCACGATTTGAGACCTTTCTCGGGCCGATATTTGGCATGTACTTCATACTTCATATCTTGAGATACGTTCTTGAGATAATGGTCTTCTCATCGTTAATAGAGTTTCTTCACTTGGAGACTTTTGAGGGGTACTCTAACTTTGTTGACCACGACTTCATGATTATTTCTTCAATCTCTAATTAGGATTTTGAGATACAACGATCCGCCTCCTTTTCGGACTTGGATCTATTTATCCTCATACCTTGTTAGGGTCTTTTCGGATAGACTTCTCCATGATCTTTATGGGAGTTGATTGCTTTTCGTCGTGAGTCTTGATCCTTCATATTGATTTTGGGAATAATGCTTTTCACATCACTTTGGATCTTCAGCAATAAAATGGAATCCTCATGCCTTGTTAGGGCCTTTTCGGACTCGCCAATCTTCGCGCCCCGCTTCATAAGTTATGCCTTGGCTATGAACTCTTATCATTACCGAGCAACTTTTAAACGATCTTGGGCTAGAAGCTAAGTAACTTTTCAAATCGTACGACCTTACTTATTGCAGATAATTTATTAGCAAGTGATGGGAGAATAGGCAAATAATTACACCAAGTGAGCTTGTGCAAGAATACCGACTTATAATTGACTCTATCATTTCTCATTCTCCACAATTTAAAATCTCAAGTAATGAGACTCGTGGATACTTAGCCTAATAAACCAATTAAGGTCTACATGGTTAAGGATACTAGCTAGAATAAACTTGGATAAGTCTATTCGGGTTGAGTCAAAATAAACGCAACGGGCCTAATACGTCAAAGACTTCAAAACTAGCTACACCACTTTATTAATAATTTTGACTTTATTGCGGAATATATACATGTGAAAGCAACGATAAAAATTTAAAAATCACGACTAAATGGCCAAAGTTAATTAAAAATTTGAAAAATGTTGAAAAAGATGATTTTCCGGTTAAATGAAGGCAATTTCATGGAAAAGTCCACTTAAAACTTCGATAGAAGTCCCCCCTACACTTAAGATAAACATTGTCCTCAATGTTTAAGCATGTGGGAAAAGTTTCCCCTACACTTATGACATTGTGCACGTTGGTTAAATCAAGCTAAGGAAGAGACGACTAACGTGATCAATTTCAAATGTAAATATGAAGAAAATTGAATCACGATAGTGGAGAGATAGAACCGGATTTCGGATAACACGGGAGCACGGTTCTTCGAAGGTTCCAAGAGTGCATTCATCCCTGTAATCACATCACCACACAAAGACAAACACCTATATAGGTCCCCTTACACTTAGGAGGTTAAAACGAAAAGGGATAGATACTCGGGCCGCCTCCCGAGGAGCGCTTGTTTTTGATAACCGAGTCACGAGCCTGACTCGACCCAAAATTAGTTCATGGGAAACGTGGTGAGGGATGGAATCATCTCGTGAGAGATGTCCTCACCAAAGTACAATTTCAAACGCTGGCCATTCACCTTGAAGTTGGGCCCATTTGGCTGAGAAAGCTCAATGGTGCCATAGGGAAAGACACTGGCGATGGTGAATGGACCAGACCAGCGGCTCTTCAACTTGCCTGAGAAGATCTTCAACCGAGAGTTAAAGAGTAAGACTTGATCACCAACGTGGAACTCTCGGTTCTTGATTTTAGCATCGTGGATAATCTTGGTCTTCTCCTTGTAGATCATTGAGTTCTCGTAAGCTTGATTCCTCAATTCTTATAGCTCGCTGAGTTGAATCTTGTGAAAATCACCGGCTTTGTTGATGTCGAAGTTAGCCCACTTCAAGGCCCAGTATGCCTTATGTTCCAGCTCGATAGGGAGGTGGCAAGCTTTCCCGTACACAAGACGATAAGGCGTACAGCCGATCGGGGTCTTGTAAGCAGTACCGAAAGCCCACAGAGCATCATCTAACTTATCGGCCCACGCGTCGCGATGCTCTCCCACAGTACGTTCCAAAATTCTCTTCAATCCCCGGTTGGATATCTCGGCTTGACCGTTGGTTTGAGGATGATAAGCGGTGGAAAGACGGTGATTGACACCATACGTAGCCATGACTCTTGCAAATTGATCGTTGCAAAAATGAGTCCCGCGGTCATTGATAATAGCACGAGGAACACCGAATCGAGCAAACAGTTGTTTCAAGAAATTACAAACCACCCTCGCGTCGTTAGTGGGTAAAGCCATGGCTTCAACCCATTTGGAAACGTAGTCAAAAGCAACAATGATGTATTTGTTGCCTTTAGAAGAAGGGAATGGCCCCATAAAGTCGATGCCCCATACATCAAAGATTTCACATTCTTGTATGAAATTTTGAGGCATCTCATCTTTATGTGTGATCTTGCCTTGTTTTCGGCAAGCATCACAATGTTTAACCATCTCGTGAGCATCACGGTAAATGGTGGGCCAATAGAATCCCGAATCAAACACTTTTTTGGCGGTGTAGTTGGGACCAAAGTGACCACCGGTGGGTCCTTTGTGGCAAGCCTGGAGAATGTCAAAAGCTGCCGGTCCATCAACACATCAGCGAATAATCAAGTCAGCGCATTGTTGAATAGAAAAGGGTCATCCCAAAAGTAAGTCTTAACATCGTTCAAGAACTTCTTCTTTTGTTGGGATGTTAACCCTTGGATGAGAACACCACCCGCTAAGTAGTTTGCAATATCGGCAAACCACGGGGTGCCATCAAGATTGAGATTTATAGACATTAAGGTCTCAAGGGGGAAAGAGTCATTGATCTCTGTGTTTGGATGATCCCCTTGATATGGATCCTCGAGTCTGCTCAGATGATCCGCGGCTAGGTTTTCAGCACCCTTCTTGTCACGAATTTTAATGTTGAATTCTTGAAGGAGTAAAACCCAGCGAAGAAGTCTTGGCTTAGAGTCGTGTTTAGTCATCAAGTACTTCAACGCGGAATGGTCCGTGTATACGATTGTGGTGGATAAAACAAGATAGGGGCGGAATTTTTCAAAAGCATAGACAATAGCCAAAAGCTCTTTTTCGGTTGTCGTATAATGCAATTGAGCCCCCGTCATTGTTTTGCTAGCATATTGGATTGGTTGGAAATGTTTGTTGATTCGTTGTCCCAAAACTGCACCAATAGAAAAGTCGCTAGCATCGCACATCAACTCAAAAGGCAGCTCCCATTAGGGGTAACCAAGACCGGTGCCTTAGTTAGCTTATCCTTAAGAAGATTGAAGGCTTCGATACACTCTTTAGAAAAGATAAAAGGAGTATCTTTTTCCAAGAGGTGGGTCATCGGGCGGGCGATTTTAGAGAAATCCTGAATGAATCGACGATAGAAGCCCGCATGACCCAGAAAACTTCTCACACCCTTCACGGTTGAAGGTGGAGGTAATTTGGCTATGACATCAACTTTAGCACGGTAGACTTCAAGACCGGCTTTAGAGATTTTGTGTCCTAGCACAGTGGCTTCTTTTACCATAAAATGGCATTTTTCCCAATTCAGAACAAGGCGAGTGTCTTCACACCGTTTAAGCATACGTTCCAAATTGGCAAGGCAAGAAGAGAAGGAATCCCCAAAGACCGAGAAATCATCCATGAAGACTTCCATGGTTTGCTCAACCATGTCATGGAAGATAGCCAACATGCACCGTTGGAAAGTCCCGGGGGCATTGCATAAGCCAAAAGGCATTCTTTTGTAAGCAAATGTGCCATAGGGACAAGTGAATGTTGTCTTCTCTTGATCTTGGGGATCGATGGGTATTTGGAAATAACCTGAGAAACCATCAAGAAAGCAGTAATATTCATTACCCGCTAAACGTTCAAGCATTTGGTCCATAAAAGGTAGAGGGAAATGATCCTTTCTCGTGGCATCATTGAATTTACGGTAGTCTATACAAACTCTCCACCCAGTAACGAGACGGGTAGGAATCAAGTCGTTGTTTGCATTGGGCACAACGGTGATTCCGCCTTTCTTAGGCACACAATGGACTGGACTAACCCATGGTGAATCCAAAATAGGGTAAATCATACCCGCATCAAGAAATTTGATAACCTCCTTTTTGATGACTTCATGGATTTTTGGATTCACCCTTCGCTGGCTTTGAATAGTGGGCTTAAAGTCGTCCTCCATGAGAATTTTGTGTGTGCAGAAGTGAGGATCAATTCCGCGAATGTCGGAGATTTTCCAAGCGATAGCTCTTTTATGCTTCTTCAACACGGCGATAAGTCGGGCTTTTTCTTCTTCTTTTAGGTCCTTCGCGATGATGACCGGTAACTTCTCGTTGTCTTCAAGGAAAACGTACTCAAGATGAGGCGGTAGGTCCTTAAGCTCGAGAGTAGGAGGATCCTTAATAGATGGTGAAACTAACGATGGATCATCATTAGTCACCTCTGTAGGAGAAGGAGAAGCAACCGGGTCTTCATTGAGAAGTCTCTCAATAGTACGAATGTCTTCATCCCAATCGGTGGACGAATTATCATACTTAATATCGAGAGGACCCAAGCTAGCTTCGAAATCATCCAAGTCACTTTCTCCAAAAGGAGTCAATGCCGGAGCAATTGAGGCAACGGTCTCAACATTGGGAAGAGAGGTAGGAATACTTTTACAAGCATCTTTGAAGTGTTCTTCACAAGCCTCATCAAGAACGTCAATACAATTAACACTCTCATTGGAATAAGGCTGTTTAGACAACTTTCCCATGTTGAAGACAATTTTATCGTCACCCACTCTCATGATAAGCTCACCAGCTTCGACATCGATGAGAGTGCGACCGGTCCTCAGGAATGGACGACCAACAATTAATGGCACACGAGGGTCCATGTCATAGTCGACGACGACGAAATTGGCAGGAAAGGTGAATTTGTCGACTCCAACAAAGACGTCTTCGGCTATCCCCACTGGATAAGCAACCGTACGGTTAGCTAATTCCAAAGTCATTTTGGTGGGGACTAGCTCAGGGAGAGATAATTGCTTCCAAACGCTTAAGGGAATTAAGTTAATACTGGCACCTAGATCGGCTAGGGCCATGCAATTCTCTACTCCCGGGAAGTTACAAGGGATTAAGAAACGACCCGGATCACCAAGCTTGGTTGGCAATTTCCTAAAGAGAACTGCGGAGCAATTCTCATTAAGTTGGGTCTGAGCAATGTCAAGAAGCTTCTCCTTGTCACTTAGAAGATCTTTAAACATTTTCGCGTATTTGGGCATGTGAGCGAGAGCCTCGGCAAAGGAGATGTTAAAATTCAATTGTTTAAACATTTTGAGAAAGTTTGAAACTTGAATATCATCCTTGCTCTTTTGCTTCTCTTTCCTCAACCTTGAATGATAAGGTATATTGGATGAAGAAGAAGGCTTTAGGGGAATAGGATCACTCACAACCACGGGTGGTGGGGAAATGGGGGTAGAAGGTGAAGGAGGTGGAGAAATTGGGGAAGGAGAAGGATGAGGAATAGGAGCAGGTGACTCGTTCTCCTTAGTCACAACCACCGGTGGAGGTATAGGAAGCTCGGGTTCCTTGGTACCTTTGCCACTGCGAGTGGTGATTGCTTTCATCTCCCCTCTTGGATTCGCAACGGTGTTACTCGGAAGAGTACCCGAAGAAGAGGGTTGAGTACCTTGGAAGAAACTAGCCATCATATTCTTTAAGTCATTCCTTTGACTATCCAAAGTGTTTCTCATATCAGCTCTCAGATCGTTCCCTTGTTTCACCAGGTCTGCTTTCAAGTTGAGCACTTCCCGCTGAAGATTTCCCACGATCACATCGTTAGTCCTCATGTAGGTTTCCACTTCTTGGTGTAAAGCGGTGGGTTGGTTGGGAGGAGCATTGTATGCGGGTGGTTGATAAGCAGGTTGCTGGTAAACTTGGTTGTTTCTTTGAGGTGGTTGTTGTAGTTTGTGAGGTGGTATGTATGGTCCACGAGATGGTTGTTGTTGTTGAGCAGGGCGGTTGAGGTTTTGTCGTTGGTTTGGGCTGTTAGGAGTAAAACCGGGTGGTGAGAGATAGTTGTTGGAGCGGTAGCTAAGCAGGTTGCGGTCACCTTGAGGACGAGCTTGATAAGCGGCCGGAGGATAGGTGTCATATGCTGCATTCACATTCTCATAAGGGTAGTCTTGGTTGGCAGTACAAGTGGTGTAAGAGTGAGGACCCCCGCATATCTCACATGGTTGGCTAACAGCATTTACTTGAGCGTTTTTAGCATTGATGTTGTTGGTGTTGCTGGCGGTTTGGGTAGCAAGCGATTCAAGAAGCGCAGTGATTTTGTCAAGTCGCTTATCGCTGTCACTAGTACTAGCACTAGCGACATTGGTCCGAACACTCTTGGTTTGCACACGAGACTTATTCTCAATGATATCCCAAGCAGCATTGGAAGTCTTAGCCAAAAGATTACCCCCCGAGGCACTGTTTAGTGAATCTTGGTCATTCATGCTTAAACCATTATAAAAAGTGTTAATTTGGTGCACTTTGGTAAAACCATGTTGTGGGCATTTTCTTAAAAGATCTTTGAAATGGTCCAAAGATTCACTAAAAGACTCATCGTACTTTTGTTCAAAATTAATGATTTCATTCCGCAAAGCGGTAGTACGAGAGGGTGGGAAAAAGTAGTTGATAAACTTGGTCTCCAAATCCGTCCACGTAAGAATACTCTGTGGCGGTTCCTTAGCAAGCCAATGTCGGGCTTGTCCCTCTAAAGAAAAGGGAAAAAGTTGTAAACGGATTACCTCTTGTGGAACACCATTGAATTTGACCGTATTCGTGAGTTGCAAGAATCTCTTGATGTGGTCATGTGGACCATCAATGGTACGCCCCAAGAATGGTTGAGCAGAGACCATCTGGATAAAGCCGGATTTGAGCTCAAAATTGTTGGCTGCAATCGCGGGTATGACAATTGGATCATTGTTACCATCTACATGTGCTTGCAGAAGTTCAATCATCGGGCGATTATCCGGTAGAGGCTCATTGTTGTTGTTATTATTGTTGTTGAAAGGTGGATTGTTATTGTTATTATTATTGTTTTGAGGTGGGTTATTGTTGTTGTTTTGTACACCGGCCATGTCTAACTCTTCGAGAGGCTCGGGCTCTTGATAAGACGTTGATCGTGTACGCATGCACCTGCAAAAGAACTAACAAGGCAAAAACAAAGCAAAAATATTTTTGGTTTTTATGTTTTTTAATTTTTAGGATTTTTGAAAATTTTATATTTTTTTTTTTTTGAAAATTTTTATGAAAAAGTAACGTTCACGGGAACGGATCCCAAAATCCAAGTTCTCACAAAAAACTGTTGATCCTAGCGAGAAGAGCCGGCAGCGGCGCCATTTGATACATGAAATTTTACTTGTTGAAAGTTCGTTTCTCGGAATCCTCTCGAATTGATCACAACTCTAAGTGGAATGATTTGTTCTTGGTGACAAATAGTGGTTTTGGTTTTCTATTCTAAATAAATGAAGTAAATAAATATTAAAACCAGTGACAGTTAATCAATAAAACTTGAATTAAAATTAAGCAATTAAATGGTAAAGCTGTGAAAGAACCTTACTGAAAAACTTGCTCTATTCGGAATATTATGCTACCCGGAATAAACTTGCCATGCGGAACATTTTACTCTATTCGGAAAATATAGGCTATTCGGAATATTGGATTATGCGGAATAAACTTGCTCTATTCGGAATGTTTCCCTACTTGGAATAAATGGACCATGCGGAATAAAATTTCCATTCGGAATAATCTCTATGCTGAATAAAAAGGCTACTCGGAATCTTGGGCTTTTCGGAATAAATAATCCTATGCGGAATAAAACAAGTCTATGCGGAATATTGGTTACTCGGAATAACAATGGCTATCCGACATACTAAACATTTCGGATAGAGAAACTCTATGCGGAATAACCGAGTCTATGCGGAATAATAAGAAAGTTCCAAATAAAGGAAAAAGAAGGTAGGCTATTCGGAATATTGAAAATGTTCCGAATAAGGGACAAACTAAGATGACTACTCAGAATAACTGGAATGAAGAACAGTAAACAGCAAGAAACAGGGGAACGCGACTTTTTTAACCAAATCGAACCAAATGAACAAAAACGTTTTAACCAAACTAACCCATAATCGTCTATTAACCATAAGGATCAAATCCCAATCATAAAAACACAAAATCAACAACTTTTGAAGATCAAACCAACAAAATAAGAACTTAAGAACTTTGAATAAAAGATGATGATGAACAAGAGGAATGAAAAGATTAAATGAAAACTTGTATTGATGATTAAGATTCAATAAACAAAAGGAAAGGATCAAACTTACAAGATTAAAGAAGAAATCAAAGAAGATGAAAACCACTCCTTAAGGGAGATGGTTTCCTACGAACTAGGAAAAGTGTAACTGAAAACTAAAAAACTAGGTGCCAAATTTTGTGAGGGTGATTCCCTTATATAGGCTAAGTGGTTGGTTGGTGAGTGGGCTTTCTCCCTTTCTTCTTGTCTTCTCGTCTTTCCAGAAAAGTTGACGTTTTCGATTCTGATTTGGGATTTGTCGACGATTAAATTCAACTCGTCTTTTAATTTCTTGTTGATCCCAAACTTAGATCAATTAGCTTTGTGTATACGAGATTAGATCAAGTATAACACGTAGAGAAACCTTTGTATATGCTTTGTGAATCTAAGTGTTATGCGGAATTTAACACTTAAACAAGAACACACAAGATATAAACAAACTTTCACTTTGATTATCAATGTCGAACTTGCTTACAGTGAAAGATGTTTATGAACGAAAACTTATGTAAAACTTGATATTGAACATTAACCTAAAGGCCTTCTTTTATAGATACAAGAAGCCTTGTACAATAAGCTACGTATCAACTATTCTAGGTAAAGATAAACATAGAAAATACATTGTCGTTTCTATCCTTACTAGAAGTATTCTAGAATATAATAAACGTGTAGATTATATCTTCCATCAGTGCTTGTCTTCAATGTGTCAACGCTTGACTTTAACTTGTCAACGCTTGAGCTGTCAGCGCTTGCTTTGTTCTTGTCAACGCTTGAATTGATCTTGTCAGCGCTCAAGTGATCTGGCCTTAATTTATTCCCAACAATCCTCCCCTAAACTTGATATCCACTCTTATGATCAAGTTTCTGAATAAGCATTAAGAACTAGGAGGAGTCTGACAAACCTTCTTATATTGGTAATGAATAAATCTGATCAAATCTTTTGCCACGTCACTTGAATAATCTATTTCCAGCTGAGTGTCCTTCATCTTTTCCAAAACAGCCTTGGATATGAAATACTGAGCATCCACAAGTAGATACTCAGCAAACTTTGTAGAACTCAAATGATATACACCAGCAGCTGAATATAACCTCCATTGAAGAACACTGAGGTCATCTTCAAGATCCTTCCATATTGCAGGATCTTCCTCTTTTGTCCCACACATTCTTTTGAATGTGGTCCAAAGTTTTATTCCATTAGCTGAAGTTGGTGCTTCAGCCTCATACTTGGTCTCTAGTAACCTCCAAAGGTCCACCAAGTCTTCTCTATCACAACTTGCAAATAAAGATATGAGAGTGGTAAAAGTGTGATCCCTTGAGCAGTAACCTTGATCATCAAAAATCATTTGCAGAAAACGGGGATAAGAGAAAGTCATTTTTGTCCCCTTGTTTTTACACATCCCTTCAAAAATCATTTTAGAATAGTTATATTTTTGCCCTGTTGCAATGCACACAATAGCACTAGCAATGGATCTATTGATCTCATTGTGTGCAGTACATTTGGGACTCAAACATTGAAGGAGGACGTGTATGAGGTACTTCCAGGCTGGGGGAAATTCCTGCTTATGATACTTATTAAGAGTACCTTCATCAGGAAAAGGATATCCCAAAGCCATAAGCCCTTGTTCTATTTCATTTATGGGAAGGGTGACTATACCATCAGCATCATCAAGATGCAAGGCTTGGCGTACCAAGGCCTCAGTAACCACCGAAGACCTCCCATGAACAATAGAAGTTAATATGGTCACTTCATTAACTGTTGAGGAACTGACAGTGTTCCAAAACTGCTTAATGTGTGTGACTAGAATGAGTGGTGCATGAGAAAGAGCATACCTTAGTGGGGATGCGTTCAAATACGCCACCATTTGTGTGTATTGAGGAAACAGATCATCATCAGCTTCAAGATAAGCAATCATGTTGTGTTGTGATCTGAACCCCAATGCCAATTCTGTTGAGTTAAACTTTGGTGCCATTGATGAAAGCTGTTAATATTAAGTGTAGAAGATGAAGTTGATAAGAGAAAAGTGTTAGACAAGAATTATAGATACCCTGTTTAAAAATAGGAGCCAAATTTATAGGAGAGAAAGAATGCATGTGATTGGCCCAAAAATAGGCAAAGATTTTCAAAAATCAATCATGAAAATATTGAAAAAGTTATAAGTTATCTCATGCATTAAATGAAAGTAACAACTCCTAAAATTACGGCTTGAAAATATGTCAAAAAGTAACAACTGGGTAGGTCCCATTGAGTGTCAACGGTCAAAAATAACCTATCAACGTCCAACGGCTATAATCTTGTCAACGTTCGCCTAAAGCCATGTCAGCGTCCAATTTGGTCACAACAACGCTTGGAAAAATCTTGTCAGCGTCCAAAAATAAAAATATTTTAAAAAGTGAAAAATGACCTTAACAAGTAATTTATCCTAGAGAAGATAACCAAAAGCTGATAATTATCATAGGGCGGCAAGCACTGTCCAGTTATGCACACTTGCATAAGCAAGATAGACATAACAGTCCTCTAGTGTCCCTTGCTAACCAAAACTCTTAACAACAAAGTTACCTTATAAAATCCTTGTTACTCCCAGGTAAATCCCATATCAAAATCATTCCCAAGTCTCCCAACAGACCACAACCAATTCTAGGCCAAAAATGTCTTGGCAGCATGCAAAGTTGATATACTATGCATGCTACAGTGCCTCATGGTTTAGTAAAACTAACCCATACTCACCTGTGGACAAAATCTAGAATTGTGATAAGAGTATCATATGGATACCCAAACATCCTAAAGGTTCCTAAAACCTCCCCTTAAACTATGATACAAAAAGTTTGCTAAAATCATGCATGAACATAAAAAATTTATGTCAAGATAGGAATGAAACATTCCAACCATCATCCATAAATAAAAACTTGTCCAAATGCTTCTCCATTGATCCATAAGCAACTCTGTATCCAATGGTATACTGCTAACACCATCTGCACATTTAGATTGAAAACCACAAAACTAACATTGTTGCTGACAACGCCCCGATAACACATGACAGCGTTGAGGGAAGCTTTGTCAGCGTTAGACATTTATATTGCTGACAACGTTGCAAAAACACTTATCAGTGTTCAAGCAACCTTTGTCAGTGTTAGAAAAATATAGTGGAAAATCTAAATCATCAATAAGACCAATAATAATAATGCATCAACCTGTACATACTTTTACAAAAAGAATCCAAAACACATATTATGTGAGATTAACCATTCCAATACTTGTTACCAAGTATTGAAATCTCCCAGCATCAAAAGGTTTAGTTAATAAATCTGACACATTGTCCTCAGTGTCAACCCTATCTGGTTGTATTAAACCTTTCTCAAAGCAATCTCTTATAAAATGGTGTCTAATTTCTATGTGTTTAGTTTTAGAATGATGTACAGGATTCTTAATGATGCATAAATTACTATTATTGTCAACAAATATCTTAGTATGCATGAAATTATACCCATAGTCCAACAGCTGGTTCTGAATCCACAACACTTGACCACAACATGCTGCTGCAGCCACATACTCTGCTTCAGTTGTAGAATTAGCCACCACTGTTTGTTTCTTGCATTGCCAAGATATTAACCTGCTCCCAAGAAACTGACATCCACCGGTTGTGGATTTCCTATCAAACTTGTCACCTCCATAATCACTATCTGAATATGCAATCAGCTCCAATGGTGAATCCTTTGGGTACCACAAACCAAGACTGGGGTAACATCTTAGGTACCTAAAGATCCTCTTCACAGCATAAAGGTGACATTCTTTGGGAGTCACTTGATGGCGTGCACAAGCACACACAGCAAACATGATATCAGGTCTAGAAGCAGTAAGATACATCAAGAATCCAATCATGGATCTATAGTGCCTGACATCAACATCTTTCCCATCTCCAATCTTTCCCCAAGGGTGTTCTCTATCCATAGGAGTAGTAGCCCTCTTTTCATGTGGAGAAAAGCCAAACTTCTTCAAGATCTCAGCAACATATTTGTCCTGGGAGATGAAGATACCATCTTCTTTCTGCTGAACTTGTAAACCTAGAAAGAAGTTCATCTCCCCCATAGCACTCATCTTGAATTTGTCTGTCATAAGCTTGGAGAAATCCTCACTCATCTTTGGATCATTAGACCCAAAAATGATATCATCAACATAGACCTGCACAAGCAACACATCTTTGCCTTTCTTCTTTGTAAATAGTGTGTGATCTATGGTGCCCCTCTTGAATCCATTGTCCACCAAATAGGTAGACAGAGTACCATACCATGCTCTAGAGGCTTGATGAAGGCCATACATAGCCTTTTTGACTCTATACACTTTATCTGGATGCTCTGGATCCTGAAAACAAGGAGGTTGCATTACATAAACTTCCTCAACAATAGTGTCATACAAGAAAGCACTCTTGACATCCATTTGATAGACTGTGAAGCCCATGCAGGAAGCATAGGCTAGAAAAATCCTAATTGCTTCAATCCTTGCAACTGGTGCAAAGACCTCCTCATAGTCTATCCCCTCCTCTTGTGTATAACCTTGAGCCACTAACCTTGCCTTGTTTCTGACCACAATACCTCTTTCATCTCTTTTGTTCCTGAGAACCCATCTTGTCCCTATAGGTCTGACATATCTAGGACAATCAACTAGCTCCCAAACATCCTGAATTGCAAATTGGTGAAGCTCATCCTGCATTGCTTCCACCCAACTTGGTTCTTTGAGAGCATCAAATATTTTCTTGGGTTCTTCTTGTGACAGAAAACATGCAAACAAACATGCTTGCACAAGAGGGGTATCAACCTTCTTGTGTATATTGGCAATAAACCCACCAAGACCTTGATGAGATCTTCTAGTCTGAACTGGAGTCATAATATCACCAATGATCTGAGATGTGGGGTGATTCTTCATTGTGGAAGTAAGAACCCCTCCTTCAAAAAGTTTGGTGTCCTCAACCTCACGCTCCATATTGCCAATATCTTCTTCATCAGACTCTCTTTGATCAACGCGAACTTCTTCAAGAATATTGGAAGGTCCACCTTGTTCAAAAATGGAAGAGAAAAGATGCCCATAAGTGTTGTCAACGTCTGAATCTTGGTTGTCAGCGTCTGGGCTAACAGCGCTTGAAATGTTGTTGTCAACGTCTGAGCCATCAACGTCTGAATTGGTCTTGTCAGCGCTAGATTTGCCTTTGTCAGCACCTGAAGAACCATGCATGTTTGTATCTGGTGGTATTTGAAAACCACCATTATCTTGTCCAGCAGCAGCAGCAGCAAAAGCATCTGTCCAAATGGGAATTGTGACATATTCAAATGTAGGAGATGCCTTTTCTGCTTGTGATCCATCCTTCTCATGAACCTGTGTACCTGAAACATTAACAACTTGTTCCTCCACAACATTTGAAGTTACCTTCACAATGTCTGGATTAGTGACAGGCATTTAATTTAAAGTTCTAGATAAGGGTTCCAAATCAAACAACCAATTAGGACCACTCTCAGGATCACTAGGTTTATTCTCTAAGAACCTAACATGAACTCTCTCAACTATACGTTTGTCCTCTTTGAGATAAACCCTATAACCCTTGCTCTGGACTGAATACCCCATGAAATAACCCTCATCACCTTTTGCACTAAATTTCCCTAAGGCATCACTAGTATCCAACACTACTACATGACAACCAAAAGGTCTGAGAAAACCAATATTAGGTTTTCTACCCCAAAGTAACTCATAAGGTGTTTTGTTCTGAATTTTGTTAACCAATGCTCTATTTTTCACATAGCATGCTGTATTAACAGCCTCAGCCCAAAAGGCTATAGGAAAGTGAGCATCAGCCAACATTGTTCTAGCTGCTTCAATTAGGGTTCTGTTTTTCCTCTCAGCAACCCCATTTTGTTGTAAGGTTCTAGCAATACTAAATTGCCTAGTAATTCCTTTCCTAGCACAGAAATCATCTAGCTTCTTGTTCCTAAATTCTCCACCATTATCACTCCTAAGCATTTTAACCTCATTGCCAGACCTTTTCTCAATCTGAGTGATAAAATCAATAAGAACATCAGCTGTGTCACTCTTCATGGCTAGAAAGAATGTCCAAGTAAACCTAGAAAATTCATCTGTGACAACAAAGCAATATGACTTGCCATTCAAACTTTCTATATTAGTTGGACCAAAGAGGTCCATGTGAAGCATATGAAGAGGTCTAGAACTAGTATGCACCTGCTTGGACTTGAATGAGACCTTGTGCTGCTTGCCTTTAAGACATGCAACACAAGAGTGGTCATTGTGGAAGGCCTTCTGATACATGCGTTTTTTGTATGGTTCAGATTTCTCGGAATCCTCTCGAATTGATCTCAGTTAAAAGTGGAATGATTTGTTCTTGGTGACAAAAAGTGGATTTGGTTTTCTAGTCTACTAAACAGATAAGTGAGTATAATGGTAATGAAGTAAACTTAAAACAAATAATAAGCAAAACTGGAAAAATATTCTATTGAGAAAATACCCTATGCGGAATATTGACCATTCGGAAAATATTGCTCTATTCGGAAAGTTCACACCATGCGGAAAGATTGCTTATGCTGAACATTTGCTTCATTCGGAAAAATCAGGCTATGCGGAAAAAACGGTTATTCGGAAAAACATTCCGAATAGGGAAACAAAAGCTGGCTATGCGGAATAATTAAAAAGTTCCGAATAAGGAAACAGAAAAAGTCCTATTCGGAAAATATGAACTATTCGAAAAGAAAAAAAAAAAACTGTCTATTCGGAAAAAGTTCCGAATAAGGAAATGAAGAAACGGCTATGCGGAATATAGGAATTATTCCGAGTAACAGAAATGAACACACCCCTATTCGGAATATTGAAAGATTCCGAATAGGGATAACACAAATTGGCTATGCGGAAAATTCTGGGCAGATGAAGAGCAGTAACAGCAGACACAAACGGGGAACTTAATCAAAAATCCAAAATCAAATCAAATACTTAAAAAGGTTTAACCAAAATAACCAATAATCATTAACATACTATAAAGAACAAATCCCACTAATAAAAACACTAATTCAACAACTTTTTAGGATCAAACTTGAATCACATAAAAACTTAAGAACTTGCAAAAAGAGATGATGAAGAACAAGATTAATGAAAAGATGGAATGGATTGATTAAGGGAAAATTAACAAGAGTATTGAATCAAGCTTACAAGATGAAAAGAAAAAGATGAAAATCACCAAACTCCCTAATGGAGTTTGTGATGAGACGAACTACAAAGCCTGGAAAAAAGGAAAATGAAAACTAACTAACTAATGTGTGAAGAAAAATCTATTTATAGTCCTAATGGTTGGTTGGTGAGTGGGCTTTCTCCCTTTCTTCTTGTCTTCTCGTCTTTTCAGAAAAGTTGACGTTTTCGATTCTGATTCGGAATTTGTTGTCGATTAAATCCAACTCGTCTTTTAATTTCTTCGTTAAATAGACTCGAGTTTCTTCGACTTATGAGAATCTTCCGTCTTTAGTCCTTTTCTTCAATAAATCTTCGAATAGGCCTAGTGACTTCAAATCTTTTGCACGTCTTAGACAATAGACTTTATCTTGAGTCTTTTTCCTTGATAAATCCCGTGCAATCCCATGTTTTCTTTAATATTCATCCGGTTAGCTCTGAAATCACAGTAAACACAAAAACCACGCATAATTCCAAACAAATGATATTAATTACGTGTTTTGGTCTTGTTTTAGCCAGAATTAAGTGGTAAAAGGATGGGTGTTTACACACCTATCAAATCCCCTACACTTAACCATTGCCATGCCCTCATGCAATGCTTAGTGATAAAGCAATTTTACATTTTTCTCATAATTAATCAACCTCGGCCTTATTTAAATTCTACTAAACAACAATTAAAATACTAAGAGAACTTAAAACTTTAAAGTAAGCAAAAGAATGGAAATAACTTGTAAAGAAATCAAGGACTTACATTAGGGCTTTGGTGTTGCGAAGATTTATCACCCTCAAGTTTCACGTTCCCCAAACTAAGCTTAAAAACGAGATCATTGTTATTATAAGTTAGTAAATCAAACACTTACACACATGGCTTAATTAAATGCTTAAACTCCCTTATTCCTAATTGTATCTCTTATATTTTATTTTTGTCTTAGAATGATCATGAAGATGCATTTTTGGACTTATTTCGATAGTTTATTAGGGCTGAAAGCAAAGTAGGACGATTTGATCAATAGTTAGCTAAAGGACAAAATCTCTTAAAACTGCTTCTCGGGATATCAAAAAGTTCATATCTTGGCATAACTTGGTTCACGATTTGAGACCTTTCTCGGGCCGATATTTGGCATGTACTTCATACTTCATATCTTCGAGAGACGTTCTTGAGATAATGGTCTTCTCATCATAATAGAGTTTCTTCACTTGGAGACTTTTGAGGGGTACTCCAACTTTGTTGACCACGACTTCATGATTATTTCTTCAATCTCTATTTGGGATTTTGAGATACAACGATCCGCCTCCTTTTCGGACTTGGATCTAT
Organism: Glebionis coronaria; assembly: GCA_025667525.1. Classification (NCBI taxonomy): domain Eukaryota; kingdom Viridiplantae; phylum Streptophyta; class Magnoliopsida; order Asterales; family Asteraceae; genus Glebionis; species Glebionis coronaria. Next base: position 460,850,119 of record CM046879.1, on the reverse strand, counting down.
TTATCCTCATACCTTGTTAGGGTCTTTTCGGATAGACTTCTCCATGATCTTTATGGGAGTTGATTGCTTTTCGTCGTGAGTCTTGATCCTTCATATTGACTTTAGGAATAATGCTTTTCACATCACTTTGGATCTTCAGCAATAAAATTGAATCCTCATGCCTTGTTAGGGCCTTTTCGGACTCGCCAATCTTCGCGCCCCGCTTCATAAGTTATGCCTTGGCTATGAACTCTTATCATTACCGAGCAACTTTTAAACGATCTTGGGCTAGAAGCTAAGTAACTTTTCAAATCGTAAGACCTTACTTATTGCAGATAAATTATTAGCAAGTGATGGGAGAATAGGCGAATAATTACACCAAGTGAGCTTGCGCAAGATTACCGACTTATAATTGACTCTATCATTTCTCGTCCTCCACAATTTAAAATCTCAAATAATGAGACTCGTGGACACTTAGCCTAACAAACCAATTAAGGTCTATATGGTTAAGAATACTAGCTAGAATAAACTAGGATAAGTCTATTCGGGTTGAGTCAAAATAAACGCAACGGGCCTAATATGTCAAAGACTTCTAAACTAGCTACACCACTTTATTAAAATTTTGACTTTATTGCGGGATATATACATATGAAAGCAACGATAAAAATTTAAAAATTACAACTAAATGGCCAAAGTTAATAAAAAATTTGAAAAATGTTGAAAAATAGGATTTTCTGGTTAATTGAAGGCATTTTCATGGAAAAGTCCACTTAAAACTTCGATAGAAGTCTCCCCTACACTTAAGATAAACATTGTCCTCAATGTTTAAGCATGTGGGAAAAGTCTCCCCTACACTTATGACATTGTGCACGTTGGTTAACTCAAGTTAAGGAAGAGACGACTAAAGTGATCAATTTCAAATGTGAGAATGAAGAAAATTGAATCACGATAGTTGAGAGATAGAACCGGATTTCGGATAACACGGGAGCACGGTTCTTCAAAGATTTCCAAGATTGCAGTAATCCCTGTAAGCACATCACCACACAAACACAAATGACCAAAATAGGTCCTCCCCTACACTTAGGGGGTTAAAGGGATAGATACTCGGGCTGCCTCCCGAGGAGCGCTTGTTTTTGATAACCGAGTCACGAGCCTGACTCGACCCAAATTCAGTTCATGGGGAACGTGGTGAGGGATGGAATCACCTCCTGAGAGGTGTCCTCACCAAAGTACAACTTCACTCGTTGGCCATTCACCTTAAAATTTGGTCCATTAGGTTGAGCGAGCTCGAGAGTACCATATGGAAAAATTTGGGCGATGGTGAATGGGCCGGACCAACGAGATTTAAGCTTGCCCGAAAAGATTTTCAACCGAGAGTTAAAAAGTAAGACTTTGTCTCCAACATGGAACTCTCGGTTTTTGATCTTGGAGTCGTGAATGAGCTTAGTTCTTTCCTTATAGATCAAAGAGTTTTCATAAGCCTCATTCCGGAGTTCATTTAGCTCATTTAGTTGGATCTTGCGTAGGTCACCGGCTTTGTTTATATCAAAATTGGCCCACTTCAAGGCCCAATAAGCCTTGTGCTCCAACTCAATGGGAAGGTGGCACGCTTTCCCGTACACAAGACGATAGGGCGTACAGCCGATCGGGGTCTTGTAAGCAGTACGGAAAGCCCACAAAGCATCATCGAGTTTATCAGCCCATGCGACACGATGCTCTCCCACGGTTCTTTCCAAAATTCGCTTCAGCCCTCGGTTGGATATTTCGGCCTGGCCATTAGTTTGTGGGTGGTAGGCTGTGGAAAGACGATGGTTTACACCGTACTTAGCCATGACTCGAGCAAATTGGTCATTGCAGAAATGAGTCCCACGATCACTAATAATGGCACGAGGCACACCGAAGCGAGCGAATAGAGCTTTCAAAAAGTTACAAACCACCCTTGCGTCATTAGTGGGCAAAGCTTTGGCTTCAACCTACTTTGAAACGTAGTCAACGGCTACAAGGATGTATTTGTTTCCTTTAGATGAAGGGAATGGCCCCATAAAGTCGATACCCCAAACATCGAAAATTTCACACTCTTGGATGAAATTCTGAGGCATCTCGTCTTTATGTGTGATTTTGCCTTGCTTTTGGCAAACATCACATCGCTTAACCATATTGTGAGCATCACGATATATGGAGGGCCAATAAAATCCCGAGTCAAACACTTTCTTTGCGGTGTAGTTGGGACCAAAGTGACCACCGGTGGGTCCTTTGTGGCAAGCATCAAGGATGTCTGACGCTGCCGGTCCATCAACACATCGACGGATAATCAGGTCGGCACATTGTTTGAATAGGTAAGGGTCGTCCCAAAAGTAAGTCTTGATGTCGGTAAAGAACTTCTTCTTTTGCTGGGACGTCAACCCTTCCTTGAGAATTCCACCCGCCAAATAGTTTGCAAAGTCCGCAAACCACGGGGTTTCATTCGGCTTCGAGTTTATAGACATTAAGGTCTCCAAGGGAAAAGAATCATTGATTTCTTTGGTCGGATGATCCCCTTGGTATGGATCCTCAAGTCTACTAAGATGGTCCGCGGCTAGGTTTTCTGCTCCTTTTTTATCGCGGATGTCGATTTTAAATTCCTGGAGCAGCAAAACCCAGCGAAGAAGTCTTGGTTTGGAATCTTGCTTTGTCAACAAGTACTTCAGCGCGGAATGATCGGTGTACACAATGGTGGTAGAAAGGACAAGATAAGGGCGGAATTTTTCAAAAGCATAGACAACAGCTAAAAGCTCCTTTTCGGTTGTCGTATAATGCAATTGTGCCCCAGTCATTGTCTTGCTAGCGTAATGGATCGGTTGGAAGTGTTTGTTCACTCTTTGTCCAAGAACCGCTCCAATAGCAAAATCACTAGCATCGCACATCAACTCAAAAGGAAGCTCCCAATTAGGGGTAACCAAGACGGGTGCCTTAGTTAGCTTATCCTTGAGTGAGTTAAAGGCTTCAAGGCACTCTTTGGAAAAGATAAAAGGAGTATCTTTTTCCAAGAGGTGGGTCATCGGGCGAGCGATTTGAGAAAAATCTTTGATAAATCGACGGTAGAAGCCCGCATGACCCAAGAAACTTCTCACACCCTTCACAGTGGAAGGTGGAGGCAACTTTGCTATAACGTCAACTTTAGCACGGTCTACTTCAAGACCGGCTTTCGAAATCTTATGTCCAAGCACGACGCCTTCTTTTACCATGAAATGGCATTTTTCCCAATTTAGAACAAGGCGAGTGTCTTCGCACCGCTTTAGCATACGTTCTAAATTGGCAAGGCAAGATGAGAAGGAATCCCCGAAGACCGAGAAATCATCCATGAAGACTTCCATGGTTTGTTCAACCATGTCATGGAAGATAGCTAACATACACCTTTGGAAAGTCCCGGGCGCATTACATAAGTCAAAAGGCATTCGTTTGTAAGCGAAAGTGCCATAGGGACAAGTGAATGTAGTCTTCTCTTGATCTTGGGGATCGATGGGTATTTGAAAATAACCCGAGAAACCATCCAAAAAGCAGTAATATTCATTACCGGCTAATCGTTCAAGCATTTGGTCCATGAAAGGTAGAGGGAAATGATCCTTTCTCGTGGCATCATTGAGTTTGCGGTAGTCTATACAAACTCTCCACCCAGTAACGAGACGAGTGGGAATTAACTCGTTGTGTTCATTGGGAACAACGGTTATTCCGCCCTTCTTGGGCACACAATGGATTGGACTAACCCACGGTGAATCCGAAATAGGGTAAATCATACCCGCATCAAGAAGTTTGATAACCTCTGTTTTGATGACTTCATGGATTTTTGGATTCACCCTTCGTTGGCTTTGAATAGTGGGCTTGAAGTCGTCCTCCATGAGAATTTTGTGTGTGCAGAAGTGAGGATCAATTCCACGAATATCGGAAATCTTCCAAGCGATAGCCTTCTTGTGATCTTTCAACACAGCAACGAGGCGAGTCTTCTCTTCATCTTTCAAATCCTTTGCAATAATGACGGGCGACTTCTTGTTATCGTCAAGGAACACATACTCGAGATGAGGCGGCAACTCCTTAAGTTCCAAATCCAGAGGATTTTCGACGGGAGGCGTTTTCAAAGTCGTAGTGTCGATAGCAATGACCGTGGGAGATGGAGGCGAAGGATTGTCTTCAGTGAGAAGATTGTCAAAGAAACTCATGTCTTCATCCCCCTTGGTGGGAGAATCATTAGTGGCTAAATTCGCATCTCCCATGGTATCTTCAAGATTGTTCCAGAATAAATCACTATCTCCAAATAGAGACAACGATGAATCAATAGAGGACACGGTCTCAACAGTGGGAAGAGATGTAGGAATACTTTTGCAAGCATCATTAAAGTGTTCTTCACAAGCCTCATCAAGAACGTCAATACAATTAACGCTCTCATATGAATAAGGCTGTTTAGACAACTTTCCCATGTTGAAGACTACTTTGTCGTCACCCACTCTCATGATAAGCTCTCCGGCTTCAACATCAATGAGAGTGCGACCGGTCCTAAGGAATGGACGACCAACAATAAGTGGCACACGGGGGTCCATCTCGTAGTCGACGACAACAAAATCAGCAGGGAAGGTGAATTTGTCGACTCCTACGATAACATCTTCGGCTATCCCCACTGGATAAGCAACCGTACGGTTCGCCAATTCCAAAGTCATCTTGGTGGGGACTAGCTCTGGGAGAGATAATTGCTTCCAAAAACTTAGAGGCATGAGATTAATACTGGCACCTAGATCGGCTAGAGCCATGCAATTCTCTACTCCCGGGAAATTGCAAGGGATAAGAAAACGACCCGGATCACCAAGCTTGGTTGGTAATTTCCTTAAGAGCACTGCGGAGCAGTTCTCATTAAGTTGGGTGTTAGCAATGTCGAGGAGCTTTTCCTTGTCGCTCAGAAGGTCTTTAAACATTTTAGCATACTTGGGCATGTGAGCGAGAGCCTCAGCGAAGGAGATATTGAAATTCAGTTGTTTAAACATTTTAAGAAAGTTAGAAACCTGAATATCATCCTTGCTCTTTTGCTTCTCTTTCCTCAACCTTGAAGGATAAGGTATATTGGAAGAAGAGGAAGGCTTTAGAGGAATAGGGTCACTCACAACCACGGGTGGAGGAGGGGTAGAAAGAGGTGGAGAAATTGGGGAAGGAGAAGGAGGAGGAATAGGAGCAGGCGACTCGTTCTCCTTAGTCACAATCACCGGTGGAGGTATAGGAAGCTCGGGTTCCTTGGTACCTTTACCACTTCGAGTGGTGATTGCTTTCATCTCCCCTCTTGGGTTCGCAACGGTGTTACTCAGAAGAGTACCCGAAGAAGAGGGTTGACTACTTTGGAAGAAACTAGCCATCATGTTCCTCAAGTCATTCGTCTGACTATCCAACGTGTTTCGCATATCGGCCCTCAAATCATTTCCTTGCTTTACCAAATCGGCTTTCAGGTTGAGCACTTCTCTCTGAAGATTTCCCACTATCGCATCGTTAGTCCTCATATAAGTTTCCACTTCTTGGTGAAGAGCTGTGGGTTGGTTGGGAGGAGCATTGTATGCAGGTGGTTGGTAAGCAGGTTGTTGGTAAACTTGATTGTTACGTTGAGGCGGTTGTTGCTGCTTGTGAGGTGGGATGTATGGTTGTCGAGGCTGTTGTTGTTGTTGAGGAGGGCGATTAAGGTTTTGTTGTTGGTTTGGGTTGGTAGGAGGGAAACCAGGTGGTGAAAGATAGTTGTTGCTGCGATAGCTAAGCAAGTTACGGTCACCTTGGGGTTTTGCTTGATAAGCGGGTTGTTGGTAGGTGCCATATGCCGCATTCACATTCTCAGCAGGGTAATCTTGGGTGGCGGTACAAGTTGTATAGGAGTGGGGACCACCGCATATCTCACAAGGTTGGCTGACAGCGTTCACTTGTGCGTTTTTGGCGTTGTTGCTGTTGTTGTTGCTGACGGTGTGGGTGACAAGCGTTTCAAGAAGCGTAGTGAGTTTGTCTAATCGCTTGTCGCTGTCATTAGTGCTAGCACTAGCAACATTGGTCCTAACGCTCTTGGTTTGCACACGAGACTTGTTCTCAATGATATCCCAAGCAGCATTGGAAGTCTTAGCCAATAAATTACCCCCTGAGGCACTATTCAGTGAATCTTGGTCACTCATGCTTAAACCATTGTAAAAAGTATTTATTTGATGTACTTTGGTAAAACCATGTTGTGGGCATTTTCTTAAAAGATCTTTAAAACGATCCCAAGATTCACTGAATGACTCATCGTACTTTTGTTCAAAGTTTATAATCTCATTCCGCAAAGCGGTAGTACGAGAGGGTGGAAAAAAGTAATTGATGAACTTTGTTTCCAAATCCGTCCACGAGAGAATACTCTGTGGCGGTTCCTTAGCAAGCCAATGTCGGGCTTGTCCCTCTAAAGAAAAGGGAAAAAGTTGTAACCTTATCACTTCTTGCGAAACTCCATTGAACTTGACCGTGTTGGTGAGTTGTAGAAACCTCTTGATATGGTCGTGTGGGTCATCAATGGTGCGTCCCAAGAATGGTTGAGCTGAGACCATCTGGATAAAGCCGGACTTGAGCTCGAAATTGTTGGCGGCAATTGGAGGAATGACAATTGGATCCGTGTTGCCATCAACATGAGCTTGCAGCAATTCAATCATTGGGCGATTATCCGGAAGGTGCTCATTGTTGTTGTTATTCATGTTGTTGAAAGGCGGATTGTTGTTGTTATTATTGTTGTTCGGAGGTGGTATGTTATTGTTGTTTTGTACACCAGCCATGTCTAAGTTATCGAGAGGCTCGGGCTCTTGATAAGACGTGGATCGAGTGCGCATACACCTGCAAAAGAACGAACAAGGAAAAACAAAGCAAAAATATTTTTGGTTTTTATTGTTTTTTTACTTTTTAGGATTTTTGAAAGTTTTATATTTTTTAGTTGTTTTTGAAAATTTTCTTGAAAAAGTAACGTTCACGGGGAACGGATCCCAAAATCCAAGTTCTACAAAAAACTTTTGATCTTAACGAGAGGAGCCGGCAGCGGCGCCATTTGATACATGCGTTTTTTGTATGGTTCAGATTTCTCGGAATCCTCTCGAATTGATCTCAGTTAAAAGTGGAATGATTTGTTCTTGGTGACAAAAAGTGGATTTGGTTTTCTAGTCTACTAAACAGATAAGTGAGTATAATGGTAATGAAGTAAACTTAAAACAAATAATAAGCAAAACTGGAAAAATATTCTATTGAGAAAATACCCTATGCGGAATATTGACCATTCGGAAAATATTGCTCTATTCGGAAAGTTCACACCATGCGGAAAGATTGCTTATGCTGAACATTTGCTTCATTCGGAAAAATCAGGCTATGCGGAAAAAACGGTTATTCGGAAAAACATTCCGAATAGGGAAACAAAAGCTGGCTATGCGGAATAATTAAAAAGTTCCGAATAAGGAAACAGAAAAAGTCCTATTCGGAAAATATGAACTATTCGAAAAGAAAAAAAAAACTGTCTATTCGGAAAAAGTTCCGAATAAGGAAATGAAGAAACGGCTATGCGGAATATAGGAATTATTCCGAGTAACAGAAATGAACACACCCCTATTCGGAATATTGAAAGATTCCGAATAGGGATAACACAAATTGGCTATGCGGAAAATTCTGGGCAGATGAAGAGCAGTAACAGCAGACACAAACGGGGAACTTAATCAAAAATCCAAAATCAAATCAAATACTTAAAAAGGTTTAACCAAAATAACCAATAATCATTAACATACTATAAAGAACAAATCCCACTAATAAAAACACTAATTCAACAACTTTTTAGGATCAAACTTGAATCACATAAAAACTTAAGAACTTGCAAAAAGAGATGATGAAGAACAAGATTAATGAAAAGATGGAATGGATTGATTAAGGGAAAATTAACAAGAGTATTGAATCAAGCTTACAAGATGAAAAGAAAAAGATGAAAATCACCAAACTCCCTAATGGAGTTTGTGATGAGACGAACTACAAAGCCTGGAAAAAAGGAAAATGAAAACTAACTAACTAATGTGTGAAGAAAAATCTATTTATAGTCCTAATGGTTGGTTGGTGAGTGGGCTTTCTCCCTTTCTTCTTGTCTTCTCGTCTTTTCAGAAAAGTTGACGTTTTCGATTCTGATTCGGAATTTGTTGTCGATTAAATCCAACTCGTCTTTTAATTTCTTCGTTAAATAGACTCGAGTTTCTTCGACTTATGAGAATCTTCCGTCTTTAGTCCTTTTCTTCAATAAATCTTCGAATAGGCCTAGTGACTTCAAATCTTTTGCACGTCTTGGACAATAGACTTTATCTTGAGTCTTTTTCCTTGATAAATCCCGTGCAATCCCATGTTTTCTTTAATATTCATCCGGTTAGCTCTGAAATCACAGTAAACACAAAAACCACGCATAATTCCAAACAAATGATATTAATTACGTGTTTTGGTCTTGTTTTAGCCAGAATTAAGTGGTAAAAGGATGGGTGTTTACACACCTATCACCTTCTCAGACAAACCATCAACTAAACCAAGCCTCACAAGTCTATTTATATTTTTAAAATTTATGTGCCCTAGTCTCCTGTGCCACAAATTACTCTCATCTACTGAGGCCTTAGCATAAAAACAAGACATATTTGTATTCATTTTAATCCTATTTAAATTCACATTGTATATGTCCTTATGCCTAGGTGTTCTATACTCAATGTATTTCTCATCAGGGATCTTAAAATCCTTGCTTAACACCAAGCAATTAGTATCAGTAAAAAGAACCTTATTTTTGTTATCACAAACTTGTGATACACTAAACAGATTATAATCAAGTTCTTTTACCAGGAAGATGTTTTCAAAACGCAGATTATTGGTGAGAAGGGTTCCTTTGCCTGTAATGGTGCCATAGCCACCTCCAAAGTATACCTTATCACCATCTTTAATAGGGGTGAAATTCGTCAGATAGTCTTCCTTCCCTGTCATGTGCCTTGAGCATCCACTATCCCAATATCCATAATCATTGATCTGTCTTTGAATGCCCTGCACATAAAGAAAACAAATTAGTTTTCTTTGGGAACCCAAGTCTCAGAAGACTTGGATTCATCTGGTTGTTCAATAAGAACAGACTTAGTTCTCATAACAACCCCATTCTCATCCTTTTTAGGATGAAATACCCAGTTAACCCCAATAGGTTTTGTAATGACCTTTGAAATGTAATTAAATCTATTGCAAGTCATTGAAATCCCATTTTCATTAGGGTTTTGATCTTTCTTGGGTCTCCATGTTAAGCTTGAAGAAGCTTTAGACCCCTTACCTTGTGGCTGCAAATATTTAGGTCTGGTCACGTTTCTGTCAGCGTTAGAATTTGTTCTTTCAACGCTGAAATTACCCTTGTCAGCGTTGAACCTAGGGTTTGCTACAGGAACCCATTGCCTATTTGACCAGGTGTTTGTCTTTTGAAAAGGTCTTTGTCCATGAGTGTTAGACCTTCTAGAAAAGAATGGGGCAGGTCTAATCACTTGTGGACGTTGCTGCACACAAGGTTTGGGTCTGACAACGTTTGACTTCCTAACAACGTTGACTTTCTTCCTATCAGCGCTCAAATTGTTCCTGTCAGCGCTGGCTTTGGGAGCGTTGACACACTTGTATGCCAGATGTGAAAAGCTACCACAAGTGTAACAGGCTTTCTTAGACACACCCTTAGGTCTAGAAGAGAAGAAACCTGTTCCATGATTGCTAACTTGGCTCTTGGGTGACCTATTATTCCTATACATCTCTGCATATTTAATGGTAGGTCTTCTAACAGTGTTTGAGCCTAGGTCAACAGGTTTACCAGTGATTGGGTTAGTAACCTTAATGGGTGGTGATTCATTGGGACTTTCACATAGCAAACCTCCCTTAACAAATAAAGTAGGGTTAGCTTTCTTCCACTTATTTAGGTCAGTCAATTTTTGTTGATACTCTTCCACTGGAGAGACAACTCTTGGTGGAGGAATGAATTCCTCTTCTTGGCATTCTAGTATACCAGTCCAAGACAAATCCTTTCTAAGGACACCATAGAAGTCACCAGCTGGTGGTGGAACCAGAGAGTAATCATTCATCCCAATCCCAGTCATGTCCTTAGGATCCCTTTGTTTAGCTACACAGTCTCCTAGGGTTTGGGTGGCTCTATCAAATCTTTGAATCTTGAGGTCAACATTATCTTTATTCTTAATGGCCTCATCTAACTTAGCCTGTAGGTCTCTATTAACCTTTGTCATGATGTTTCTAACATCCATACTACCCTCTAACTCATGTTTTAAGATATTGATCTTATCTTTTAAGTCAAATTCCATTTTCTTATATTCAGAAACGGTTTTCTCAGTTTCAGTAAGAGCTAGTTGGTAATTAGACAATTTACACCTTTCAGTGCTCATATCATCTTTTAGTTTTAACACCTCTTTGTTAAGTCTTTCAGTGTTTAACCTACAACCTTTGCTACAAAAAGCATCATCATATACCTCATTATCAGATGAAGAGGAGGAGTGTGCCATGAGAGCATATTCAACATGCTCTTCTTCTTCAATATCAGCAACCAAAGCTTTATCCTCTTCAGCATTCTTAGCCAAATAGCTCCAATCCCATCCTGTACCATCAATTCCTTGAACTGCAACCATGGCTTTGGAATCCTGAGCTTTAACAACCTGACTTGAGGGTTTACCAGCATCAGATCTTCTAGGAGATCTGCATTCCCTCATGAAGTGCCCCATACGATGGCAATTGTAGCATTCAACTTTGGATTTATCAAATCCAGCTGTGTCTTTAGCATTGAAGGTCATCTTCTTTTTAAACCTTCTGTTCCACCTATTTGCTCTTATACTAGCAAGAGCCATGTTCCACTTGATGTCCATCTCTTCCAAGTGCTCATCACTTATCTGCTCAAGGTCCTCATATGTAATCACTGAACCATTGGGCAAAGAAGCAATGTAAGCACACACAGTATCCAAATCCAAACCAGAAGGTTTAACTCTTGGGGAGTCATTCATGAATGTGTCAGCGTCTGAAAAGGAGACGTTGACAGGACTTGTTCCAGCGCTGACATATGATGATCCAGTAACTGGATGCATATAAGAGTCCTTCTGATTGAATTGACCTTCACTATGAGAGAAGAAGGCCATGTTGCTAGTGGTAGATTTGCTTCCATGCTCTGAAAGAGTTTCATCTTCCAACAGTCTTAGTTTGTTGTAGATGTCATCAAACGAGGAGCTCTTGTAAGTATTGTTGGCAAGAATAGATCTTGCCTCAATCTTCCATGCCTCACCAAGACTTTTAAGAAAGGTAGCATTGGTGTCAACATCACCAACTTGTGTCCCCATGAAGGACAACTTGCTTGTGATGTCAAGCAATCTGCTTCTCACACTACTCAGTTTCTCATTGGGTTGAGCTTTGAAGACAGCATAATCATGCAGAAGTTGCTTTTTCTTTTCTTCCTTAGTGTCTGCATTGCCACCATATGCAACTTCAAGTGCTTCCCAAAGATCCTTATCAGATTCATAGCCTCTATATTTGTGCTGGTTTTCTTGTCCCAAAGAGACTTTCAGAATGTTTAGGGCTTTCATGTCAACCCTTTTCTTTGCAATATCTTCAGCACCTACAGCTCTACCATCTCCAGGTTTTTCTTTCTTATCCTCATCAGGGCATCCTTCAACAGCTGATCTTTGAGTAATGGCATCAAGAATCTTTTGAGCCTTATTGAATGAGTTTCCATATTCAATAATCTCCCAGAGTGTGTAATCATAGATCCCCAGATATTGTTCAAAGTTGAACTTCCATAGGTCAAAGTTGGTTGCATTAAGCATGGGAATCTTGATGTTTGGTAAGGCTGAGGAGGAGGAGGTTATTGCTTCAGACATGATGTTGTTAGGGTTTTGGTGTTTTTAGGGTTTCTGAGAAAATTAGGGTTTTTGGTGTTCGTGTATGGTGTTCTTTAAAGATCAAAATTTCCTCAACTAGCTCTGATACCACTTGTTGATCCCAAACTTAGATCGATTAGCTTTGTGTATACGAGATTAGATCAAGTATAACACGTAGAGAAACCTTTGTATATGCTTTGTGAATCTAAGTGTTATGCGGAATTTAACACTTAAACAAGAACACACAAGATATAAACAAACTTTCACTTTGATTATCAATGTCGAACTTGCTTACAATGAAAGATGTTTATGAACGAAAAGTTATGTAAAACTTGATATTGAACATTAACCTAAAGGCCTTCTTTTATAGATACAAGAAGCCTTGTACAATAAGCTACGTATCAACTATTCTAGGTAAAGATAAACATAGAAAATACATTGTCGTTTCTATCCTTACTAGAAGTATTCTAGAATATAATAAACGTGTAGATTATATCTTCCATCAGTGCTTGTCTTCAATGTGTCAACGCTTGACTTTAACTTGTCAACGCTTGAGCTGTCAGCGCTTGCTTTGTTCTTGTCAACGCTTGAATTGATCTTGTCAGCGCTCAAGTGATCTGGCCTTAATTTATTCCCAACATTTCTTCGTTTAATAGACTTGAGTTTCTTCGACATATGTAAATCTTCCATCTTTGGTCCTTTTCTTCGATAAATCTACAAATAGGCCCATTGACTTCAAATCTTTTGCATCTCTTGGACAATAGACTTTGTCTTTAGTCTTTTTCCTTGATAAAACCCGTGCAATCCCATGTTTTCTTCAATATTCGTCCGGTTGGCTCTGAAAACACAATAAACACAAAAACCACGCATAATTCCAAACAAATGATATTAAACACGTGTTTTGGTCTTGTTTTAATAAGAAATAAGTGTTAAAAGGATGGGTGTTTTCACACCTATCAAAGTTACAAACGATGATCCAAATTTGACTAAGCCTTCCATCGACAATCCACCGGATTTAGAGCTTAAGGATTTATCGTCTCATTTAGAGTACGTTTTCTTAGAAGAGGATAATAAGTTACCCGTCATTATTGCTAAGGACTTAAAAGAAGATGAAAAATCTCGACTTATCGAAGTGCTTAAGAATCATAAGAAAGCAATTGCTTGGAAAATCTCCGACATCCGCGGAATTGATCCTAATTTTTGCACTCATAAAATTCTCATGGAAGATGACTTTAAACCCGCAATCCAAAATCAAAGAAGGATTAATCCAAAAATTCGTGAAGTCATTAAGAAAGAAGTTATCAAACTTCTAGATGCCGGAATGATTTACCCTATTTCGGATTCGCCATGGGTTAGTCCCGTCCATTGTGTGCCTAAGAAAGGCGGAATCACTGTTGTTCCCAATGAAAACAACGAGTTAATTCCTACTCGACTCGTAACGGGTTGGCGAGTTTGCATAGATTATCGTAAGCTCAATGATGCCACTCATAAGATCATTTCCCTCTTCCTTTCATGGACCAAATGCTCGAGCGTTTAGCGGGTAATGATTTCTATTGCTTCTTAGATGATTTTTTCGGATATCTCCAAATCCCTATCGATCCAAAAGACCAAGAGAAAACCACATTCACTTGTCCTTATAGAACATTTGCTTACAAAAGAATGCCTTTCGGCTTATGCAATGCTCTCGGGACTTTCCAAAGGTGTATGATGGCAATATTTCATGACATGGTTGAAGAAACTATGTAAGTCTTTATGGACGATTTCTCGGTCTATGGTGATTCTTTCTCTTCTTGCCTTGCTAATTTAGAACGTATGCTTAAACGATGTGAAGACACTCGTCTCGTTCTTAATTGGGAAACATGCCATTTCATGGTAAAAGAAGGCATCGTCCTCGGTCACAAAATTTCAAAAGCCGGTATCGAAGTCGACCGTGCTAAAGTTGACGTCATTGCTAAGTTGCCTCCACCTACCACCGTCAAAGGAGTTAGAAATGTTTTAGGCCATGCGGGATTTTATCGACGTTTCATCCAAGATTTATCTAAAGTAGCTCGTCCAATGACTCATCTCTTAGAGAAAGATGCTCCTTTCAAATTTTCTCAGGATTGTCTTGACTCTTTCAAACTTCTTAAAGATAAATTAAGTAAGGCACCGGTCTTAGTCTCTCCAAATTGGGAGTTACCTTTCGAGCTCATGTGCGATGCTAGTGATTTCGCGGTAGGAGCGGTTTTAGGTCAACGAGTTAATAAACATTTCCAACCCATTCATTATGCTAGCAAGACAATGACGGGGGCTCAATTGCATTATACCACTATCGAAAAAGAGCTTTTAGCTGTAGTGTATGCTTTTGAGAAATTCCGCCCCTATCTTGTGCTTTCCACCACCATCGTTTACACCGACCATTCCGCCTTGAAATACTTGTTGACCAAGCAAGATGCTAAACCGAGACTCCTTCGTTGGGTTTTGCTCCTACAAGAATTTAAAATCGAAATTCGTGATAAAAAGGGAGCGGAAAACCTAGCCGCGGATCATCTTAGTAGACTTGAGGATCCTTATCAAGGGGAACTTCCAAATCAAGAGATTAATGAATCTTTTCCCCTTGAGACCTTAATGTCTATTAATTCCAATCTTGATGATACCCCATGGTTTGCGGACATTGCAAACTATTTGGCGGGTGGTGTTCTTATCGAAGGGTTAACGTCTCAACAAAAGAAAAAATTCTTTAAAGACGTAAAAACGTATTATTGGGACGACCCTTATCTTTTCAAGCAATGTGCGGACTTAATCATTTGTAGATGTGTTGATGGGCCGGCGGCTTTACAAATCCTTGAAGCTTGCCACAAAGGACCCACTGGTGGTCACTTTGGTCCTAATTACACCGCTAAAAAGGTTTTTGACTCCGGATTCTATTGGCCCACCATTTATCATGACGCTCATGAAATGGTTAAGCATTGTGATGCTTGCCAAAGGCAAGGCAAGATCACACATAAAGATGAGATTCCTCAAAATTTCATCCAAGAGTGTGAAATATTTGACGTATGGGGCATCGACTTTATTGGGCCATTTCCATCATCCAAAGGGAACAAGTACATCCCCGTAGCCGTTGAGTACGTATCAAAATGGGTTGAATCAAAGGCTTTACCTACTAACGATGCGAGGGTGGTTGTGAACTTCTTGAAACAATTGTTTACTCGATTCGGTGTGCCTCGTGCTATTATTAGTGATCGCGGGACTCATTTTTGCAATGATCAATTCGCATGAGTCATGGCTAAGTATGGTGTCAATCACCGACTTTCCACCGTGTATCATCCACAAACTAATGGTCAAGCCAAGGTTTCCAACCGTAGACTTAAGCGAATCTTAGAGCGTACTGTGGGAGAGCATCGTGCCTCATGGGCCGATAAATTAGATGATGCTTTGTGGGCTTTCCGTACCGCTTATAAGACACCTATAGGTTGTACTCCTTATCGCCTTGTGTATGGAAAGTCATGCCATCTCCCCTTTGAGTTGGAGCATAAGGCTTATTGGGCCTTGAAATGGGCTAATTTTGACATAAACAAAGTCGGTGATCTTAGGAAAATCTAACTCAATGAACTTAATGAACTTAGCAATGAGGCTTATGAGAATTAATTAATCTACAAGGAGAAAACTAAGCTCATTCATGATTCCAAGATTAAGAACCGAGAGTTCCACGTTGGTGATCAAGTTTTACTCTTTAACTCTCGGTTGAAAATCTTTTCGGGTAAACTTAAGAGCCGTTGGTCCGGTCCATTCACCGTGGCACAAATCTTCCCTTATGGCACCATTGAGTTATCCCAACCAAATGGGCCCAACTTTAAGGTGAATGGCCAACGGGTTAAGTTGTACTTTGGAGAGGAAATCTCTCATGAGATGATTTCATCCCTCACCACGTTTCCCTTGAATTAAGTTCTGCGTCGAGTCAGGCTCGTGACTCGGTTAACAAAAACAAGCGCTTCTTGGGAGGCAACCCGTTGATCTATCATTTACCGTTTTCATAATAAGTGTAGGGGGAGCCCCGTATGTGTTTGTTGTCTTGTTTCTTCTAGTGTGCAGGGATTAAAGCTTCAAAGATCCATTCTCGATGACTTTTGACAAACCGTTATCCCATCTTCCTGTCTTCCCGGTTCTATCCTAAATTGTCGTGATTCAATATTTCATATCTTATATGTTCACATTGAAATCACTATAGTTGTCCTTTCCTTAGCAAGATTTAACCAAAGTGCACAATGTCCTAAGTGTAGGGGAGTTTACTCCCACATGCTTAAACATTAAGGATAATATTTATATCAAGTGTAGGGGGACTTCTATCGAAGTAAGTGGGCTTTTCCATGAATTTGTCCTCATTTTAACCGGAAAATTTGATTTTTCGACATTTTTCAAAATTTTTAATCTATTTTGGCCTTGTAGTTTTCCTTTGTTATCGTTATTTACTTTCTTTGTTAGAATAAATTTTCAATAAAGTGGTTTTAATTTTTCAAAGTCGTGAATATTTTGACTCAACCCGAGTTTACTTATCTAAGTTTACTCTAGCTAGTATCCTTAACATGTTTAAGTCAAGTTTTGCTAGGCTTTTATATATGGAACTTTAAAACGCGAAAGTCTTAACTCTCACGGGTTAAGAACAAGAACTTTTCGCAAGTTCCTATAATTGATCCTAGAGAGTTGTTTATCAAGGGAACTTTAAAATGCGATTTCTAAACTTGAAAAAGTCTAAGAGTTTGCAAGATCCTATAGATGACTCGAAAACCCAAAACTTTGATTCAATTGGCTAAGCATCCACGAGTCTCATTCCTTGAGATTTTAAACTGTGGAGAACGAGAGATGATAGAGTCAATTATAAGTTTGGTATTCTTTCGTAAATTTATGTGAGTTGATTATAAGCCTATTCTCCCATCGCTTGTTAATAAATATATCTGCAATAAATAAGGTTTTACGATTTGAAAAGTTACTTAGCTTCTAGCACAAGATCGTTTAAAAGTTGCTCGGTACTGATTAGAGTTCATAGCCAAGGCATAACTTATTGAAGCGGGATGCAAAGATTGGCGAGTCCAAAAAGGTCCTAACAAGACATGAGGGCTACATTTTGTTGCTAAAGATCCAAAAGTGATGTGAAGAATCATTTATCGAAAATCAATATGAAGGATCGAGACACACGACGAAAAGCAAATACTCCCCAAAAGATCATGGAGAAGTCTATCCAAAAAGGCCCTAACAAGGTATGAGGATAAATAGATCCAAGTCCTAAAAGGAAGCGGATCGTTGTATATCAAAGTCCAAAATAAAGATTGGAGAAAAATGAAGAAGTCGTGGTCCAAAGATGAAGAATCTCTCAAAACTTCAAGTGAAGAAATTCCTATTATGAAGAGAAGACCATAATTTCAAGAACGTCTCTCAAAGATTTGAAGTATGAAGTCGCTGCCAAATATCGGTCCGAGTAAGGTCTCAAATCGTGAAGCGAGTTATGCCAAGATATGAACTTTATGAGGTCTCGAGAAGCAGTTTTAAAGATTTTGTCCTTTAGCTAACTATTGATTAAATCGTCCCACTTTATTTTAAGCTTAAATAACTATCGAAATAAGTCAAACAATGCATCCTCGTGATCATTCAAGACAACAGTAAAATATAAGAGATACACCTAGGAATAAGGGAGTCTAAGTGAATAATTAGGCCACATGAGTTCGTGTTAGTTTGCTAACTTATAAAAACAATGATCTCGTTTTTAAGCTTAGTATGGGGAACGTGAAACTTGAGGATGATAAACATTCATGACAACCAAAAACCTAATGTAAGTCTTTGATTTCTTACTTGTTTTGTTCTTTTAGTTTCCTTAGTGGTTAGCATTTAATAAAGGCCAAGGTGGGTTATCTATGATGAAAAATGTAAACCGTGCTTTGAAATTAATGCATTGCATGAGGGCATTGCAATGGTCAAGTGTAGGGGATTTAATAAGTGTGAAAACTCTTATCCTTTTACCACTTATTTCCAATAATAACAAGACCAAAACGTGTATTTTATGTCGTAAAAGTCGGAATTATGCGTGGTTTGTGTTTTTATTGTGTTTCATGATAAAAATATGCAAAAGTAAGAAAACATGGGCTATCACGGGCTTTTATCGAAGAAAAAGACAAAAGACGAAGTCAAAAGATCGAGAGTGCAAAAAGAACGGAAGTCCAATGCCTATTCTGAAGATTTATCAAAGAAAAAGTCTAAAGACGAAATTTTAATTAAGTCGAAGAACTCAAGTCTAATTTTAGAAGAAAATTATAAGACAAGTTCAACTTATATCGACAAATCCCGAGACGACGTCGAGAAAGACAAAGAAATTAAATCGAGTCGAGACGAGAAGAAAGAAATAAGAAAGCTTAAGCACTTAACCTCCCCACCTCCTATAAATACCCTCCTAATATGTCATTAGGAGGGTGTTAGTTAGTTGTTAGTTAGTTTGTGGTTAATTTTTAGTTTTTATTAAGTGTGTTTTCATTTTCTCTCTAGTTTTTCTCTCAAGCTTATTAAATCTTTACTTTAATCTTGTAATCTTTTGATATTAATCTTTAATCAAATCAAGCTTATTTCCTTAATTCTCATTCTACCTTTCTTAATCTTTTTAATCTTGATAATCATGTAGTTTATTTTAATTTTGTTGATGATTTGATTGTGTAGCTTTTAGGTTGTGTTTATTAAATTGGTGATTTTAAAAGTTTCCATTTTAAAGTGCTTATTTTCTTAATCTTAATACTTAATAGTTCTTAAAAATAAGTTGCTTTTGATAAGTTTAATATTTTGATAAATAGTTGATTTTCAATATCTAGCTTATTTAGTGTTTTAAAAGTTTTTAATTTGTGGCTTATTAGTTTTTCTTAAAAATCTTTCTGGGTTAAACTTTGGTAAGTGCTTATTTTAGATTTGCTTATTTGTTTAAGTTTTTGTGTTATCCGGGTTTTTAAACCCTCATATTCCGAATAGTCGCCGTAACAAATTATTCCGGATAACTCATTGTACCAAGTTATTCCGGATAAGCATCCCTAGTTATTCAGGATAAGCCTTCGAAGTCACTTCATTCCGGGTAAGTCCCTTTATTTCCATTCCGGATAAGCTGCATTTTCATTATTCAGGATAAGCACTCTCATACATTCCGGATAGTCACCTTAACGATATTCCGGATAAACCTTTGATACGGATTCCGGATAAGGCTTCAAAGAATTATTCCGGATAAGCCCTCAGTCTTATTATACGGGATAAGCTCTCGGTCAGGTATTCCGGATAAGTATCCGGAACATATTCCGGATAAGCACACGAAGTCATTTTCCGGATAAGTGGAAAAAGACAGATTCCGGATAAGTATCTCAAGAACTTATTCCGGACAAGAATCACAAAAAGATTCCGGATAAGCCTCCCAAGTGCTTCCGGATAAGCACCGGTATTTCACATTCCGGATAACATTCCGGATAAGCTACATAATTCTGATTCCGGATAAGGTTTTTTAATTCCCATTTTTTAATTCAAACTTTATTTTTCTCGCCTTTTTACTTAGCATTATTCTAACTTGTCTTGTTTTTAAGTTTTAATTATTTACTTTTTAATTTTTGAAGTCTTTATTTTTAGTCTAAATATTTCCAAGCTTTCATTTTTAATTATTTACTCAACGACATTTTCACTTTTAGATCAAAATAGATAATCAAACCCTTTTTATTTTCCACCAAGAACGACTGAGTCGCACTTTCTGCTAGTAATCAATTCGAAAAGATCGGTTTTACGAACTTTCATAACTAAGTGAAAACCTAATTATTATTTAACTTTATAAGCTTTTTAATAACAATCAAAAACACATATTCCCCTGGAGAAAATAAAACACACGATCCATCTATGAAGTTTTAGGGGTTTTATTAAATTTTTCATCTTCCATAAATCTTAAGCTTTTTGCTAGTGCGCGGATATTTGGAGAAGCTCAATCAGGCGAGTTTCATAGTCCCATATTTCTTAAAGTTTTTACTTCCAGATGGGATAGAAGAGAGACACTTTACTTGTTCTTATAAATGAATGTTGTGAATGTTTTAGTATTTTGAACTGGACATTATGTGTTTATTTATGAACTTAACTGCTATGTGGAATACTTAACCTAGGTACACACGGACTTTCGTGAATTCCAAATTCCCTACATGCCCCACGTGCAAAAAGGACATTTAATAAGTGTGAAAACACTTATCCTTTTACCACTTATTTCCAATAATAACAAGGCCAAAACATGTATTTTTTGTCGAAAAAGTCGGAATTATGTGTGGTTTGTGTTTTATTGTGTTTCAGGATAAAAATATGAAAAAGGAAGAAAACACGGGCTATCACGGGCTTTTATCGAAGAAAACGAGAAAAGACGAAGTCAAAAGACCAAGAGTGCAAAAGATTTGAAGTCAATGGGCCTAATTGAAGATTTATCGAATAAAAGGACCAAAGACGGAAGATTTATAAATGTCGAAGAACTCAAGTCCATTAAATGAAGAAATTAAAAGACGAGTTGAATTTATTCATCGACAAATCCCGAATCGAAGTCGAAAACGTCAACTTTATTAAAGAGACGAGAAGACAAGAAGAAAGGAGAGAAAGCCCACTCACCAACTCATCACAAGGCCTATAAATAGCACCCAACCTCACACATTTGCAACTAGTCTTTATTTTTATTTTGTATTTTCACTTTTCAGGCCAACACCATTAGGGTGTTTGGCACCTTCATTTTTTCTTTCCTTCATCATCAAGTTTCATGTAAGTTACCCTTTAATTTCATGTTTTGAATCCTAATCTTTAATATAATCCTTCCTTTAATCTTGTTCTTCTTTTCTTTATGATTCTAAGCTTTTAAGTTTTGTTCTTGGTTGATTTTGGTTTTCTAAAATCAAGTGGGTTTTGATTGTTTTGGTGTTTATTGTTAGTTTTATTGATTTGGCTTGATGGTTTATCATTAGTAGATGTTTAATGGTTAGTTTTGTTTAATCTTTGGGTTTAAATTGGTTAGTTTTGGTTAGATTCGTGTGCGTAGTTGTTTCCCTGTTTTTTCGCATCTTTTTGTTTTCCCAGTTTTTACCGAACCAGGCATATTTTACCGAACGAGTTAGTTATACCGAATCAGCTTATTTTACCGAACCAATGTAATTTCCCGAATGAGCATAATTTCCCGAATGAGCACCTTTTTCCGAACGAGCAATTTTACCGAGTGAAGCATTTATTCCGAACGAGTGTTTTTACCGAACCAACTACATTTTCCCGAACCAAGCATTTTTTCCGAACCAATTAAATATTCCGAACCAACCTATTTTACCGAACCAAGCTTTTTCTCGAATGAGCCAGATATTCCGAACCAACTAGTTTTTACCGAACGAAGGTTAATATTCCGAACGAAGGGCAGAAATTCCGAACGAAGGTATTTTCTCGAGTGAAGGTATTTTTCCCGAACTAAGGACTTTATTCCGAGTGAAGGTGTTTATTCCGAGTGAAGGTATTTTCCCGAGTAAGCAATTTTTCCCGAACCAATACTTTTTCCCGAACGAAGTTATTTTACTTAGTTTTATAATTTTTATTTTTCCAAATTGCACACTTCCCGAAATCTCTGTTTTTACCAAGTAGTTTTCTAATCTTTGTTTCTAATTTTTTCAAAGTTTTTAATTGTTTAGCTTTAAATCCACTTAATTAGTTATTTTTTTTAACTCGTAATTTAGTTTAATTTTTAAAGCTTTTAGTTTTACTCAACGAAAATTTTTTATTTTACCATTAGTTTAAAATAGATACCCAAACCATTTAATTTTCCACCAAGAACGACTGAGTCGCACTTTCTGCTAGTAATCAAATCAAAAAGATCGGACGATAACTTTTTATACTTGGCTAAAAACCTAGTTATTAGCATTCACAATGAAAATCATGATCATTGCATTCTGTAATACCTCTATGAGGTCAAATCTCGTGCCTTTGCACAAAGAAAGAATGTAGAATCCCATAAGACAACAAGAAGATACTCGCCTGTCGCAAAGAAAATCAATGACAAGCAATCTGCAAGGTGGATCAACATAGGACATAGTTTCTCTCCAAAGAAGTCTTCCGTTGTGTCTAAGAAAACTACTCCTTTGTGAAAACACTTATCCTTTTACCACTTATTTCCAATAATAACAAGACCAAAACGTGTATTTTATGTCGGAAAAGTCGGAATTATGCGTGGTTTGTGTTTTTATTGTGTTTTAGGACCAAAAGCTGAAAAAGGAAGAAAACACGGGCTTTCACGGGCTTTTATCGAAGAAAACGAGAAAAGACGAAGTCAAAAGATCAAGAGTGCAAAAAGAACGGAAGTACAAGGCCTATTCTGAAGATTTATCGAAGAAAAAGTCTAAAGAAGGAAGTTTAATGAGGTCGAAGAACTCAAGTCTAATTATAGAAGAAGATTATAAGACGAGTTCAATTTATATCGACAAATCCCGAGACGACGTCGAGAAGACAAATTAAATCGAGTCAAGACGAAAAGAAAGAAAGAAGGAATCACACATGCACTCCCCACTCCCTATATATACCCTCCTAATGACACATCAGGGGGGTGTTAGTTAGTTTGTTAGTTAGTCATTAGCTAGTTTAATTTTCTTTGTTTTAGTTTTCATTTTAGGAGAGAGAAAGTGTTTAACTTTCTCTCACTAAAACTTCATCTTTTCTTTCAAGTTAAGCTTTCTTTAATCTTTGTATTTGAGTTTTATTAATCAAAAAGTTCAAGTTTAAGCTTTTAATCTTTTATCTCTTTCTACCTTTCTTGATTTCACTTTGATTTTGATCCGAATTTTTATACTTCGTGTGTGATTTTTATGTTTTAGTGATTAAAAAGTTAATCTTTTGATTCCTTACTAAGCTTTCATACGGTATAGGCTATAAGCTTGTTGTGCTTATTGGCTTATTTCATATATATAGCTTATTACTTTTCGGATTTCTTAAAAGGTTTAGTCTTTTTAAAGTTCTTCTATAAAGTTTATGAATTTCGTATCTTAAAAAGTCTTCAAATTAATGCTTATTGAGTTGTTTAGAATTCGGTTAAGTATGCTTTTTGGAAGTGCTTATTGAGATTTCAGCTTATCTCCATTTTCGGATTAAGTTTGCTCCATCGCAATATTGAGGGTTTTGCACATTCCGACGGTCGTTTGTATCGCAATAACCATTTGGGTTCTACTTTGCGATCTAGAGTAACATTCCCCCTTATTCCGATCTGGGATTGAGATCGCTCATTGCGATCGCATATTCCGACCGGTATTAAGGTCATTTTAAGTTGAAACTCTGCCAAAATTTTGTTAACAACATTCCGACGAGATTGAACCTTGTATTCCGATCTGGACTTTCCGATAGAAGTGTATTGCGACAGAAGTGTTTCTATTATTCCGATCTGAACATTCCGATAGACATACATTCCGATAGATTCAACTTTCTTACATTCCGATGGTTATTCAGATGATTATTCCGATGGACTTTACTTTTATATTCCGATGGGTTTGATTGCATTACATTCCGACAGATTGGGTTTATTATTATTCTGATAGTTTAAGTTTTTAAGTTTTTAAGTTTTAAGTTTATTACGTTTTAAATTTAATTTTTAAAGCTTTCAATTTTACTCAACGACATTTTCATATTTACTTTTAGTTTAAAATAGATAATCAAACAACCCATATTATTTTCCACCAAGAACGACTGAGTCGCACTAATTAACGGTAATCAATTCGAAAAGATCGGATTCAACGAACTTTTATAACTAAGTGAAAACCTAGTTATTAAATGGCGCTGCTGCCGACTCTTTTCGTTAAGATTAACGGTTTTGAGTGAGAGACGCGTTGGATTTTGGCGTTCGTTCTTTTAGGAACGTTATTTTCAAGCACAAAAATTTTCAAAAATCCATAGAAATTAAAAAAATTTCAAAAATAGAAAAATATTTAAAAAATCATAAAAAGCATTTCTTTTCCTAAGTTTTGCACCAAAAAGATTATATATATATTCTCTGTTTCTTTGGTATCTTTTTCTTTTGCAGGTGTATGCGTACTAGATCTTCAAATTATTTTGAGCCCGAGACTCGTGAAGATTTAGATATGGCTGGTGTGCATAGCAACAATAACAACCCACCGCTACCCAATTTGAATAACAATAACAACAACAACAATGTTCCCCAACCTGATTTACGAACAATGGAGGAACTTTGTCAACCCACCATGAACGGACGCGGAGGACCGATTGCGCCGATGCAAATCACGGCTCCTGAATTTTCGTTGAAGCATCACATGATCCAGCAAGTTCAAAACGCTTGCCCGTTTAGCGGATTACCGGATGATGATGCCAACAAACATCTCGGCAAGTTCATTACCATCACCCAAAGCATGAAACTTCCTGGTGCTTCCATGGATTTTCTTCGCCTTCACCTTTTTCCATACACTTTATCCCATCATGCCAAAAAATGGTTTGATCGTCTTCCCAAAAACTCAATTCAAACATGGGATGACATGACTCAAAAAATTTTGTCGCGCTACTTTCCACCATCCATGGTCACTAGTCTTCGTAACCAAATCAGTGGATTCACACAAGAACCTGATGAATCGCTTTTCGATGCTTGGGAACGCTATAATGTTTTGATCGACCGTTTTCCAAACCATAACATGCTACCTGTTACTTTGATTGATACTTTCTATAATGGTTTAACTTTTCGTGATCGTGATACGATTAATGCTGCCGTCGGTGGTACATTCATGAAGAGAAGACCTGAGGAGTGTAGAGAGCTGATTGAGAACACGACCACTCACCAAAAAAATTGGGATTCATCCGCATCCTCAAGATCAAACCCGAGAGTCAATGTTTCTTCTACTTTTTCAAACCCTGATATTACCGAAATGTCCCGCGCAATAGTCGAAATGAGCAAAAAGATTGAACTTTTAGCCACTAACCAATTTCAACAAGCTAAAGCTGTAGCCACGTCTTGTGAGCTTTGCGGGGATTCTCATTCATACACCGATTGTCCTTATACTCAAGACACTCCGGAAAATGTGTATGCCGCCAACGGTAACTTTTCTATGAGAGGCTATCAAACACGTCCTCAAGGTGACCGCAATTTGCTTAGTTATCGTTCGAATAACTATCTATCTCCACCCGGTTTTTCCCCTCAAAACCAAAACCAAAACAATTTCAACCACAACAATCAAAGCCAACCTCGAGCTCCCAATCAATATCAATCGCAAAGAAACCCATATCCACCTCAAGGAAATAATTCAGCTTACCAAGCCCCACCTCTCAATCAACCCACGACATTGAACCAAGACCTCGAAACTTACATGAGGACCAATAGAGAGATGGTGACGAATCTTCAAAGCCAATTCATTAACTTGAAAGGTGACATGGCAAAACAAGGGAACAATATTCGAGCCGAGCTAAGGAATGACATGGCGAAACAAGGGAATGCTCTTCAAGCCGACATGAGAACTCTATGAACAATCAAACAAATAACTTAAGGGATATGATGGCTAGTTTTTTTCCCAAGTAATCAAGCCTCTAGTTCGGGTTCTCTTCCAAGTAACACCGTTGCTAATCCAAGAGGGGAGATGAAAGCAATCACCACCCGAAGTGGCAAAGGTTTAAAGGAACCCGAGATTCCTACACCTACACCGGTGATTGTGACAAAGGAAAACGAGTCCCCTTCTCCAATTACTCCACCTTCTACTTCCACCCCTCCACCACCCAAGGATGTGAGTGAGAATTCCATACCAAAGCCTTCATCTCAACCCAATATACCTTATCCCTCAAAGTTGAGGAAAGAGAAATTGAAGAACAAGGATGATATTCAGGTTTCTAACTTTCTCAAAAATTTTAAACAATTAAATTTCAATATCTCCTTTGCTGAGGCTCTCGCTCACATGCCGAAGTATGCGAAAATGTTTAAAGATCTTCTCAGTGATAAAGAGAAACTCCTTGATATCGATCAAACCCAACTTAATGAGAATTGCTCTGCAGTCCTCTTAAGGAAATTACCAACCAAACTTGGTGATCCGGGTCGTTTCTTGATTCCTTGCAACTTTCCTGGGGTAGAGAATTGTATGGCCCTTGCCGATCTAGGTGCTAGTATCAACTTAATGCCATTAAGTGTTTGGAAACAATTATCTCTACCCGATCTAGTCCCCACCCGAATGACATTGGAATTAGCTAACCATACGGTTGTTTATCCAGTGGGGATAGCCAAAGACGTCTTCGTCGGTGTCGACAAATTCACCTTTCCGGTGGATTTTGTTGTCGTTGACTATGAAATAGATCCCCGTGTTCCATTAATCATCGGACATCCATTCTTGAGGACCGGTCGCACTCTCATTGATGTAGCCGCGGGCGAATTAATCATGAGAGTTGGTGACGATAAAATCATCTTCAACATGGGTAAACTTTCTAAGCAGCCTTCTGAAAACGAGAGCGTTAATTTCATTGACGTTCTTGATGAGGCTTGTGAAGAACATTTTAAAGACGCTTGTGAAAGTGGTTCTTCTTCTCTACCCATTGTTGAGACCGTTGCCTCTCTTGCTCCATCACTAACTCTATTTGGAGAAAGTGATTTCATTTTCAAAGACTTTGAAGCAACTTTGGGAGATGTAGATTTGCAATATGACGATTCTCCCTCCAATTGGGATGAAGACATTCGTACCATTGAGAAACTTCTCAATGAGGACCATATTTCTCCACCATCTCCTAAGGATATCTCTATCGATGATCCGAATTTGAAAAATCCGTCCATCGAAAATCCTCCGGATTTAGAGCTTAAGGATCTACCATCTCATCTTGAATATGTGTTCCTTGACGACAACAACAAATCACCCGTCATCATCGCAAAGGACTTGAAAGAAGAAGAAAAATCTCGACTTATCGCCGTGCTGAAGAATCATACGAAAGCGATTGCATGGAAAATCTCCGATATTCGTGGAATTGATCCTCACTTTTGCACACATAAAATTCTCATGGAGGACGATTTTAAACCCACTATTCAAAGCCAACGAAGGGTGAATCCCAAGATCCATGACGTTATCAAACAAGAGGTTATCAAACTTCTTGATGCGGGCATGATCTATCCTATCTCGGATTCACCATGGGTTAGTCCGGTCCATTGTGTGCCTAAGAAAGGCGGAATCACCGTTGTGCCCAATGAAAACAACGAGTTGATTCCTACTCGTCTCGTTACAGGGTGGAGAGTTTGTATAGACTATCGCAAACTCAATGATGCTACGAGAAAGGATCATTTTTCCCTTCCTTTCATGGACCAAATGCTTGAACGTCTAGCGGGTAATGACTATTACTGCTTTTTAGACGGTTTCTCGGGTTATTTTCAAATACCCATCGATCCCCAAGACCAAGAGAAAACCACATTCACTTGTCCTTATGGAACATTTGCTTACAAAAGAATGCCTTTCGGCTTATGCAATGCTCCTGGGACTTTCCAAAGGTGTATGATGGCTATCTTCCATGACATGGTTGAAGAAACTATGGAAGTCTTCATGGATGATTTCTCGGTCTATGGTGATTCTTTCTCTTCTTGCCTTGCCAATTTAGAACGCATGCTTAAGCGGTGTGAAGACACTCGCCTTGTTCTATATTGGAAAAAATGCCATTTCATGGTAAAAGAAGGCATTGTGCTTGGACATAAAATCTCCAAAACCGGTCTTGAAGTGGACCGTGCTAAAGTGGATGTCATAGCCAAATTACCTCCACCTTCAACCGTGAAGGGTGTGAGAAGTTTCCTTGGTCATGCGGGCATCTATCATCGATTCATTCAGGATTTCTCTAAAATCACTCGCCCGATGACCCACCTCTTGGAAAACGATACTCCTTTCATCTTTTCCAAAGAGTGTCTTGAATCCATCAATCTTCTTAAGGATAAGCTAACTAAGGCACCGGTCTTGGTTACCCCTAATTGGGAGCTACCTTTTGAACTGATGTGCGATGCTAGCGACTTTGCTATTAGAGCGGTTTTGGGCCAAAGAGTGAACAAACACTTCCAACCAATCCATTATGCTAGCAAGACAATGATGGGGGCTCAATTGCATTATACCACTACTGAAAAAGAGCTTTTAGCTGTAGTGTATGCTTTTGAGAAGTTCCGCCCCTATCTTGTTCTTTCCACCACCATTATGTACACCGATCATTCCGCGTTGAAGTACTTGTTAACTAAGCAAGATTCTAAGCCAAGACATCTTCGTTGGGTTTTGCTCCTTCAAGAATTCAACATTGAAATTTGTGACAAGAAGGGAGCCGAAAACCTGGCCGCGGATCATCTAAGTAGACTTGAGGATCCTTATCAAGGGGATCATCCGAATCAAGGATCCTTATCAAGAGGATCATCCTTATCAAGGGGATCATCCGAATCAAAGGATCATCGAAGGGTTAACATCCCAACAAAAGAAGAAGTTCTTTAAAGATGTTAAGACTTACTTTTGGGATGATCCTTATCTCTTCAAACAATGTGCGGATCTGATTATTCGTCGATGTGTTGATGGACCCGTAGCTTTAGACATTCTCGAAGCTTGCCATAAAGGACCCACCGGTGGTCACTTTGGTCCCAACTACACCGCGAAGAAAGTTTTCGACTCTGGATTCTATTGGCCCACCATTTATCGTGACGTTCACGAGATGGTTAAAAATTGTGATGCTTGCCAACGCCAAAGCAAGATCACACATAAAGATGAGATGCCTCAAAATTTCATACAAGAATGTGAAATCTTTGATGAATGGGGCATCGACTTTATGGGGCCATCTCCATCATCTAAAGGGAACAAGTACATCCTCGTAGCCGTTGACTACGTTTCTAAATGGGTTGAAGCTAAGGCTCTTCCTACGAACGATGCGAGGGTGGTTGTGAACTTTCCCAAGCAACTTTTTGCTCGATTCGGTGTTCCTCGTGCTATAATCAATGACTGCGGAATCATTTTTGCAATGATCAATTTGCAAGAGTCATGGCTAAGTATGGTGTCAATCACCGTCTTTCCACTGCTTATCATCCTCAAACCAATGGTCAAGCCGAGATATCTAACCGTGGATTGAAGCGAATTCTTGAGCGTACTGTGGGAGAGCATCGTGCCTCGTGGGCCGATAAGTTAGATGATGCTTTGTGGGCTTTTCGTACCGCATATAAGACCCCGATTAGTTGTACACCTTATCGTCTTGTGTACGGGAAAGCATGCCACCTCCCTATCAAGCTGGAACATAAGGCATATTGGGCCTTGAAGTGGGCTAACTTCGACATCAACAAAGCCGGCGATCTTCGGAAGATTCAACTCAACGAACTAAATGAATTGAGGAATGAAGCTTATGAGAACTCTTTGATCTACAAGGAGAAGACCAAGATCATCCATGATGCTAGGATTAAGAACCGATAGTTCCACGTTGGTGATCAAGTCTTACTCTTTAACTCTCGATTGAACATCTTCTCGGGCAAGTTGAAGAGCCGTTGGTCTGGTGCATTCACCGTCGCCAAAGTCTTCCCATATGGCACCATTGAGCTTTCTCAGCCAAATGGCCCAATTTTAAGGTGAATGGCCAGCGCGTGAAGTTGTACTTTGGTGAGGACGTCTCTCATGAGATGATACCATCCCTCACCACGTTTCCCTTGAACTAGTTCTGGGCCGAGTCAGGCTCGTGACTCGGTTATTAAAAACAAGCGCTTCTCGGGAGGCAACCAGTTCATCGATCCTTTACCGTTTTCATAATAAGTGTAGGGGAGCCCCGTATGTGTTTGTTGTCTTGTTTCTTTTGATGTGCAGGGATTAAAGCTTCAAAGCTCCATTCTCGATGACTTTTGACTAACCGTGATCCCATGTTCCCGACTTCCCGGTTCTATCCTAAACTGTCGTGATTCAATATTTCATATCTTATATGTTCACATTGAAATCATTATAGTTATCCTTTCCTTAGCAATATTTAAACAAAGTGCACAATGTCCTAAGTGTAGGGGAGTTTACTCCCACATGCTTAAACATTGAGGACAATGTTTATATCAAGTGTAGGGGGGACTTCTATCGAAGTTAAGTGGTCTTTTCCTTGCATTTGTCCTCATTTTAACCGGAAAATTGATTTTTCGACATTTTTCAAAATTTTTGATCTATTTTGGCCTAGTAGTATAGTTGTATTTTCCTTTGTGAAAACACTTATCCTTTTACCACTTATTTCCAATAATAACAAGACCAAAACGTGTATTTTATGTTGGAAAAGTCGGAATTATGCGTGGTTTGTGTTTTTATTGTGTTTTAGGACCAAAAGCTGAAAAAGGAAGAAAACATGGGCTTTCACGGGCTTTTATCGAAGAAAACGAGAAAAGACGAAGTCAAAAGATCAAGAGTGCAAAAAGAACGGAAGTCCAAGGCCTATTCTGAATATTTATCGAAGAAAAAGTCTAAAGAAGGAAGTTTAATAAAGTCGAAGAACTCAAGTCTAATTATAGAAGAAGATTATAAGACGAGTTCAATTTATATCGACAAATCCCGACGACGTCGAGAAAGACAAATTAAATCGAGACAAGATGAAAAGAAACAAAGAAGGAAGCACACATGCACTCCCCACTCCCTATATATACCCTCCTAATTACACATTAGGGGGTGTTAGTTAGTTAGTTAGTCATTAGCTAGTTTAATTTTCTTTGTTTTAGTTTTCATTTTAAGTGAGAGAAAGTGTTTAACTTTCTCTCACTAAAACTTCATCTTTTCTTTCAAGTTAAGCTTTCTTTAATCTTTGTATTTGAGTTTTATTAATCAAAAAGTTCAAGTTTAAGCTTTTAATCTTTTATCTCTTTCTACCTTTCTTGATTTCACTTTGATTTTGATCCGAATTTTTATACTTCGTGTGTGATTTTTATGTTTTAGTGATTAAAAAGTTAATCTTTTGATTTCTTACTAAGCTTTCATACGGTATAGGCTATAAGCTTGTTGTGCTTATTGGCTTATTTCTCATATATAGCTTATTACTTTTCGGATTTCTTAAAAGGTTTAGTCTTTTTAAAGTTCTTCTATAAGGTTTATGAATTTCATATCTTATAAAGTCTTCAAATTAATGCTTATTGAGTTGTTTAAAATTCGGTTAAGTATGCTTTTTGGAAGTGCTTATTGAAATTTCAGCTTATCTCCATTTTTGGATTAAGTTTGCTCCATCGTAATATTGAGGGTTTTGCACAATCCGACGGTCGTTTGTATCGCAATAACCATTTGGGTTCTACTTTGCGATCTAGAGTAACATTCCCCTTATTCCGATCTGGGATTGCGATCTCTCATTGCGATCGCATATCCCGACGGGTATTAAGGTCATTTTAAGTCGAAACTCTGCCAAAATTTTGTTAACAACATTCCGACGAGATTGAACCTTGTATTCCGATCTGGACTTTCCGATAGAAGTGTATTGCGACAGAAGTGTTTCTATTATTCCGATCTGAACATTCCGATAGACATACATTCCGATAGATTCAACTTTGTTACATTCCGATGGTTATTCAGATGATTATTCCGATGAACTTACTTTTATATTCCGATGGGTTTGATTGCATTACATTCCGACATATTGGGTTTATTATTATTCCGATAGTTTAAGTTTTTAAGTTTTTAAGTTTTAAGTTTATTACATTTTAAGTTTAATTTTTAAAGCTTTCAATTTTACTCAACGACATTTTCATATTTACTTTTAGTTTAAAATAGATAATCAAACAACCCATATTATTTTCCACCAAGAACGACTAAGTCGCACTAATTAACGGTAATCAATTCGAAAAGATCGGATTCAACGAACTTTCATAACTAAGTGAAAACCTAGTTATTAAGTGTTTTTACCGAACCAACTACATTTTCCCGAACCAAGCATTTTTTCTGAACCAATTAAATATTCTGAACCAACCTATTATACCGAACCAAGCTTTTTCCCGAATGAGCCAGATATTCCGAACCAACTAGTTTTTACCGAACGAAGGTTAATATTCCAAACGAAGGGCAGAAATTCCGAACGAAGGTATTTTCCCGAGTGAAGGTATTTTTCCCGAACGAAGGACTTTATTCCAAGTGAAGGTGTTTATTCCGAGTGAAGGTATTTTCCCGAGTGAGCAATTTTTCCCGAACCAATACTTTTTCCCGAACGAAGTTATTTTACTTAGTTTTGTAATTTTTATTTTTCCAAATTGCACACTTCCCGGAATCTCTGTTTTTACCAAGTAGTTTTCTAATCTTTGTTTCTAATTTTTTCAAAGTTTTTAATTGTTTAGATTTAAATCCACTTTTAAGTTTTTTAGTTTTTAATTAGTTATTTTTTTTAACTCGTAATTTAGTTTAATTTTTAAAGCTTTTATTTTTACTCAACGACAATTTTTTATTTTACCATTAGTTTAAAATAGATACCCAAACCATTTAATTTTCCACCAAGAACAACTGAGTCGCACTTTCTACTAGTAATCAATTCGAAAAGATCGGACGATAACTTTTTATACTTGGCTAAAAACCCAGTTATTAAATGGCGTCGCTGCCGGCTCTTTTTGTTAAGATTAACGGTTTTTAGTGAGAGACGCGTTGGATTTTGGGATCCGTTCATCTTTGAACGTTATTTTTCTTGCTTAAAATTTTCAAAAATCCTAAAAAGTATAAAATATTTAAAAATACAAAAACATAGAAAAACATTAAAAACCAAAAATATTTCTTGTCTATTTTTCTCTTCCTTTTGTAGGTGTGTATGCGTACTCGTGCTCGTAAGAAGAAAGTAGCTCAAGCCGAAGTCATTACTCCACCTATTGTCACCATGGACAATCAACCAATGATCGAGCTTTTGCAATCGCACGTAGAGGGCAACACTGATGCTATTGTCATACCCTAGATTGGAGCCAACAATTTTAAACTCAAATCCGGCTTCATTCAAATGGTCTCTGCTCAACCTTTCTTGGGGCGTTCGCTTGATGATCCTCATGACCATATAAAAAGGTTCCTTCAACTCAATAATACGGTTAAATATAATGGGGTTTCACAAGAAGTGATTCGCTTGCAACTTTTTCCTTTCTCCTTAGAGGGACAAGCCCGAAATTGGCTTGATAAGGAACCGCCACAAAGTATTCTTACGTGGACGGATTTAGAGACTAAATTCATCAACTACTTTTTCCCGCCCTCACGTACTACCGCTTTGCGGAATGAAATCATTACCTTTGAACAAAAGTACGGTGAGACATTTAGTGAATCTTGGGACCATTTTAAGGAACTTTTAAGAAAGTGTCCACAACATGGTTTCACAAAAGTACATCAAATTAATACTTTTTACAATGGTTTAAGCATGAATGACCAAGATTCACTAAATAGTGCCTCGGGGGGTAATATTTTGGTTAAGTCTTCTAATGCCGCTTGGGATATTATTGAAAATAATTCTATAGTGCAAACCAAGAGTGTTCGGACTAATGTGGCTAGTGCTAGCACTAATGAGAGCGACAATAGAATTGATAAGCTTACTTCGCTTGTTGAATCAATTGCTCTCCAAACCGCTAACAATACCAAAGCTATCAATGCACAAGTTAATGCTTTGAGTCAATCATGTGAAATATGTGGGGGATCTCATTCATACACCGATTTTCCTTCGACTCATGACAATCCGGAAAATGTGTATGCCGCCAACGGTAACTTTTCTACGGGAAGCTATCAAGCACGTCCACAAGGTGACCGCAATTTGCTCAGCTATCGCTCAAACAACTTTCTTTCACCACCTGGTTTCCCACAACAAAACCCAAACAACCTCAATCGCAACAATCAAAATCAACCTCGAGCTCCAAATCAATATCAAACCCAAAGAAACCCATATCCACCTCAAAGAAACAATCAAGTTCACCAACCACCCGCTTATCAACCACCTGCCTACCATGCTCTTCCTCCCACCCAACCCACCACATTTAATCAAGAGGTTGACACTTACATGAGGACTAATGATGTGATAGTGCAAAATCTTCAGCGGGAAATGGCCAACATGAAAGCAGATATGGTGAAACAATGGAATGATCTCTGAGCCGATATGTAAAACTCTTTGGCAAGTCAAACGAATGACTTAAGGAACATGATGGCTAGTTTCTTCCCAAGTTATCAAGCCTCTGGTTCGGGTTCTCTTCCGAGTAACACCGTTGCTAATCCAAGAGAGGAGATGAAAGCAATCACCACTCGCAGTGGAAATGGCTTAAAGGAACCCGAGCTTCCTACACCTACACCGGTGCTTGTGACAAAGGAAAACGAGTCCCCTTCTCCAATTCCTCCACCTTCTACTTCTCCAATTCCTCCAACTTCTACTTCTCCAATTCCTCCAACTTCTACTTCTCCGGTGCTTGAAGAACAAGGATGATATTCAGGTTTCTAACTTTCTTAAAATGTTTAAACAACTGAATTTCAATATCTCCTTTGTTGAGGCTCTCGCTCACACGCCCAAATATGCTAAAATGTTTAAAGATCTTCTCAGTGATAAGGAGAAACTTCTTGATATCGCTCAGACCCAACTTAAAGAGAATTGCTCCGCAGTGCTCTTAAGGAAATTACCCACCAAACTTGGTGATCCGGGTCATTTTCTCATTCCTTGCAACATCCCCGAGGTAGAGAATTGTATCGCCCTATCCGATCTAGGTGCTAGTATCAACTTAATGCCTCTAAGCGTTTGGAAACAATTATCTCTACCCGAGCTACTCCCCACACGAATGACATTGGAATTAGCTAACCGTACGGTTGCTTATCCGGTGGGGGTAGCCGAAGATGTCTTCATCGGCGTCGACAAGTTCACCTTTCCGGCGGATTTTGTTGTCGTTGACTACGAGATGGACCCCCGTGTTCCATTAATCGTTGGACGTCCATTCTTGAGGACCGGTCGCACTCTTATTGATGTAGCCGCGGGCGAATTAATCATGAGAGTTGGTGACGATAAAATCGTCTTCAACATGGGAAAACTTTCTAAGCAACCTTCTGAAAACGAGAGTGTTAATTTCATTAACGTTCTTGATGAGGCTTGTGAAGAACATTTCAAAGACGCTTGTAAAAGTGGTTCTTCTTCTCTTCCCATTGTTGAGACCGTTGCCTCTATTGCTCCATCACTAACTCTATTTAGAGAAAGTGATTTCATTTTGAAAGAATTTGAAGCAACTTTGGGAGATGTGGACTTACAATATGACGATTCTCCCTCCAAATGGGATGAAGACATTCGTACCATTGAGAAACTTCTCAATGAGGACCATATTTCTCCACCATCTCCTAAGGATATCTCTATCGATGAACCGAATTTGACTACGCCTTCCATCAAAAATCCTCCGGATTTAGAGCTTAAGGACCTACCGTCTCATCTCGAGTACGTTTTCCTTGAAGAAAATAAGAAGTTACCCGTCATCATCGCAAAGGACTTAAAAGAGGAAGAAAAATCTTGACTTATCGCCGTGCTGAAGAATCACAAGAAAGCGATTGCTTGGAAAATCTCCGATATTATTGGAATTGATCCTCACTTTTGCACACATAAAATTCTCATGGAGGACGATTTTAAACCTACTATTCAAAGCCAAAGAAGGGTGAATCCCAAGATCCATGACGTTATCAAAAAAGAGGTTATCAAACTTCTTGATGCGGGAATGATCTACCCTATCTGGGATTCACCATGGGTTAGTCCTGTCCATTGTGTGCCTAAGAAAGGCGGAATAACCGTTGTTCCCAGTGAAAACAACGAGTTGATTCCTGCTCGTCTTGTTACAGGGTGGAGAGTTTGTATAGACTATCGCAAACTCAATGATGCTACGAGAAAGGATCATTTTCCCCTTCCTTTTATGGACCAAATGCTTAAACGTCTAGCGAGTAATGACTATTATTGCTTCTTAGATGGTTTCTCCGGGTATTTTCAAATTCCCATCGATCCCAAAGACCAAGAGAAAACCACATTCACTTGTCCTTATGGAACATTTGCTTACAAAAGAATGCCTTTCGGCTTATGCAATTCTCCTGGGACATTCCAAAGGTGTATGATGCCTATCTTCCATGACATGGTTGAAGAAACTATGGAAGTCTTCATGGATGATTTCTCGGTCTATGGTGATTCTTTATCTCATTGCCTTGCCAATTTGGAACGCATGCTTAAGCGGTGTGAAGACACTCGTCTCGTTCTAAATTGGGAAAAATGTCATTTCATGGTAAAAGAAGGCATTGTGCTTGGACATAAAATCTCAAAAGCCGGTCTTGAAGTGGACCGTGCTAAAGTGGATGTCATAGCCAAATTACCTCCACCTTCAACCGTGAAGGGTGTGAGAAGTTTTCTTGGTCATGCGGGCTTCTATCGTTGATTCATTCAAGATTTTTCTAAAATCGCTCGCCCGATGACCCACCTCTTGGAAAAAGATACTCCTTTTATCTTTTCTAAAGAGTGTATTGACTCCTTCAATCTTCTTAAGGACAAGCTAACAAAGGCACCGGTCTTGGTTACCCCTAATTGGGAGCTACCTTTTGAATTGATGTGTGATGCTAGCGACTTTGCTATCAGAGCGGTTTTGGGCCAAAGAGTGAACAAACACTTCCAACCAATCCATTACGCTAGCAAGACAATGACGGGGGCTCAATTGCATTATACCACTACCGAAAAAGAGCTTTTAGCTGTAGTGTATGCTTTTGAGAAGTTCCGCCCCTATCTTGTTCTTTCCACCACAATCGTGTACACTGATCATTCCGCGTTGAAGTACTTGTTAACTAAGCAAGATTCTAAGCCAAGACTTCTTCGTTGGGTTTTGCTCCTTCAAGAATTTAAAATCGAAATTTGTGGCAAAAAGGGAGCCGAAAACCTAGCCGCGGATCATCTAAGTAGACTTGAGGATCCTTATCAAGGGGATCATCCGAATCAAGAGATCAACGACTCTTTTCCCCTTGAGGCCTTAATGTCTATCAATCCCAATCTTGATGACACCCCGTGGTTTGCGGACATTGCAAACTACTTAGCAGGTGGAATTCTAAAGGAAGGATTAACGTCTCAACAAAAGAAAAAGTTCTTTAAAGACATTGAACACTATTTTTGGGACGACCCTTACCTCTTCAAACAATGTG
Organism: Glebionis coronaria; assembly: GCA_025667525.1. Lineage (NCBI taxonomy): Eukaryota > Viridiplantae > Streptophyta > Magnoliopsida > Asterales > Asteraceae > Glebionis > Glebionis coronaria. Next base: position 460,813,155 of record CM046879.1, on the reverse strand, counting down.
TTGATCTGATTATTCGTCGGTGTGTTGATGGACCCACAGCTTTAGACATTCTCGAAGCTTGCCATAAAGGACCCACCGGTGGTCACTTTGGTCCCAACTACACCGCGAAGAAAGTGTTTGACTCGGGATTCTATTGGCCCACCATTTATCGTGACGCTCACGAGATGGTTAAAAATTGTGATGCTTGCCAAAGACAAGGCAAGATCACACATAAAGATGAGATGCCTCAAAATTTCATACAAGAATGTGAAATCTTTTATGTATGGGGCATCGACTTTATGGGGCCATTTCCATCATCTAAAGGGAACAAGTATATCCTCGTAGCCGTTGACTACGTTTCCAAATGGGTTGAAGCTAAGGCTCTTCCTACGAACGATGCGAGGGTGGTTGTGAACTTTCTAAAGTAACTTTTTGCTGAATTCGGTGTTCCTCGTGCTATAATCAGTGACCGCGCGACTCATTTTTGCAATGATCAATTTGCTAGAGTCATGGCTAAGTACGGTGTCAATCACCGTCTTTCCACTGCTTATCATCCTCAAACAAATGGTCAAGCCAAGATATCTAACCGTGGATTGAAGAGAATTCTTGAACGTACTGTGGGAGAGCATCGTGCCTCGTGGGCCGATAAATTAGATGATGCTTTGTGGGCTTTCCGTACCGCATATAAGACCCCGATTGGTTGTACACCTTATCTTCTTGTGTACGGGAAAGCATGCCACCTCCGTATCGAGCTGGAACATAAGGCATACTGGGCCTTGAAGTGGGCCAATTTCGACATCAACAAAGGCGGCGATCTTTGGAAGATTCAACTCAATGAGCTCAACGAACTAAGGAATGAAGCTTATGAGAACTCATTGATCTACAAGGAGAAGACCAAGATCATCCATGATTCAAGGATTAAGAACCAAGAGTTCCACGTTGGTGATCAAGTTTTACTCTTTAACTCTCGGTTGAAGATCTTCTCGGGAAAGCTGAAGAGCCGTTGGTCTGGTCCATTCACCGTCGCCAAAGTCTTCCCATATGGCACCATTGAGCTTTCTCAGCCAAATGGGCCTAATTTTAAGGTGAATGGATAGCGCGTGAAGTTGTACTTTGGTGAGGAAATCTCTCATGAGATGATTCCATCCCTCACCACGTTTCCCTTGAATTAAGTTCTGGGTCGAGTCAGGCTCGTGACTCGGTTAACAAAAACAAGCGCTTCTCGGGAGGCAACTCGTTGATCTATCCTTTATCGTTTTCATAATAAGTGTAGGGGGAGCCCCGTTTGTATTTGTTGTCTTGTTTCTTCTTATGTGCAGGGATTTAAAGCTTCAAAGATCCATTCTCGATGACTTTTGACGAACCGTGATCCCGTGTTACCGTCTTCCCGGTTCTATCCTAAACTGTCGTGATTCAATATTTCATATCTTATATGTTCACACTGAAATCACTATAGTTGTCCTTTCCTTAGCAAGATTTAAACAACGTGCACAATGTCATAAGTGTAGGGGAGTTTACTCCCACATGCTTAAACATTGAGGACAATGTTAATATCAAGTGTAGGGGGACTTCTATCAAAGTAAGTGGTCTTTTCCATGAATTTGCCCTCATTTTAACCGGAAAATCTAGTTTTTCGATATTTTTCAAAAATTTTAATCTATTTTGGCCTAGTAGTATAGTAGTATTTTCCTTTGTTTTCGTTATTTACTTTCCTTGCTAAAATAAGAGCTTAATAAAGTGGTTTTAAATTTTTCAAAGTCATGAATATTTTGACTCAACCCGAGTTTACTTATATAAGTTTACTCTAGCTAGTATCCTTAACGTGTTTAAGTCAAGTTTTGCTAGGCTTTTATATAGGGAACTTTGTAACGCGAAAGTCTTAACTCTCAGGGGTTAAGAACAAGAACTTTTCGCAAGTTCCTATAAATGATCCTAGAGAGTCGCTTATCAAGGGAACTTTAAAATGCGAATTCTAAACTTGAAAAAGTCTAAGAGTTTGCAAGATCCTATAGATGACTCGAAAATCCAAAACTTTGATTTAATTGGCTAAGCATCCACGAGTCTCATTCCTTGAGATTTTAAATTGTGGAGAACGAGAGATGATAGAGTCAATTATAAGTTTGGTATTCTTTCGTGAATTTATGTGAGTTGATTATAAGCTTTTTCTCCCATCGTTGCTAATAAATTTATCTGCAATAAATAAGGTTGTACGATTTGAAAAGTTACTTAGCTTCTAGCCCAAGATCGTTTAAAAGTTTCTCGGTATTAATTAGAGTTCATAGCCAAGGCATAACTTACTGAAGCGGGATGCGAAGATTGGCGAGTCCGAAAAGGCCCTAACAAGGCATGAGGGCTACATTTTGTTGCTAAAGATCCAAAAGTGATGTGAAGAATCATTTATCAAAAACAAATATGAAGGATCGAGACACACGACGAAAAGCAAAAGCTCCCCTAAAGATCATGGAGAAGTCTATCCAAAAAGGCCCTAACAAGGTATGAGGATAGATAGATCCAAGTCCTAAAAGGAGGTGGATCGTTGTATATCAAAGTCTAAAATAAAGATTGGAGAAAAATGAAGAAGTCGTGGTCCAAATATGAATAATCTCTCAAAAAGTTCAAGTGAAGAAATTCCTAATATGAAGAGAAGACCATAATTTCATGAACGTCTCTCAAAGATTCGAAGTATGAAGTCGCTGCCAAATATCGGTCCGAGAAAGGTCTCAAATCGTGAAGCGAGTTATGCCAAGATATGAACTTTAAGAGGTCCCGAGAAGCAGTTTTAAAAGATTTGTCCTTTAGCTAACTATTGATTAAATCGTCCCACTTTATTTTCAGCCGAAATAACTATCGAAATAAGTCAAACAATGCATCCTCGTGATCATTCAAGACAAAATTAAAATATAAGAGATACACCTAGGAATAAGGTAGTCTAAGTGAATAATTGGACCACATGAGTTCGTGTTAGTTTGCTAACTTATAATAGCAATGATCTCGTTTTTAAGCTTGGTATGGGGAACGTGAAACTTGAGGATGATAAACATTCATGACGACCAAAACCCCAATGTAAGTCTTCGATTTTTTTACTTGTTTTGTATATATTTATATCTTTTTAGTAAAGGCCAAGGTGGGTTATTTATGATAAAAAATGTAAATTGTGCTTTAAAATTAATGCATTGCATGAGGCCATTGCAATGGTCAAGTGTAGGGGGTTTAATAAGTGTGAAAACACTTATCCTTTTACCACTTGTTTCCAATAATAACAAGGCCAAAACGTGTATTTTATGTCGAAAAAGTCGGAATTATGCGTGGTTTGTTTTTTATTGTGTTTCAGGATAAAAATATGAAAAAGGAAGAAAACACGGGCTTTTATCGAAGAAAACGAGAAAAGACGAAGTCAAAAGACCAAGAGTGCAAAAGATTTGAAGTCAATGGGCCTAATTGAAGATTTATCGAAGAAAAGGACCAAAGACGGAAGATTTATAAATGTCGAAGAACTCAAGTCTATTAAATGAAGAAATTAAAAGACGAGTTGAATTTATTCATCGACAAATCCCGAATCGAAGTCGAAAACGTCAACTTTATTAAAGAGATGAGAAGACAAGAAGAAAGGAGAGAAAGCCCACTCACCAACTCATCACAAGGCCTATAAATAGCACCCAACCTCACACATTTGCAACTAGTCTTTATTTTTATTTTGTATTTTCACTTTTCAGGCCAACACCGTTAGGGTGTTTGGCACCTTCATTTTTTCTTTCCTTCATCATCAAGTTTCATGTAAGTTACCCTTTAATTTCATGTTTTGAATCCTAATCTTTAAAATAATCCTTTCTTTAATCTTGTTCTTCTTTTCTTTATGATTCTAAGCTTTTAAGTTTTGTTCTTGGTTGATTTTGGTTTTCTAAAATCAAGTGGGTTTTGATTGTTTTGGTGTTTATTGTTAGTTTTATTGATTTGGCTTGATGGTTTATCATTAGTAGATGTTTAATGGTTAGTTTTGTTTAATCTTTGTGTTTAAATTGGTTAGTTTTGGTTAGATTCGTGTGCGTAGTTGTTTCCCTGTTTTTTCACATCTTTCTGTTTTCCCAGTTTTTACCGAACCAGGCATATTTTACCGAACGAGTTAGTTATACCGAATCAGCTTATTTTACCGAACCAATGTAATTTCCCGAATGAGCACCTTTTTCCAAACGAGCAATTTTACCGAGTGAAGCATTTATTCCGAACGAGTGTTTTTACCGAACCAACTACATTTTCCCGAACCAAGCATTTTTTCCGAACCAATTAAATATTCTGAACCAACCTATTTTACCGAACCAAGCTTTTTCCCAAATGAGCCAGATATTCCGAACCAACTAGTTTTTACCGAACGAAGGTTAATATTCCGAACGAAGGGCAGAAATTCTAAACGAAGGACTTTATTCCGAGTGAAGGTGTTTATTCCAAGTGAAGGTATTTTCCCGAGTGAGCAATTTTTCCCGAACCAATACTTTTTCCCGAACGAAGTTATTTTACTTAGTTTTATAATTTTTATTTTTCCAAATTGCACACTTCCCGAAATCTCTGTTTTTACCAAGTAGTTTTCTAATCTTTGTTTCTAATTTTTTCAAAGTTTTTAATTGTTCAGATTTAAATCCACTTTTAAGTTTTTAAGTTTTTAATTAATTATTTTTTTAACTCGTAATTTAGTTTAATTTTTAAAGCTTTTATTTTTACTCAACGACATTTTTTTATTTTACCATTAGTTTAAAATAGATACCCAAACCATTTAATTTTCCACCAAGAACGACTGAGTCGCACTTTCTACTAGTAATCAATTCGAAAAGATCGGACGATAACTTTTTATACTTGGCTAAAAACCCAGTTATTAGCATTCACAATGGAAATCATGATCATTGCATTCTGTAATACCTCTATGAGGTCAAATCTCGTGCCTTTGCACAAAGAAAGAATGTATAATCCCATAAGACAACAAGAAGATACTCGCCTGTCGCAAAGAAAATCAATGACAAGCAATCTGCAAGGTGGATCAACATAGGACATAGTTTCTCTCCAAAGAAGTCTTCCGTTGTGTCTGAGAAAACTACTCCTAGATCTAGCCTTCAGTAGAAACCAACGGGTAGGATCTTCAAGAAAGTTGGTCTTCACTGGATTCCGATAGAGAAGAGTGTTGGAACCTGCGTTAGCACTAATGCGAGTAATCTGCATGTAGAAAAATAATTTGTTACTCCTAACACTAGTATTTGTGTAAACTCTTCTTCTTTGCTTGCAGGTACTTCAGCGGATTCTGAACTCACTTCTTCAAAGGGTTCCAATTTTGTACATTAAATATCACATTCTTCTGTTGTACAAAAGTCTATTTTGGATTATTTTCGAAAAACTTAAAAAATATACAAAAATAAAATAAAATGTAAATATCATAGAAAAACAAAATAAAAATGGAAAAATCTTTGAAAATCCAAAGAATCTTCTCAGCGTGTCTTTCAGTATCGATTATATAGACGCACCTAGAAATGTCGCTCAATAACAATATGGGGGTGTACATAAAGCTCGAATGAAAGTTGTAAATATTTTTCAAAACATGTCATTTCTTTTTTCTTTAAATGATTTGAAATTATCTCAGATTGTGACTCGTGCTTCAAAGAAAGGAAAGCTTATCACGGATAATAGCTTATCTTTAACAACGGGAAAATAAAATTTTCTCGGTCATGAACTATATTAAAAACATTCAAAGATTTTAAGCTCATGTAAATGAATTACAGTCAATTGTGAGACTGTAACTCGGACCTCAAATAAAGGAAAATTGATCTTTAAAGAAACTTATCCTTAAAACGGGTAGAGGAATCTATCACGGGTTGAGCTTGTCACAAAACATTCAAAGTTTTAAGCTCAACACAATGGCTTGTAATCAATTTTAGATTGCAACCCGGATCTATATTCACGGGGGAGTGTACGATTTAGTGCTCTTACCCTCAGCAAAAGAAGAGAAATCTTCTTACACTTTATTGGATTCGTCAAAGACATTCAAAGTCTATGAACTCAAGTTTATGCTTTAGAAACACTATATCGCCAAAAAGAATGGTTTTTCAAAAAGCGTTGAACATAATCTTTTCAAGAATTTTTCAATCATTATTCAAAATCTTTCAAAAATTGTGTGCTCGACACTACATAAAATATTCCAATAATTCATGCTAAGTTAGACATATTTTTCTCCCGAAAGCTTTTCAAGACTATTTTTCACAATATATTTTAATCAAATTGGTATCTTTAATATTAAACGATTTTATATATTAGAGACAAGGGAGAAAATGTGATTAAATGTGATTTAAATATATGAAACGAACATATAAGACTCAAGCACTTTCAACTCTTACCCACATGTGCAAAATGTTTTCTTAAATTCTTCCACATTTCAATACACATGTGAAGGGGAGTTCTTTCTAAACGACAAAAAACACTCAGCGTGATCTAATATATGAAACGAACATATAAGACTCAAGCACTTTAACTCTTACCCACATGTGCGAAACAATTTTGATTATCGATGCACATGTGAAGGGGGAGCTTTTCTGAAACGACAAAACTATCAAGGTGTTAAAAGTTTTCAAACACTTTGATTGTCTTTCAAGTGGTTTTATGGTTACGATCTAATACCCACAACCTCTTTAATTCACGACGTTATTGGTGTCAAAAGGTGGTTAGGTATAAGTCTTATGATCCAACCAGAACCGGAGGGATCTTCCTTAGGAAAAATGAAGTAGAGTGTGAAAAGGGAAAATGCCGACTAAGTAGCACTGGAACAATCACAACAAAGTGCTAGTGATGACGTATTGGTAAGCATTGAAGCGGTTAAAGAATGAAAAAGAAATGTAAGGATAAAGAGTGAAAAGAAAATAGCCCTCCATACAACTTAGACAAAAACCGGGTCAACACATCATGAAGACAAGCATCATGGACCCAGTGATGTAATGCACAACCCTTCCCTAGCTAACTCATGTTTCTCTCAAGCGAAGTTTGTTTTATTGTCACGGAGATCAACACGACTTCAATTAACTTTCTCACTCCGAGATAGTTGATATTGAATAGATGGCATCTGCTCCAGCCTCCGACCACTAAAATTGCACAAATCGAGTCTAGAGTCTAGAGATCAATCAGATCTCGTTATGACACACAACATGACGAAGAATAGAGTCCTACGCTATATCCTTGTGATATTGCTAGAACACTCAAAGTGATACTATTTATATTCACAATGATGAGTGGAAATCCATATAGTGTTAACATCAAACAACACTGCGGTAGGTCATGTGTAAGATTCTTTATGAATTGAACATATGCAAAACTGAAAAGCCACAGTGGTTTGATTCTTAATTGATTCAAACTCGTTTCAGGTTTCTATGCAATATCCTTATGGTCTTTCCAGAACATTCAGAGTGATACCCTTCAGTATTCACAGTGACGAATGGAAATCCTTCTAGTGTCAACCTCAAACAGCCTTGCGGTAGGTGACTTATGAGATTCATCATGAATCAAACTTCTGTCAATTGGAAAGCAACAATGGTAAGATTCTTCATGAATCAAACTTATTCCAGAAACTTGAATTGACGACTTTAATCAAGCGGATATTTATCCAATTGATTCACTCTTGATGTTCGCAGTCTTGCTTTGAGACGGTCGAGTAAAGAGAACGGCTAGTACAGCCACGAAACCCTATCAAGGAGAATCTTAACTGAATCTACCTAATCACAGGTACGATATTTAATATCGTATAATGGTCTTTACCGACCGAAGGTAAAACGCTACCGATTTAGGACGAATGTGAAAACCATTTAGTTCGTGTCTATATTTTGTATCGAGAAGGTGGCGTTACGGTGTACTCAGCAAAGTAGAAGATTCAAAACCACATACTCATGCCCAAAGACATATTCAACAATCAAGTGAGCTAAAGACTTCCGCAACTCTGATGATCAAAATCTTCCTTAACTATTAATAATGAGGAATGACCTCTCCACAAAGGGGATTGTTAGCAAGATTTCAAGATGGTGCATAGTGTGAGCATGTGGATGAAGACACAAGATCGCAAGATGGCAAAGACAAGTCAAGGATGCTGACCAACACAAATGAACCGGTCATTTTGAAGATCTCAATACTAAATATTAATGATCTCTATAAATACTCGCATGTCGTAGAGGAATGACCTCTGAGTGAGTGAGATGTTAGTCTCTAAATATTGTATCATCAAGAATGACTCGGTCAAAGATTTGAAGATCTCAAGATTAAAGACAAAGTCGAAAGACAACGACAAAGGCTCAAAGATCATAGCATGAAGGAACAAGACTACTATTACACGTTTCCGACTCATTTATGGCGAGATTAGTAATCTCTATAAATCTCCAAATGTCATAGAGGAATGACCTCTCATTGGGGGAGATTGTTAGTCTCAAAATATTGAGTCAAACAAGAATGCTCGGTCATAGGTTTATTATGTATCGATTATTAGAACGTTGTAATAGGTAGTAGGTTAGTCGGGATTCACGGGCTTTACTTTAAGCAACATAGGCCACGTTTAGGTCCTAAAGCCCAAAAGGAAAGCCCGGCCCATCTACAATAGCCCATTAGTCTACATGCAAGACAAGGCTATAAATACTCATCTCTAGCATGTTAGGAGGATGTTGGTTCATTTAATTTTCTGATTCTTAATCTAATATCACAATTTTTCCAACCATTCTCTCTCTTTTCTCTCTCTCTCTCTCTCTACTTTCTCTCTCTAAACCTTCATCTCTTTTCATTTATTTTTCTTAGATCTATCATGGTGAAGTGATAAATATAAGGGTACAACAGAACAAAACTTTTTTATTCGAATTCTGAAAAAAAAAACAAAAGTGAAATCTATATTATCTAAACCTAAACCAATTGACTGCAAATGCCTAAGCCTTCAGGTGATGATAGGTTATGTTTATCAAACACTACCAAACACCACTTAAGTGGGCAAAACAAGGCTTATAACAAGAGAAACTTCAAATTGTAGCAAGCAGGCAAGATAATAAGGACATGAACATGTAACTTAACAGCTAAGAAAGACAAATTAGCAAAGCAGACAATAAAAAACTAAGATAGAATAAGTCCTACCAAATAAGCAGTTTAGAATCAAAGATAAGCTAAAAGAATTTGAGGAACATACACTGAATCCACCTTTTCAGGCTGACTAATCTTATTGTAAGCTTCCACAGACACTTCTTGGTTTATGATCAACCTCCCAAATGAGCTTATTGGAATGAACTTAATGGTCCTTTTGTTGATAGGTCTACAACAGACCACAAAAGGTGAAATGAAAGGAGAGTATGTCTTTTTCTTTTGATCCAAAAACAAGATGAATAAACAGAAAAGCAACCAGCATAAGCTGGTCTTATAGCTTATTTGTCAAATAAGCTATAAGACTGCTTATTGCTTAAGTGAACAACAGAGTAAAAAAATTGAAGTCTTGATAAAAAGATTTCTAAAAAACTAACTTTGAACAAGGGAATTGCAAGTAAAGTAAAGAGTAACCAGCTTAAATTATAACACTACAAAAAATCAACTTTACACCTTATTTGTCAAATAAGCTGCAAATTTACTTATCCTGTAATGGGTCTTCCAAAACCAAAAGCAAAGTTTTGTTTTTGAAATAACTAAAAAAGGGTTGTGCAAGAAATTAGAGTAACAAAAAAATTAAATATGCATGAAAATTAAAGTTTTAAAAATAAAGGGTACTAAATTTTATTATCAGAATCCGAATTACAAATCATGAAAAATAAAACTGGAACAAAGCTTCTTGGCTACTACTATCCGCTATATATATATAAGATGTAAGGAGATACAAACTGACACCCCTAGCACGTCTTGATTCCCTAAACTACCCTTAAAGGAATATAGCATCTTTACAGCATATCGAAAGTTTGGATTTGTGTTGGAAATACGTTTTACGTATTAAGAAGGATCGGTCACTCCAACGATAATCCATGTAATAGCTCGTAGTTTAGTTAATCTTCTTTATTTATCAAACAAGAACAAGCCTAGCCTACAACATGTGTAGGCCGGCCCAAAATATAAGCCCAAGCCCATGACAAGGGCTTGGGTATATAAACCCTCTCCTTTGATGGAGAGGGGTGTGGTTATTCACTTTTCACATAGAAAAACATTGGTTTCTCTCTCTAAGTGTGTGTGTAATCCACCATCTCTCTATCTCTTTCTCTCTCTAAAAACATAAGCAAGATTTACAATCCTACAATTTAGTCTTCTAGGTTGTTCTTGGTTGATGACATGTGATGTTGTAGAAGGAAATTCGATCATAGCCCTTGCTTTGTTATGGCCATCACGCCATGAGATCCTGACCATAAAAAAAATCTTCATGTCTTTGTCTTCTTGCTAAAAACGTGATATGATATAATTTATGGGGGAACAATAGAGATGAGGGTCGTTTTTTGGCATGTAGGATGGTTGGGTGAGCTGTAAATAACATAATCCTCAAATCAATTTTAAAAACTCCTTTACTTTGAAGTTGATTTGATCGGGGGATATTAATAAGGGTTTAGGGAAAACAATGGAGTTTAATCCGATTTGGGGTTTAATTATATTGTTTCCCCCGTCTAATTAAAGTATTATTGTTTAAACTTTGCTAAATTCTCCTTTTAGTCCCTCAATTTGCAAAAAAAAACACCAACCTTAATATCTGTTATATGGAACTTTGGGAATTGGCAATAAAGGTCCTTGTGGTTGTGTAAAATGGAGACAAGGACTATTAAGGCAATATCTTGAAACTTCAAGGACCATATTTGTACTTTCTTCAAACTTTAGGGACCAAACTTGTATATCTTCAATTCTTTAAGAGTATTTTTAAAAATTCACATATAGGTCCGGTTTTTTTGTACGAATTCATTTCCCGTGTTCGTTTTTTGCTTGTTTTATTGATTTCCATGAATTCTCGATATTCGTGCCTGTAAACACACAAATAAACAATACAAGAGTATTTGGCACGTTTTTGATGATATTTTATTCGTTTAAGCCCTAATTGGGGTATGAAAACATGTATAATACGAGTCACATCAATTATGCTCACGGTTGTGAAAGGTCTATGCGACTGATGCAATCCTTATGTGGCGTAATGCACTACAAATACTTATGGCCCCGATGCATAAGCCGCATAATGCATCTTTTGAAAGTACTTGTAAATTATGTGTCTAATGCATATTTAATTCATCTATCATTTATGAGCATCTTGTGACCCTTATGCACCTAGTGCATAACTATTGTTGATACAAACATTGGATTGGACTTTGATGACCTGAATTAGAGGTAATTCGGGTATTTAAGGTTCCGGCTCCTGCGTCAAGTGAACTTGTTTGAGGACCCTTCACAATGAGAAAACATCGTTAAGCTTACCATGGGATTTCTTCCCAGATTAACCTCCTGAGTGAGAGTAAGTAATCAGTTTATGGTTTAGTAATCGGTTAGGGTTTGGGATTGTGAAATCGTACCTTTGAAGAAACCAACAGGTTCCTTTTATAGCTGGTGAAGCCTAAGTAGGGCTTCCCGAAACTTGCGGGCCAAGATAAGGAGATATACCCGGGATCCTTATCACTTAAATAAAGAGGGTATATCTTCGCTAATCTTGGGTGAATGATAGTCCTAATTAGACTATGATTCTACCTTACCACAACCGTGTACGGCCAGGCCCGACCCATTTGAAACCGTGTGCGGCCAGCTTCCATGAGGCACATCAGGCTAATGTTCATACCCCAATCCATTCGTGATGGATCAGATACGAATAATGACCACATATCGAGCTATATGACCCGACTTGACATTATACGTCATCAACTATTGTTATATGTGTCGCGGTGCACTCCAAATACTTATGCACCTGATTGCATAAGCCCCATAATGCATTTTATCAAAATACTTGTAAAGTTGTGAAGTTTTATGCATATGATGCATATCTAATCAATCAATCATTTGTATGCGTCTTTTGAAACCTTTATGCACCTGTGCATATATTTTTTTTTAACGAACATACACTCAAGCGAACATAATGTTTTTTTCGAACTTTTGTTTAGTTATGTTAAACTTTTTATTCGATTCGTCTGAAAAAAAAAAGTTTTAGCAGGTGTTAAACTCAAAACTTCCAAAAAATCTTTCTAATAAAATCACTTAATTAAACTTAATGGCCAACTGGCCTAGATCAGTTGGTTCACACGATTTCCTCTTTGATCATTCGATCACATTTGATTAATTTCGAAATATAGTGCACATATCCTATTATATATTACCCAACGATTTTAATCATCCGTCATTTGTATAAAAAAAAGGAAACCATAACCATGACAAAACATTTTTTAAATTTGAGTTAACCACTTTTACTTTTTTTTAGAAAGGCCACAACTACGTTTAATTATTATTTTTAATTATTTTATGTTATTTGCATAAATATTACACGAAGCACTTAAGTATTTATCAGTTACATATTGCCTTTTTAAAAATAATCATTTGTCGTGATCTCGTCACTATAAACAATAGAGTGTTTAGGCTGGTGGGAGTGGGGTGAATCCCACGAGCAGCATGGCAAAGTCACGCGCTGCCCCCCTCCCCCCCTCCTCCTTACAACCCGCGCGCGAGTTACCTTTTCCAAACCAAAAAGACATGCCAAACTCACCGGGGCGAGTTATACATAAAATGGGCCCCACTTTAATTTTACCGTTATTTTCAAATAAAAAAAAACTTTTTCAAATACCCCTTTTTACTTATAAATACCCAACAAAAACTCTTATTTTACAAACACACATTCAAATTCCATACACATTTCACACATTCTCCACAAATCACAAAAAATGGAAAATATCGACGAATACGAGTTATTTTTTGCCACTGAAAATCCGGTAGTCGCAACGAAACGCAAGTGGGCTTTGATTAAAAAAGCGTTGCATTTTATTAAAAGACGACGTATTGCTAATCGAGTACCCAGAAACGTCATAACTCGAGACCGAATAGGTGCTCATAATCGGCTAGTTGCGTCTTTTTTTCGGCGAACACAAGATACGATGCGAAAGAGTTCAAAAATGTTTTTTGAATGGGTCGCCCCCTTTTCAACTGGATAGTTAGTGAAGTGACTCACCATTCTGCATACTTTCGTAATAATGTTGATTGTACCGGAAAAGAAGGTATTTCGCCGTTGTTAAAGTGCACATCGGCGATTCGTCAATTGGCATACGGCGTCGTTCCTGGTTTTCTAGATGGGTATTTGCAAATGAGCGTAAGAACTTCTCGAGAATCACTTGATCATTTCTGTAGTGCTGTTATGGAAATATTTGGGCCTGAGTATTTGAGAAAACCCACGTATACTGATGTTCAGAAACTTTATGCGCATCATGAAGCAAAGCACGGGTTTACAGGGATGATAGGAAGTCTTGATTGTACAGATTGGGAGTGGTTCGGTTGTCCAGTTGCCTTTAAAGGCCAATATGTTAGACGAGATCATGGACCGAATCCATTTATTTTACTTGAAGCTGTTGCGTCGCAGGACTTGTGGATATGGCATGCATTTTTTGGTGTTTCTGGGTCGAACAACGACATCAACGTTTTATATCAATCCCCTTTATTTAATGATTTGAAAACCGGACGAGCACCTGAGGTGGAGTTTGAGGCTAACGGTGTACACTATCCATGGGGATACTATCTTACGGACGAAATATATCCGGAATTGGCAACACTTGTTAAAACAATTCCCGAACCATCATCCAATGACCATAAGAGGATTTTATATAAGCAGAAACAAGAATCCGCAAGAAAAGATATTGAAAGAGTTTTTGGTGTTTTGAAGAAAAAATGGGCCATATTAGTCAATCTTGCACGACCTTTACAGAAAGAAAGAATCATGAATATGATGTACACATGCATCATATTACATAAAAAATATGAATAAAAAATATTTAATGAAAAAATGGGGTGATGTGGAGTGAGTTTGGGTGAGTTTGGTGAGTGTCATTACTTCCTGTGGTGAGTTTGGATGAGTTTTGGTGAGTTTGGTAAAAAGTTGACGTGGCGCTGAGGTGGAGGTGAGTGGGTTTCACCCTACTCCCACTAGTCTTAAGGAAAAATCCGCAAGCAGGAGAACTGTACAAATCTGTCGCCTCGCCTATGACGCCTAATAGTAGAAATTAGCGTTTTTTAGCAACATTTTACTGCTCTTCTAGTTACGCATTTGATCTTTAACATCATTACCATCAAATTAACACCGCATCACACCATTTCACGTATCAATGCCAGACAAGTGTATTAAGACCACTAACATTACTATTCAAATATGTTTCACTTAACACAAGTATACGCCACAATATACTTACGCACAAGCAAAAATATGTCTCTCGAGAAATTAACTCGAGCATCTGCACCAAGCGAGTTCTCATGAAAACAAAGGGCACAATTGAGTTCCCACAAAATCAAGGGGCCGAGGTCAAGGGGCCGTGGTGGGGGATTGAATTTGGGGGGACAACGCGTGTGGAAGTGGAAGTGTTTAAGTAACATCTAGCCTTAGAACGAATAGTGTCTGGATCTCCACCTATGAGACCTCATGGTGCGCTAACGCTAAATAGCATTTCAATGATGACATTCGCCTCGGTTTTACGATAAAGAGCCTTCGTACATGAGAACAAGTCTGCGTACACCCTACTTGCATTGCGCTTTTTTAACATGATTTTCATTACGCAAGTTACAGCTTTCTAGTCATGAAAATTTAAAAACTAACAAGACAGCACTGAAAACAGACATATCAACATATGTTTTCTTTTACTTTCACCCCCTTAAATCTGTGACATAATAACCAAATCTTCTAAATTCCACATACCAAATCCCAAAATCTAGAGACCCTCGAGACCCATCATAGATTTGGACCCATATATGCCATACAAAACGAGCATAATCACATAAATTATCCAAGTCCATATATCTTTTAACTTACTATTCTTCCCATATACGACCTATAACTCGTAATTTGAGTTCTTTCCTGCTTCCACCGGAGAAGAAGAGGGCTAGCTTCCTGGGAATTATTAATCCGTCTTGACTGTCACGAATTTTCTGGTGACTATCACGAATACTTCTTGGGACCCCTTGCCATGTTAATTTACGCCCATAACCTCCGACTTCTAGGGAATAGCTGAACTTTTTGGCTTCATTGTCCTCACCCATGAACCGTAAGAATGTTATGTAGACTGGAGACATTCCAAGTTGAAACGCTTCAAAATGCAAACAGAATTGTCTTCCAAAGCAATTGAATACCTGCAAAATGATCATAACCATAAGGTTGACTTTCGAGGGTCAAGAGACTTGTTTTGTTACTTTCAAATTGTCAAGACTTGACTTCTGTATATAAGAATAGTTGATTAAGTTCGACTAAATAACAAGGGATTAGAATAGAACTATCGATATGACATACTAGTATATGTGGATTATAATAGCTCTGACTCTTGGAAATCAGAATACGTAATTTCAGATTGTAAACTACTACCTTCGCTATAATATATAAGAATGCAAAAAAGAAAAGATCAATTGCAACCAAAAATAGCATTTGGAACTTATTAGTAGTAATTATACAGATTTTGCATAGCAAAAGTCTCCAAAATCAGATACATGTCTTATAACACTGGTTAGAATGATTTTTAGACTGAATCATGTGCAGTGATTGCTCATAGTTTACGGCCGTCTCTATTTGAACAAAGCATAAGGGGTAACATGATTCCTATTTTAAGGTGAGATTAATGCACAACTTCCAATTTACATACGCCATATGAAAGTAGATACGTGCTCAAGGTGTTTATTGTCTCGAAATACCTCATCCTAAGAAAGAATCTGGATATACAATCAATCTTATGTGCCAAGAGCCCATTGTGTTACCACTTAAAATGCACATTTACAAAGACATAGAAATTCAACATGAGACATTGCATAAATTTTGTTTGAACATTTCAAAACAGCCAGTCTCTGAACAAAGTGTTAATAATTGTACTCCGTATTAGATTTTACTAAACCCCAAATTCGATATGGTACTTTATTTTTTCTTTTTTAGTTTATCTCCAAATATGCAACAACAGTATCTAATATGATGCTTTTATTGATCACAACCTTAGAGCAAACTTTCTATGTGTAACAATTGTATGAGCATTATGATCATAAAAACAGAAATGAAGTATAATATACGAGACTAAATGATATATACTAAATATAAATATACATAAAGGCATTCAGGAACTTACAGTTAGCATCCAAATGGCATTTTCAACTTCACATGGATTGGATTTGACATATCGATGGTTAAATGTGCATCCGTCATGCATATCAACATTGTGATCAATTTTCAAATGCGCAGCAAGATTTGGGATATCACCCGTGACTGCACATTCGGATCCAGCATAAGGACAATTGTAAGGGCGAAACCGACATCTTTGTTCATGCTTTAGCTTGCTATAGTAAGGGAAAATGTCATGGCAGCCGAGAGCTTGGTGTCGGCATGGAAGCTCCAACGATCCTGCTACTTTCTCTAAAGCCAAACACCTGATGTTCCCCAACTCAGAACCGCACGTTGGGCAACAATTGTGAGCTCTTGCTTTGCAGTTTAAACACAAAGTATGGCCATTTGGGCACTGCATTTTGAACAAGTTAGCAATTTTGGCGACTGAAAACATCAAAAGATGGACTGATAAAGATAAGGAGGGTGTTTGGTAGTGTGTTTAAAATGTGATTATATTAAACAGTTAGTGATAATGAGTAGTCAATGTAACATCGGTTTGTAGACAATAGTGTTTGGATGAGCGTCCGCTGTTGGAAGTTAAGATTCTGAAATTTTAGATATACCGAGTTCATGGCATATTTTGATTATTTGAGGAATAAAGAGATAAAAACCTAAAATGCTATACAAGTACACTTTATAGTGAAGAATATATGCACAGGCAGTGGGAATAATAGTTTCGAAAAGTAGGCTACAAGAAGGGGTAAATAATATATTTTAGTTTACCCTTAGATAATCAAACAATCAGTTCTAAAAGGCATATCAAAATACATATTATATTCCAGTGACCGGTACTTTGTACACGTACATGTCGCATGATAGTATGATACTGGGTCACATGAAGTCACTCTATTCAAACAGGAATGAAATCGTTGAGCATGAAAATAGTACTTATTCTTCGAATTGTTCATAGCTACCTTCCTCATAAAAATAAAAAGAGCTTTAAGGCCGACTTTATGTCTTTTCTAATTTTTCTTTTTCCCATTTTATATTCTAGTACACAATATCTATGCACATACAGCAGACAACGGATTACAAGGAATCCTTGTTTTCCTAATCTTGCAAACTTTAACCACAACACAGAGATGCTCTGTCTACATCCATGAAAAATGTAAAATTATCCATTGCGCATTGCAACGTGTCAATTATTAGAAGTCTTTGAAAAATGAAAATTATTAGCAGAATTGACATATGACAACCACTTGCCTAAATCTGTATGCTCAGGGTAGATGCAATTTTCATAGAAAGAAGGCTAATAGTACACACGTGCAAGGGTTTAAAAATGAACTCACTAATGAAACTAACATTACGTATGTACAAAACCTTAAATCTATGTTGTAATAACCAGGGTGTAAGAAAATTCCTAGCCTTTGTAGTAAGGCGAATCTATTGTCAATGGAGCAAATTTACCACACCTATGTCTTAAAGATATTGTGAGGCCGAGTTTATTTCCACACAAAACTACCAAATACAAAAACGTTGCGAATCTTGTGTAACATCCCGAAAAAGACAATGCCGCAATTAAGTACATATTTCAAAAACTGACGATTTCATCGATATCTAAGATTCTAAGCTATTTAGATGAACATCAAAATACATCAAGTAAGACATCAAACAAACCTGATGAATCGGAGGGTACATTAACTTGGTGCACATGGGACATTCTAGAAGCTCATACACGCCATTGTTTGAAGACATAGTATGCTTTTCGGCTGACCTACTGGTTGACTTCGTAAGCCTATTAGTTTTATCCGCCTTTCCCATTACTACATCATACCTCAAATACTTAGGATGAGCCTCCATAACGTCTTCACTATCACCACCTCCAGCCATTAAATATCTACAAACTCTAAATTGCTAATCTACACGGTTGTTGTACTTAAAGCATACTGAAAAACCGAGTATTGTTGCTCTCTCTAACCACTAGCATTAGCAATATCTGTTAAACACAATACGTAAAAATGAGCTTTTCAACAGAAGTGATATGCTTATTGATATACTACTATAAGTTTAGCCACTTATGAGACTAATAATTGGAATCGAAATGATGTAACACATAACAACAGAAAAAAAAAAACAACAAGCAGAAAAACGATAGGCCAACAAAAAATGATACCGAAATATAAAACCAATCAGCACCAAACTACCAAATATTCTGCATTTAGCAAGACACCAAGAAAAGTAGGCGAAACTAATTAATTTAAACAAATTATTTACTAAAACCAGCTCATCAACAATCAAATTTCACCAATATAAACATCAATCAACTTCCATAACCACAAACACTAAAAAAAACTAAAACTTCATTTAATATCAATTATAAAATTCATATACCAAAACAAAAATCTTACTTTAACCTACACTTATATTTATCCAGTTGAGTACCAAATTTTCCTACTAATTCAAAAAATACCAAAAAAAACAAATAAAAATTTCAAACTTTAAATTTAATTAATTTCAAAAAATTGGGTTTTTTTTTCCAGAAAAATCATTAAAATTAAAAAAAAAATGAAAAATATACCATTTTAAAAATAAAAAATAAATACCCATATCAAATTCAAATTCAAATCATCATTTCATAATATAAAGACAATTAATTTCACCAATAATTAAATTTTAAAAACATAAAGAACCCATTTTTTAATGAAAAACAGAAAATTAAGGGGAAAAAAAGATACCCAGTTGAGATTAATGAGCACATTGTGTAAAGATGTAATTTTTAATGAAGAAAAAATAATTATTTATAATTGAAATTGAAATTGAAGGAACATAGAGGAAAAAATGGAAGAGAAAACATATATAAATAAATCCGGAAAATAAGCATATTTACCCGCATACAACAACACTAGTAAAAAATAAGGTTAGAGAAAAAGTGTTGACATTTTTGTTTTTGTTGTCTTATGTCATAATCAAATCTTGAAAATATGACAAGACTTGTTTTTTATAAGAAAGAAAAAAGTTTTGTTTTTTGTTTTTTTTTTTTTTTTTTGGTTAATGCGGCAATGTTGTTTAAATTTAGGTTAAAGGCGATGTTTTGAAACCCGGTTCAATCTGGTCGGGTCAATCGGTAGATTCGGTTTAAGTTGAAAAATAGATTATTTTGAATAGGTTTATGCATTTTTGAAACTCGGTTAGACACGTCGGGTTAACTCGGTTTGCTAGATCCGGCCGGATTTTTTTTTTTTTTTTTTTTTTCACAAACAAAACATATGTATAAATTATGTGTATTTGTGATGTAACTTTATTTTTATATATTATATTTGTTACTTAATAGTTTATATGTGTTAATATATGGACAAATTAATCTGGTGACTCGACAAGTCGATGTGACTTGATAAATCGATCGATCGATTCAAAATCTGATTTTCAAAACATTGATTATAGCCCATAATTCATTACCCTATGGGTAAGTTTTGTACATATTATAATGTATTTGTTGCATAAAAGTAAAAAAGTATACATCAAATGTATTTGTAAGCATATGGTTGGTGCAAGTACAATGAGATAGTTTTGTACATGTCAGTAACAAAGATGTGTTTCTGGTTTTTAGTTTTTACCCGATGTTTTGTACATGTCAATAAGATAACCGGTTTTTTAAAACTCAGGTTCATTCCGGGGTTGAACAGATTCAATCGTGAACCGGTGAGGCAATCGAACGCCCGTTTTATGTGAAAAACTTGATTAAATTTTTGGTGTCACTCAACGGGGTTAATTAAAAATACGCTTCTAAAACATTGTATAAAACGTCTGTTCTTTATTTAATTTCCACAAGTAGAATAAATTTTTGTCGTTTCATATATGCCAATGACCTTTTTAGTCTCAGTATTTAAGATTTTAAATGTAATTATGTGTTTATCAACCACTGAGGATGAAAGTCATATGGTACATAATTAGAATAGTTAGTTGAGGCGAAGGTAATTCAATTTCAAGATGTAGTGGGTAGGTGGTAAACATGTTTTTGAAAAACACAAATTTTACTATTGGGTCCTATATATTAAATGGTATAAAAACAAAGAACAAAATTTGAACCATGGTTTTAAAAAGAGAAAGACAAATTAAAGAGGACATGGGCACATAGTGGTCCCTTGCACCATATGCAGGTTGACACTTTACAATCTTTCTGCCAAACAGACCATTTATTACGTATGTAACATTTATTACTACTTTCATTGATTTGACTTGCAGATGATAGTAGTATTTTATTTCATCAAAATAGATGACTTGCAACAACTAGCAAGTTTGATTCTTACTTCTAACTCCTAAAGATGAAATAATAATAAATACTCCACTATTAACCTTTTTTTAAGGGTTTTGGAAAGCATATATAGTTGGTAAATCATTTTATTAATGCGTGCACTTATAAAAACACCATAAAAGTTCGATTATCATTTATCCCTTTTGTTGCTTACAAGTTTGCTCCTTCAACTTTATCAAAATGTATTGTATTAACAAAGTACTGTTTGATATAGTCATCATTTTTGTGTTATAGTGCATACATGGTAGATGATCTAACTACCTAAAGCTGCTGGATGACTAATGATGATTGAATGTTTAAAGTTTCAAGCTAATATTTACATTTGTAACAACCAACTGCTACAAGTTCGTAGTCGCCTCGTCAGACTATATCAAATCAGCACGGACTTTGCAGGTCAAGGTTTAGGGTTTGATCCATATTTAGGAATGCCTTACAAACAATATACTGTATTTCTTACACTTCTAGTGTTTTCTTGGCGTACAAAGAACAGCCTATAGGTCCACCAAATTAAGGAGTAGGTAATTAGGCTTTGAGAATAAATTGTTGTTAATTGCTTTTTAAGAGAGAGCTGAAATTCATGATCCGGAAACACTGTCTAGTTTCTACGCTAACTTGCATAGTCTCTTAACAAAATTTGTGCGATGGTTTGAATTCAGAATAGAAGCTTTGGAAATGGTCTTGACAGCGTTAACGAGTAAAAACTGAGTTGGGTTTGTGCAAGACACTTGATTATCTAAGCTCTTGGCTTCAAATATCACATTTTGATGTTTTTAGTGAATGATTAAGATACGTCAACTCGAAAAATTATCCAAACACATGAACTCAGATAAGTATTAGAATCAAAACATACACTGTAGCTGCTGATAGTATTGTATAAATCTATAATGACACAACATGCATGGTGTACACTTGCAAAAATAAATTCAGACCACATGTATAGTTTCCATGATGTTAGCCAAGTTTTCAAACTTGCGCGACATTAACTTATGCCCAACAGATCAAACTTTAAGCATAGCAGACATAATTTTAAAACTTGACATAAACTGTTGGCTTTTGACGTAGACTGTACTTGAAGTCTTCATCAATGATGCTCGATTTGCATGTATATGAGAATGTGTATTGTGGATAGTTTCCATGATCCAACGCAACACGCCCAATGACATGTGGCCCAAAAATTCAACAAGAATTATATAGAAACATTTCTTCAATTAAAAATTGAGTCGAGTATTTTTCAATATTCTCAAAGGATTCTGGTGCAGATTTTTTATACAAATTCCAATCTATAATCAGACTACATCCAACCAGTCAAACCATATCGATCAGCGACATTGTACATTACCAGTTCATCCCAAGCATGGCCAAACAGTCGTTCGCCTCCAATGGTGAAGGTGAGTGCCCACGAACCTAGCACGACTGAAAATACCGCAAATCCTATTGCTGATCCTACTACGTCTACAGAAAAAGCAAAGTTGTTTTACATAAATGCATTGTATCCTCCACGTCATCACTGCAGAGTATATAATATCTAGGAAAAACTCATTCATTAAATGTCATAGTAAACAGATTGCACTAGTAGAAGTTCACGCGTAATCTATGAAATCTTAAGTAGTTCTGACAACCACATTTATGTGTGTCATCATAATGCACATTTTAGTGTGAATGAGTATTTCAGTTTGCAGAAAAAACCTCAAAAGAGCAATATGCCAGTGAGAGCATAGATAAATTTGAATTAAATGGTGTGCATCTCTAGCCAATGGAGCTAACCACCCTGCATTAAATCACTTTCTCATTCCACACGTTTCTAGCCAACCGTTTGCCAAAAACAGTTCTATTGCCATCTGCTACAAGGCTGTGACTTTTTGACACAACAAGATGACAAGGCACATAAAAATTACTCGTCTACAGGTTTCAACAACTGTTCTTTTAACCTCATAAATCAAATTGCAGTCCTATATTGTTAATTGAACTGTCCTATATTGCTATAACAGAGAGAGATCTTAAATTTTTGTAATTTTTTACTACTAATGCACAACTTTACGATCATTTTGGAAATCATTTTATGCTTTACTACACTGGGAACATAAGCCACGCCCATCCACTGTATGCGACTATGCGTTCTGCAAGACTATTGTATACAAGCTTCTTAGAGATGCCTTTTTAAGTATGCATAATATGTTTGGCACGCTCCTTTTAGGAGTCCTATCTTTTGTTATGTAAACATAAAGGCTTTCACTGAAAAGCAAAAAGTTTTTTAGATGACAAATAGATTAAGAATTAAGGTACTTAGCTGAAACAGCTTATAAAGCAAAATTACCGTTTCACCTTTAATTAATTGTGTTAACCATTTGAGTGTTTGTGTGTGTGTCCTATGTCATTTTTCACTTTTCGGCTACATTTGTTAAAAGCTTCTATACAAGTAGCTACTAAAGCAAATAGCTATCAGTTCATCCTGCCAAACATGTCTTATTTCTGTACTGATAAAAAGATTTCGGGGTTCGAGCAAAATGTAACCTGCATTGACCTCTACTCCTCTAGTCATGTACAACTTTACCTCAGATGATGTTACATCTTTCCCTCAAAAACCACAACATGAAAGTAATGATCTATCTCTCTCAAAATAAAGGAGCTGTATGTCAATAATTTTCATGCCAGACATCAGCTTTCCTTAGGCAAATCACATCCGGATTAAATTCGGCACATTTCCCACTCTTAAGTAAACAATGTATCTTTGAATTGTACATGTAACTGCTACACTATGAATGACAAATACTCTGCTCTACCAGATTACATCACTCTTTTCAAATATAAAATCACTTATCAAAAATTCATTTGACAAGAGTGGTGTAATATGTTAGGGCACAATACTGTTATTCAGAGCGTCGTAGTCACATTGTATTCACAAACTCATATAGTTACAGACATTCCAAGACGATAACAGTTGCAGCGATATTAAATTTGTTATAATCAAAACTCACAAGGCCAAATTCGAGAAACGGTCTCTTGTAACAAAGAACAGTCCTAATTTTTTGTCCGACAAAAATAATCTGGGGTGTGGAACACAAAAAATCCTACAGTTTAAAGAGTAAACCCCTTAAAACCCCTGGCTCCTTTCAGTCTTGTATTTCCACGATATCTCACCCTAGATCGTCCGACATCATACACTAGTATCATATCCAATGAAGCGAATCACTGAAAGCCTAAGACAATTTCAACCATAATAATACAAAACATTTCTGTAAATGGTGCCGACCATCCCTCGAGACATGAAGGTCCGTTACCATCTCTAAATTCCTATCTTTCCTATTTTCTCCCTTAAATCCCTTGCCCTAAATGTATTCGACCAGAAAAGATGTAACATCATAGCTCACTTTCATCCTCCAAAAACACCTAATGCAACAGATTCTCCATATATCTTAAACAAACAGCTAATGACCTAGTAGAAAGACACCTAACCTACTCACAAGAGGACTAGGGTTCAGAGACAGGTCAGAAACAGTCACGGGGTACCTCAACAAGGCCGCCGCGTACATCTGAGTCAAAAACTCGTCCTTCCCTGATAACCTCAACAAGGAAAACCTCATCATTTAACCATTTCTACATCAAACCTAATTGTTCATTACAAAAAGCTGATTTTCGTACAATTTCTTCAAAAATACCTACTTCAAATTCGAAAATGTAGCTATCTACTAATACGCAACATCAAATACTCACAATCTCTTCAAAAAAACTACTTAGGGTAGGTGGTATTACGATCCCACATCACCCAATTATGTGAGTGGTTGGCGGTTTTTAAAAGTCTAGGTGTCCCCTACTCTTACAAGCTAGCTTTTTGAGTAAGTTCTACTTCTACACTTCGACTTATGAATCGATACGAGCCTAGCATAGGATAAGTTCGTATCAATTGGTATAAGAGATAGCCCAACCTTTGGAGACTCCAACACCGGGAGTGGTGGCCTATAGAGTGGTTGCTAGGAACAAAAAAAAAAGGTTGGCTAGCTCCACAGGCCACCACTCCAAGTGTGAACCTCGAAAGCTAGAGTTAACTAGAATACCAATTGATACGAACCCAGCCACACTAGGTCGCATCAAGCCAAAAATCTAGGTGTCGAAAAGCTAGCTGGAAAGAG
The DNA here is from genome assembly GCA_025667525.1 of Glebionis coronaria. NCBI lineage: Eukaryota > Viridiplantae > Streptophyta > Magnoliopsida > Asterales > Asteraceae > Glebionis > Glebionis coronaria. The sequence continues at coordinate 460,788,485 of CM046879.1, read as the reverse complement.
GAGGGGACACCTAGACTTTATAAGCCACCAACCAATCCTATACTTGGCTGATGCAACTAGCATTTAGCGTTTGATATATGAAGCTTGTTTGGCAAGTAGCGTTTTAGATTTTGTTAAATCGCTACAAATGCTTCTCAAAGAAGGTTGTGTTACTACTTCTTGTGCACCCCTACACTAATTACAACAAAACAATATCGAATTTGATAAACCTCATTGTTCTACATCAAATATAATTGTGTTTCACAAAAGCCGATTTCCATACACAAGTTCTTCAAAAGTACCAAGTTCAAAATCCAAAATGTAGCTATCTAATACGTAACATCAAATACTCGCAATCACTTCAAAAAAAACTACTTAAGAGTGTATATGGCAATATGAGGATTCAAGATCGGCCAATTATAGGATTGGTTGGTGGTTTATAAAGCCTAGGTGCTCCCTCATCTTACAAACTACTCCACACTTCGACCTATGAATACGAGCCTAGTATGTGATAAGTTTGTATCAATTGGTATAAGAGCTAGCCCAACCTTTGGAGATTCCAACACTTGAAGTGGTGGCCTATTCCAAGCCACCACCACTCTATAGGCCATCACTCCATGTGTGAACCCCGAAAGGTAGGTTTAGACCCATTGATACGAACCTAACCCATACTGGGTCGCATCAAACCAAAAAGCTAGCTCAAAATGATGAGGGAACACCTAGACTTTATAAGCCACCAACCAATCCTATACTTGGCCAATGTGGGATCGTAACACGCAAGCATCTAGAGCACCTAACATTTAGCATTTCATATATAAACCATGTTTTGCAAGTAGCGTTCATCGTTTTGGATTTCATTAACACGCTAGTTTCACAAATACTTAACCTAACAGCAATAACAAAAGCAACATCAAATTCAACGAAACTCAAAACTTACAAGGGCGAATACGCGGAAAAGAGGCCTTATATCTGAGAACAGGCCAGAAATAGTAACAATTAACAGCCCAAAGCAAGGGCAAAAACAGAAACCCAAACCGAAAGAATTTACGCGCGTAACCAACTCCATCTTCCTCAGACACACCCAATGGTCCATCTATAGTCGGCCAATGTGGTCTTGAAACTGATGACGTCATGTTAACATTAGGGTTTGGGTTTTGATCGGCGCGTGAGGAAACGGCGCGTGGTGTTATGAGTACTGATGATTCTGTTGGGGTTGGGTCTGATGTGAGTCTTTCCATTTTTGGATTATGGGTAGGTCACGCGCGCGCGTGGAGTTGGTAGGACGGAGTGAGAACAGGTGGGTGTTGTAATTTGTGAAGAAGAAGATATGAGAGTTGTAATTATGACCTTTGTGAAATATACTTTGTCAAACTAAACCTATTATTTAGTGATTTTGACATAAAGTATCCTTTTTGTGCCAAGTAGTGTTATGTGACATAAGGGGCCGTTTGGTTCGTTGAAAGTTTATGATGTAATTTGAGTGAACTGTAATTTGAATTGTTGAAACGTATTATGTGTTTGGTTAACAAAACGTAATGTAATTAAATAGAAATTTATTTATATAATGTTGTTTGTTTTTTAAAAGAATTTAATTTAATTTACTCATTATTATTTGTGATTTTTTTAACTATAAACAGTATATATTAATAATATGTAATAATAATATTTAAATAATATGTAATAATAATATTTAAACTAATATAAATAGTATAAGCCACTATACTTTTTTTTAACGGCATTATAAGCAACTATACTAACTTAGCTTAAAAACTTGTTAAAAAAATAAATTAACTTAAAAAGGTTATAAAATGCATCGAGAATTTTTTAGCTGTCAAGCAAGAGAAGGATTTTTATATAGGTTAGGTTAGTTTTGTAAATATATATACATATTCCATTAATTTTTCATCAATAAACCAATGTAATTGACAATTACATCTAAAAGGTGGGCCCAATGTAATGTCAGAAATTACAATCCCCTCAATTAACTAACCAAACACATTATGTAATGAGAATTCAAATTACAATTACATCAAATTACGACGAATTCGGTGAACCAAATGCCTCGTTAAATTCTGACTTAGGCTTCGTTTATTTTTTAAAAGGTTTTACTTTTTTTATGCAAACTATGTCTGCAAAATAAAATGTGCATTTAAAATTTGTAGTTACACGAAATAAACTGTTTGTTTTTATACTATTCTTTCTTACTTATAGTATCTTTATTTTTTTCACTAGTTTTTGGGTATGATTTCATACGTCTTGCTCATTTTTATATTTTTGTTTGATTTTTACGTGTTCATACGTTATTTATACGTTTTTGTTCGTTTTTTGTAGGGATGAAAACGTATAAAAACATGTAAAATATGAACATGTAAAAAACGGACAAAATCGTACGAAACGTTAAAAATGGGACAAAAATGACGGAAGCATAGAAAAATGCACGAAAACATAGAAAGATGTACGAAAACGTAGAAAAATATACAAAAACGTACAAAATGGACAAAAAAACCAAAAAACGCATAAAATGAAAGGAAATGTATGAAAACGTGCCAAAATACGAAATGAATCACTTTGCAAGTATAAAAAAATGCAAAGAATATTGAAGAATGTGGTGGAAAGTTAGTGTTGAATAAGTGAGAAGAAGAGGGAAGAAGATAAAGTTTACGTCTTCAAAGTTGTAGAGGTGAGAAGTGTTTTTAGCACTTATATCTGCAGAATAACAAATAAAAACCTTTGTGTGCTTGCAGAGGTTTGCAGACAAAAGAGGTAATAAGCGGGTTTTTTTTTAAACAAACGGAACCTTATTTAACTTAATATGAATTGTACTTTTTAAAAAGTGCTGATTTGCACACTCTACAAAAAATTTTGCACACTTAAATTACATTTATTTTGATAGTTATACCCTTATGTAATAAGTAGAAGGGGGGTTGAATAGTTTCTAGTTCATTTTCAAAACATTCCGGCTTAATCCACTGTGCGCGGTTCTTTATTGTACCTGCGGTTCTTTATCAATAAAGAACCGCTGGTCCATTTAGGGAACCGCCGACAGTGGACGAAACCATTTATTGAATGTTAAACTTAAACAATCCTTGGTATCAAATTCTTGATCAAGCTTGACTAGATATGAGATGTGTTTGATTGAAAGATAAATACTACAAGTAAGAAAACACACAAACACATCAAATCAAGGATACATCAAATCAAGGGTACATTAAGCAATAGTCTAAACACTAAGCACACACGTACTAAGCATAAGCTTTTCCGCAACTAAGATGTTTAGACTAAGTGATGTACACTTGACCATAATCTAAACATGAAGCACACACGTACTAAGCCTTAACTTTTCCGCAACTTAGATGTTTAGATTATGAGATGCACACAACAACATATGAATGCATCAATAAGAGTAAAGACATAAATGTAAAGGAAAGTACCGACACGATGATTTATAGTGGTTCGGTCACGAAGCTCCTCTTTGCCCTAATCCACTCCTCGAGTACACCTTACTCGAGAGTTACTTCACTAGTCAACAAAACTCCTTTCAATGCGGAGAAAACCATACAGGTCGCTTACACATATCCGAAACTAAGCTAGATGTCGAGTCCTAATCTTAGGTAGGACCAATCTACACAACGTCGCCTACTTCACCATTTTCCGACACAAGGCTAGATGTCGAGTCCTGATCTTAGGTAGGACCAATCTACACCCATCTACACCAATATTCACACTAGTTATGTTTTATGGCCCAACATAACAAACCTTATGTTTTATGGCCTAAAAACATAAACCATTTAGATCTAAGTACACACCACTTAGATCTAAGACTCAAACACTATATCCAAGCATATACATAACTTGGTTCCTAACACCTAATCAAAGGATACCCATCACTTGGATATACTACCCTTACAACACATCCAAGTGTACCCACAACTTGGATCTTCTACATATACATAGTAGGAAGACTATAATCATGACTTGATCTAGAAGGAGAGATCTTCATCATGTTATGACTAACACTTCACAAGGATGGAGGTGTTCTTCTCATTGCACTTGAGGAGGATGAGACAAATGAGGAATGGGATTTTTGAGGTGAATTGTATGTATTTTTCCACACCTTTGAGGGGAAGTAAACACTTGCTATTTATAGGGAAGTCTTGCCTTGGAGATGTCTGATACAAAGTATTTGCCAAGTATAAAAATTTAATAACTGGATTTTACAATGAAAATTTGTTCGTCTCGATTCAATTCGAATTGACTACTGGTTTAAGTGTGACTCAGTCGTTTTTGGTGAAAAAGAAATAGATTGGTCGTTGTTGTATAATAAAATTGCAAAACTTTAAAGTAAAAGGCAAGGTAAATAAAGCTATAAATGATTAAAAAGTAAATGACGAGAAATTAAAACAAATAACTAATAATAAAGGAGCGAAACAAATAATAAAACGTAAATTTAAAACGAAATAATTAATAAAAATAAAATTAAAAGACGAAATTAACTATCGACTCGAAAATAAAGTTTACTTAATGAAAAATGAGAGAATAAAACTAAAATGGTACTTTAAAACTAAATGAGACAAAAGCTAAAGCGGGTACTAAATAAAAGATAAAACTTAAACTTTTGGAAAAAATATTAATTTTGAAATTAGAAGAAAAATATAACTAAAAATACGTAACTTTCAGAAATAAAATCAGAACAACTTTCAGATAAAACTAAACAATTACGGAACTATATTAATAAATAAGCAAGCAGGTAAGTTAGCAGCTGGAAGCGAGGTAGCTTCTTTTGGTGGGAAATCTTGGAAAGTTGGCAAGCACACAGGTTAATTTTTTCGCAATATATACCATGTTCTTCGGAATCCTAGTTTTTTCGCAATATTGATTCTTCGGAATAAGTTCCTTTTCAGAACTTTTTTCGGGCTTTTCCCTTTTTCGGAACTTTATGTTTTCAGAACTTTTTTCGGAATAATGTTTTTTCAGATTTTTTTTACTTTTTCAGAGTTTTTGACTTTTTCGGAATATCAAACTTTTTCAGAGAAATTTTCGGAGATATCAACTTTTTCAGAGAAATTTTCGGAGAAATCAACTTTTTCAGAGAAATTTTCGGAGAAATAAACTTTTTCAGAGAAATGAACAATTTTAGGAAAAATAATTTCAGAAAAAGGGAGATCTTCAGAATAATAAACCCTAATCCGAAAATATGAAAACAGACACAGTAATATCTAAAAATCAGAAAATAAGCTACAAATAAGCAAAAATCAAATAAGCAGTTTACCAAAACTTAATCTAAAACACTTTTAAGAAAAACTAATTAAACTACAAATTAAAAACTTGAAAAACACTAATAAAATTAAAAATTAAAAATCAACTTTTAATAAAATAAACTAATAAAAACACTTAATTAAAATCAAATCAAACACACAATAAGCTATAAAATCAATAAGCTAACACAATCATAAACATAAAAACATAGCAAACAATCAAATAAGCATGACAATAAGCAAATAAGTATAAAGATTAAGCAAAACAAGAAAGGTAGAATGAGAGATTAATATAAAACTTGATTAAAATTAAGGATTCAACAACAAAATTAAGAGACTTACTTGAAATTAAAGGCAAGAATTTAAATGACAATTAAGTAAATGACAATATGAAAGTGCTTGGAAAATAAAATAGAAAGACTAATGTGTCAAATTAGCTAACACCTCCTAATGTGTCATTAGGAGAGTATTTATAGGAGGATTAGTATGTCTTGATGCTTTCTTCATTTTCTCGTCTTTTCGTCTTTATAAATTCTTCGACTTTCTCGACGTTGTCTCGGGATAAATTGAACTCCTCTTATAATTTCTTCATTAATTAGACTTGAGTTCTTCGACTTCATTAGACTTTCGTCTTTAGACGTTTTCTTTGATAAATCTTCAGAATAGGCCTTGGACTTTCGTTCTTTTTGCACTCTTGATCTTTTGTCTTCTTCTTCGATAAAAGCCCGTGAAAGACCGCGTTTTCTTCCCTTTTCACATTTTGATCCTAAATCACAACAAAAACACAAACCACGCATAATTCCGACATTTACGACATAAAATACACGTTTTGGCTTGGTTATTATTATAATTAAGTGGTAAAAGGATAAGTGTTTTCACACTTATTAAATCCCCTACACTTGACCATTGCAATGTCCTCATGCAAATTAATTACAAAGCAAGTTTTACATTTTTCATCATAATCAATCCATCTTGGCCTTTATTAAACACAAGACATAAAAGAGATAGAAAACAAGTAAAAAGATCAAAGACTTACCTTAGGGTTTTGGAATGTCATGAATGTTTATCATCCTCAAGTTTCACGTTCCCCATACCAAGCTTAAAAAAGAGATCATTGTTATTATAAGTTAGCAAACTAACACGAATTCATGTGGGCCAATTATTTACTTAGACTCCCTTATTCCTAGGTGTATCTCTTATATTTTATTGTTGTCTTGGATGATCACGAGGATGCATTGTTGGCTTATTTCGATAGTTATTTAGGCCGAAAATAAAGTAGGACGATTTAATCAATAGTTAGCTAAAGGACAAAATCTTTTAAAACTGCTTCTCGGGACCTCATAAAGTTCATATCTTGGCATAACTTGCTTCACGATTTGAGACCTTTCTCGGATCGATATTTGGCATTGACTTCATACTTCAAATCTTGAGAGACGCTCATGAAATAATGGTCTTCTCTTCATAATAGGAATTTCTTCACTTGAACTTTTTGAGAGATTCTTCATATTTGGACCACGACTTCTTCATTTTTCTCCAATCTTTATTTGGGATTTTGATATACAACGATCCGCCTCCTTTTAGGACTTGGATCTATTTATCCTCATACCTTGTTAGGGCCTTTTTGGATAGACTTCTCCATGATCTTTAGGGGAGTATTTGCTTTTCGTAGTGTGTCTCGATCCTTCATATTGATTTTTGATAAATGATTCTTCACATCACTTGGGATCTTTTGCAACAAATGTAGCCCTCATGTCTTGTTAGGACCTTTTTGGGCTCGCCAATCTTCGCATCCCGCTTTAATAAGTTATGCCTTGGCTATGAACTTTAATTAACACCGATCAACTTTTAAACGATCTTGTGCTAGAAGCTAAGTAACTTTTCAAATCGTACAACCTTATTTATTGCAATTAAATTTATTAACAAGCGATGGGAGAAAAAGCTTATAATCAACTCACATAAATTCATGAAAGAATACCAAACTTATAATTGACTCTATCATCTCTCGTTCTCCATAATTTAAAATCTCAAAGAACGAGACTCGTGGATGCTTAGCCAATTAAATCAAAGTTTTGGGTTTTCAAGTCATCTATAGGATCTTGCAAATTCTTAGACTTTTCTCAAGTTTAGAATTTGCATTTTAAAGTTCCCTTGATAAACGACTTTCTAGGATCAATTATAGGAACTTGCAAAAAGTTCTTGTTCTTAACCCGTAAGAGTTAAGACTTTCGCGTTTTAAAGTTCCCTATATAAAAGCCTAGCAAAACTTGACTTAAACACGTTAAGGATACTAGCTAGAGTAAACTTAGATAAGTAAACTCGGGTTGAGTCAAAAGATTCACAACGTTGAAAAATTAAAACCACTTTATTAAAATTTATTCTAGCAAAGAAAGAAAATAACCATAACAAAGGTAAATACAACTAGGCCAAAATAGATAAAAAATTTTGAAAAAATGTCGAAAAATCAATTTTCGGTTAAAATGAGGACAAATGCATGGAAATTCCCACTTAACTTCGATAGAAGTCCCCCTACACTTAATATAAACATTGTCCTTAATGTTTAAGCATGTGGAAGTAACCTCCCCTACACTTAGGACATTGTGCACGTTGTTTAAATCTTGCTAAGAAAGAGACAACTAAAGTGATTCCTATTTTAATATTGAAAAATATAAAATAGAGAATCAAAAGAGTTTAGGATAAAACTGGGAAGACGGGTACACGGAATCAGGGGTCGTCAAAAGTCATCAAGAATGGATCTTTGAAAGCTCGAATCCCTGCACATGATAAGAAAGAAAACAACAAACACATACTAGGGTCTCCCCCTACACTTATTATAAAAACAAAAGAAAAAGGATAGATACTCGGGTTGCCTCCCGAGAAGCGCTTGTTTTTGTTAACCGAGTCGTGAGCCTGACTCGACCTTGATTAGCATAGGAAGAAGCTTGAAACATATCCACCGGGATCAAATACATGGTTTTCATCCATCAAGTAGCACAAGCTTAAAGCGAACAAGGCAAGCCAAAGAAGAGTAGGCAAGGTTCCCTTAAGCAGTTGTTGAGCACGGTGGTAGCAAGGGTGATGAGGTGCAAGCATATCTCCATGGTTTCCAAAAATCTTTCCTTTTATTTCATCAGATGGATACTGAGATGGCTTAAAAATTGCAATATCGGGATCGAACACCTTTTCCTTTAGGGGAAAATAACACTCAGGCTCAGTAGACCTTGAAGAAGATCCGCTCATAAATCTCACAATCTCATCCTCAGAGGGTGGGTAAAGAGGTGTCAAGAAATAGGTACTACGGATATCGGTGTCTGCCGGCTTCTTCTCCTTTGAAACGGGTTTCTTAATATCCAAAGGAGGATAAAGAGCATCATCAAAGTCCAAAGGAGGAGAATCATTCTCATTTGGGAAGTAAGTGTTGAGAAAAGTAGCAAAGTCTTCCTCAAATGAGTAGTCATCCAAAGTAGGATCAAGCATTGTTGGTGGAGGATCTTCATCATGAGTAGGAGTAAGGTCATCATGAGAAGAATCACTTGAGAGAGTATCAACATCATCAAAATCATCATAAGTTGGCATGTTTGGATACTCTTAAACAAAATTATCATAATCATCCCCATTGAAACTAGAATCATCATCATAGTCATCATAGATCGGTGGAGAATCATAAATTGGTGGATGATCTAAGTTGGAGAGAGAATCATCCACATCATCTTGGAACAGTGGATTATCATAGCAAGAATCAAAAAGAGGATTGTTGTAGACGACAAAATCATCAAGCACATTAATCATATTCGCTGATTCTCTTCCATTGGGTTTGGTTGTGATCTTCCCCATTTTAAATACTTGTGCCTCATTCCCGACTCTTAAGATTAACTCACCTTCGGAAACATCGACTAATGCTTTTCCGGTTCTCAAGAATGGCCGACCAAGTATTAACGGAATACGAGGGTCCATTTCATAATCAACAACAACAAAGTCGACTGGAAAAGTGAAGGTGCCAACTTTAACAAACACATCTTCGGCAATACCAACCGGGTAAGCGAGAGTACGATTTGCTAGCTCAAGAGTCATCTTTGTTGGTGTAAGATCGGGTAATGATAACTTTTTCCAAACACTTAAAGGCAACAAATTAATACTTGCCCCGAGATCGGCTAAGGCAGTAAATTCTTCGGTTTGGTTAAAAGTACATGGTAGCACAAAACGACCGGGATCTCCAAGTTTTTCTGGAAGTTCTTTAAGAAGGACTGCATAACAGTTTTCATTCAATCGAGTATTAACAAACTCGCCATCTTCTCCTTCTTATTAAGCAATTCCTTAAACATCTTAACAAATTTAGGCATTTGGGCTAGAGCTTCAACAAGGCTAAATGTGATGGTTACTCCCAAAATCTTCTTCAAAAAGTTCGACACTTGAATGTCATCCTTGGTGAGCAATTTGCTCTTGTCTAATCGAGATGGATAAGGAATGTTGGGTTTAGGTGGTGTAGGTGTAGCAGGTAAAGGTTGAGATGTTGAAGGTTTAAAGGTGGAAGGTAGGGTTGGTGAAGGGTTCTTCTTGGGTACTTCTTTATTAAGAGGTGGAGACGGTAATGGAGAACTAATACTAGGCGTGGAGTATGAGGGATAAATGGTGGTGGAGGAGGTGTAGATGGAGTAACTGGGGGAGGGATAGATGGTCCTACTAAAGTTGCTCCACTGCGTGTAGTAATAGCACTCACATTCGCTCTTGGGTTGGTGACGGTATTAGAAGGAAGAGAGCCCGAAGTAGAGGGTTGAGTACGTGGAAAGAAACTAGCCATCATATTCTTCAAATCATTCGTTTGATTGCTAAAAGAGGTTTGCATATCATGTCGAAGCTCGGATCTAATATCATTACCTTGCTTAGTGATATCTCCTTTCAAGTTGATGATTTGGCTTTGTAGATTCTTAACTAGCTCTTCTTGGGTCCTCATAAAAGTTTCAACATCTTGATTAATGGGTGGTGCTTGTTGAGCGGGTGGGTGATAAGGATTAGAAGCTCGAGGTGGGTTTGGGTTGCTTCTGTTGTAGTTGTTGGGGTTGTGGTTTTGAAGAGAAAAACCGGGTGAAAGAAAGTTGTTAGAACGGTAACTTAGCAAGTTACGATCACCTTGAGGTCGAGCTTGATGGCTTTCCGTTGAATAGTTACCATAAGCCGCATACACGTTTTTCGGATTGTCATGAGTAGAAGGAAAATCAGTGTATGAATGAGGACCCCCACAAATCTCACAAGAAGTTGCTACAACTTTAACTTGTTGTTGTTGATTTGTAGCCAAGAGTTGCATATTTTTACTCATTTCGACCATTGCGCGGGTCAATTCGGTGATATCAGGGTTTGAAGAAGTAGAAGACACATTGACTCTCGGGTTATTCCTTAAAGATGCGGATGAATCCCAATTTTTATGATGAGTAGTCATGTTCTCGATAAGCTCTCTACACTCCTCGGGTCTTCTTTTCATAAATGTGCCACCGACGGCTGCATTAATCGTATCACGATCACGAAAAGTTAAACCGTTGTAGAAAGTATCAATTAAAGTAATGGGGAGCATGTTATGGTTTGGACATCGATCAATCAAAACATTATATCGTTCCCAAGCATCAAAAAGTGATTCATCGGGTTCTTGATTAAATCCACTAATTTGATTTTGAAGGCTCGTGACCATGGATGGTGGAAAGTAGCGCGACAAAAAGCGTTGAGTCATTTCATCCCAAGTATGAATTGAATTCTTCGGAAGACGATCAAACCATTTTTTGGCATGGTGGGATAAGGTGTGTGGAAATAGGTGAAGGCGAAGAAAATCCATGGTAACACCGGGTAACTTCATGCTTTGAGTTACGGTAATGAACTTGTCGAGGTGTTTGTTGGCATCATCATCCGGCAATCCGCGAAATGGACAAGAATTTTGAACTTGTTGGATCATGTGATGCTTCAACGAAAACTCTGGAGCCGTGATTTGCATCGGCGCAATCGGTCCTCCGCGTCCGTTCATGGTTGGTTGACAAAGCTCCTCCATCGTTCGAAGATCGGGTGGGGGAACATTGTTGTTGTTATTCATGTTGAGGTGAGGTGGGTTATTGTTGTTGTGCACACCAACCATATCTAAATCTTCACGAGTCTCGGGCTCTGAATAAGATGAAGACCTAGTACGCATACACCTGCAAAAGCAAAAGAAAAAGATACAAAAGAAATAGAGAATATATATGTACGTGTAAAAATAAAAATAAAAATCTTTTTGGATTTTTGAAAATTTTTTATTTTTATGGATTTTTGAAAAATTTTAAGCAAGAAAAATAACATTCACGAGTGAACAGATCCCAAAATTCAACGCGTCTCTCACAGAAAACCGTTAATCTTTACGAAAAGAGCCGGCAGCGGCGCCATTTGATACAAAGTATTTGCCAAGTATAAAAATTTAATAACTGGATTTTACAATGAAAATTTGTTCGTCTCGATTCAATTCGAATTGACTACTGGTTTAAGTGTGACTCAGTCGTTTTTGGTGAAAAAGAAATAGATTGGTCGTTGTTGTAAAATAAAATTGCAAAACTTTAAAGTAAAAGGCAAGGTAAATAAAGCTATAAATGATTAAAAAGTAAATGACGAGAAATTAAACAAATAACTAATAATAAAAGAGCGAAACAAATAATAAAACGTAAATTTAAAACGAAACAATTAATAAAAATAAAACTAAAAGACAAAATTAACTATCGACTCGAAAATAAAGTTTACTTAATAAAAAGGAGAGAATAAAACTAAAATGGTACTTTAAAACTTAACGAGACAAAAGCTAAAGCGGGTACTAAATAAAAGATAAAGCTTAAACTTATGGAAAAAATATTAATTTAAAATTAGACGAAAAATATAAGTAAAAATACGTAACTTTTAGAAATGAAATCGGAACAACTTTCAGATAAAACTAAACAATTACGAAACAATATTAATAAATAAGCAAGCAGGTAAGCTAGCAGCAGGAAGCACCCAGGCAGGTAGCTCCTTTTGGCGGGAAAACTTGAGAAGCTGGCAAGCACACAGGTTAATTTTTTCGTAATATATACAGTGTTCCTCGGAATCCTAGTTTTTTTTTTCGCAATACCGATTCTTCGGAATAAGTTCCTTTTCAGAACTTTTTTCGGACTTTTCCCTTTTTCGGAACTTTATGTTTTCAGAACTTTTTTTCGGAATAATGTTTTTTCAGATTTTTTTTTTACTTTTTCAGAGTTTTTGACTTTTTCGGAATATCAAACTTTTTCAGAGAAATTTTCGGAGAAATCAACTTTTTCAAAGAAATGAACAATTTCAAGAAAAATAATTTCAGAAAAAGGGAGATCTTCGGAATAATAAACCCTAATCCGAAAATATGAAAACAGACACAGTAATATCTAAAAATCAGAAAATAAGCTACAAATAAGCAAAAATCAAATAAGCAGTTTACCAAAACTTAATCTAAAACACTTTTAAGAAAAACTAATTAAACGACAAATTAAAAACTTGAAAAACACTAATAAAACTAAAAATTAAAAATCAACTTTTAATAAAATAAACTAATAAAAACACTTAACTAAAATCAAATCAAACACACAATAAGTATAAAATAAATAAGCTAACACAATCATAAACATAAAAACATAACAAACAATCAAATAAGCATGACAATAAGCAAATAAGCATAAAGATTAAACAAAACAAGAAAGGTAGAATGAGAGATTAATATAAAACTTGATTAAAATTAAGGATTCAACAACAAAATTAAGAGACTTACTTGAAATGAAAGGCAAGAATTTAAATGACAATGAAGTAAATGACAATATGAAAGTGCTTGGAAAATAAAATGGAAAGACTAATGTGTCAAATTAGCTAACACCCCCTAATGTGTCATTAGGAGGGTATTTATAGGAGGATTAGTATGTCTTGATGCTTTCTTCATTTTCTCGTCTTTATAAATTCTTCGACTTTCTCGACGTTGTCTCGGGATAAATTGAACTCGCCTTATAATTTCTTCATTAATTAGACTTGAGTTCTTCGACTTCATTAGACTTCCATCTTTAGACTTTTTCTTCGATAAATCTTCAGAATAGGCCTTGGACTTCCGTTCTTTTTTCACTCTTGATCTTTTGACTTCGTCTTTTGTCTTTTTCTTTGATAAAAGCCCGTGAAAGACCGCGTTTTCTTCCCTTTTCACATTTTGATCCTAAATCACAACAAAAACACAAACCACGCATAATTCTGACATTTACGACATAAAATACACGTTTTGGCTTAGTTATTATTATAATTAAATGGTAAAAGGATAAGTGTTTTCACAATTATTAATGTCTCTTTGATCCATTGGATAAGAGGATACACCCAAATTCAAATTTTGAATTTTGAATTTATTATTTTCCCTCCATCTTCTAGAAGCAAATTCAAAATTTGAATTTTGAATTTATTAGTTTCCCTCTATCTTCTAGAAGCAAATTCAAAATTTGAATTTTTAATTTGTTAGTTTCCCTCCATGTTCTAGAATCTTCCAAAAGTCTTGATTGAGCCTAAACCGGTTTGTCTGCCCGCGGTTCTTTAACTATTCCCGTGGTTCGATATCTTTAAGGATCCGCGGGTACTATAAAGAACCACGTCCTTTTTGTCTTTCATGACGAATGTAATCTTCAAGGTGTCGAGAGAAGTATACAAAAGTATGCTTGAGTGATTACGAGTACCTTACACATTTTACATAATGTATTACGAGTTATACGTTTGTCATCACCAAAACATAAACGGGATCATCTCGATTAAACATCATAATGTTTACACTAACACCTTATATCATTTAATAGTATACTAACAGGGTACCCGCGCGTTGCGGCTGCGGCTACCCTGAAACTAAAATTCTGCAAACGCGATGTTTTATAATTATATTTATTAATAATGACGATGGCTTAGAGAAACTGGCTGGTGCTGAACCCTCTACTGGACCTAAATCAATCCAGTCAATCATCAAGTCTCACACCACACACAAAAGTAGTTCTTCCAAACATGTCAAAATTGACACTTCAAAGAACTCTTCAGCTCCTGTTGAAGGTTCACATATGGGAACTACCTCTTCAGTTTCAACAAATAAACAGAAGAATGCTAGATCTAACGCGGATGAGAGAATGTCTCTTGTCATGCAAGAGATCAATGATCTCAAATTACAACTCAGGCAGCAGCAAACACCAACTCGATTCAGAGATGAACCTTCAAACTCTACCCATTACAAGTACAAGACACAATTTAAAAGGGCTTGTGATCTATGTAGTCTAAACAACTATCTCACTGAAACTTGCCTAAAAGTGATTTATTGTACTAAATGTAAGAGGACTGACCATCGCACTTGAGAACATACTTAGTATATGCTGGCTAAAACTAGTGTTGATGCTCACAATACTGAAGCTTCTCATTCCAGGCGCAATATGCCTTTCCCACCATGCATTATTGTGGTATGGGCAATCATCACTCAGATGACTGCCACTATTACCCTGTTTGTAATATTTGTGGAAGTTATGACCATGACACTCATGGACATAATTGAATTATCTCGCTCTAAAGAGGTATTAAACCAAGAAACCCACACTCTATTACCAAATGTTGTGAAACTTGTGGAAGCGATGTCCATACTACATCTGATCACAATCATATAGAGTGGTTCAAAAGAGGTGAAGCCCTCTAGGCTAAGAAAGCAAAAGTTGTTCAGACCTCTTCTTCTGAGCAATCTCACACATCCTCATCAAGAGGACCCTCTAAATATAGAACACCTTCTAAATCTAAAACCCCCACCCATCAAAGGTGGGTTTCAAAGCAAAACTGACCATTTCCTTAACTTGTGCAGTGTGATCTCAGGAAGCCTATTTGGTACCTAGATAGTGGCTGCTCAAGGCATATGACTGGCACCAAAAGTTATCTGCGTAAGTATAAGGAGGAACAAGGTCCTAAAGTTGTTTTTGGTGATAACTCATCAGCTACGACTGAAGGATTTGGTTCAGTGAAATGCAATGGTATAGTTTTCACCATGGTAGCATATGTCAATGGTTTGAAGCACAACCTCATCAACATCAGTCAACTTTGTGATGCAAAGTATCTAGTGTTGTTTGATGACAAAAAGGTACAATCTTCAACTCCAATCATGAAATAGTGATGATTGCTCCCAGATTCAAAGATGTTTATGTCATGAACATGAACTCTACTCAGGAGACATGTTTCTTTGCTAAAGCTTCCAACATTACTAATTGGCTTTGGCATAAGAGGCTCTCACATCTAAATTTCAAAACAATAACTCTGCTGGCAAAACAAAATCTTGTTATTGGTCTCCATTCACTTATTCCAAGGACAAACCATGCTCAACATGTGAAAAAGGGAAGCACCATAGGGCCAGTTTCAAAACAAAGCAAACTTTCTCTATCAAAGAAAGTCTTCACTTACTTCACATGGACTTATTTGGCCCAGTATCACCTAGGGCCATTTGTCATGAAAAATATACATTTGTCATTGTTGATGAGTACTCTAGGTACACCTGGGTATATTTTCTGACAAAGAAAAGCCATGCAACAGATGTCATTATGTCCTTCATCAAAAGAGTTGAAAATCAAAATGACACTCATGTCAAACAACTCAGAACTGACAATGGTACTGAATTCAGAAATCAAACACTGATCAAATGCTATGATGACAAAGGAATTTCCTAAATTTTCTCATCTCTTTACACACCTGAACAAAATGGTGTAGCTGAAAGAAGGAACAGAACTTTGATTGAAGCAGCAAGGAAAATGCTTGCTGGATCTGCTCTCTCTAAGCACTTTTGGACTGATGATGTAGCCACGGCTTGCTACACTCAAAATAGATCCATCATTGTGAAGAGACACATGAAGAATCCCTATGAAGTTTTTAGGGGGAGAATTCCAAACATTTCATTCCTACATGTGTTTAGGTGTCCAGTATTCATTCACAATCATAAGGATCACCTTGGTAAGTTTGATGAAAAATCTAATGATGGTTACTTGTAGAATATTGATAATCAATGAATCTATGAAGGGGTTTGTTGATTTCTAGAGAGAGAAAGTTAGAGAGAGAAAGTGAGAGAAACTATGTGAATTTTATTAAATGAAAGTAAGGAAATGACAACAACCAACCCCTTTCCATGGTGGAAAGGGGTATTTATAGTTCCAAGCAAACATGGGCTTGGGCCGGTCCATGACAAGCCCATGGACCGGTTCTTACTTAAGTTAATAAGTAACTAATGACTATTTTCTAACTACGAGCTATTACAACATTAATATTATTGTGGAGTGACCGATACTTCTAATATACGTAAAACGTATTTCTAACAATCTCCCCCTAAGGGAGGTCACTCCACGTTACAAAGTTCTAAACCTAGCATACTATACTAAGTCTTCGTTCTTTAGCTCGTAGTCTTTTCTTCTTTTCTTTCTTTTGTTGTGAATATGTTGGTTTGATCTTTTTGGCTTTGACTTGAGAGCATTGTTCTTTGGCCTTTCACGTGCGATCTTTGCCTCTCTTGTGAATTTGCCTCCTCGTGACTCCATGTTCCACACACTTATGTCTTTTTGTTGAATTCTCGAAAGTTTCAGAGTTTGGTACAGCGGAAGACTTTATCTTGTACTTTCTTGAATTTTTGTTAAGCTTTGATGCAGAAAGACATAAGCATGTGGGAACGACTTCTACAGGTACACCGCAACACCACCGTCTTCACTGGTACTCAGCAACGCCACCGTCTTCAACAGGTACACAGCAACGCCACCGTCTTTAACAGGTACACAGCAACGACACGAATAAAATGGCTTTGAACATTTTATTCTAATTCGGTAGCATTTTACCTCCGGTCGGTGAAGACCGTTGGACGATATTAGATATCGTACCCGTGACGGATAGTTTCAATTAAGTAACTTCCTGACAGGATTTCGCGGGTAAACCCGTTCTCTTTATTCGACCGTCCAAAGCTGACTGCGAACATAAAGAGTGAATCACTTGGATAAATTATCCTTGTGATTAGAAGCCGTCAATTCATGAAACCTGGAACAAGTGAATTTCAATTAAGATTTTCACCATCGTTGCTTTCCAGTTGTCACGAGCTTAATTCATAAAGAATCTTGCACGTCACCTACCAAGTGCTGTTTGATGTTGACACTAGAAGGATTTCCACTCGTCACTGTGATCAATAAAGAGTCACTCTGAGTGTTCTGGCAAGATCATATGATAATGCGAAGAGGCCTGGAACGAGTTTAAGTTCAATTAAGAATTAAACCACTGTTACCTTCCAGTTTTTTACAAGATTGGTTCTAAAAGAACCGCACGTGTAACCTACCATGAGCTTGTTTGATGTTGGCTCAAGCAGGATTTCCATCTTCATTGTAATACTTACGTATTACTCGGATGTTCTGGCAATATTACAGGAATATTGCGTAGGACTCATGAAAATCTCTTACTTTTCACAGTGTGTGAGAAAGCAAGGAATAAATGGAAAGTGTCCTAATGAGACTTTTGATGATCTCTTGGCTCTAGACTCGATTGTGCGTTTTGATTTAGTGAGCGATGGCTGGAGAGGAGTGCCACCTTTTCAATACCAGTCTATTCGGAGTGAATAAACCAATAGATAACGTGTTGATCTCCGTGTGATTAAAACAAATACCTTTTGAGAGATATTTGAGTTAGCTGGGAAGGGTTGTGCATTGCATCACTGGGTCCATGATGTCTTTCTTCAATACCGAGAATCATTAGCAAAAATGACCTCAATAGCATATGTATTGACCCGGTTTCTGCCTAAAGTTGTAAGGAGGGCTTCTTTCTTTACACCCTTTATCTTTACATTTCTTTTTCATTCTTCAACCCCTTCAATGCTTACCAATACGTCATCACTAGCACCTTGTTGTGATTGTTCCAGTGCTAGCTTAAGTACTTGGTCGGCATTCAGCTACGTTCACATTCTTTCTCCATCTTTCCTAGGACTTCTAATTCTATCTAGGGAATTGTCCTTGGGAAGATTCCATCGGCTCTGATGAATCATTGGACTAAACCTATTCCTACCACCCTTTTGTCACCACATTCGTCGTGAATTAAGCGTGTTTTGGGAAGGAATTGCCACCATGAAAAATCATTGAAAATCACCTAAAGTACTTGTGATATTGAAATCAAAAGTTTTGTACCTTAGGTGTTTTGTTCATAAAAAACGCTCCCCCTTAACACGTGCTTTACACATATTAAGTTGGATAATCTTTAAGTCTGTTTCATCTTTTAGCCAAGTATCACTTACGTCTCCTTAATCCCATTTTCTCCCCTTATCCAAAATGTTAACCATTAATATTTGGGATATTGAATGGATTAACCGGTCTTTGGGTAAAAAACGAAATCGATGTTTGGCCATAGAACAAGTTATTGCTCCCCCTTAAGTTAATAAGGGATAGTTGTAGTGCTTTAGTATGATATATTTTGAAAGATTTAGAATCTCGTGAGAAATTCTTGAAAAATTATCATACCTTAACACTACATCAAGCCATTAAAGCACATTATTCACAAATATACATATTCACAATTGAAAAACCAATATAAAGTGACCTGAAATGTACGACCCATTAGATGGATCGTTGCAGTAGCTTGTGGTGCACTAGATATGGTCTTCCACCCACGAATCTTTCCAAGCTCCTCATCAATCTACGTTCACGGAGCTTTTGATCGATCTTCTTGATCACATACTTCGCCATCTGCCGGTAACCCGGATGCCAATCCTCCGTCATCTCTGGCAAAGTCCCACCCGAGTTCAGATGCTCCAACTTTCCTCTGACTTGTGTAAGAGTTCCATCACTATACTTGTGAAGCTCCCCCACCCTCATAAACTTCATCAAACCTCGACTGTTCAAGTAGAAAATGCCGTAATTCGGGACAGAAATGCCGGTATAGGGACATCTTTCTACATGTTGAGGTAGCACTTGATTCACAGGACGGGTTAAATTGAGCTTCCTTTGATAGCTTTCGACGCCCAACTGAAGATCTTCAACTCGTGACTTGATGACAACGCTTCGTGTGAACATACGAAGTGGTGTATTCAAAGCAATCAGGTCTTCACGAGGAATATGTGTGAGTTGATCTCGGGTCATCAGAAGCAGCATATCTTCGATATCCTCCAGGCGAATGATGGAAAAATCTCCTTGCTGGATTTTGTATTCCCTGTCATCCTCCCTTTTCAAGCGAATCTCCGTCACATGATAATAGCCGTTCTTGGCTTCAGTTTTCATTCCTAAGATGCTGGAGATGCGGATGTCGGATCTAACATTGCTTCCAGAATTGACTAGGCAGCAACCCCTGTACGCCCTTCGGACTCGTTCGTCCCAATGAGATGCACCTATGACAGCATACATATCATAATTACGATTCATTTTTGGGACCCAGAGTCGATTTACCTTTTCCTCGATAAAGGGTATTGTCCCCCAGTTGGCAGCTTTCAGCAAGGTCAGGGAGGTTGCGTACTTTGATGACCCCTTCAGTAGATACACAAGATCATTGGTGACGAAGAAGTCAAGAGCAATCTGATTATCTTGAGCAGGATCCATTGGAGGTGGAGCTCTTTCTGATTCATGAAGACCTGGCCGTTGAACGGTATTCAGAGCCTTCAGGATCTCATCAGCATAATATTCAAACTCCATTCGGGTCAACCGGGTTTTGGCGCGAAGCCTCTTATCATTCAGCGCTTTCTTCACCAAGGATGGAGTAACCGAAGTCTTATACTCATGAGCAAGAAATGCACATAAGTCAATAGGACTGCGGATACGGAGATACAACACATCTTTGTCAGCATCTGTGATCGGATCATATTGTGCTGCTGCCGTGATCCAAGCCTGTGGTGGTGCAGTCTCGTCTATCTCCAACGTGTCTGCCCAATCTCGTGTACTTGGTTCAGGAACCGTAGATTGTTGTGCTTGTTGTTGAGGAGTAGAAGTGCGAACATCTGTTGGTTCAGTTTCAGGCATTTCGGCAGTGTCGTGAACTGGTGAGTGTTGTGCAGCTTCGGGTTCCGTCACTGATTCTGCAATCACAGGAGCAACAACAACAGAACTAATGGGGTTAGTGGTAATAGGTAAAGATACAGCAATAGAGGTACCGGGAACCGATGACGCTGTAGTGGCATTCACATCGTGGCGCCACTTAGTTCGTCTTGATTCCGTCGATGTTGATTTGTCCTTCTGTGCTGCATCTTTCTTGGACTTGGTTCCAGTCTTAGCAGTTTTCTTGGAGCTGGTAACCTTGTCTCCCTCTTTCGGCTGTTCACCCCCATCATCATCCTGATTGTCATCCCCGTTACTACCCCTAGCACTCTCCTCATTCCCATCACCACCATCATCGCCATCATCATCATCATCATCCTCATCATCCTCATCATCATCACCACCCTCGTCATCGTCTTTATCCTTTTCTTCTTCTTCTTCTTCTTCTTCCTCTTCTTCACCCGTACCCTCTTCTTCACTTTCTTCCCTTTCTTCCTCAGGTAAGATGTGATATGGTACCACACTTCCAAACGTTTTGAATAATTTATCATCCTCCATGATAGCATCATTCAGGGATTTATATAGAGCCCGTTGAATCCTAGACTTATCAAACGATCCAAGTTCCACCATACGAGCCTTAAGGATCTTCTTCAATTCAAAATCCGTCAGGTCATAAGCAATCTTGTAGGCGGCTTCTGAAGGATTGGATGATTTGATCATCAAGTTGTCAGCAGCAAGTGTCTTCAACTCATCACGCAGTTTAGGCATTAGGGATTCAACGGATTCTTGCACTCTTTCTTTCACAGAGGCTTCAAGTGCTTCTTTTTGTTCTTTGTATTTATCCCTCATTGCTTGAAGTCTGGTAATACGTGCAGCATGCTTATCAGCCTCAGCCTGCTTAACCCGAGCTAGTTCTTCTGCATGTGCTTTTCGAGTCAACTCCATATCTGAAGCGAACCTAGCAATCATCTCCTCTTGGGCTTTCCTAGATGCTTCTTCACTTTGAGCTCGTCTTTGCAACTCTTGGCGAAGTTCATCCATTTCTCGTTTGTGAGTATCCACATGTTTGTCAAACATTTCGGCCATCACTAATGCAGCCATTGCAGATGTTGCAGAGCTGCTCTGGGTTGATTGAAGAGGCTCGGTTGTTACTGCGGTACTAAGGATGGGAATTATAGGTGGTGGAAGAAATGGTGTTGAAGCCGGTCTGGTTGGTAAGGGTTGGATTGGTGGAGGTTGAGTTGCCAAAGGTTGAGTTGACACCATGATCGTAGGGGAAACAGACTCCTTTTCCACACTTGCTGTAATAGGGATTGATGGCTCCTTCGAAGTGGAATAATGTTCAGGTGACCCAAACTCATCAACATCATCTGGTTCCACGTACTCATCCTCAATATCTACCCTTGCACCTGAACCACTACCGCCAGTATCTTTCCTACTCCTTTGAATAGCAATCTTCATCATTTGTTTCTCAGTTTTATCAAGAGTAGGATCAACAATATCTTCTTCGTCACGTAGACGCATCTCAGCATCCTTACCCTTTCCCTTCTTACCCTCAGTCTTCTTCTTCTTGGTTTCGGGTTCAGGTAACGCAGCTGGTTGTTTGCGTTTGCCTTTACTCTTAACCGTTGTAGATGAGTCTTCTCCAGTCTGAAGGTTTGCTTTCAGCTTCTTGATTTCTATCTGCAGTAGCTTGTAATCAGCAGAACCTTTGATTTTCTCAGATAGAAGGTAATCAGGAATAGGACCCGGAATCACACCAGTAGACGGTCCTTCATGCCTCAGATCTACAGTATCATCAACTTCTTCAGTGTGATAGCGACTTGCTGCACGCCTATCAATAGTAGCATCATCTTTCATAAAGTAATTAATGATAAGCTTGATGAACCTTGGATAAGGAAAGAAATTTGTCTTCAGCTTCTTGTTCTGGAAGAGTTGAAAGGTGAATTCTTCCCATATCAACAAAGCATAATCTGAATTTGCAGCTTTGTACATGCCATAGAAGAGGTTTATTATCAGACTGCGCAAAGCATCATGGCCAGTCGTTTTTGGTGTAAGACATCTACTGAGAATACCCATCAATGCTCTCCAAGGTTGTCCTACCTTAGCAGTGGTAAACTCAGACGCAACTCGTATTTCCGGACATCCAAGTGCGTCAAATAACTCCACGAGTTCATCTTTAGTAGGATCCCTCGAGAATGACATGCCTTTGGGTGTATCCCGTATACCAAGAATCTTACGGAAGTCTGAAACTGTGAGTGTCTGCTGCTTGTTGTCGATGGTGAAGGTGATCTTGTTTGAAGTGATTTCCTTGGTAGCCCAAAATTCATACATATACTCATACGGCACCGAGGCTGTACTCCTAAGGGCGTTCTTGAAATGAGAGTTATCGAGGATGGCTATGGCGACCTTAAAACCATGGTGAGTGGATTTTGAGATTTGCTTCAGCCGGTAGTTGTTGGGTATAAACTTAAGTGTTCGTGCTTTAGCAATATCGGCTTCTCTAGATTCTTGGATTGCTTGTACTGTTGGATTAGTCATTGTATCTGCTTAAGATAAGACATGAAAGGTTGATGCACAAAAACATATAGATATATATCATTCTTACTTCTAAGCATAACACATTTCATAGGATAAAACAACAAGTACATATAGCATGCAAACAATAATAATCAAACAACTCTTCATCCGGAACTTTTCCTCATTCGGAACTTCTTCATCCGGAAGTTCTTCATCCGGAACTTCCTTCATCCGGAAGTTCTTCATTCGGAACTTCCTTCATCCGGAAGTTCTTCATTCGGAACTTCCTTCATCCGGAAGTTCTTCATTCGGAACTTCCTTCATCCGGAAGTTCTTCATTCGGAACTTCCTTCATTCGGAACTTCTTCATTCGGAACTTCCTTCATTCGGAACTTTCCTTCATTCGGAACATTCCTTCATCCGGAACTTCTTCATTCGGAACATCCTTCATTCGGAAGTTCTTCATTCGGAAGTTCTTTCATTCGGAAGTTCTTCATTCGGAACTTCCTTCATTCGGAAGTTCTTCATTCGGAACTTCCTTCATTCGGAAGTTCTTCATTCGGAACTTCCTTCATTCGGAAGTTCTTCATTCGGAACTTCCTTCATTCGGAAGTCCTTCATTCGGAACTTCCTCATTCGGAAGTTCTTCATTCGGAACTTCCTTCATTCGGAAGTCCTTCATTCGGAACTTCCTCATTCGGAAGTCCTTCATTCGGAACTTCCTCATTCGGAAGTTTTTCAGAAAAAATCCTTCATTCGGAAGTTCTTATCCACGTTCATCCGGAACTTTTACAAACGAAACTCAGATGATTATTCTAGCGCGTTTGTGAGTTTCTAAGGCAAACTAAGGCATTTAAACATCATATCATACTAATCCGCACAAAACCCACCACAAATCCCTAGTTAATTAACCCTAATTTAATCATAAACCCTAAGTGGATTAAACTGATTAATTGAGCACTGTTTAACAGAATTATATGGTAAGTAAAGAGGATTAGAAGTTAAAATATTGATGTATATACCTTATTTAGTAAAAGAACAGGATCTAGATGGATTAAACGAGTGATTTGATTTCTTGTGTGTGTGTGTAACAATGGCGGCAAATATGAAGATAAACAGTGAGAAGGAAAGAGGGGCGGGGGTGTATTATTTGACTTAGGTCAAAAATTTGACAAGTTTCAACAAATAACACTTTAGTCCCTACATTTTCTCATTCCTTTCCTTTTTGTCTATAATTTTTCATTTTTCTTATCCCTTGTTTAATCTTACACACAACTTAGCAAACGCAATCTATTAGCATATCTCCAAAATCTAAAAGCAATGCCTATCACTTAGAACGAACACAAGTCGTTTTCTAAAGCAAAAACCACTCAATTACCATGTAGCCCTTAATTTTCACAATCACTTTTGAAAATTAATTTAATGACGAAGATGATTTTAATATTTTCTCCCCCTTAAACGATGACCCGTTTTCTATTTAAAGAGCTGTAGTCATTGTTTAAAGCGTCAAATATTGATGAAAGCATTTCCAATTTATATCTTGAAAAAGTTTGATTCGTGGTGTTAATAAGATTTCTCTTATTTTAACAAATTAATGCACTGAGACGTACACAAATTCGTGTTAGACCAAGTTGTAAAGTAAACTTGATCCCTTTGCATGATTTGGCTTGTAAATCACGCCCGAGAAAATTAATTCCCGTTCTGAGCCAACGTTTTCCAAGGAAATACGTGACTTTAATATGAAAACCGGGTTGCAGTCAGAAATAACTACAAGCCATAATGGGCATGTTTTAAAAATGTACAACTTTTATACGGACTCTATTTATGGCACCGTGTCAATATTGATCGACATTTCTAAGGCCGTAAATATTACCGTACTAAAAGACATGCCCGATTTAAAACGAAAAATATTTTTGGTTTTTCTTGATTTTATAATTTTTATGGTTTTTCTAGGTTTTATATTTTTTATGGTTTTTGTTGGTTTTATATTTTTGTATTTTCTTTTTGTGGTTTATATATTTACGATAATATACATGATCACGAACAAAGGATACTCTGAATAGTTTACCACGACTATTCAACTGATTCTTCTGCCAACTCTTTGAGAGTCGCTGGAGTGAATGATTTCATGCCAAGCTTGTCGATCAAAAACTCGATTTGTCCTCGATCTAAGGCTTTGGTGAACATATCCGCCAGCTGGTACTCAGTAGTGACAAAATACAGCTCGATCACTCCGTTCTCCACCTGCTCCTTAATGAAATGGTAGCGAATGTCTATGTGCTTGGCCCGGGAGTGTTGAACATAGTTGCAGCAAAGGGCAATGGCGCTCTTGTTGTCACAATACATCGGGATTTTGTTGAATCCCAAACCGTAGTCAGTTAATTGTGATCTCATCCAAAGGACTTGAGCACAACAACCGGACATGGCGATGTATTCAGCCTCCGTGCTTGATATTGCAGCGCTTTTCTGCCTTTTTGAAGACCAACTGATCAATCTATCTCCAAGGAGTTGCACAGATCCAGAAGTGCTACGCCTCGTGTCTTGACATCCAGCATGATCGGCATCTGCGTATGATATTAAAGCAATAGAGGAATCCTTCGGATACCATAGACCACGATGAAGTGTTCCTTTTAGATACCAAAAGATCCTTTTCACAACATGTAGGTGCTTTTCGGTAGGCCGAGCCTGATACCGGGCACACATGCATACAGCAAATTGCAAATCAGGCCTGCTAGCAGTCAGATATAGAAGGGTGTCGATCATCCCACGGTAAAGTTTTGGATCGACAATAGTCCCATTCCTATCTTCATCTAACTTGGATTTCTCCACCATTGGAGTGTCTACGGGGTCACAATTTTCAAAATTATATTTCTTAAGAGATTCTAGAGCATATTTGGATTGATTAATAAAGATGCCTCTGGGATTCTGAGAAATCTGTAATCCTAAGAAAAATGAAATTTTTCCCATCATCGACATCTGAAAGCGTGTGGACATTATCTTCTCAAATCGATTTGACAATTCAATGTTAGTGGCAGCAAATATTATATCATCAACATAAATTTGTACCAGAATCATGTCGTTGCCTTCCTTGAGAGTGAATAGTGCGGGGTCCACCTTGCCTTTGGAGAAGCCTTCCGAAATGAGATATGTTGACAGGAGATCATACCACGCACGTGGAGCTTGTTTCAACCCATAGAGAGCCTTCTTAAGCTTGTACACATGATTAGGAGACTCCGTACTGACGAACCCATCCGGTTGACTAACATAAACTTCTTCCCTTAGTTCACCGTTCAAAAATGCCGTCTTCACATCCATTTGATAGACGATCATGTTCATATGAGCAGCAAATGCAAGGAATAGTCTAATCGCCTCCAATCTAGCCACAGGAGCAAAAGATTCCTCAAAGTCTATACCCAAGGCTTGTTTATATCCTCTAGCGACCAACCTAGCTTTATTCTTCAATACCGCACCCATCTCATCAAGTTTAACCTTATAAACCCATAACAAAGTAAGGATGTTAACCTTGTCAGGGCGAGGAACCAATTCCCATACTTCTAGTCGTTGGAATTCGTTTAGTTCCTCCTGCATAGCTTCAATCCAAGATGATTGGGTCATAGCCTGCTGCCAATTTTTGGGTTCAACTTCAGAGAGAAATGCATCAAAGTAACAATATAGTGCACTCTCTTGTAATTGATGGCGTGTAGAGACTGGTCGATCTAGATCTCCAATAACATTCCTAATCGGGTGATCTTTTGTCCATTTAGTGCTATGGTTTTCAATCCTAGGTGGTCTGGAGTGAACAATAGAAGGAGCTTCTTCTGAGGTAGACGCGGCTGAAGGGTTTTCAGGGATCGCTACACCAAAGAAAGGAAGCTCTTACAAGTGAGCATATTCCAAGTCGTGATCAGTAGAATCCTCTTCCACATCATTAGGCACAAGTAGGGGTGATGATTCAGGTGTAGTTTGAGAATCACTTGGTGAAGGTGCATCCGGTTCAATGTGAATTGTAGATGCATTAGATAAAGGTTCATTAGCTTGAGCAACCACTTCAGGTATTGGAGCAATTACTACAGGTGCTAGAACTTCATCAGTCGGGGGATCGAAGAATTCATCAAACAACGGTTGAAACAGTTTATCCCACTCGGGCCTTGTTGGTGGTAAAAATGATGTAGAAGTAGGATTATTGGGAACTAATCCGGAACTAATAGCACCGGTTCCCATCTCATGAAGCGCGGGTTCAGAGCTGTGTTGCTCAGAAGCCATCGCTGTCAGCTCGTCGAAATCTGCGTCCATAGTTTCTACAATCTTGCCAAGACGACGGTTATAGATTCGGTATGCTCTTTTGGACGGTGAGTAACCAATGAAAATACCTATATCGGCTTTCGGTTGAAGCTTACCCAAGTTCTCACTATTGATGTTTGGATAACACAGAGCACCAAACACATGGAAAAATGAAACATCGGGTTTACGGTCATGTAAAAGCTCATAAGGTGTTTTTCCATGGCGTTTCCGAATGATAGAACGATTTTGGGTGAAACATGCAGTAGAAATAGCCTCTGCCCACAAGAACAATGGAGCGTTCGCATAAATAAGCATGGTCCTAGCAGCTTCCATAAGTGTACGATTCCGTCTTTCAACGACACCGTTTTGTTGTGGAGTGCGTGCAGCGGATGTTTCATGTGATATACCAACTCCTTCATAATAATCACGAAGAGTCTGGTTGACGAACTCTGTACCATTGTCTGTACGAATACGGCGGACAGTGGTATTCAAACGTACCTGAATGAATTTCAGAAA
Source organism: Glebionis coronaria (assembly GCA_025667525.1). Classification (NCBI taxonomy): domain Eukaryota; kingdom Viridiplantae; phylum Streptophyta; class Magnoliopsida; order Asterales; family Asteraceae; genus Glebionis; species Glebionis coronaria. Next base: position 460,760,917 of record CM046879.1, on the reverse strand, counting down.
AGTAATGATAGCCTTCGGAGCTTCATCCTTTGTACGTAGAAATCTAACCCATGTAAACCTTGAGAAATCATCCACAATTACCAGAATGAATTTCTTACCGCTCACACTTTCAGTTCTCATCGGCCCACAAAGATCCATATGCAAAAGATGAAGTTTTTCTTGATTAGTGTCTTCAGCTTTGGGTTTGTAAGATTTCTTGGTGCTTTTCCCCCTTGAACACGCGGAACATAAATGGTCCTTGTGAAATTTAAGCTTTGGAAGACCACGAACTAACTCGTTTTTAGCCAGATGATTAATAGCATCAAAATTAAGATGAGATAATCTGCGATGCCATAACCATGACTTGGTCTTAGATGCTTTAGAGAGAAGACATACTGGAGAGGCGGCCATCATGTCTTGTAAGGACAAGGTATATAGATTTGCACCACGAGATCCCTTCAACAAATCTTTTCCTTCCAAGTTGCGGATGAAACAAGTGTGTTGTCGAAAAGCAACCTCAAGGTTGGAATCACAAAACTGTCCTACTGAGAATAAGTTATGACCAAGACCTTCTACATAGTATACCCTAGAAATCGCCACGTTTCCAATCTGATATTCACCGTACCCCATAATCTTTGCTATATGATCATTCCCGAATTTAACCGTACCAAGAAACTTGCTGACGAAATTTCGGAGCATCGAGCGATTTCCGGTCATATGTTTTGAACAACCGGAGTCCAAATACCACAGGATGATTTGGACCACCTGAAAATATCACCACACAAAGACAATGTAGAGGTATCGGAATCTGAGTGTTCCTTGTTATTAGCAGGTACAGATTTAATAATCTTAGATTTGCTAACTCTAGGTTTCTTAGATTTCCTAGCCTTCTTCTTCTTAATTGGTGGTGTAGATTCTAGTTGGCTTAAATCCTGAGGTATTTCTTCACTGATAGGCACTATAGTGGGGGCTGACCTAATTAAAGGGCGCTGCTTCCATACTTGACTGCGAGTGTTCCTAACTAAAGGACGCTCAGACCTAACCTCAATGGATGCATTCCTAGTTAAAAGGCACATTTTTCCATCTAATGTAAAGGTCCTACCAGTGGGACGCCATTGCCAGCCAACTTGGGCACGAGTTCTACCCGTTGGCTTCCATTCAAGACCATTCTTAATAGCATTCATTTCATTAACGTGATCAATCAGACACAAATCATGACGCTGGGAAAACATACATTCATTACAATTCCAACAATTTAAATCAGAATTCACGAATGGTTTAGGCTGCTGCACAGGCGCAGAGCTTTTAGTTTTAACATGATTCTTTTTATTTAAAACTGAACTAGCATTCCTATTGTGGACTTCTACTTTCTTCTTTGTGGCACTACTAGTGGAGGGCTTGATCTTAGCTTTCTTGAGTGGCGATCCTTTAGCCTTAGTAGTCTCTTTTAATCCTGTAGAAGGCAAAGTGGGAACATTAGCAACAGATTTTAAAGGTGTCTTACTTGATTGTGCCAATGACGGTTTCGCTCCTGGAGTCTTATTAAATGGAGTGACAGCAATGGGCCTATTATTAAGTAGTGCAGAACCTGGTGTACCTATGTATTGCAAATATGCTAAGCAATATTGAACTCGCTTAACATATTCATGAGCCGAATAATAGTCGCTACTTGAGGGATCTAAGGCATAAAGATCGTCTAAAATATCCCTAAGAAGATCGACATTCTTAATGGCATTCCTCATATAATCATCGTAGGTAACCGGGTTTCTCTTATGAAGCGGATTCTTATAAAGCACTACTGACTTGGTTGTTGGAGCACTAGTGGACGGTGCAGAGTCGGTAGCTAAGTTATCAACAACTTCTTGTCGGGTGAGAAGAAGTGTCTCCTTTAATTCAGCCAAAACCATATTTTTGTCTATGAGCAGGATGTTCAAATCAGAGATTTCCTCGCACTTTTGGTTCAGTTGTTCAACAAAAGATTGTTGCTGTGCCGCATTAAAAGCGAAGCGTTCTTCTAGTGAACCATACAGAGCGGATAATCCCTGTCTTGTCCGATCCATCTCCCCTAGAACAGACGAAAGTCTAATTTCTAAGACTTGGTTTTTAGACTCTGCAGCCTCTAGTTCCAATTTTAATGTTTCCTTTGATGATACCTCTCTCTTCAATCTCATGATTTCTTCCTCTAATGTCTTAACAATTGCAATCATCTTGTCACTAGTCTCAACACCGTTTTCACAAACATTTGATATCAAAAGATTCTCATTTTGAGTTTGTTGTTTTAATTCTAAAGATATACAATGTTGTTCTAGTTGATTAAAGCGTTTTGAAAGTAAATTGTAGGAATCTTGTAGCTTTAAAAACTCAGCGTTAGATTCGTGACAAGAATGATTATCTACCTCATTTACAGTATCAGCAACATTTACAGAAAGATTACAAACATCATCACAAATATCCTCACAAATATTCACAGCATCACAATTAATCATAGCGGATGTAAGCTCATTCGAATAATTAACATTTACAGTAGTAAGCACATCACACGAGATTACTGTAGACAAGAATCGGTCATATTCAGTTAAAATCTTTTCTTTTTCAATTAGTTGTAGTTCGTAAGCGGTGTCCATTTCATAAAACACTTTTTGAACTTCACCAATTTCAAACACAAGATTTTCTTTAAGAGATGCAAAAATTCCTTTTAGACTTTCGACAAACGGATTGATCTCAGTTTTAAACACCTCGTTCATATGTTCGAAAGCCCATTCTCCGGCGTTTAGGCCATTTGAAGTCGTACGTTCCAAAATGACCTTGTCAAAATTAGTAAAGTATTGATTAATCTCTTGCAAGTTTAACCATACAGTGCTAACTGGTGGAAGATCCTTTGGAATTTCCTTAGGACCTTCCATATTGACAAGTGTAGGAAAGGTACTAGGGTTTTCTTCATCTAATATGTAGGTCGGTGCTGTTATGAGATCTTTGTCCATATGGAAGCGAATTCTAAAATCCATTTTTGCAAGCTCCTTATTCAATTTAAAATAATCACACTCGGGATATTTTGCAGAATTGTATGACCGATCCTCATCAACTAGATCCTTACTTGTTCGATCATCGGGAAAAACAATCGGGTCTAAAGCCAATCCTAATTGAGTTGCATTATAAAGTCTAGGACTATGTCTTAAAGCTTGTTTTGCATACCGTGGATTAGGGGGAAGGCCTTTTAGACGTGATAAGTTAAACTCTCTAAACGAAGCATCAAATAAGTGAACTAGTTGAGAAGCAGCGTATTGTCTTAACAGCAAGTAATCTAGACTTCTAATCTTATTAGTGGCATTAATCTCCATTTCATTCTTCTTAGACTCTAGTGATTCAAAATCCGTTTGAAGTTTTTGAAAATTAGTGACCACTAACTCCTTTTCTTGAAGTTCATTAGACAGATTTGCTCTTAAGTTTTCGATTTCTTGCAAGTAACCCATTTGTTTGTTTCTAAAGTGATCATATTCGAGATTAGTTAGAACACTAGACGAAGGCACTAGTTCCAAGGTTTGAACTTTCTCATTGCTTATGGCAAGCTCATCAGACAAATTCTTATTCTTAGCTAAGGTTTCTAAGAGAGCAGCATTCATTTGGCTAAGTAATGTAGCAGGAACCATGACCAAATCTTGTTGAGCAGGAGTAGGCGTATGCGAACTGGGTCCCGGTTGTGATTCACTCAAAGTCTGGGGACTCACATTGATATTGCTATCATTGTTTGTCTCCTCGTTTGAAGGACTCACCACCGAAGATTCATTCGAGTCAGCACTCTCTTGCACAACTTGATGTGGTTGAATACTAGCATCAGTGGTATTATCGGTGGTATTAATAAGTACCTCAGATCTCTTTTCTGGCCCTAAGCTGGAGATAGTTGCCATGAGAGCAGCCTTTGCAGATTGAAAGTCATCACAGTCGGAGTCATACGCATCAAGATCATCGGCTTGGTAAGCTGCATTCTGCGTAGTGACAACGTCTTGTTCAGCAATCCCTGGATCAGCAAGAAATGCAAGCTCCTCTTCATCAAGTTCCCTTCCTTGTGCCTGAGCATTTACCAGATAGATCTTTTCTGCAAACCACTGTCCATCCCTTCTTCTCTTGGGTTTCTTACAATCCCTGGACATATGACCCTCTTCCTTGCAGTTGTAGCATGTAATCATTCTCAACTTGCCTGTATTAGCCCGTGGAGGATTGTTGACCATTGGAGTAGGAGCAGGATTGACCGTGCGAGCATTGGTTGATGTGGAAGGTCTCCCCTGATATGGTTGAATTGGCTGAACCATTACCCTGCCATTCTCAATTGTAGCTTGTTGGCGAGAATTGGATGAATTCCTCAACTGATTGTTGGTAGGAGCTGATCCTCTGTATCCTCGTTTGCTTAAAGTTCTTGTGAGATAAGCAGACATAGTAGTTAGCACTTCAACTGGGTCAGCTCCTTGTTGGAATACAGGAACGGGGACTTCCTCATCATCACAATACAGTGCTTGATCTGGATGAGCTGCATAATCAGTAGAAGGAATACTCATTTGATCAGGGTAGCTTGTTGGATATGCTGCATTCTCTTGATAAGAAGAATATGAAGGCTGAGCATAAGGTGCAACATTTGCTGGATGAAGTTGTGAAGCATACTGTGGTGAAGGTGCATTGAACCGATATTGTTGCTGATGTGAGGTGGGTGGTTGTGGTAGAATCGAGTATTGTGGGAAGGTTGGTGTCATATAAGGTGATGGATGATAGGCTTGATGTCCCAAGATATAAGGTGTGTTGTTGTGTGACAAGCTTGGTTGATTCGCCATCAAAGCTAAGGAATCTGGGTACATACCGCGAGGAGAACGGTGCATAATCACATGCTTCTCATGCTGCTGAAGAAAAGCATAGATTTGATCTAAGTTGCACTTATGCAAATCCCGGGTTAACTTCACATCGGTAATATACTCACCCCATTCAGCTTGAGGTAAAGTATTCAAGAACTTGGTGTTAACCTGGAATGGAGCAATTACAAGATTGTATACATTCAGATCATTCATTAGAGTAGTGAATCTGAAGTAATAATCGTGTAGTGTTTCCCCTGGGCTGTACGTGAATCTATCAAACAGATCATACAGCTGACACTCCCTTTCCTGTTTGGTGAGAGACGTACCTTGTAGCAACACCTTTAACCGTTCCCATAAATCTTTGGCAACCGTATATTGACTAACCATACGATAAATATCATGCGGAAGAGCTTGGAGAAGTGTCTGTAGAGCCTTTTCATCAGCATCAGCAATGAGTTGTTGTGCCGGTGTGAGTTCTTCATATTCTCTTGGTCGAGACACGTTGTTTTCCATAATGGTACCATAGTCGAGTGGACCATTCAAAATCGATTTGACCATAAGCCTTCCGTATGTTGGTTTGCCCTTCAAGTATTGCATCATACGGCCCTGCCATGCCTCAAACACCTCTTTGATAAGCATTGGTGGACGACTATCAGTCCCCGTTATGATCGAGATATCCGTAAGAGATGTCATCTGAGGCATTAATGAACTTGGATTCATTTTGTTTTCTTCAAAGAAACAGAGATTATCGGTTGATCGAGCAGTGAAGTAAAGTTTGTGAATTGTGTTAAGTTTTTGTTGTAAGAAACCAAGATTAAATCCTCTAAAAAATCGTCGAAAAACAAGCAAAATCACCCTTGATTCGGAACTTTTGGCTTGATCCGGAACTTCTTGGTTCGGAACTTCTTGAGTCGGAACTTCTTGAGTCGGAACTTCTTGAGTCGGAACTTCTTGAGTCGGAACTTCTTGAGTCGGAACTTCTTGAGTCAGAACTTCTTGAGTCGGAACTTCTTGATTCGGAAGTTGTTGATTCGGAAGTTGTTGATTCGGAAGTTGTTGATTCGGAAGTTGTTGATTCGGAAGTTGTTGATTCGGAAGTTCTTGATTCGGAAGTTCTTGATTCGGAAGTTCTTGATTCGGAAGTTCTTGATTCGGAAGTGCTTGATTCAGAAGTGCTTGATTCGGAAGTGCTTGGTTCGGAAGTGCTTGATTCGGAAGTGCTTGATTCGGAACTTTTTTGCTTGATTCGGAAGTGATTGGTTCGGAACTTTTCTGGGTAATCAGAAACTTGTTCGAGTATGCACAGTCGAACAAAAAGATGATAAAAACCCCGATTTTTACCAAATAACCCAAAAAGTTTTGAACTTTCGACTAAAATAAGTAACAACTAATACTTATCTACTAATCCCAATCACCAAAACACCAAAAAACACCAAGAATCAAGATGATCTTCTTAAAGAACACAAATACAATCAAAAACTAAAAAACCACACAAATCACTACCTTAAATCACCCCATAGCTCTTGATACCAAATGTAGAATATTGATAATCAATGAATCTATGAAGGGGTTTGTTGATTTCTAGAGAGAGAAAGTTAGAGAGAGAAAGTGAGAGAAACTATGTGAATTTTATTAAATGAAAGTAAGGAAATGACAACAACCAACCCCTTTCCATGGTGGAAAGGGGTATTTATAGTTCCAAGCAAATATGGGCTTGGGTCGGTCCATGACAAGCCCATGGACCGGTTCTTACTTAAGTTAATAAGTAACTAATGACTATTTTCTAACTACGAGCTATTACAACATTAATATTATTGTGGAGTGACCGATACTTCTAATATACGTAAAACGTATTTCTAACATTACTTCCTTGGATACTCTCTAGTATCTAAAGCATATAGAGTCTTCAACACAAGAAGACAATGTATTGAAGAAACTTATCACATATCTTTCAATGAAAGTTCTGAAGCTCTCAAAATTACAAATCCATCAGATGATGAACTTCATATTCATGAATCTCACAACTATCCATCTAATGTATTTCAACATTATGAGCCTTCTCAAAGATATCAAACAAGCAATTCAGTTCCTTATATTGATCCATTTGAAGATATGACAAGTCCTACAAAAGGAAATCCTTCAGTATAAAATACTGATGGCTGTCAATCAAATTATGACCAGTCTCAAATGATCAAAATGATCAACAAAGCAACACAAATGACCAAAATGGTCAGTCTCAAAACAACCAGCATGTTGACACACATGATCAAAATTATCAATCTAATGAAGCTGCTGATGAATAATCTGAGCCTTCTGCTCAAAGCTCCCCTACTATCTCTAGGGAATTAGGCCTTGGATGTGTTGCTTCTGACCAAGAAAGAAGCCCTCCATTAATTGAACCTTTGTCTATTGAATATCCTTCAGTAGACACTAGAGATAATCCAAGTCCAAGTCCATGTCATGGACTTCCAAGTTCTAGCTCTAATCATGATACTAGTGCCTATTCTCCAGCTCCACAAAAATCTTGGACTAATAATAGTCACATTCAGCTGGTGAACATAATAGGCAATCCTGGTGAAGGTAGAGTCACTAGATCTATGGCGAAGAAACTGAGTGTTGCTTCACCTGGAGAATGGCTCTATGCAAATTTTCTTTCAGAAATTGAACCTACAAAGGTTTCTAAAACACTCACACACCCTGGATGGGTGGATGCCATGCAAGAGGAATTAAATCAATTTAAAAGAAACCAAGTCTGGAAATTGGTTCCTCTTCTATATGGTAAATCAACCACTGGCACCAAATGGATTTACAAGCTTAAAAGAGATGAAACCAATGTGGTGACCAAAAACAAAGCTAGGTTGGTGGCCCAAGGATTCAATCAAGAGCCTGATGTTGATTTTGATCAAACCTTTGCTCCAGTTGCACGTATGGAAGCCATACGAGTATTTCTTGCTTATGCCACTTACATGAACTTCATCATCTACCAAATGGATGTCAAAATTGCATTCCTAAATGGTGACTTAAAAGAAGACGTTTATGTTACACAACCTCCTGGCTTTGAGAGTAATAAATACCCAAACCATGTATACAAGCTTTACAAAGCTTTGTATGGACTAAAGCAAGCTCCAAGAGCATGGTATGAAACTCTCTCAACATTTCTCATTGAACATAAATTTGTCAGAGGATAAATAGATAGCACCTTGTTTATCTATAAATCCAAAACTGACACCATTCTGGTATAAATTTATGTGGATGACATCATCTTTGGTTCAACAAGCTTGAAACTTTGCAAACAATTTGCCAAGCTTATGACCATCAAGTTTGAGATGAGTATGATGGGAGAACTCACATACTTCCTTGGTCTTCAGATTAAACAATCTGACCAAGGCATCTCCATCAATCAAGAAAAATATGTCAAGGATCTGCTAAAGAAGTATGATATCAATTGTGCTTCAGTGAAGACTCTAATGGTATCCCCTAATAACTTAAGACATGATCTCAATAGACAATCAGTCAATGAGACTCAGTATATAGGTATGATTGGATCACTCATGTACTTAACTGCAAGTAAACCTGACATTTAATTCTCTACATGCCTTTGTGCAAGATACCAAGCAGATCTAAAGGAATCACACTTTACTGTTGTAAAGAGAATCTTCAGATACCTAAAATGTATACTAAGTCTAGGTCTTTGGTACCCTAAATCCTCAAGTTTTGATCTAAAGGGGTATTCAGATTCTGACTATGTTGGATGCAATATAGACAGAAAAAGCATATTTGGTGCTTGCCAATTGCTAGGTGGTAAACTTGTGTGTTGGAGTGCTAAAAAGCAACAAACAGTTGCCATGTCTTCAGCAGAAGCTGAATATGTGGCAGCTGCTGGATGTTGTGCCAATGCTCTTTGGATGAAAAGCCAACTGGCTGATTATGACATAGAATATGAAAAGGTACCAATCTTTTGTGATAACACTAGTGCTATTACAATATCCAACAATCTAGTCCTTCACTCAAGAACAAAACACATTGATATCAAATATCACTTTATCAGAGATTATATTGTGAAAGGGGACATTGAATTACTGATATGAGTGATTTTACTCATATCAATTGTATCTTAAAACGAGCTTAAAATGCATGAAATGTATTAAAAAGACCTTGTATATGCATGTTTTGTTTGTTTCGTGTGTGTAGGTACCAAGTTCAAGAAATCCGGCAAAAACAACACGAGATTGATGAAAGGATCAACAAAGCCGATAACAAGTCGTTTTATTCACGGATTTATCAAGTTTGAAGACAAGTGGGTCCCACATTTTGGAAAATGGGCTCAAAAGCCCATTTGAAGTTCATGAAGGTTTACTATTTGGAAAAGCCCATCAATAGCCCATATTACTAGTTTATAAACGGATTGATTAAAATGGGCTATTTACTTAAACAAATGAAAGAGTGTGGAGTGTTTATTTTTGACAATTAGACCTAAAAGACCACACAAGAAAGAGTCGGTGCAAAAAGGAAATATATATTCTTCACTTTTGGTCTCTTTGGTCAAAACCACTCGTTCGATACAAACAAAGAAACAGAAAAATAAACGAGAGAAAAGAAAGGAGTTTGGGGAAGAAAGAATTGCAGCCAAGACAAACCCTAGCAAATTGGGGGTTTCAATTCAAAGGGCAATTGAACCCCACGTGCCCCAGTTAATTCCCTAGTATATCGGGAGGTAGATGATGGCACCAAGTGCCAACGTGGAACTTCAATTCGTCACTTCTTCAATCTTATTGGCTGATTTCTTGCCATTTTATTAAAGAGCCAATCAATCCCCTCCACCTCAGCAACAAACTAACACAAAATTGCCACCCTGGCAATCCGAGTGAATAAGGGCGAATATCAACCCTTGGATGGCAACTGACAAGAAAGAGAAAGAAGGATCCCTCATCTACGGCTCAGAATGATTCTTCCTCAACAACCAAACCCCCTGGTTTAGCTATAAATACCACCTCTAAATCATGTATTTGGTATCCCTTATTTTACTTAAAGTTATAGTGTTAGTTTTATCGTAGAAATTGTATTTTCTTTCACAAAGTTGTAATATTATTCTGATTTAATACAAATCGTTTCCCAGCTTTATTCACTTTTTATTCACGTCTTGCTTATTTCATTTAAACATATGCAATTCAAATCTTAAAGCTGAATGTTATAATGGAATACTGTTTATATAAGTTTAATCAATAACTTGTACGAATAGTAGAGTAGAAATAGGGATAAAACATCTATCCCACTGATAGATGTACAAATAACTGTTGGATTTGAGTTAAATTGAATCTGGTTCGATTGATGGTGATGGTGGTTCAATGGTGAGATGAATCGTGGTTTTGATTCGGTTATCTAGACGGCTCAGCGCCGCTCTACTCCCTAATGGTTTTCGACAATAGGTTTTAATTCCTGTTTTTTTATGTTGATTAATGTTTATGAGACCTATTTTGAATGATAATAGTAAATGATGCTTGACTGAGTAGTTTTAATATTGTGAGTGTCGTTATCTGATTTTATTTGAGTTTATAGATTGTACTGTTTTTGGTTGATGTTATTCAATGAATTGTTTAGGTTTAATAGTCTGCTATAATTGAAACTCTGTTGGGTGATTAGTATTGTCTGCTAAGTTTCGCATTATTTGCTTGAAATTGTGTATAATGCAGTTCGTTTTTTCTCAGTTCTTGCTAATGGAAAGTCCAACCAATATCGGGTTTATAACTGTTTTTGGTTGTTAAGCTTGCTTGGATATTCTATTTGCTAATTCAATCAAAGCCTTGCAAAACGGAAAAATATTACCTACTTATATGTAAAACAATTTGCAAATACCAAGTCTTTATTCAAGTAAAATTCAAAATGCAAAATATGAAACTTAAAGGACTGAAAATGTAAATTCTAGGAAAGATAAATGCTTGAAAAGTGAATTCTAACAATTCTAGGGACTAAAAGTGTAAAACAGTTAACTACAAGGATCAATTATGCAAAAATTATAACCAACTAACCAAAAATGTAACAAACTAACAACTTGTTAACTGAAAATAACAACTTTTCAAACTGCAAGGACTTAACAAATGCAAACCCTAAAAACTTGGAAGTTTAGCCAAGTTTAAACTCTGATTAGAACAATAGGGACCAAAGTGCAAATTCCAAAACTATTTAAGCAAAAACGGGTTATGGATAATAAGCTCGTTTGAGCTTATTTCTTAACCAAATTCAATGAGACAAGTTTCAAAACTTTTCAAATCCAAAATAAGCTACGTGTGTCAAAGGAAATTGGCTGAAGTTGAAAAATAAGCAAATGAGCACTTATCAATAAGCACAAAATAAGCTATAGCAAAATCTAAACAGTCACAACTTGATTTTCTGATTGAAACTGATTAAGCAACTCAATTAAGGAACGAGAAATCAAACTAGAACATTTTTCATCAAGTAATAAGCTCTAAATTTGAATTAAGCTGAAAATGGGCTTATCGTTGACCAGCGTTGACCAGCTTATTTTTCAAAAAGCTGAAACTTCCAAAAATCAAGTAACTCAATGTTTTAAGAGGATTTGTGAAGAAAAATGGCCATGTTAATGAATAGGATAAGGAGATACAAATTTCCAGCTTTCAAGTTACAGAAACTTGACTTAAGTTTGCTTATTACTAACTGCTTATTGAATACTGTAGAAAATGCTCTTGGATTCTAAAACTATATGATATAAGATACAAATGAGAACAAATTTGGTCCAATTTTATCAAGTATTGAATGAGTACTGATCAAATGAAATTAACAAGTTCTAAATTGCAAAACTGCATAAGAATGACCCAAACATTTTTGATGCCATTTGCCTGTTTGACTATCTTTTTGACTTGTAAATGGTTTGAAACACTTTATAACCACCAATTGACTACAAATGAACTTAAAAAACACCAGGATTCAATTATTGAAAACTCTTTTTAAGCTAATCCCAAACACTCCTTTATATGATATTTCAAACTTTTACTAAGACTTTTTAAGAACTAGTTAAAACTGAATCAAATGCTATAGCAAACTAGACTCAGTGATCAAAATGAAAGGCTTAAAAGTAGTAAGCAAGTTCTTATCACTACTAGAACTACAATCAAGGTAAAAGGCTAAAAATGACTGAATTAATGCAGTAAGCTATGACTTAATCCAAATCAAAGAACCAGTAACAGAATCAAACAACAAATACACAAAGATCAAACAATCAACAACTTCAAACAACTTTTATCATGCAGTCATCAAGATTACTCTAGGAAAAGTAGCATGCATATGACTTTTTCAGTGGAACAAAAACAAGAACTTTAAAACCTATTGAAGTAATCCATTGGGAAGAAGAGGAGCGCTGAGCTCTCTTAGCCTAGTGATAACCACCACCTTATCACTAGGAAATCAATCAATCAACAAGAACAGCTAACAATCAACAATCATCATCAAAATGCTTGAAATCTTCAAAAATCATGGAATGAACTGAATTCTTCAAGAACAGCTAACAAACTCCTTCAATGTCAGTTATAATCAATCTATGATCATAACAAACACAAAACAGCAACTCAAGTAACCAATAGTAGCAGGTAATGAACAGTAATAGGAAGAACAGTTTTGGCGGGAAATGGAAGATTTGAATTTTATTCAATGAAAACGGTTACAAAGTTGTTGAAAGGTAAGTAAGTAACTAACTAACTCAAGAGTTTGTCAGACTCTTGAGTAGCTAGGGTAAAAATGAAGGAAAGGGAAAGGAATTGAGAAACTATGTGTTTTTACAAAATTAAGCTACAAGTACAAATGAAGTCCTATCCATCTATTTATAGGCATGAAGGAGGAGTTTGTTGGGGTTGGTGACGTGTCAGGACCAATCCCAGCTTTCCACGTGGACAATTCTGCATAATGGTATTTGCAGGTATGAACAAGGATTTGGGTTTTTCTTCAATAATTGATTCCATGTTAATTGACTTGTACCATTGTGTTCGTCTCTTCAAAATGATCAATTTTGGTGTTGAAATCTTTTCATGAAATGGCTTGTAGCTCAAACGCGATCCTGGTAAAAATTTTCCTTGAAGAAGACGCCACGTGTCAACATGTGATTGGCTAAAAATGGATCACACGGATCATACTGTTGTGATTGGGTATTAAATGCATGTCGGCTGAGTGGGAATTAAATGTTCAATCCGTGTGATCACTTTCCTCTTTTCTCATTGGCTAAAATGTTGTACACATGGATTAAACTTGAATAACTTTCAAATGTTGGCAGAATTAGTCCCTTGATTTAGCAGATTGCATTTTTGAGCTAGCAGCTTCATTCTTTTGACATATTTGGTCCTTCAACTTTCATTCTTGAACAAAATGGTCCTTTGACTGAGTTGACTTGAGAGTTGACCAAGTTTGACTTGAATCTTGACTTTTTACAATATTTGCACTTTAGTCCTTCTACTTTGGCAATTTGTCAAGATAGGTCCTTGTACTTCAAAGTCTTGTCACTTTTGATCCTTCTTTGTCTTTTTCATCCATTTGAGCTTGATTTTTCTTTGTTTGCTTGAAAATGTATCCTTTTACCTACACAAGTGTACACAAACACAAACATACCACATAACACTGTTTTTTGCAAGATAAATTGGTATTTTGCTTCATGTTTTAGGGTTATTTGTTGATAAAAAGATATGAGTTTAAGCTCATATCAAATTCCCCTACACTTGAACATTGTCATGTCCTCATGCAATATTATATATTAAAGCTCAAATTTACATCCACCTTGGCCATATGAGATGCATCTACACTACTCTAAACTAAATGATGCATGATTTTGACTTTTAATAATGCAATGAACAAAATACAATTCTATCTATTTCTTTTTTATTTTTCTTGAATTGGTTTTGATGGAAATAACTCATAAAGAATTCAATGGCTTGGTTTAGGGCTTGGGTACCATGGACATTTATCACCCTCAAGTTTCACTTTCCCTATACCAAGCTTAAAAATGGGATCATTGCATTCACAAGTAAAAAGTGCATCAACTTATTCATGACAATTAAATGTGGAACCGGTTATTATTTGAGCAAATTGCTTGTGGGCAAATTTGTCATTATTCAAGTGTGAAGTATAAGAAATGTAAAATCCAAAAATAAGGAAGCACGGTTTTAATCCTAAGTAATCCTCTCATCCATTACTTGAAAAACCGCTCACAATTAATACAAGTCCGTTTCAAGAATAATAAGTCATTCGCCTTATGTGTAAAATCCTCATGTCATGCTTTCATAAGTAGCTACACACTCGCTAAGGAAAGAAAAATAAAACTCACGCAATAATTTACATCCGCCATCTTTTTGAGACTTTGGATCTTCAACCCCGCAATCCGTCAAGGTAATATTGGATTGGAGCAATCTATTGAATCCCCGCAACCCGTCAAGGTAATATTGGAACTCAATAGTCACTATAATTAACACCACACTTCCCCTCTTGGGAGTCTTGCATTATTTTTTTTCTTTTTCTTTCTTTTTCTTTTCTTTTTTTTTCTAGCCACTCATTTTTTTCATAAGCCGCTCTTATTTTTCTTTATTCCTCACAAAGAAATTTGAAAAGAAGAAAAGGAAAAACACCCACTAAATATTGAGCATGACATAAGTCTAGTACACATAAAACGTGCTAACTTAGAATCTTAAGACGTACTCATATCAACCATAAATGATTAGCCAAAAATGCATAAGAGATTACAAACCAATTAAAACCGTACTTGATTATTTATTAACAATTATATACATGCGAAGAAATTAGACGTTAAGAAGAGAAGGGTTTAGCCACAAGTAATTGCCATGAAGTCTATCTAGCCCTTTTACACTTGCTTCAACTCTATCATTTCCCATTCTCCACAAATTTAAAATTTCAAATAATGAAATTGGTGGATGCTTAGCCTAATAGACCAATGAAGGACTACATGGTTAAGGATACTAGCTAGAGAATGCTAAGATAAGCAAACTCGGGTTGAGTCAAAATATCCATCGCGGGCCTAATATGTCAAAGAAGTCTAAATTTGTTAAAACCATGTTTTATTGTATTTTTTTTCCTTTTTATATATTTTTGATGAAACATAAAAAAGAAATATATACAATGCAAGTGTGTTATGCAAAATGAAAAATGATTAATGCAAAAATTATGAATGCATATTTTTGTTGGCCAAAGTAGATCAAAAATTTGAAAAATGTTGAAAATTCAATTTTTCCATGTTATCATGTAAGACAA
Organism: Glebionis coronaria; assembly: GCA_025667525.1. NCBI lineage: Eukaryota > Viridiplantae > Streptophyta > Magnoliopsida > Asterales > Asteraceae > Glebionis > Glebionis coronaria. Next base: position 460,745,840 of record CM046879.1, on the reverse strand, counting down.
TGACAAGTTCTAGGTAAGGTCACTTCGATAGAAGACCCCCCTACACTTAAGCTAAACATTTTCCTCAATGTTTAAGAGCATGGAAGTATAAAAACTTCCCCTACACTTATGACAATGAATAGACTTTGCTTAACCCAAGTTAAGGAAAGGACAACTATTAGTGAAATCATGTTTAAGCACAAGGTGTCAATGAAAAATCACTATAGTAACGAAGTGAACCGGATACAAGGGCCTCCTCCATAAGCTCCAAAGCATGAGATGAGTGAGCAACCCTACAAACAATTATGAAGACAAAAGAAGGTCTCCCCTACACTTATCTCCAAGTCTATACCTTTATTTCGAACCTACAACACTCTAAACCTAGTTATACGATGCTTGAGTTAATGAGTCTCTAGCTCGACTCGTCCCTCAATGAATTAATTCATGGGGAAAATGGGGACCTCTTGGACCATTTCAACGGAAATGTCCTCCCCAAAGTAATGTTTAACACGGTGACCATTCACTTTAAAATTTGGACCATCGGGTTGGGACAACTCAAGAGTTCCATATGGAAACACTTGAGCAATAGTGAATAGACCGGACCATCTCGACTTAAGCTTGCCCACAAAAAGCTTCAATCTTGAGTTAAAGAGGAGAACCGGCTCTCCAACTTTGAACTCACGATTCTTGATCTTAGCATCATGCAATTTCTTAGTCTTTTCCTTGTAAAGCAAAGAATTCTCATAGGCATTGGCTCTCAACTCATCCATCTCATTGAGTTGATCTTTCCTATGTGAACCGGCTTGGTTTAAATCAAAGTTAGCCCACTTGAGAGCCCAAGATGCCTTATGTTCTAACTCAAATGGGAGGTGGCACGCTTTTCCATAGACAAGCCTATAAGGAGTGCAACCAATTGGTGTTTTAAAAGCCGTCCTAAACGCCCACAAAGCATCATCAAGCTTATCCGACCAAGAAGCTCGATGCTCTCCCACCGTTCTCTCTAAAATTCTCTTTAAACCACGATTTGTGACCTCGGTTTGACCATTTGTTTGAGGATGATACGCGGTAGAAAGTCTATGATTCACTCCATATTTCTTCATAACTCTCGTGAATTGATCATTACAAAAGTGCGTACCACGATCACTTATGATGGCCCGAGGTACACCAAATCTAGCAAACAATTGTTTCAAAAATTTTACAACCACTCTAGCATCATTGGTAGGTAAGGCTTTAGCCTCCACCCATTTGGACACATAATCCACCGCCACAAGTATATACTTGTTTCCCTTAGAGGATGGAAAAGGTCCCATGAAATCAATTCCCCATACATCAAATATCTCACACTCTTGGATAAAATTTTGTGGCATCTCATCACGTTGTGTAATTTTTCCTTGTCTTTGACAAACATCACAAAATTTCACCATTTCTTGGGCATCTTTGTAAATGGAAGGCCAATAGTAACCCGAATCAAAGACTTTCTTGGCGGTGTAGTTAGGCCCAAAATGTCCACCCGTAGGTCCTTTATGACACGCCTCTAAGATCTTAAATGCCTCGGGCCCATCTACACACCGTCTAATGATTTGGTCCGCACATTGCCTAAAAAGATATGGATCATCCCAAAAGTAATACTTAACTTCCTTAAGAAACTTTTTCTTTTGTTGATAAGTAAGACCCTCAATAAGCACATTGCCCACAAGATAGTTTGCGATATCCGCAAACCAAGGTGTGGCATCCTCTTGGGAAGAGATAGACATGAGCTCCTCTAATGGAAAGGATTCATTGATTTCTTGGTGTGGGAAATCTCCTTGAAAAGGATGCTCAAGTCTACTCAAATGATCCGCCGCTAAATTCTCGGCCCCTTTCTTATCACGAATCTCTATCTTAAACTCTTGAAGCAACAAAACCCATCTCAAAAGCCTAGGCTTAGCATCTTGTTTTGTCATAAGATACTTGAGAGCGGAATGATCCGTATACACTATGGTTTTGGAAAGCACAAGATATGGTCTAAACTTCTCAAAAGCATATACTATAGCAAGCAACTCTTTTTCCGTGGTAGTGTAATGAAGTTGTGCACCGGTCATGGTTTTACTCGCATAGTGTATAGGTTGAAAATGCTTATTAACTCTTTTTCCTAAGACGGCCCCCACCGCATAATCACTAGCGTCACACATAAGCTCAAAAGGTAATTCCCAATTTGGAGAAACCAAAACGGGAGCCTTAGTCAATTTTTCCTTAAGAGTCTCAAAAGAGTCTAAACAATCTTGGTTAAAAATGAAAGGAGCCTCTTTCTCCAAGAGGTGAGTCATCGGTCTAGCTATCTTAGAAAAATCTTGTATAAAGCACCTATAAAATCCCGCATGACCTAAGAAACTCCTCACACCTTTAACCGAGGTGGGTGGGGGAAGCTTAGCAATCACATCAATTTTAGCTCGATCAACTTCTAATCCCTTATTGGATATCTTGTGTCCTAAAACAATCCCCTCTTTCACCATAAAGTGACATTTCTCCCAATTAAGCACCAAACGTGTTTCCTCACAACGCTTAAGCATTCTCTCAAGATTGGTGAGACATGAGCTAAATGAGTTTCCAAATACGGAAAAGTCATCCATAAAAACCTCCATGGTTTGCTCTATCATGTCATGGAAAATCGCCATCATGCACCTTTGAAACGTCCCCGGTGCATTACATAAGCCAAAAGGCATCCTCTTGTAAGCAAATGTACCGTAGGGACAAGTGAATGTGGTCTTTTCTTGATCCTTAGGGTCAATGAGTATTTGGAAATAACCCGAAAAGCCATCAAGAAAACAATAGTACTCATTTCCCGCTAAGCGTTCAAGCATTTGATCCATAAAGGGAAGCGGGAAATGGTCTTTCCTAGTTGCCTCATTGAGTTTTCTATAATCAATGCAAACTCTCCAACCGGTCACAAGTCTCGTGGGAATAAGCTCATTGTTATCATTAGGCACCACGGTGATTCCACCCTTCTTTGGAACACAATGAACCGGGCTAACCCATGGAGAGTCGGAAATGGGGTAAATCATACCCGCATCTAAGAGTTTAATCACTTCTTTCTTAATAACCTCATGGATTTTTGGGTTAACTCTCCTTTGGTTTTGAATGGCGGGTTTATAGTCATCCTCCATAAGGATTTTGTGAGTACAAAAATGTGGATTAATTCCCCTTATGTCAGATATTTTCCATGCTAAAGCTTTCTTATGTTTCTTAAGAACTTCAATAAGTTGCTCTTTCTCATCCTCTTTCAACTCTTTAGCAATAATCACCGGTAATTGGTCTTTTCCTTCTAAGAAAGCATATTCTAAGTGTGATGGAAGGTCCTTAAGTTCAATGGGAGGTGGACTTTCTATGGAAGGTTTTACTATGGAAGGTTCCTCAATGGTAATCTCTTGTGGAATAGGAGAAGGAATAGGGTCCTCATTGAGCAACTTTTGGATTGTAAGAATATCTTCTTCCCAATTAATGGGAGAATCATCATCACCAAGAAAGTTGGACTCAAATTCCTCCAAGAGGAAATCACTCTCTCCAAAAGGTGTTAAAGAGAGAGCAATTGAGGCCACGGTTTCAACATGGGGTATCTCATCACTAGCATTCTTACAAGCATCATGAAAGTGTTCATTACACACTTCATCTAGCACATCCACAATGTTAATAGTCTCACAAGGTCTAGACTCCTTAACCTCTTTTCGATCACAAAATTTCCCTAGCTTAAACACCACTCTCTCATCTTCTACTCGCATAATTAATTCTCCTTCCGCCACATCTATCAAGGTACGACCCGTTCTCAAAAACGGTCTACCAACAATCAAAGGCACTCTAGGATCCATGTCATAATCAACCACTACAAAGTCAGCCGGAAAGGTAAACTTATCCACACCTACAAACACATCTTCCGCTATACCTACGGGGTGAGCTATGGTTCGGTTGGCTAGTTCAAGAGTCATCCTAGTGGGAGTGAGCTCGGGAAGAGATAGTTGTTTCCAAACCGATAAAGGCATGAGGTTTATGCTTGCCCCTAGATCCGCCAAAGCCATGCAATTTTCAACACCGGGAAAATTACAAGGTATCAAGAAGCGCCCCGGATCTCCAAGTTTTGTTGGTAAGGTTTTAAGTAACACCGCGGAACAATTTTCATTAAGGGATGTGTTGGGCAAATCAACCAATTTTTCTTTGTTTGAGAGCAAATCCTTGAACATCTTAGCAAACTTTGGCATATAAGCAAGAGCTTCCGCAAAGGATATATTGATGTTGAGTTGCTTGAACATCCTTAAGAAATTGGAGACTTGGATGTCATCCTTGTTCTTTAACTTGTCCTTTTTCAACCTTGAAGGATATGGAAGAGTAGGATTTGGTGTAGGTGGAATAGGTGTAGTAGTGGAAGATTTGTCTTTGTTAACTTCTTCATTGGGAAGTGTGGAAGGTAAAGGAGAAGTATGAGGTGGTTGAGAAGGTGTGTTTGAGTGAATAGGAGCATTTTGAGGAGGCAAATTAGAAGTAGAAGGCTTGTCACAAGTAGGAGCACAAGTGGGTTGAACAATAGTAGGTTTAAGAGGTGAAGGATCCTTTGTTGTTGTTCCACTCCTTGTTGTAATAGCATTGACATTGGCCCTAGGGTTTGTTTGTGTGTTAGAAGGTAAAGCCCCTTGTGGTCTTTGATTTACGGCCACTAAAACCCTATTGATTTGATCATTCATTCTCTTCTCCATTTCACGCATTTTCTTGTCAACATACTCTTGAGTCTCTTGCATCCCATATCCTTGATTTTGAACTTGAGGATAAGCTTGATTTGGTATAGGAGTATATGCTTGATTGGGGATAAATGGAAGTGGTTGATTAAATCCTTGTTGTGGTGGATAAAAGGTATTTCCTTGATGTTGAACATTGTTGGGTGCCTTGTAGTTATTTCCTTGGTATGGTGGTCTTTGCCCTTGATTCCTTGGTAAAATTTGAGGAGTAGTTTGTGGAATTTGGGTGGGTGGTTGGGGTGGGAAGCCGGGTGGAGTAATGTAGTTTTGGGATTTGTAAGAAAGGTTACTTGGATTGATATTAGGCTTGAAGTGTTCACGATGTTCCTCTTGGTAAGCATAGCATTCCCCTTGATACCCTTGCACCTTATCACATTGTTCATAAGAATGGGGACCTCCACAAGTAACACAAGAAATGGTGATGGCATTCACATTATTTGAGGAATTGTTCAATGACAAGTTCTTAAAAGCTTGAAGCATTTCTAGTTGTACTTGCAAATTCTTCTCACTATCTCTATCCATCCTTTGAAAAATCTCTTCTTGAAACTTGAGGAGTTGGTTGTCACAAGGGGTTTGAGAATTGTTTTGGATAACATGAACCTTTTCTTCAAATGGATTGTTTGTTTGAACCATTGCCTTAGTCTCAATGATGTCCAAAGCCTCTTGGTAGGTCTTAAGAAGAATATTCCCTCCCGCGGAAGCATTGAGTGAATCTTGGTGGTGAGATTTAAGGCCATCATAGAAGAGGTTGATTTGGTGAACTTGATCCAATCCATGATTAGGGCATCGCCTCAATAGCTCACTATACTCTTCCCAAGCATCACTAAAGGATTGACTAGGTTTTTGTTGAAAGCCCATAATTAAAGTCCTCAAAGCCATAGTCTTATGTGGAGGAAAGAACTTGTTCAAAAACTTAGTGGTGAAACCATCCCATGTGGTGATACTATCGGGTGGTTGGGTGTCTAACCAATGCTTAGCAATTCCCTCTAAGGAAAATGACACTAACATCAACCTAATCACCTCATGTGGAACCCCATTATGCTTAATGGTATTGCAAAGAGAAAGGAATCTCTTAAGGTGAGCATGAGGATCCTCATTCTTGTTACCAAAGAAAGGTGATTGTGAAACCATATTAATCATAGATGTATGTAGCTCAAATGTGTTAGCGAGAAAGTCAGGAATCTTAATGGCACTAGAATATCCATGAATGTTGGATTGCATACGTTCATACAAAGTGCGATTATCAATAGCCATGGCTTCTTGTGGTGGAGTCAAAGCACGATTCTCGTGATCGGCTTGGTGGACGATGGTGGTCTTACTCTTTCTCTTTTTCTTCCTTTTCGGAGGAAGAGGTTGTACACCAATCGGTATTTGTGCACGCCCGCGAGTGAGCATGCAACTCAATACGAGGAATGAGAGAGAAGCTCTCGTGTGACTTTGAAGAGAAATGGATTATCCTCTTCGAGTTTCAATATTAAATATCCACAAGAAAATAACAATATACGTATGTACTAATTGGGTGCAAGACCCTCAATGAAGCCTTCCTTCTTAGAATACTTACAAGTGAACGGGGGGTTAGGTGGCGCGAAGCACTTAAGTACCTATTGACCCTTAGATGGCATTTTATAGCACATCGCCTTTCTATTCACTTAAATGTTCGTATTCTTCGAATTGTTGCTTATTGAGAGTATTTATCTATTCTTGCTTTATTTTGTTTGATCGATACACGTGTCAAGGACCGGAACGCCCCTCAACACGGTGTATTACCTCGGCAATACTTATGGAGAATATGTAGATTGGTTGTTCTTATACGTATACGTATTTACTTATAATAATATATGGAAAATATTTTTGTATTTATGAGTTTTTTAAGAGAAAATACTATATGTACATAAAAACCGAGAGAATCCAATAATATATATTTTTGTTTGCAATATCTTAGGAAAAAGATTGCTTTTTGGATTTTTTATTTTTTTGGTCAATTCTTTAGGAAAAGAATTGTTTTGTTAATTTTTTAGTTTTTATATATATTTTTATATTTTTGATTTTTTTATTTGTTTTTGATTTATGATATGTAAAAATAACGTTCACAAAGTGAACGGATCCCAAAAGCCAATGAAAACCGTCAATCGATAGTCTCTCGTGTAGTCAAAGAACCGGCAGCGGCGCCATTTGAAATTGTGTATAATGCAGTTCGTTTTTTCTCAGTTCTTGCTAATGGAAAGTCCAACCAATATCGGGTTTATAACTGTTTTTGGTTGTTAAGCTTGCTTGGATATTCTATTTGCTAATTCAATCAAAGCCTTGCAAAACGGAAAAATATTACCTACTTATATGTAAAACAATTTGCAAATACCAAGTCTTTATTCAAGTAAAATTCAAAATGCAAAATATGAAACTTAAAGGACTGAAAATGTAAATTCTAGGAAAGATAAATGCTTGAAATGTAAATTCTAACAATTCTAGGGACTAAAAGTGTAAAACAGTTAACTACAAGGATCAATTATGCAAAAATTATAACCAACTAACCAAAAATGTAACAAACTAACAACTTGTTAACTGAAAATAACAACTTTTCAAACTGCAAGGACTTAACAAATGCAAACCCTAAAAACTTGGAAGTTTAGCCAAGTTTAAACTCTGATTAGAACAATAGGGACCAAAGTGCAAATTCCAAAACTATTTAAGCAAAAACGGGTTATGGATGAAAATAAGCTCGTTTGAGCTTATTTCTTAACCAAATTCAATGAGACAAGTTTCAAAACTTTTCAAATCCAAAATAAGCTACGTGTGTCAAAGGAAATTGGCTAAAGTTGAAAAATAAGCAAATGAGCACTTATCAATAAGCACAAAATAAGCTATAGCAAAATCTAAACAGTCACAACTTGATTTTCTGATTGAAACTGATTAAGCAACTCAATTAAGGAACGGGAAATCAAACTAGAACATTTTTCATCAAGTAATAAGCTCTAAATTTGAATTAAGCTGAAAATGGGCTTATCGTTGACCAGCGTTGACCAGCTTATTTTTCAAAAAGCTGAAACTTCCAAAAATCAAGTAACTCAATGTTTTAAGAGGATTTGTGAAGACAAATGGCCATGTTAATGAATAGGATAAGGAGATACAAATTTCCAGCTTTCAAGTTACAGAAACTTGACTTAAGTTTGCTTTACTGATTTTTGCTTATTACTAACTGCTTATTGAATACTGTAGAAAATGCTCTTGGATTCTAAAACTATATGATATAAGATACAAATGAGAACAAATTTGGTCCAATTTCATCAAGTATTGAATGAGTACTGATCAAATGAAATTGACAAGTTCTAAATTGCAAAACTGCATAAGAATGACCCAAACATTTTTGATGCCATTTGCCTGTTTGACTATCTTTTTGACTTGTAAATGGTTTGAAACACTTTATAACCACCAATTGACTACAAATGAACTTAAAAAAACACCAGGATTCAATTATTGAAAACTCTTTTTAAGCTAATCCCAAACACTCCTTTATCTGATATTTCAAACTTTTACTAAGACTTTTTAAGAACTAGTTAAAACTGAATCAAATCCTATAGCAAACTAGACTCAGTGATCAAAATGAAAGGCTTAAAAGTAGTAAGCAAGTTCTTATCACTACTAGAACTACAATCAAGGTAAAAGGCTAAAAATGACTTAATTAATGCAGTAAGCTATGACTTAATCCAAATCAAAGAACCAGTAACAGAATCAAACAACAAATACACAAAGATCAAACAATCAACAACTTCAAACAACTTTTATCATGCAGTCATCAAGATTACTCTAGGAAAAGTAGCATGCATATGACTTTTTCAGTGGAACAAAAACAAGAACTTTAAAACCTATTGAAGTAATCCATTGGGAAGAAGAGGAGCGCTGAGCTCTCTTAGCCTAGTGATAACCACCACCTTATCACTAGGAAATCAATCAATCAACAAGAACAGCTAACAATCAACAATCATCATCAAAATGCTTGAAATCTTCAAAAATCATGGAATGAACTGAATTCTTCAAGAACAGCTAACAAACTCCTTCAATGTCAGTTATAATCAATCTATGATCATAACAAACACAAAACAGCAACTCAAGTAACCAATAGCAGCAGGTAATGAACAGTAATAGGAAGAACAGTTTTGGCGGGAAATGGAAGATTTGAATTTTATTCAATGAAAACGGTTACAAAGTTGTTGAAAGGTAAGTAACTAACTAACTAACTCAAGAGTTTGTCAGACTCTTGAGTAGCTAGGGTAAAAATGAAGGAAAGGGAAAGGAATTGAGCTATGTGTTTTTACAAAATTAAGCTACAAGTACAAATGAAGTCCTATCCATCTATTTATAGGCATGAAGGAGGAGTTTGTTGGGGTTGGTGACGTGTCAGGACCAATCCCAGCTTTCCACGTGGACAATTCTGCATAATGGTATTTGCAGGTATGAACAAGGATTTGGGTTTTTCTTCAATAATTGATTCCATGTTAATTGACTTGTACCATTGTGTTCGTCTCTTCAAAATGATCAATTTTGGTGTTGAAATCTTTTCATGAAATGGCTTGTAGCTCAAACGCGATCCTGGTAAAAATTTTCCTTGAAGAAGACGCCACGTGTCAACATGTGATTGGCTAAAAATGGATCACACGGATCATACTGTTGTGATTGGGTATTAAATGCATGTCGGCTGAGTGGGAATTAAATGTTCAATCCGTGTGATCACTTTCCTCTTTTCTCATTGGCTGAAATGTTGTACACATGGATTAAACTTGAATAACTTTCAAATGTTGGCAGAATTAGTCCCTTGATTTAGCAGATTGCATTTTTGAGCTAGCAGCTTCATTCTTTTGACATATTTGGTCCTTCAACTTTCATTCTTGAACAAAATGGTCCTTTGACTGAGTTGACTTGAGAGTTGACCAAGTTTGACTTGAATCTTGACTTTTTATAATATTTGCACTTTAGTCCTTCTACTTTGGCAATTTGTCAAGATAGGTCCTTGTACTTCAAAGTCTTGTCACTTTTGATCCTTCTTTGCCTTTTTCATCCATTTGAGCTTGATTTTTCTTTGTTTGCTTGAAAATGTATCCTTTTACCTACACAAGTGTACACAAACACAAACATACCACATAACACTGTTTTTTGCAAGATAAATTGGTATTTTGCTTCATGTTTTAGGGTTATTTGTTGATAAAAGGATATGAGTTTAAGCTCATATCATTGCTCAATAAAGAAGCTTGCTGATACGAAATATGATGTGTTCAGTTAAACTTGGTATTGCTGTTATTCAAGAGTTTAGGTTTCAGATTAGGTTTAAGCAGTGACTCGGTTTTGCTGAGATTTTTAGTTATATAATTGGTTGATTTAGATATTTGACTCACTGTATCAGTTTACTGCATAATTTGGAGATTATCTCTTTACAGATTTTTATTCTTCAGTAGTATAAATCGTATTTAACGTCGTTACTTCTGCTATTAGATTGTCTTTGCGTTTGCTGTAGCTTGTTATAGCCGATACCTAGATCTTTCATTTGCTGCGATCTTGATGTTGCTATGATCTCATGACTGCAGCCTTGATTAGGGTCGTTTGGATCTGATTGTTTTCTTTCTGTATGTCTGTTGTTTTCATTGTGGATTCGTGACTATATTTTGCTTATTTAGAATTTGGTAATTGAATTTGCTTCCTTAGTTATGATTGTGTTTGCTCGCTGCTATAGTCATTTTTGCTGATGAATTGCTTAGTTTGCTCATATTAGTTTTGTTGAGTTCATTTTGTTTGATTTGCTGTCATTATTCATTTTGCAAAGCAAAGTCATAACTGTGACTTTGTTTGACGTTTTATTACCATAAAAACTGATTTTATCAGTCTAATTTCTCACAAAGTCGCCTCCTGTGACTGTTAATCTCAATTGTTCAAAAACAATAATTCAACCAAAAATTTGTCTCTGGAGAGACTCGAACCCATGACCTCCTGGTCATGGGCCAAGCACCTTAACCATCTGAGCTAATTGCTCCTTTGAGTTCATTTTCAGTCAAGTTAATTAATATAGTAACTCGTTTTAGAGCTGTCAGTTTTTTTAAATATACTTAATCTTAATTTTAATTTCATTTAAATAGTTTTATTTTAAAATTACTTTTATAAAGTTTCTGTTTTAGATTACTTTTATAAATGTTTTAATTTAGAAACTTATTTAGCTTTTAAATAATTAGATTTTAATAAAGTTAGTTTTTAAATAAATTAAATTTGATTAATTTTTAGAAGTAATATAGTTTTTAATAGATTTAAAAAATAGTGTAAAAGTATTTGAATTGAATAAGTTTTAATTAAATAGAGTTTTAGAATTGTTTATTTTTTTAAGTAGTGTTGATTTTAAATAATTGTATTGTTTTTAGATTAAATTAATTTTGGGGTAACGATTCATGCACTTTAGGATAAAATTAGGTTTTAAATTTGTAGAATTTAATTTTAGTTTAAAAACCGAAACCAATTCGAATCAATTGTCCAAATCAAAGCAAAACGTCTCAAATTCATAAGATCTCCTTGTACAACGAACTTGGTTCATCCACATGTTTAATTGAATTCGTCTTTGGTAATTTTAGTCTATTACTTTTTCCTAAAGGTAATTTACTAATTTACCCTATAACGTATCTAATTATCACATATACTATCACGATCACACCAAAAATTTTGGCGCCGCTGCCGAGGATCTTGTGTACGATTCATTTTCGTTGAGATTTGTTGATCATTGATTTGAAGACCCTTTCCGTCCTCGGAAAGTTTTGTTATTTTTCTATTATTATAGTATGTATCGTTTTTCTTGTTTTTTGTGATTAATATATTGTATTATGTTGAACAATAAATTTACATACTTTTCAAATAAGACCTTAGTTGGGATTTCATCACCTAGCTATTGTATTCGAATCCAAAACAAAAATAAAAGGCAAAATAGATAAATACTAATAAGAAGTTTGAACTCGATTTATACAAACTATAAGGTGGGTATAAGGCGACGTGCTATAAAAGGCCGTCTAAGGAAAAAGGTTTTTAAGTGCTTTGTGCCACCTCGTTTCCCCGCTTGCTTGTGCGTATATTGAGAGGGACGACCGATTATTGGTTTGCCAACTCAAGTAGTATTATATCTTATTTTTGTAGTTTACTTATTGAACCTCGAGACGTTTAGGTTTTCACCTATCGTTTCAAAGTCGACCGAGGGTAATTTACTTCCATAGTAGTTATCCTTATTCCTTGTTTTTATCGATCATTTTTTATTGAGCAATACCAAATAAAAATACCAAAAATAATCTTCTTCTTGTCTAATTTCTTTTCTTCAATCCTCTAAATTCTCGTCTTTGTAGTGTATGAAATTACGTTCTTCTCGACTTGTGATTGATTTTAATAGGCTTGAAAACCTTTCTCGTAGAAATAGAAATCGTCAACAACGAATAGTGGAACCCGAGCTTCCACCTATTGTTGTAGGGATGGCCGATAACAGAACAATGGAGGAATTGCTCCGTGCACCCACCGAAGGGTATGGGGAAGCAATCGTTGTGTCGGCTATTTTAGCGGATCATTTTGAGATTAAGACGGGTCTTTTATCGCTCATTCGTGCCGACCAATTTCGTGGCAATGAGACCGATAACCCGCATTCTCACATTCGGAATTTTCTTCGAATTACCTCGACTCTCAAGTTTAGAGATGTGTCGAATGACGCGATTAAGCTCATGCTTTTTCCGTACTCACTCGAGGGTAATGCTAAGATTTGGTATGAGAAAGAACCACCGAGTTCGATTTTGACATGGGATGATTTAGTGTCTAATTTCATGAATTATTTCTTTCCACCATCCAAAACAACACACTTTAAGAACGAGATCACTAGATTTGAACAAAAAGTGCATGAATCGTTTGGGGTTGCTTGGGAAAGATTTAAAGATTTGTTAAGACAATGTCCACACCACGGTTTCTCGGAATTGCATCAAATAAATACTTTTTATAATGGGGTTAATATGATTGAACAAGATTCTTTAAATGCCGCCGCGGGTGGTAATCTTTTAAGAAAAACTCCGAGAAACGCGTGGGGTATAATTGAGAATAAATCTAGAGCACAATATTCACGAAACACGCCGGGTGTTTCCAATGTGAATTCATTTAATCCCGAGATTGCTAGATTGGACTCTAAGATTGATAATGGATTTGCGACATTGTTGAATAAGATTAGGAAGAATCCTCATGGATCGATTAATATGGTTGAGAATGTTTGTGTATCATATGGTGGAGCACATCCTAATTATGCTTGTTCAACCACGGGGTTTGATCAAGCTAGTGCTTTTGCCGCGACGAGAACTTATGGCTCCAACGGTCAAGTTCCTCGTCAAAATCATGTTGCTCCACCGGGTTTTCCACCGGTTCAAAATAGGTACAACAATGGAAACAATGGGAATAATTTTAACCGTGGTAACCAAGGGAATTACAATCAAGGAAATGGGTTTAATGCTAATCAAAACAATAAAGGCTTTCAAAGCAATAATCAAAATGATTTGTCAAGCTACATTAAAACGAATGAGGCAAATTTGAAAGCTTTTCAAAATAACATTCAAGGACAAATGGCAACTTTGAAAAATGAGTTTCAAAATACGATTAAAGGGCAAAATAATAAGATTGAGCTTAATCAACAAAGACTTGAACAAAACCAAAACCGTTTTGAGCAAAGATTAGAGCAAAGTCAAAATCGTATGCAACAAAGTTTGGAACAAGGTCAAAATAAATTGCTTTCAATGTTTGAGGGATTTATGTCTAACCATCATCTTCTTCGGGTTGCTTACCTAGTAATACCATTCCAAACCCGAAGGGAGAACTTAAGGCCATAACCGTTTATGATGATTGTGATAATTTAGAAGAAGTTGAAGTGATTGAGTTTAATCCTCCACCTAAGGAAACTTTTCTAGATGTCACCAAGGCTACTTTAAATGTGATTAGTACCTCGGTTTTCTTTGATTCCTTTCCCGAGAGGTATAAAGATCCGGGTCAATTCTTGATACCTTGTGTTTTCAATGAGCTTGGGGTGTGCAAAGCTCTAGCCGATCTAGGAGCTAGCATTATAATACTTAGATTTTACCCCAAGTATGAAAGTTCGTTGTCCCGATCCTTTCGAATTGACTATTGGTTTAAAGTGCGACTCAATTGTCCTTTGGTGAACAAAATGATTTGGTTTGGTTTGGTTATCTAACTTAAAAGCAAGTATGAAAATGTCGATGAGTAAAGTAGAAGCTTTGACAAAATTAAACTAAAAGTTAATTAGGAAAATACTTTAAACTTAAAACTTTGCGAAACTTTAAAACTTAAAAACTTAGTCAATCGGAATAAAGCAATTCATGTCCATCGGAATGCACAAAATGATAGCCATCGGAATATGGCAATTGGAAATCCATCGGAATGTCAAACTTACTACCCGTCGGAATGAAACTACACAAAGTCTATCGCAATGTTGATCGTCAGAATGTCCTCTTATCGCAATGTCTTAGATCGGAATGACTAAAACACCCCTATCGCAATGTGCTCCTATCGCAATATCGCTGTCGAGAAATGGGCAGCACTTCGTCTTAGCAAAGACCTTGATCCGTCGGAATGTGCGATCGCAATGAGCGATCGCAATCCAGATCGGAATAAGGGGGAAATGCCAACCTGATCGCAAAGTAAAACCCTAATGGGTTATTGCGATCAAACCACTGAAGCCCGTCGGAATGTGTACAAATTCCCTTGTATTGCGATGGACAGCAATACTTAATCCAAAAATGGTGGCAAATGTAAAACTCAATAAGCTGCTACAATAAGCTAATCTATTGTATCCAAAACTTAAACAACTCGAAAAGCTTAAATTTGACAACTTATAAAACATAAAAGATTATCAACTTAATGAAATGAACTTTAAAATGACTAGAATCTTTATTATATCCGAAAATCAATAAGCTAAAACTCGAATAAACCACTAAGCATTGAAAGCTTACAACTTATACGTTTAAGAGCTTAAGTATAACCAAAGAAGATTACTCCTTCAATCACGAAATCATTAAATCATACGCATGAAGTATGTAAATCGGATCAAAGGTAAAGTAAATCAAGAAATGTAGAATGAGATTTAGGATTAAAGGCTTAAAGAGAACTTGATTAATGAAAAATAAGCAATATAAATGTTTTGATCTTGAAAGATTAAGAGAAAAGATGAAACTTAGTGAGAGAAAGTTTTAGACTTTCTCTCTCTAAAACTAGAAGAATGCAAAAATGAAAACTAAATTAAAGACTAACTAACACCCTCCTAATGACTATTAGGAGGGTATTTATAGGGAAGGTGGAAGGAGTGCATGTGTTGCATCTTCTTTCTTTCTTTCTTCACGTCTTCTCGACTCGACTTTAATTCTTTGTCTTTTCTCGATGTCGTCTCGGGATTTGAACTTGTCTTTTAATTTTCTTCTTCTATTAGACTTAAGCTCTTCGACTTCGTTAAACTTCCGTCTTTAGACTTTTTCTTCGATAAATCTTCAGAATAGGCCTTGGAATTCCGTTCTTTTTGCACTCTTGATCTTTTGACTTCGTCTTTTCCCGTTTTCTTCGATAAAAGCCCGTGAAAACCCGTGTTTTCTTCCTTTTTCATATTTTGGTCCTAAAACACAATAAAAACACAAACCACGAATAATTCCGACTTTTACGACATAAATCACACGTTTTGGTCTTGTTATTATTGGAAATAAGTGGTAAAAGGATAAGTGTTTTCACACTTATTAAATCCCCTACACTTGACCATTGCAATGCCCTCATGCAATGCATTAATTTTAAAGCACGGTTTACCTTTTCCATCATAAATAACCCACCTTGGCCTTTATTAAATACTAAACATAAAAAGATAGAACAAGTAAAGAAATCAAACACTTACATTGGTTTTGGCAGCCATGAACGTTTATCATCCTCAAGTTTCACGTTCCCCATACCAAGCTTAAAAACGAGATCATTGTTATTATAAGTTAGCAAACTATCACGAACTCATGTGGGCCAATTATTCGCTTAGACTCCCTTATTCCTAGGTGTATCTCTTATATTTTATTTTTGTCTTGAATGATCACGAGGATGCATTGTTTGACTTATTTCAATAGTTATTTAGGCCGAAAATAAAGTGAACGATTTAATCATTAGTTAGCTAAAGGACCAAATCTTTTAAAACTGCTTCTCGGGACCTCATAAAGTTCATATCTTGGCATAACTCGCTTCACGATTTGAGACCTTTCTCGGACCGATATTTGGCAGCGACTTCATACTTCAAATCTTTGAGAGACGTTCTTGAAATAATGGTCTTCTCTTCATAATAGGAATTTCTTCACTTGGAGTTTTGAGAGATTCTTCATATTTGGACCACGACTTCTTCATTTTTCTCCAATCTTTATTTTGGACTTTGATATACAACGATCCGCCTCCTTTTAGGACTTGGATCTATTTATCCTCATACCTTGTTAGGGTCTTTTTGGATAGACTTCTCCATAATCTTTTGGGGAGTATTTGCTTTTCGTCGTGTGTCTCGATCCTTCATATTGATTTTCGATAAATGATTCTTCACATCACTTTTGGATCTTTAGCAACAAACTGTAGCCCTCATGCCTTGTTAGGGCCTTTTCGGACTCGCCAATCTTCGCATCCCGCTTCAATAAGTTATGCCTTGGCTATGAACTCTAATCCGTACCGAGCAACTATTAAACGATCTGGGGCTAGAAGCTAAGTAACCTTTTAAATCGTACAACCTTATTTATTGCAGATAAATTTATTAACAAGCGAAGGGAGAACAGGCTTATAATTAACTCACATAAATTCACGAAAGAATACCAAACTTATAATTGACTCTATCATCTCTCGTTCTCCACAGTTTAAAATCTCAAGGAATGAGACTCGTGGATGCTTAGCCTATTAAATCAAAGTTTTGGGTTTTCGAGTCGCCTATAGGATCTTGCAAATTCTTAGACTTTTTCAAGTCTTAGAAATCGCATTTTAAAGTTCCCTTGATAAACAACTCTCTAGGATCAGTTATAGGAACTTGTGAAAAGTTCTTGTTCTTAACCCGTGAGAGTTAAGACTTTCGCGTTTTATAGCTCCCTATATAAAAGCCTAGCAAAACTTGACTTAAATACGTTAAGGATACTAGCTAGAGTAAACTTGGATAAGTAAACTCGGGTTGAGTCAAAATGTTCACGACTAAGAAAAATTTAAAACCACTTTATTGAAAATTTATTCTAGCAAGGAAAGAAAATAAACATAACAAAGGAAAATACAACTATACAACTAGGCCAAAATAGATTAAAAATTTTGAAAAATGTCGAAAAATCAAATTTTCCGGTTAAAATGAGGGCAAATGCAAGGAAAAGACCACTTACTTCGATAGAAGTCCCCTCTACACTTGAGATAAACATTGTCCTCAATGTTTAAGCATGTGGGAGTAAACTCCCCTACACTTAGGACATTCTGCACTTAGTTTAAATCTTGCTAAGGAAAGGACAACTAAAGTGAATTCAATGTGAACATATATAAAATATGAAATATTAAATCACAAGAGTTTAGGATAGAACCGGGAAGATGGGAACACGGTATCGCGGTTCGTCAAAAGTCATCAAGATGGATCTTTGAAGCTTTAATCCCTGCACAGCACAAGAAACAAGACAACAAACACATACGGGGCTCCCCCTACACTTATTATGAAAGCAGTAAAGGATAGAACATGGGTTGCCTCCCGAGAAGCGCTTGTTTTTGATAACCGAGTCACGTGCCTGACTCGGCCCAATTTAGTTCATGGGGAACATGGTGAGGGATGGAATCATCTCATGGGAGATGTCCTCACCAAAGTACAGCTTCAAACGCTGGCCATTCACCTTGAAATTGGGCCCATTTGGCTGAGAAAGCTCAATGGTCCCATAAGGAAAGACTTTGGCGACGGTGAATGGACCAGACCAGCGGCTCTTCAACTTGCTAGAGAAGATCTTCAACCGAGAGTTAAAAAGTAGAACTTGATCACCAACATAGAACTCTCGCTTCTTGATTTTGGCGTCATGAATGATCTTCGTCTTCTCCTCGTAGATCAGTGAGTTCTCGTAAGCTTCATTCCTTAGTTCGTTGAGCTCGTTGAGTTGAATCTTGCGATGATCACCGGCTTTGTTGATGTCGAAGTTAGCCCACTTCAAGGCCCAGTGTGCCTTATGTTCCAGCTCGATGGGGAGGTGGCAGGCTTTCCCGTACACAAGACGATAAGGCGTACAGTCGATCGGGGTCTTATAAGCAGTACGGAAAGCCCACAGAGCATCATCTAACTTATCGGCCCACGCGACGCGATGCTCTCCCACAGTACGCTCCAAAATTCGCTTCAATCCACGGTTGGATATCTCGGCTTGCCCATTGGTTTGGGGATGATAGGAGGTGGAAAGACGGTGATTGACACCATACTTAGCCATGACTCTTGCAAATTGATCGTTGCAAAAATGAGTCCCGCTGTCACTGATGATAGCACGAGGAACGCCGCATAGAGCGAAAAGCTGCTTCAAAAAGTTCACAACCACCCTCGCATCGTTCGTAGGGAGAGCCTTGGCTTCAACCCATTTAGAAACGTAGTCGACGGCGACGAGGATGTACTTGTTCCCTTTGGAGGATGGAAATGGCCCCATAAAGTCGATGCCCCATACATCAAAGATTTCACATTCCTGTATGAAATTTTGAGGCATCTCATCCTTATGTGTGATCTTGCCTTGGCGTTGGCAAGCATCACAATGCTTAACCATTTCGTGAGCGTCACGATAAATGGTGGGCCAATATAATCCAGAATCAAACACTTTTTTAGCGGTGTAGTTGGGACCAAAGTGACCACCGGTGGGTCCTTTGTGGCAAGCTTGGAGAATGTCAAAAGCTGCCGGTCCGTCAACACAACGACGAATGATCAGATCAACACATTGTTTGAATAGATAAGGGTCATCCCAAAAGTAAGTCTTAACATCATTCAAGAACTTCTTCTTTTGTTGGGATGTTAACCCTTTGATGAGAATACCACCCGCTAAGTAGTTTGCAATGTCCGCAAACCACGGGGTGTCATCAAGATTGAGATTTATAGACATTAAGGTCTCAAGGGGGAAAGAGTCATTGATCTCTTTATTCGGATGATCCCCTTGATATGGATCCTCAAGTCTACTAAGATGATCCGCGGCTAGGTTTTCGGCTCCCTTCTTGTCACGAATTTCAATGTTGAATTCTTGAAGGAGTAAAACCCAGCGAAGAAGTCTTGGCTTAGAATCATGCTTTGTCATCAAGTACTTCAACGCGGAATGGTCCGTGTATACGATGGTGGGGGATAAAACAAGATAGGGGCTAAATTTTTCAAAAGCATAGACAACAGCTAAAAGCTCTTTTTCGGTTGTCGTATAATGCAATTGAGCCCCTGTCATTGTTTTGCTAGCATAGTGGATTGGTTGGAAGTGTTTATTCACTCTTTGACCCAAAACCGCTCCAATAGCAAAGTCGCTAGCATCGCACATCAACTCAAAAGGCAGCTCCCAATTAGGGGTAACCAAGACCGGTGCCTTAGTTAGCTTATCCTTAATAAGATTGAAGGCTTCGAGACACTCTTTAGAAAAGATAAAAGGAGTATCTTTTTCCAAGAGGTGGGTCATCGGGCGAGCGATTTTAGAGAAATCCTGAATGAATCGACGATAGAAGCCTGCATGACCCAGAAAACTTCTCACACCCTTCACGGTTGAAGGTGGAGGTAATTTGGCTATGACATCTACTTTAGCACGGTCGACTTCAACACCGGCTTTAGAGATTTTGTGTCCTAGCACAATGCCTTCTTTTACCATAAAATGGCATTTTTCCTAATTTAGAACAAGGCGAGTGTCTTCGCACCGCTTAAGCATACGTTCCAAATTGGCAAGGAAAGAAGAGAAGGAATCCCCGAAGACCGAGAAATCATCCATGAAGACTTCCATGGTTTGCTCAACCATGTCATGGAAGATAGCCAACATGCACCTTTGGAATGTCCCGGGGGCATTGCATAAGCCAAAAGGCATTCTTTTGTAAGCAAATGTGCCATAGGGACAAGTGAATGTTGTCTTCTCTTGATCTTGGGGATCGATGGGTATTTGGAAATAACCCGAGAAACCATCAAGAAAGTAGTAATATTCATTACCCGCTAAACGTTCAAGCATTTGGTCCATAAAAGGTAGAGGGAAATGATCCTTTCTCGTGGCATCATTGAGTTTGCGGTCGTCTATACAAACTCTCCACCCAGTAACGAGACGGGTAGGAATCAACTCGTTGTTTTGATTTGGCACAACGGTAATTCCGCCTTTCTTAGGCACACAATGGACTGGACTAACCCATGTTGAATCCGAAATAGGGTAAATCATACCCGCATCAAGAAGTTTGATAACCTCCTTTTTGATGACTTCATGGATTTTGGGATTCACCCTTCGTTGGCTTTGAATTGTGGCCTTAAAGTCGTCCTCTATGAGAATTTTATGTGTGCAGAAATGAGGATCAATTCCACGGATGTCGGAGATTTTCCAAGCGATAGCTCTTTTATGCTTCTTCAACACGGCGATGAGTCGGGCTTTTTCTTCTTCTTTCAGGTCCTTTGCGATGATGACCGGTAACTTCAAGTTGTCTTCAAGGAAAACGTACTCAAGATGAGGAGGTAGGTCCTTAAGCTCAAGAGTAGGAGGATCCTCAATAGATGGTGTAACTAACGATGGATCATCATTAGTCACCTCTTTAGGAGAAGGAGGAGAAAACGGGTCCTCATTGAGAAGTCTCTCAATAGTACGAATGTCTTCATCCCAATCGGTGGACAAATTATCATACTTAATATCGAGAGGACCCAAGCTAGCTTCGAAATCATCCAAGTCACTTTCTCCAAAAGGAGTCAATGCTGGAGCAATTGAGGCAACGGTCTCAACATTGGATAGAGAAGAGAGAGTACTTTTGCAAGCATCATGAAAATGTTCTTCACAAGCCTCATCGAGAACATCAATAGCATTAACACTCTCATATGAATAAGGTTGCTTAGAAATCTTATCCATGTTGAAGACAATTTTATCGTCACCAACTCTCATGATTATTTCGCCCGCGGCTAAATCAATGAGAGTGCGACCGGTCCTCAGGAAGGGACGTCCAACGATTAATGGAACACGAGGATCCATCTCGTAGTCAACGACAACAAAATCCGCCGGGAAGGTGAATTTGTCAACGCCAACAAAGACATCTTCGGCTATCCCCACTGGATAAGCAACCGTACGGTTGGCTAATTCCAAAGTCATTTTGGTGGGGACTAGCTCGGGGAGAGATAATTGCTTCCAAACACTTAAAGGCATTAAGTTTATACTGGCACCTAGATCGGCTAGGGCCATGCAAATCTCTACTCCCGGGAAGTTGCAAGGAATCAAGAAGCGACCCGGATCACCAAGTTTGGTGGGTAATTTCCTTAAGAGCACTGCGGAGCAGTTCTCATTAAGTTGGGTCTGAGCAATGTCAAGAAGCTTTTCTTTATCACTTAGAAGATCTTTAAACATCTTAGCGTATTTGGGCATGTCAGCGAGAGCCTCGGCAAAGGAGATGTTAAAATTCAATTGTTTAAACATTTTTAGAAAGTTTGAAACCTGAATATCATCCTTGCTCTTTTGCTTCTCTTTCCTCAAACTTGAAGGATAAGGTATATTGGATGAAGAAGAAGGCTTTAGGGGAATAGGATCACTCACAACCACGGGTGGTGGGGAAATGGGGATAGAAGGTGAAGGAGGTGAGGGAAGTTGCTCTTTTTCCTTGTTCATAATCACGGGTGGAGGTGTAGGAAGCTCGGGTTCCATATAACCTTTTCCACTACGAGTGGTGATTGCTTTCATCTCCCCTCTTGGGTTCGCAACGGTATTACTCGGAAGAGTACCCGAAGAAGAGGGTTGATTACCTTGGATGAGCGAACCAATCATATCACGAATGTTAAGCGCTTGAGTGCTGAAAGAATCTCTGAGGTCGGCACGGATATCATTGCTCTGTTTTGCCATATCATTCCTTAGCTCGGCTCGAATATCGTTCCCTTGTTTCGTCATTTCGCCCTTCAAGTTGATGACTTGACTCTGAAGATTCGTCACCAGCTCCCGATTAGTCTTCATGAACGTCTCGACGTCTTGATTCACTGCCATCGGTTGATTGAGAGGTGGAGCTTGGTAAGCTTGAGAATTTCCTTGAGTTGGGTATGGGTTTCTTTGGGATTGATATTGATTATTGGCACGAGGTTGGGATTGATTGTTTCGGTTATAGCTTTGTTGTTGGTTTTGGTTTGCAGGAGGGAAACCAGGAGGAGCAAGATAATTGTTGGAACGATAACTTAGCAAGCTACGGTCTCCTTGAGGACGAGCTTGATAGCCTCCCGTGGGATAAGTACCGTAAGCTGCGTTAACATTTTCAGAAAAATTGCCTTGAGTAGAAGGACAATCATTATAAGAATGAGGACCACCACATGTGTCACAAGAAATAGCAACGGCTTTAGCTTGTTGAAAGTGGTTTGTGGCCATGGTCATGAAATTCTTGTTCATCTCAGCGAGTTGTAGAGAAATTTCAGTCATCTCGGGATTGGAATTAGTATAAGAAACATTGACTCTCGAGTTAGATCTTGAGGATGCGGATGAATCCCAATTCTTGTGGTGAGTAGTCATGTTTTCAATCAACTCTCTACACTCCTCCGGTCTCCTTTTCATAAAAGTACCACCGCCGGCGGCATTGATCGTGTCACGATCACGAAAAGTGAGACCATTGTAGAAGGTATCAATGAGAGTGACGGGGAGCATATTGTGATTTGGACAGCGATCGATCAAATCATTGTATCGTTCCCAAGCATCAAAGAGCGATTCATCATTGTCTTGCATGAATCCACTGATTTGGTTACGAAGGCTTGTGACCATGGATGGAGGGAAGTAGCGCGACAAAAAGCGTTGAGTCATGTCGTTCCACGTATGAATAGAATTCTTAGGAAGACGGTCAAACCATTTTTCGGCATGGTGAGAAAGCGAGTGGGGAAAAATTTGGAGGCGAAGGTCATCCATAGAAACACCGGGGCACTTCATGCTTTGGGTAATGGTAATGAATTTGTCGAGGTGTTTGTTGGCATCATCATCCGGAATTCCGCGAAATGGGTTAGTTTGCACTTGTTGGATCATGTGATGCTTCAACGAAAACTCCTGAGCCGTGATGTCCATTGGCGCAATCGGGCCTCCGCGTCCGTTCATGGTGGGTTGACACAATTCCTCCATTGTTCGTAAATCAGGTAGGTGTACATTGTTGTTGTTGTTGTTGTTACTATTAAAATTGGGTTGAGGTGGGTTGTTATTGTTGTTATTAACACCAGCCATATCTAGATCTTCACGAGTCTCGGGCTCAGAATAGTTCGAAGATCTAGTACGCATACACCTGCAGAAGAAAAATATACACAGAGAATATCTATATAATCTTTTTGGTGCAAAACCTTTGGAAAAGAATTGCTATTTATGATTTTTTAATGTTTTTGTATTTTTGAAGAGTTTTATATTTTTTTAGGGTTTTTGAAAATTTTTAAAGCAAGGAAAACAACGTTCAAAGAACGGATCCCAAAATTCAATGCGTCTCTCACTAAAAACCTTTAATCGTAATGAAAAGAGCCGGCAGCGGCGCCATTTAATACTTAGATTTTACCCCGAGTATGAAAGTTCGTTGTCCCCATCCTTTCGAATTGACTATTGGTTTAAAGTGCGACTCAATTGTCCTTTGGTGAACAAAATGATTTGGTTTGGTTTAGTTATCTAACTTAAAAGCAAGTATGAAAATGTCGATGAGTAAAGTAGAAGCTTTGACAAAATTAAACTAAAAGTTAATTAGGAAAATACTTTAAACTTAAAACTTTGCGAAACTTTAAAACTTAAAAACTTAGTCAATCGGAATAAAGCAATTCATGTCCATCGGAATGCACAAAATGATAGCCATCGGAATATGGCAATTGGAAATCCATCGGAATGTCAAACTTACTACCCGTCGGAATGCAACTACACAAAGTCTATCGCAATGTTGATCGTCGGAATGTCCTCTTATCGCAATGTATTAGATCGGAATGACTAAAACACCCCTATCGCAATGTGCTCCTATCGCAATATCGCTGTCGAGAAATGGGCAGCACTTCGTCTTAGCAAAGACCTTGATCCCGTCGGAATGTGCGATCGCAATGAGCGATCGCAATCCAGAGTGGAATAAGGGGGAAATGCCAACCTGATCGCAAAGTAAAACCCTAATGGGTTATTGCGATCAAACCACTGAAGCCCGTCGGAATGTGTACAAATTCCCTTGTATTGCGATGGACAGCAATACTTAATCCGAAAATGGTGGCAAATGTAAAACTCAATAGGCTGCTACAATAAACTAATCTATTGTATCCAAAACTTAAAAAACTCGAAAAGCTTAAATTTGACAACTTGTAAAACATAAAATATCATCAACTTAATGAAATGAACTTTAAAATGACTAGAATCTTTATTATATCCGAAAATCAATAAGCTAAAACTCGAATAAGCCAATAAGCATTGAAAGCTTACAACTTATACGTTTAAGAGCTTAAGTATAACCAAAGAAGATTACTCCTTCAATCACGAAATCATTAAATCATACGCATGAAGTATGTAAATCGGATCAAAGGTAAAGTAAATCAAGAAATGTAGAATGAGATTTAGGATTAAAAGCATAAAGAGAACTTGATTAATGAAAAATAAGCAATACAAATGTTTTGATCTTGAAAGATTAAGAGAAAAGATGAAACTTAGTGAGAGAAAGTTTAAGACTTTCTCTCTCTAAAACTAGAAGAATGCAAAAATGAAAACTAAATTAAAGACTAACTAATACCCTCCTAATGACTATTAGGAGGGTATTTATAGGGAAGGTGGAAGGAGTGCATGTGTTGCGTCTTCTTTCTTTCTTTCTTCACGTCTTCTCGACTCGACTTTAATTCTTTGTCTTTTCTCGATGTCGTCTCGGGATTTGAACTTGTCTTTTAATTTTCTTCTTCTATTAGACTTAAGCTCTTCGACTTCGTTAAACTTCCGTCTTTAGACTTTTTCTTCGATAAATCTTCAGAATAGGCCTTGGACTTCCGTTCTTTTTGCACTCTTGATCTTTTGACTTCGTCTTTTCCCGTTTTCTTCGATAAAAGCCCGTGAAAACCCGTGTTTTCTTCCTTTTTCATATTTTGGTCCTAAAACACAATAAAAACACAAACCACGCATAATTCCGACTTTTACGACATAAATCACACGTTTTGGTCTTGTTATTATTGGAAATAAGTGGTAAAAGGCTAAGTGTTTTCACACTTATTACATTAACTTAATGCCCCTATCCATTTGGAAAACTATTGACTATGCACCACTTAGTACCACTCAAATGATCATTGAGCTTGCTAATGGTACCACCACTCGTCCGGTTGGTATAGCGGAAAATGTCATTGTTAAAGTGGGAAAGTTTTTGTACTTAGCCGATTTTGCTATAGTTGATTATGAGACCAATCCTCGCGTGCCTATTATTTTAGGACGACCATTTTTATGCACGGCTCATGTTCAAGTTGATATGAGGAAAGAGGAGATTAAATTGTTTTATGGAGATAAAAGTATTGTTTTCAAACCGGAAAAGATTCCAAGATTTTCTTCTAAGAAAGTGGAAAGTGTTAAACTTGTTGAGACTATTGAAAGTAATAAGAAAGCTCTCTTTGATAAAGGTGTTTTTCCAATTTTGGAAACCTCATTTTGTGATAAAGAAAAGTTAAATTTAAAGGAAGAAGCTTGCTTTGTTGAATCATGTTGTAATCTTTCCTCATCTCCACTCACTCCACACGAGGATGATAGTTCTAAGATTGAAAAACAAATTGATGAATACCTAAGTGCACCATTTGATGCTAGTGAGTTTGATAGTGAGAATTTTGATCCCGAGAGTGATATTGCTTTAATTGAAAAATCATTGGAAATGGACTCATTTTCACTCTCTTCGAAGGATCATATTGATAATCCTAAGGCACAATCTTCCGTTGAAGAGCCTTTGATTCCTAACTTCACACCGAGTGAGGTTAGTGACTATTCATTCGATAGGTTCGCCGATGAACTTTTTGCTATCATTGATCCACTTCCACGGGGAAGTGAAGACGTTCCCGATCTCGAGATCGAGCGTGATTCTCATGTTTTACCTACTATTCTCGAGGAATTCTATGATGAATTTCCTTCTAATGAGAATGATAATCTTGTATCCGAGTGTGACACACTTGATACTTTGTCGGATATTTGATGACAAGAACGATGACACTTTTGTGACCTATTCAAATCCTCTCTTTGAAGCTTCAATGAACAATAATCCATTGTTTCAAGAGGATTTTGAGAGCATCATACTTCCTACATCTCACAACCTTTGTGATGATGAACTTCTCTTGAAGGAGGTTGATGAATTTCTCTATATAGACATTCCTTCGGAGTTTGAGGAAGAGTCTAATGACGGTGATGAAGATACTTGGTTTGATCACCCGATTTATGATGATGATAATGTTGACCCAGAGGGAGAAATTACTTTTGCTCCAATTATCCTTCCCACTCGCTTTGATCTTAATGTGCGGGTTTTTCATGCGACTCATTTTGAGTACCATGACCCTTTTGTTCACATTCCTAAGAGTGATAAGGTCAACAAAGTCATGCAAGTTGATACAACTAGTGTTGAGACTTTTATACCACCTTTACCATGTGCTTTATATGATCTTGGATTAGCATGGGGGACGACACCGTGTTGTCTATTCCTTTCTCCACCGAGGACGAGGTATTCGACCCCGGAATCGTTGATTTAGGGAAATCTCGGCCTTTCACCGATGCAATAATTGAAAGACTTTTTAATCATCTTGGTGCGAGTTTATCTTGGGGAACATGCTTTTTCCATATCGTAATTTGTGACTACCATCTCTTGTTAGAGATTTGTGTTGGAGTTTTATCCTTTCGTTTGTCATCCGACAACGAGGATGTAATCTTTGACCCCGGCATCGTGCTTCACGTTGGATTTTATTCCATTATGCCGGTTTTCACCATTTTCCCTAAGGACCAATGAATGCGGGGATCGAGTCGAGCTCATGACTCGGTTAAAAAAACGAGGTGCCTTGTGGGGGAGTCCCATACATTCTATCTTCTATCTATTTTCTTACACTAATAAGGCTTGATCTTTCAAGCTCGTGCTCGTGTTTTGTTGTGTTGTGAATCTTAGGTATGACCCTAATGATTGAAGACTCTCGTGTTCGGTTTTTGCCGGTCCACTTGATCTTCCATTCTTTGAATGCCAAAAAGGGGCACACTCTTTCTATCCTTTGATTTTTATCGACTAACGTTTTATCTTGAGGCATAACTAATAAACGGCTTATAGATTTGCGTGCTCTTTCCATGTTAGGATTTTGCATTAGACTCTTCGTGTTTTAGCAAAGGGTGTTACTCTTGAGCTAAGAAACATTGAGGACAATGTTTGGTTTTAGCATGGGGGAGTCAATCGATATAATCTCTTGCTATTGCTTTTGTCGTGTCTAAACGTAATTGTTTTTCTCGTTTTTCATAAAAAAATTTAAATTTTTAGTGTTATTTTTAAGTTTTAAATAAGAAAATAAGTGCTTTTGACACAAATGTAGGCTTTCCGTTGGTGAAAATAAAAATAGTTTTTGACTCGACTCACTTTCTACCTTAGCTTTTCCTTGACGTATTTGAATTAAGTTTTTCTAGGCTTTTATATAGGGAGCTTTAAAACGTGAAAGTCTTAACTCATACGGGTTAAGAACAAGAACTTTTCGCAAGTTCCTATAACTGATCCTAGAAAGTCGTTTATCAAGGGAACTTTAAAATGCAAATTCTAAAACTTGAAAAAGTATAAGAAGATGCAAGATCCTATAGATGACTTGAAAACCCAATACTTTGATTTAATAGGCTAAGTATCCATTGATTTCATATTTTTGAAATTTTACAATATGGAGAACAAGAGATGATAGAGTTCAATCATAAGTTTCTAAAATTAACTCTTCTTTGTGCAAGTATTTTTGTGTTTGATTTAATCTCCTCGTATTTATTTTCCACACTTGAATAATAATTGCTTATAAATGAAGTTTTTAGCGGTTTAAGCTTAATATCTTAACTCGTAACTCCTTCTTTTTCTTCCCTTGTAGTTAAAGTGAGAACACATTAAGGGTGTCAGCGTCATAGACTTTTGATCATGGGATTGCAGAAATTTGGCGTACTATAAATATCATATTAATAAAGAAGAATAAATAAAAACATGTTCTCTAGGAGCCTTCGGGTGGGAGTCATGTAGCACTAACCTTGTCATTAGAGCCTTAGGGTGTATGGCAAGGGGACGTGTTGAGTAAAAATTGCTTCATCATCATGAGCCATAAGGTGGGATGGTGAATGTCAATTCCCTTATTTTTGTCCAAGGAGCCTTCGGGTGTGGATTTTAAATAAGGAGCATAATTGCATCTTAAAGAGCCACAAGGTGATATGATGTGATTGTTGCTAACTCCATTAATAAGGTCATAATTGACTTTGGAGGTTTTATTGTTGCTTTTAAGTAGTCCTATTAGCCAAATTTAGGGTCCAGGGATTTATCCCTCAAATCGTGTTAAGTTATCCTTGATGTAGGTTTTCTTTAGTGACAACGGTTTTTGAAGTCGAGGTTAGGTTTTGAGTGTTGAGTTTACACCGTTCTTGCCTTCATTTTTGGACTAATAAATATCAAATAAAGTCAAATGAGCGTTTGGGTGAATGACAAATAAAATCTAGAGATACAATTAGGAATAATAGGAGATTGGGTTTAACACAAATTACTTGTATGAGTTGGTTTAATTTTAGGGCTTATGATTGACAATGATCTTGTTTTTGCACTTGGCATGGAAAAGTGAAAAGTCGAGGACGATGAATCTATTTGAGTTTTATGATCCTAAAAGTTATTTTTCAAATAATGAAAGCAATACATTATGTCTTTGCAAAATAAAGTTTCAAAAGTTGAATAATGATGTAGTTAGTAGTTTTATTTTATCATTGCGTGAGGACACGGCAATTGCTTAGCAAGGGGGAGTTTGATATGAGTGATTTTACTCATATCAATTGTATCTTAAAACGAGCTTAAAATGCATGAAATGTATTAAAAAGACCTTGTATATGCATGTTTTGTTTGTTTCGTGTGTGTAGGTACCAAGTTCAAGAAATCCGGCAAACACAACACGAGATTGATAAAAGGATCAACAAAGCCGATAACAAGTCGTTTTATTCACGAATTTATCAAGTTTGACGACAAGTGGGTCCCATATTTTGGAAAATGGGCTCAAAAGCCCATTTAAAGTTCATGAAGGTTTACTATTTGGAAAAGCCCATCAATAGCCCATATTACTAGTTTATAAACGGATTGATTAAAATGGGCTATTTACTTAAACAAATGAAAGAGTGTGGAGTGTTTATTTTTGAGAATTGGACCTAAAAGCCCACACAAGAAAGAGTCGATGCAAAAAGG
This sequence comes from Glebionis coronaria, assembly GCA_025667525.1. NCBI lineage: Eukaryota > Viridiplantae > Streptophyta > Magnoliopsida > Asterales > Asteraceae > Glebionis > Glebionis coronaria. Next base: position 460,716,516 of record CM046879.1, on the reverse strand, counting down.
AAATATATATTCTTCACTTTTGGTCTCTTTGGTCAAAACCACTCGTTCGATACAAACAAAGAAACAGAAAAATAAACGAGATAAAAGAAAGGAGTTTGGGGAAGAAAGAGTTGCAGCCAAGATAAACCCTAGCAAATTGGGGGTTTCAATTCAAAGGGCAATTGAACCCCACGCGCCCCAATTAATTCCCTAATATATCGGGAGGTAGATGATGGCACCAAGTGCCAACGTGGAACTTCAATTCGTCACTTCTTCAATCTTATTAGCTGATTTCTTGCCATTTTATTAAAGAGCCAATCAATCCCCTCCACCTCAGCAGCAAACTAACACAAAATTGCCACCCTGGCAATCCGAGTGAATAAGGGCGAATATCAACCCTTGGATGGCAACTGACAAGAAAGAGAAAGAAGGATCCCTCATCTACGGCTCAGAATGATTCTTCCTCAACAACCAAACCCCCTGGTTTAGCTATAAATACCCCCTCTAAATCATGTATTTGGTATCCCTTATTTTACTTAAAGTTATAATGTTAGTTTTATCGTAGAAATTGTATTTTCTTTCACAAAGTTGTAATATTATTCTGATTTAATAAAAATTGTTTCCCAACTTTATTCACTTTTTATTCACGTCTTGCTTATTTCATTTAAACATATGCAATTCAAATCTTAAAGTTGAATGTTATAATGGAATATTGTTTATATAAGTTTAATCAATAACTTGTACGAATAGTAGAGTAGAAATAGGGATAAAACATCTATCCCACTGATAGATGTACAAATAACTGTTAGATTCGAGTTAAATTGAATCTGGTTCGATTGATGGTGATGGTGGTTCAATGGTGAGATGAATGGTGGTTTTGATTCGGTTATCTAGGCGGCTCAGCGCCGCTCTACTCCCCAATGGTTTTCGACAATAGGTTTTAATTCCTGTTTTTTATGTTGATTAATGTTTATGAGACCTATTTTGAATGATATTAGTAAATGATGCTTGACTGAGTAGTTTTAATATTGTGAGTGTCGTTATCTGATTTTATTTGAGTTTATAGATTGTACTGTTTTTGGTTGATGTTATTCAATGAATTGTTTAGGTTTAATAGTCTGCTATAATTGAAACTCTGTTGGGTGATTAGTATTGTCTGCTAAGTTTCGCATTATTTGCTCAATAAAGAAGCTTGCTGATACGAAATATGATGTGTTCAGTTAAACTTGGTATTGTTGTTATTCAAGAGTTTAGGTTTCAGATTAGGTTTAAGCAGTGACTCGGTTTTGCTGAGATTTTTAGTTATATAATTGCTTGATTTAGATATTTGACTCACTGTATCAGTTTACTCATAATTTGGAGATTATCTCTTTACTGATTTTTATTCTTCAGTAGTATAAATCGTATTTAACGTCGTTACTTCTGCTATTAGATTGTCTTTGCGTTTGCTGTAGCTTGTTATAGCCGATACCTAGATCTTTCATTTGCTGCGATCTTGATGTTGCTATGATCTCATGACTGCAACCTTGATTAGGGTCGTTTGGATCTGATTGTTTTCTTTCTGTGTGTCTGTTGTTTTCATTGTGGATTCGTGATTGTATTTTGCTTATTTAGAATTTGGTAATTGAATTTGCTTCCTTAGTTATGATTGTGTTTGCTCGCTGCTATAGTCATTTTTGCTGATGAATTGCTTAGTTTGCTCATATTAGTTTTGTTGAGTTCATTTTGTTTGATTTGCTGTCATTATTCATTTTGCAAAGCAAAGTCATAACTGTGACTTTGTTTGACGTTTTATTACCATAAAAACTGATTTTATCAGTCTAATTTCTCACAAAGTCACCTCCTGTGACTGTTAATCTCAATTGTTCAAAAACAATAATTCAACCAAAAATTTGTCTCTGGCGAGACTCGAACCCATGACCTCCTGGTCATGGGCCAAGCACCTTAACCATCTGAGCTAATTGCTCCTTTGAGTTGATTTTCAGTCAAGTTAATTAATATAGTAATTCGTTTTAGAGCTGTCAGTTTTTTTAAATATACTTAATCTTAATTTTAATTTCATTTAAATAGTTTTATTTTTAAATTACTTTTATAAAGTTTCTGTTTTAGATTACTTTTATAAATGTTTTAATTTAGAAACTTATTTAGCTTTTAAATAATTAGATTCTAATAAAGTTAGTTTTTAAATAAATTAAATTTGATTAATTTTTAGAAGTAATATAGTTTTTAATAGATTTAAAAAATAGTGTAAAAGTATTTGAATTGAATAAGTTTTAATTAAATAGAGTTTTAAAATTGTTTATTTTTTTTAAGTAGTGTTGATTTTAAATAATTGTATTGTTTTTAGATTAAATTAATTTTGGGGTAACGATTCATGCACTTTAGGATAAAATTAGGTTTTAAATTTGTAGAATTTAATTTTAGTTTAAAAACCGAAACCAATTCGAATCAATTGTCCAAATCAAAGCAAAACGTCTCAAATTCATAAGATCTCCGTGTACAACGAACTTGGTTCATCCACGTGTTTAATTGAATTCGTCTTTGGTAATTTTAGTCTATTACTTTTTCCTAAAGGTAATTTACTAATTTACCCTATAACGTATCTAATTATCACATATACTATCCACGACACATCAATTACATTTCATCCCTACTCAGTATCAATTGGTTGATATCTTCACCAAACCACTGGATGAACCAACTTTCAAAAGATTGATAATGGAGCTTGGTATGCTGAACGTTGATGATAGAAAACCTGAACCTTCAGTACTCACTGAAGAAGCATGAAGGTTCAACATTTCTTAAAAGATTTTGATCAATGCTAAGTAGCAGTGTCTGAGTAAAGGAGTGTGCAATGTCATATGTCTATCTCACTTTATGTGATTGTATATATGATGTTTTGTCGCCTTATTTGATTCACTAAAGCTGAACAAATGATCACTAGTCATCAAAAGGTTCCTTCAGCAAATGCTGAACAAAATTTTAATACAACTGAGTAGCTAGGCCTGAGTAGAGGAGCGTGCAATATCATATGTCTTGTTCACTTATGTGAATATGTATATGGGGTTTTGTCGCCTCATCTGACGCACTGAAGCTCACAAGTATTGCCATCAGTTTCAGCATATCTAAGCAACAACATTTAAAATAAATCAATCATGTGATGAAAAATCTTAAATGGCAATTAAATTTTCTTATGAATAAAACAAACATTCTTTCAAAAGGTGTCATTTGTTAATTAAGGAAATTTCAAACGTCTCCATCCACAGTCAACAACTCCCTGACATAAGGGGCGTTTCACTGTTCAAAGCAACAGAAAATCATACTTTTTGTAGAACATTAATGAGAGAGTTTGTGCCAAATGTTCAAAAGAAACCCTAAAAGATTTTAAAAAAAATCTAATGGTTTTAAAAACTTTTTACAAATCAATTCAAGTTTTTATATAATCCCTTACAATTGGATTTCATTCCACGCTTATAAATCTTTTCATCCAAAACACACAAACACACTCTCTCTCTCTCTTTCAAAAAAAACACACAACTGAAACAACAATGGCTGAATCATCTTCTTCCCCAAAGGTTTCAAAGATCACACTCAACCCATCCACCCATGTGACTTTTCCCATTGAAGATATCATCTTCAAGCCCAACAACATCACCTTAATCAAATCTGAAACCATTAAGTCTGTTCCTGGGGAACAGGTTATGACTTACTTTTCCAAAAGTGTTTTTTTTATGCATTATTTGAGGATCCTGGTATGATGTTTCAAAATGTCCTAAAAAATTTTGGTTCACAGCAAAGGCTTCTAACAACAAGAAGTCAATTGAGTTTGATTCTACCACAATTGGGATTCATGGTAGATTTGGGTATAATTATTTCGAAAGGTTTTGGGTCTAAATTATTTGGAAAACCCTAGTGATTATGAGGCTATACCTGATGATTTTATGATTGTTAAAAGTTACTTTAGAGAAATTGGGTATACTGAAGAGATTACTGAGAAAGGGGGGTTAAAAAGGAGTTGTTTGCCACCAAGGTGGAAGTTGCTGATGTCTATTTTTATTAAGTGTTTGGGGGGGGGGGACTGGAGGCCTTGACAAGATCAACCAAAAGGATGCTATTGATTTATATTGTCTGGCCAAGGAAATTAAAGCTGATTTTGGGAGGCTTATTTTTGAAGATCTGACCTCGTCAAAAGAGCACGTCAGTTAATACTAACAAAGTTAAACGTGAGTCCAGAAAGAGGAAATCCCTCACACATTCTTCCTCAAAGAAGAATATGAACCCCAAGGCCATGTTTTGAAGAAGAGTAAGTCCTTGGCCAAGGACATAAACCCAAGCCAGCCGTCACCTTCAGTCTCTACTGGAGGTGACATGCATAAAGAGGCCTAGAACGCAACCCCTCTCTCAACTTCTTTAGGAGAGAAGGGTGAAGATAGAGCTCACCCTCAGCTCAGTAGTGTGGAGTCAGCATTGGATCCATCAGGTAAAACCAACCCTTTTGGTGAAGGACTTGAAACTGATCCTCACACTGGAGGTGATGCTAAGAAGACGCCCGAGGAAGTGGATCTCACCACTGGCGCCAAGGTGGGACACTTGCCTTCATTTATATTCAGCATGTCTGGTGATGATTTAGAGAAGGAACTTGGGTTCAGTGAACAAATCCAGTCAACCTTGATGACAGTGATGAAGATACTGTTGATGCAACACCAAAGCCACCATCCCCCAGATCTGAACAGGTAAAAGAATTAACAAATCAAGTGTTGATTCTTCAATCACAGGTGGCTAAACTGAAAGAAGAAAAGGTGCTTGCTGATACTCAAATTTCGACTCTTAAGGCAAGACCAATTCCTCCTTCTGTTGAACAAATCAAGGATGTCATCATTGCTGCCTTGAAGCCCCTGGTCAAAGATGTGGCCACCACCACTTCCTTAAAGCAAGAGATGTCATCTCTTATAGACTCCATCAATGGTGCTTCCAGGGAGTTTCCACCAGAATTCACACCAGTACCTGGCCAAGTTAATGCTTTGTGTGATTTTGTATCAAAGATAAAAGATCGAGTGGCGTTACTGGAGAAACAAAAGCGTACCATATCTGATGAGGTTCAACATAAATTAAATGCTCTTGAAAATGTTCCAGCCATGCTGGCCAAGGTATCTGTCACTCTTGATCATATTTGTGGCCTCTTCCCTGCTGGTGAGTCATTAGAGGCTGTTGGGTAGTCTTCTGCTGTGGGGGAGAAAAACACCATCCAACAGCTCTTTCAGAAACATGCCTAAAAGAAGGCTCAGAAACAACCTGTTGTCTATGAGTCACCAATTACTGAAAAGAGCCCAGCAAAGGGTAAGGGGGAGTCATCAACCAAAAATGATCATATGGATGGGATGACCACAAGTGAAGAAACAACTGATAGTGGTTCACCTCCCTTAATACCCAAGAACAAAGGAGATTTTACTTTTAATGATCGACTGATCAAAGTTGGGGTGGCCACTCCATGAACTTGACAATTTGTACAAGCTTCATCAAGAATAAAAGTTTAAAGATCTGAAGCTAAGCTTGTATGAACAAATAGAAAAAACTGAAGTAGAAAGTCTTTTCAAGAAGAAAATGTTATATGAAAAGTTTTGTATAACAAGGTTGAACAGAAGAAATCTCTCACCAATCACCAGTGTTGATATGCTGACCAGTAGAGGTGACATTCATCTCAAGTTCTATAGGGGTGATGGAACTGATGAGATCATTGAGAACTTCCAAGGAAAAGAACTTTCCTACACTGAGTGGACTGAAATGAGTGTGAAGATTGAGAAAAGGAAATCCAAGAGATGGGATGAAGTTCGTACCAGAATTGAGCACTTTATAAGAAATCATGAAAAACTGGGTGAGATTCTGAACATTAGCACTTAAGTTTCTCTGGAGGATCAAGATCATATACTAGAACTGAACAAAAGAGCTAATCTGATACAACCTGGAGTAGGTGACATTTTTGTCACTACAAAGAAATACAAAGGCCTTGTTCAGTTTCAAAATCATCTCCCTGGGCATGTACTAAACGAACCAGAACTGGGAATGATAATGTTCAATCATCGAGAACGTCAAGACTGTGTGGGCATAAGTGACCTCGATGAAATGAACAATGAACTTCTCTCAAATGTTCAAAGGATCTTTTACTCTCAACATGGAGGTCCAGGACGTACTGATGCTGCTAGAACCTTCAGTATGTGCTTGCTTGCTATACTGGACCACAGAAACTCAGATCCATCAACTCAGACTCCCATCATTAAAGAAATTAGGCCTAAGGAAAACTGAATAATCATTTGTACTATTTTTGTTGTAATTTGTAATGTTTCATGAATAAATGATTATCTGATGTTTATAAGTATTTTATTATTCTATGCAAGTAAGAATAAGTTGTTATGCTCACTTACTACTGACATTAGACTTAGGCTATTTGTATATCCAAATAAGGGGAGATTGTTGGGTCAGTATTTACTGACCCTGAAGCAACTCTAAGATTTGAATATAAAATCCCCCTAAGTGTTTCATGCTCAGCAGTAAGGCTAGTCTGCTGAAGGATGACCAGAGGAACAAAGTTCCTACTGAAGACTTTGTAGCTGAAGAACGTTCAGCATTCCTCTTCCAGTTAACTTAGAAGACAAAGAAGTATTCGCTTCAAATACTAGGCGGTCTAGTTGCTGAAGAACAAGAACTGAAGAAGAGCTTTCAGTTCAGTTTGGTTTGACAATACCAAACTGAATGATGTCGATCTCCTCTAGGATACTGAAGATTCTTCAGTATTATGATGGTTTGCATTAGGCGAGAAAAGATAACTTTAAGTCAAAGTAGGTTGCTTGTATACTTATATATAAGTACAACCTTTATCTTTTCTAGAATAGTTTATTATGTACTTTGTACTGTTTATCCAGCATGGGCATCAACCACCCACTGGATAAATCCATGCATTAAAACATGCAAAGCAAACCCTAGTTTTACACTGCCTATAAAAGAAGTGTACATTGAGAGAGAAAGGGTTAACCAATACAAGAGTAGAAACTCCGGAAACCTTTCTCTCTCGATACCAACTAAACCATATAGCCAAGAAGCATATGAACATTTATATTGGAGCTTAGACTTTAACTTTGGTTATACGTTTAAGTAGAGGAGATCACAACACATTGTCATTCAACCACTTTGTTATTCCGCAAATAAAGTGGGTTATAGATTCTTTATTTGATTCTAATAAAAGTCTATACGTTGAAAAGTTATTGGTATTGTTGTTTTAATTGTTCATAGTTCGTATCTATTGTTAAAACAACACACTTGAGTCTTGGTAAAGAGTTATTACTTAAGGTTGATAAGTAATAACGATTTACAAGGGACTAACAATAAGTAGTACAAATCTATGTGTTGTTAAAAAAAATAGTATAAATTAATTTTGTAGCGAGCATATATTTTTCGTCTATATTTTGTGGCGACCATATATTTTTTGTTTATGCATTTTAACGGTGAATAACTTTCTTTTCACTTGTACCGTTAAAAAATCTTGCTCGAAAAACGTTTTTTATTCGTCTTATTCTTATTTTTGTGTATTTGACCTTCTTACAAGTACAAATTTTGGCCAAAAGATCCGACATAAATAAAGACTAACAAAACTTGCAAAATTTGATCTATATTAAAAAAATAATAAAACAAGCTTGACCGTATGATTTGTCAATATATTCTGACGTAAAATGAATTTAGGTATACAATAAATTAACTATAATACAATAAATCCTTAAAAACTTGCATAGAAAGAGAAAAACAATTTGTGTATGTTTTTTAGTGCAAGTTCAGTTGGGGTGTAAAAAGATATGACTTTGATAAGTCATCAACCTTACACCAGAATGTGGGCTCAGTTTTAAGATGTGGGCTCGACCGAAATGTGTGACAATGATTCATTGTTGAATACTCTAATCCGAGTGTCAAATATTGAATACCCCCAACCATGGTTCTAAATAGTCCGCTATAGCTCGCCTTAAGGCGCGCTAAAGCTTGAGGTGCGGCCTCCACGCAACGCTATAGGTCAAGGCACGCTACGACATGAGGTGCGGTAATTTTTTGAATTCAACTCCAAAAAATGAATATTATTACATGTAAGGAGAATTTTATTAATATAATTATTATGTACAACACTTATTATGAACTCAATATAAATATAACATTGAAATATAATAAAACGTAAAGATATTTTTTAGGTTTTGCCGCCATAAGTCACGCTTTAAAAACGCTAAAGTTTCGCTTTAGACGCTAAAGCTTGTAGCTTGGATATACCGCTACGCCACGCCTCACGCTATTTATAACCATGCCCCCAACCCTTAAAACTTAATTCGCAGCCACCATCTCTCATTTTCATTTGTATACAAAAAATTATCCCATCTCCATCACAACTACAAAAATAAAGCTACCACCATGACTAAATAATGACATGCTAACAACAAAAGTTACGAGCCTTATTATTAGACCAAATGTGTGCCGCCACTTCCAAAATGCGCCTAAGAATCCTCACAAACCAAATACCGCTGCAACCCATTCGAAACCCAAATATCCATGAAAGACAACAAAAAACACAAGTGTATCGGATTATCGATAAAACACACAGATTTCGGTGTACCATAATCTATTATTTCTGGTTCGATTTGTACCCGGTGGAAACCCACAGATTTTGATACACAATTGTGTATGTATCAGATATATTTATGTATCACATTCTAGGTAAAACACGTGAATTCTGGTGTAACCAGAATCTGCTGTTGTTTAGGATGGATAGTTTTTGATACACATATTTGCTTATATAGTGTTATTTAGCTTAAATCTAGAATGGTTATTTGACTCGTACAAGTATGAAATTAATTGGTAGTATTCTAGATTTATGATACTAACAGTTTACAAAGATTATTTGACTTAGTTTTAATGTTAGAGCCAGAAGTTGTTACAAAGTTATAAAATTAATAGTAATATAGTATTAAATGAAAATCAGAAAAGCTATTGGGTTTGGAAGGAAAATAAAAAGCTGGTGGTAAGGATGGTTGTACAATATGATGTATGTGCTGTAAAGGGGAGGGGAGGGTGTTTTTAATATACTATTAATGTTTTCTAATATAGTATTAATGTTTTTAATATAGTATTAATTGTGTATTTAGATATTTAATATTTCTATTTTCAATTTTAAAGCTAAATGAATTTGTACATGATGCATTAGAATTAGTAAGTTGATTTTGGTAACATTTTATAATTAGCAAGGGTTTTCTTTTAATATATAGTAGATATGTATATATTAAGGGTATAATAGTCATGACATACACATTTTAAAGTGTGCCAATAAATTCATGAAGTGTGTAAATCATCATCCTTTTTTAAATCATATGATAATATATTGTTTGTGATTTAGTAAAGAAATATTAAGTAATAAAGTTGAAGGTGTCTGTATTAGGTTGGTCGCAATGAGGTCCGGACAATGTTTTCGTGTGATGGGCATTGTCAGATTTTTTTATTTTTTTTGCTATTTGAGTCGAGCAGACAACCTAAGACAACCTAAGTAAATGAGATTCGTTTGTATTTGTGTGTATATTTATTGAGATATAATGTATTTTTGTGGGTTAAGTTTTTATAGTATAAGTCGTTTTATTAAAAAAGAAAACTGATTTAACAAGAAAAATGTGAAAGTCACCTTTAGCGACCAGCCTTAAGTCATCTCATTAAACATGACGTAATAGGAAGTTATAACATACAAGCCTTTAGTTTTTAGAGACGTTCAAATGTTTCTAGAAAAAAAAATCTTTTGCAAATCTCTAGAGTCTTTCTTAAAAAGTTTAAATTCGCATTTCGTAGACGTGTGATGGATCAGATATAAACACCTGAAAACTAACTTAATTAGTTGAGTTTCTATTTAGTGTTGGGTACAATGGTGTTGTTGGCAAAAAAATAGTGCGACGTCAACAAAACTCCGACGACACCAAAAATACTTTAGCACTACATTTGGTGCTAGTACCGTGAGCCAAAGAAAATATGGTGTCGGTTGACACACATATACCCCACTAAATCACGGAAAAAAACTAAAACAAAAACTCAATGACGTAGATGCAACCAAAACCCTATGACACAAGAGATAGTGCAGATGGGGCTGACTGCATAGGTTTATTATATCTACTATCCAGGCCTACAAGCGTTATATACAGACAACATTTAGCCATGAAAAAATAAAGATGTAACGATGTATAAGCTGTTTTTAGTTAGTAGTTGATAATAAGGATAAGCGCGGTTATGGTCTAGTGATCACTGTTGGACATTTAGCCGACGTCCAAGTCTAGGACCAGACCGTATCAACTATGCTATGCAAGCAATATTCAGCACACTGACCATGGCTAACCAACGGCACACTTTCGATGTGAAATATGTTACTTTTAATTAACAGACACAAGAAAAGAGGATGCACTTCTCAAATATGTTACAAACATCATCAGTTTGAATAATGTTTTGGAGTACAAAATTGGCTACAAGGGGGAACATGAACGTAACCCCAAACAATAAATAAGAATGGCAAACTTCAAATGATTAACCTGACCGTTTCTATATATCTTCAAACCAATGTGTGTAGTATTTGATCCCATTTTTTCTTAAACCATGTTTCATGATTAAAGTTGTGTGTTTTGCTTTTCAAGACTGAGTTCTTTCTTTGATCTTCGCTCTGGCAAAGAACACCCCTGCTACTAAACCTAAAACCAAAAGAAAAAACAGAAGATTCTGGTCAATTCTTGAGGTTGTCTCAGAACAAAGCCAAAAAGTTTACATGCATCAATTGGACGGGTTGGGTAGGCTGGGTAACTGTTAAACATGGTAATTTTTGTATGGGTCAGGTAAGGTTTGGTCGACCAAACACTTTTGACCACAACTTTTGAGCTTTGCATGTATAAAATGCTTTAGAAGATTTAAAAATTGCACTTAGGTGACTTTTAACCCGCTTTCACTTATAGCTTTCTGTTTCTATATTACCCATTTGATATATTGACAAGTACTGGGTCAAAACTTAACCTCTAGCAATCATAACAGAAATCATTGTGTGGAGAAAAAGACTGACCAAATAAAATGCTGGCTGAGTTCTCTAGACTAGTAGGGACGTGAAATAAAACGATGCCAGCAACTGAGAGCGGAATCTTATTCAGTGACCCAACGAGGCTGCAGTTTGCAAAGTTTATATTAGAAACATGAATGTAATAAATATATTTTGACTTTTGGGTATTAACCAATATATTAAAAAAGTTAGGAGACAACCAAACAACTTTATGTTTCTTTTATGACGAATAACGTGAACTAATGACTTACCTGTATGTAGTTGCCCCTGTTTGATGAAGAAACCACATTGAACTGAAACTAATCGCCAACCCAAGAAGTCCACTAAATGTCATCACCAGCCAGAATGTGGGCATTCTCAATAGGGGTCTGTCGATTAATACAAAGATACATATGATTTAGTAAACGCTTAAGTTACAATTCGGTTACACAAATTTATATGTTCATTAACCCAGCTGACAGCTATTGAAATTTTTGGTGTTCTTACTCCACACCCCCGACAACTTTGGGATGTCGCAAAATTGTAACACTTCCTCTTTGGATAAATCCCAAAACAAATTACTTATTTTCCCTTAACAAATTACTTCACATTAATTGATTTTGGTTCACAAGATTCCTTTTGATCTTTATATAAGATAAGGGTACTTTATAGATTTTATTTATCCTCCGTGACAAGATAAGTGTTGTAATTCATGGATGGGGCGAGTATTTCCTGCATAATTAGCTAACAAACAGGTCCCTTTATATTTACCGAATAACAGAGATTAATGTAGTAAGGACATAGCAAGATAAGAGAGAAAACAAACTTACGTGCTATAAAGATAATCCACCTCATTGAATACAAAGATGAGCAGAAGTCCTAACGGCAAGGACAATGTATTGTTAAGTAAAACCATCGAAAATTCATTGAGGTTTCCAGACTTTGTGACCTGCTTTGCTGTATCCATGACCCGCCGAAGTGTTAACTGCACCACACGAATTTCAGAGTGTCAGCAGTAATTTGGATTTACAATTTTTATTGAAGATGTGCATCAGCGTTTTAACTTTTTGCAAAAAACATCAAAGTGCTCGTTTGATAAAAAAGACGCATCAAGTAAATCAGAAAAACTAAGAGGTGGATGGATAGTGGTCACTGTGATTTGTAAAATCAGAATAAGAAAGTCGGTTAGTTAAGGTCATGTTTATTACTGATTTAATATCCGCAACATAACCAACTTTTTGCCTTAAAAAGTTATGCCAGTCCTTTTAACATGGTAGACTAAGAATAGACTAACAATGCCTTATAATAAGGAAAACAACTACAAGCCCTAAACTCTACATAACATATTTGACATACGAACCCGGGTTACTCACAGAATATGATGCTGTCAGAAAGCAATTGATAAACTGCCATGTGTATCCAACGGCATTAAACGATAGATCCGTTATCCCTCCAGAGATTGCTGATATAATCTGCATAATAAAAAGATACAAAGGCATCATGACTCTGAAACTTCTACGATTAATAATATACACGAGTCCAGCCAAGACTTTAGCAGAACAAAAAAAACACTGTTTCTGGAGAAATAAAATTCATATGGGTTATTTATTTACTACTTTCGTGGTTTCACCTTTCATTCTTAATTATTTAAAAAATGGAATACAAAACAATTCCAAAGTTTTTCAAAATCCTGATCTTTATTATGGGTAAACTTGGGTTTCCAACTCGACATTGTGAGCCGACTCATTTGTTAAGGTTTGCACGCTAAAGCTGGATAACGGTGTCCATTTAAATAGACATTAGAAAAAATATGAGAAATGGGTCAATACGTTATTTAATAATCAACATACCATCAAGAAAAGTGATGCCCAAACTCTGTTGTCGTGGTGCTTATTGAATAAATACATTTCACCAACTGCAGTAATCACATTGGTAAAATTCTTCAGAACTGTGACCATGGCTACATTAATGTACCTCAAACTGCAAACAAAGTCGCCCAATTATCAATCCCACTTTTCAAAAAGGGCATTAAGAATTTACTCAGATTATTACGGGTTGAGCCTATGGCGACAGTCATATATCCAACTCTAATAATACCTTAACGAGTCAACAATAACTTATTGAAGACTAATTCAACCCACAAGCAAGCAATCTAAATTGTGCGGCTTATAATCAGAATCTATAAGGTAAAACGTCACGTAAAATGAATTTTTTATAAGCAGAAAAGAAATGATATATGACAGGAACTAAAATCCAACAGATAAAAAAAAACAGATCAATTCCTAACTTATGTGACATGCGCATGTGGTTGTCAACTGCATGTTAGCTTCGATATGTAATTTGTACCCATCCCAGCACCAATTTAGCTGCTACAGATAATTGTGGTGACACAGAATATTTAGAATGCTAATGAACTCCATGTAATGACCAACGGAAATATATTTTTGCCTTGAAATTAAAGCATATCTTATTACTAGCTCTTGATCAATTTCCTTAACATAAAAAAAGAAATGTATTATTCCTAGACCAAAGATACACGGGGGAATACAGAATTCGCTAGATGTGGTTAAATTCACTTAAACTAACGAGATAACAAAACTAATGTAAGTATCACTTCGTATGTATGTGAACATATATACATAAGAAGATAATTTCATGCTTCTATAAATTTTTGTTCTAGACTCGTAATATACAGAGACAAATATAGGCGCGCAGTCGTCCACCATATCATTAATATTTTAGGATTTTTAGATCAAAGTATAGATGTATCACACACTCATATCCCTGCATTTGTGCTGTGTCCTTAGAACATAATTTACAAAATCATACATACAGAAACATATGAAAACACGTTATCCAAAAATAATAATGTTGGACAGCAAATAGAGATTAAGAGTGGAAATTAGTGAGTTTACAATAGAGAACAAAACTATTGGAATGAATCGCATACCTAAACATGCTTGTAACTAACATCCCAACGAATATAAAGTTCACAGGCAACCAAACTTTAATCAGTCTCCAAGTCAGGGGTTCTGTTGATATTACGCCTAGAATGCTCAAACTAGACACTATCAATACCGACACGAAGTTCTGCCAAGATACAAAATTAGAGGACTCGTCAACCAAATAACAGAAAACGATGAATAAAAGTGTTATAAATTATACTGTCAGTTAATTAAATACAAAACCATACCTGGTAGAGCATTAAAGATATTCCAGCATTAAAATCATAGCTGGAGAGAACATATTTATTAACTAATATCATACTACATGACGAAAGACAGTACGCAAGGCCAGATAATAAGGCTTGATTATTAACTTTTAAACTCCTACTAGTCTTTAAACTCCTTTCTTTATCCTTATCAAACCTCCCGTTCTCCAAATCAGTCTCATTATCACCAACATTTTTCATCGTAAGAGCTCACCTGAACCAATATAAAGTTACACTGAATTTCAGCATCTATAATTAAAGAAGAAAAATGAACAATCCACGTGTACAAAATAAAACACATTGTGATCCCTACTTGTTTTTCCACTATCACTGCTAAAGTGAGCTTTGGACACGCAGTTTAAATGGATTTTCAAATACCAATCAAAATACAAACTTGATGTTTTTGGTGTCCAATTAACTAAATTTAACCTAAAGCTACAATGAAATATAAAAAAGTTCCTTTCTTTTATAAAAAGGCTTCAAAGATGTCTCCTGAAATGTTACACAATTTTATTAAAAGGCTAAACTTAAAACTCACTCTTAATAATAACTGTAACATGAAAATAATCTGTTTGAATTACGCACAAAATAAACGAATGTTAATTTGGATCAAGAATCTTAAATCTCACAAACATCACTTGAAATATGAACAAGTATCCATTTACGAGCTGTTGCTTGTTTTTTAAAATGGTTTATGCCTGATCTGCAAAAGTGAAGTGGGAAAAGGTCCTTTTTCACTCTTATATCTAAAGAAAAACGAACACTAACGTATACGCGTCTGCAGACCTAAGAGAAAAAAACAAACAGTCTTTTTCAAAAACGTTCGCACTCCTGCAGACTTATAAGGAAAAAAAACAAACGCTCTTTTACAAATATCCCTGCAAACAAAAGGCGCTTTTTTTGAAAAATCAAACACCACCTATAGGGGTCGGAATCAAATAGCAGAATTTAACTGTAAAATCACATGTATTCACGATAAGCATCAAATCACTAACTATACTTAACTCGCTAAAATACAAACTTGATGTTTTAGCCTCAATAAGAGCAGCCTAAAATATATAAGAAAGTTCTCTACTTTTTCACAATCATAGCCTGACATGAAACTGACTGTTAATTTATATAACAGAATCCAACACGATTAACTTTAAAATCACATGATGTGCCCTTTACAAACAACATAATTACTCACTATACTCAAAAGTTCAAAACCAATACTAAAGACCTTAAACTTTACAAGATTAGCTGCAAGAATTTAATGAAACCATCCTAAAACTAGAATGAAACATAAAAAGTTTCTTACTTTCTCAAAACAAGAGGGTGTTTGTTTCGGCTTATATGTGGGCTTATGAGCTTATTTAATTTCAGCTTATATTTCATAAGCTCCAGTTTTCTAGCTTACTTTGGGACTTATGGGCTTATAATCTTATATAGGTTTATCATATCGTAATAAACTTATATAAGCCCACAAGTGTCAAAATAAGCCAGAAAATGAGTCTTATGAAATATACGCAAAAATCAAATAAGCTCATAAGCGCACATATAAGTATACGGGCTTATGAGCTTATTTGATTTCGGCTTATGAACTTTCTCAAAATAAGGGGGTGTTTGTTTCGGCTTATATACAGGCTTGTGAGCTTATTTGATTTCGGCTTATGTTTCATACGCTCCAGTTCTTATTATAGGGTTTACGGGCTTATATAAGTTTATCATATTATGCCCACAAGTCTCGGAAAATGAGTCTTATGAAACATAAGCTAAACTCATAATAAATCGAATGATGATAATTATTAATATAACAGAATTCAACAAGATTAACTGTAAAACAGAATCACATGTACCCACAATTAATAAAAAAAAAACCAACTGTACTAAAGCTAATACTATAAAAAAGATTAGATGCAAGATCAGTAAGTATTAGAAAATGAAAGTAAAGGGTTGTTAAAAGAGACCTGAATTAATAAAAAATGAAGGAAATCATAGACAAAAAAAGACACTTTTTATTGAGTTTGCCGTCTGAATAAATAAGTCAACGATCGGAGTGATGGTGATTAGAGATGTGGTGGTTTACGGTGGTCGGCTGGATATTATTGGGCAGATACAGGAATGCGAATTTTAAGTGGAAAATATGGGAGTTGTGAAAGATTTGGGGGATTTATACTGTTGTGATGATGAATGATAGTTGAGTTAATGTGAGGTTGGACCAACTCATACATTCATCATGTCTCTTGTGTTGTGCTAGTTTAGCTTCCTAGGTGGATGTTTTTTTCATAACTTTTTTTTTTTTTTTTTAACATAAACATTAATTTCATTAGGACTACTCACAAACTGAACAGAGGAAGGTTGTACACAACAAGTTACATCGAACATAAAGAGCAAAATCAAAATCGATATGCTAAACAAAATACACATGGTAACAAGTTGAGCTAAGCCAAAAATACATCATAAAGGTTGTGACGCGAGGATAGCAACACAATCTAAGGGTGAGGAGGAATCACCAATGTGAGCTTTTCGCGAACATACTCATATAAAGGTGTAGTTTGGAGCAAAAGTACACAAGTTACATAAAACATGCAAAGAAGATAAAACCTAACATCCCTAAAAGAGCCTCAGCCAACCCTAAGCCAAACAAATCTAAATCCAAAATCCAATGCAGCAGCAATCCTTCGGCGGTGTGGAGCGGTGGTCGGATAGGAAGCGGCGGCAATAAGAAGTGACAAATGTAAAAGCAAAAGACTATTATTGTGGGAGTTAGGAGAGAAACCTACCTTCACAAACAAAGAGTATATATACACAAAAAGATGAAAGAAAAAGATCCGGACGGTCGGCCGTAGCCGACCGTCGAAAAAGCAACAGACGCAGATCCGAGCAAAGTTGTGGAAAAGTTTGAGGCGGTGGAAGTTTCGTGAGAGAGAAAGTTGTGGAAAAGTTTTAGATAACCGTATTTTTTTATTTATTTTTTTTCATACCAATTAATATAACTTTGAGTAAAAAACTAAAAGAGAAATACTAGAATCACTAATAAATTTTTATAAAAAAAATTATAAATTGATATGTTATTTAATTTGTGGAGACATAAAAAATAATAATTCAAAAGTAACATATAAAATACCACTAATTACATGACACATCACTTTATATAAAGGTCTGTGGAAATTTATCAATAGTTCTAGCATTTTTCAAACAAAAAACAATTGAAAACCTGTTTAATCATAAATATTTGATTTTAATCCTAGTCATGGAAAGAGCTGTTTGCTTTTCTTATACCCGCATATATGTAAAAGTATTGTGTTGGTAGCTATTCTGTGATTAATTAAATAAATAGTAACAAAAAAAATGATCTTGATCACGCTTGATTTATTTATTTTATAAGTTTCAATCGGTTCATTTTTATATGGCTTTTATTTGTCGCCCCATCGACATACTTATGACGTCTCAGTCGTCCATACATCTAGAAGGTAATTTTGGAGATGTGAATGTCCCTGTGGTTTCGCAAGCTATAAATGCGTTCCTTTCAGCTTAAAATCCCCATCTATCGCAAGGACCGGACATTGGAAGACCTTTAAGCCTTTAAATCTAAGATTCCTCTTGAACTAGTCATCGCCGCCAACCGTAGTCGGACTGAGAGGAAGAAGAATAAGTTGGTGACATAAGCTGAATCTATACTAAATATTAAATAGTTTAGACACTCGATCTTCCATAAATGCAGAAAATTTAAGGAGTACAAGTAAAACAACATATTATATGACCATTTTAAGGCACCAACTCAAATATGATTTAAGTAGTACAAGTTTAAAAGCCATCTGTACCAGTGTTTTACCATACAATAATTACAATAAAATCATTTACGAATTTGATTGACCACCGTATAACTTTTTTCCCTGAGTTTAATTTCAAAAGTTTCCCTTCATAAAACTTCATCATTTCCTTTAAGCAAACCTGAGAAACAAACAATATTTATAAAATTTTAGTGACTAAAATCTAGGATATTTATATTTATATTTCTAATATATAAACCACATACTCTAACATATAAATTAATTTTTTTTACTAAAAACCTAGAATATTTGGTATTTTTTTTTAGCTCTTTCTAATTTTAGAAGTCTTAAAAAATTCATCCACAAACATTTTCTTAATACAAAATCTATAAAAGCCATTATCAATGTTTACCCATTTAAAATTTTCAACACATTTAAAATTTTCGATTTAGTCAAGCTTTGTATACATTTATTCAACCCATTTTGAAAGAGGAGCAAAAGAGAAGTAACATGCTTTAAGACTTTAATTATAAGTAAATGTATGTTTTATTTTTCAATATATATGTAACCACAAAGCTTTTTACCCTCTCATCTCCTCAAAACAATCCATGAGCTCATCATCACCATCAACATAGGGCTGTTACAACCCTATAGTTAAGCCACAACCACGAGACCTCTAATCAACCACAGTTACACCACAACCATCGAACCCCTCCACTACCTGACTTGACCACCACCAAACTAAACATACTTTTGAAATCCGCATCCTCACTGCCTAATCATCACAAGCACGGCCACCGAGACCTACGTTCACCAAATACCCTCTAACCCTCCACCACTACAACTACTCTACCATCGAAACCCACACTATCATCGGTCTATAAATATTAGACAAGGTTTGAACGTTTTATTTATAGATCAACCATAAAATTACAGAAAAGAACAACGAGACTCGAACCATAAACAACTATTATAACCAAACATCATCACGTGTGCCTCACATCAGTGCCCGACTAAAAAACACACGCCTTCCTCAACACTTGATCACAAGTAAGACTCAAACAACAAAAATAAACGAAAATATCTTAGAGATCTTGACATTTTAAGGAAGAACCCATCATAGATTTATCTAAAGCATTGCTTATTTTGTAACATCCGATTTTTTTAAAAGAACTCAAACAATCTTTTTTATTTCCTTTGGTCTTTTGGTATAAACAAAAAGAAAGCACATACAATTCACCCGAGAGTCCGATACCATTAACGATCTTGCAGCCAAACTGTTACAGTTCGAGTTTGAAGCAGGAACGAAACATTTTGATTACATCTTGTTCATTTTTAAAGATAGAACAAATAAATGTTTCATTTTTTATTGTTACATGTGGTTCGTGAAGGTAGATTTGTGGCTGTAAGATATGTGAATAAAGAATGTGGCGGCAAGATGTGCAAAGAAAAACAATAGCTGTAAATATTATGAAAAAGATTATGAAGTGGGCTTATAAATATATCATTGGCTTAGGTTAGAAATAAATTGAGCTTAATTATACATAAAATGATTTGGGGCCTGATTTGTTAAATTTTAGGTTAGTCAAATAAATGGGTCATACTAGATTTTATATTCGTATGTTTCTCTTAATAAAATTTAACGGGTTGTAATTTAGTCAATATTAATTTGTTGCTCAGTTAACTGGATATTAGATTGTATTTTGATAGTTACAAATTTCTGATTCTTTTCATGATATATTTGGGTTCTTCTTAAAAAAAATTAAGAAAGAAATAAATAACTTATTTCATTTCTTCTTTTTTCGAATTAAGCGTAATAAGTTGATACACTTTTGTTTTGCAAGTCTTTTATAATACGTGGTTAGTTTATTTAGATCATTATTTTCTTGTGTTGATCTTGGATTTTATTTTGAATTTTGATGACTTTCGTCAAATAAAACTTAATTCTAGCTTTTTTTACATAAAATTTATTTAAAAGATATTATGTTGTCGCAAAATTGTTATATAGCATATGTAAAGCTTATCTTACTAAAAAGAATTAAAAAGTTACACATTGTATTAATTAAAATTATTTTAATTTAAATTATCATTCATTCGTCGGTTTCTATTAGAAACAAAAAGTGTAACCGAACAACGTTTGCTCGTCGGAAAATACGTCACAAAGTACCCGCCGTCGCATTGTGCGGGTACCCTACTAGTTAAGTTTTATGTATCATATATGATACTTAATTTATCATACATGATAGTTATATAATATGTGATATATGATAAGTATATCTTATATGATATATGAGGTACATATATGATGTTTCTGACAAACCACAAGAAAAAGTCAGACTTTGATATTGCACATGACTTTTACACTTTTTGATCTATTGTGAATTTTTATATGCTTGCTATATAATTCATCTGTTCATAAAATGGTGGCTAATATGTTCTTTCGTCTATTCTATAAATGCAGCATGTGTAAACACATTTGATAAGATGAAGTCGTCGTCGAGGCCAAGGAGGAAGTTTTACAAGAGAGAAGTATATTTGGCTGAAAATGAAGAAAAATTGATTGAAGATGAAGAATAGTAATTCCAATAATTAGAATGTTCTGGTTTTAATTTTGAATTCAGTAGACTCTTTTGGTTTTTGAATATTTTTTATTATGAATAAGTGTTTTAATCATTACCGGTTACAATCTATTTGAACAAGTGTTTAATCATCAATCCTATCCTCTTAAAAAATATTTTTTATTTTCTGAGCAAATGTTTGATCATTGATTTAACATGCTCTTTGTTTTAGTCATGAAGTCAATAGACCTTTTGTTTATTCTGTCAAACTTTTTATTTGAGTATCATATATAATGATGTATTATCAAATATGATACTCACAAAAAGTACTTTTTTATTTTTTGAACAAGTGTTTAATCATTAATCCACCAGGCTCCCTGTTTTAATCATGAATTCAGCAGACTCTTGGTTTAATCTGTCAATTTTTTTAGTATCAAATATGATACTACATTATCATATATGATAATGAAGTATCATATATGGCAGAATTAAAGAGTTACATGTATTATTATATATGATATTCAAAAAGGGTAAAAACTATGATTCGAGAATATGATAAAAACTTTAACAAAATAACCATATTATCAAAAAATTACATCTACACATGTTTCACCATTTTCATATTCAACAAAAATGATAGTGACTGATTACAAAGTTAAACTAATACATCACCATACACAAATTTAGGATGAGCGTTTCGACCCGAATCCCGAATTGAACCCGAACTGTTCCCGGAACCGTAACGATTCCCGAATCCAAAATCTCGTTCGGTACGGTACCGAGACTATGAAATAAGGTGAAAAAAACTCGGGACCACTAATTCGGGACGGGACCAGTACCAAATCTGGAAATTTCCGAAAAAGAACGGAAAAATCCCGATTTCCCGGTACCGGTACCGATTCCCGTACCGGTACCCCCGAATCCCGTTCGGTATGGTACCGGTACCATAAATTTATGCTCGAAAAATAATCGGTACCACTAATTCGGAACGGGTTCGGACAGGACCAGTACCGTGCTCATCCCTACACAAATTACTAAGACATAAACTATTAAAGTATTTATAACAATTGGTGTTGATCTCAGTCATCAATATTTTACAAACTTGACACTCGTCTTTGTCATTTTCATGCACATGAACTTGTTATTTCGGTCGGGAATCTGATGTTCCACTTCTTGGCCTTTAGATGATTGAGTTCTTCAAAATGCATTGAAACCAACTTTCACTACACAAATAAAAAGATTTGGTTTTAGTTTCAACCAGATTATTAAATATGATATATTCCATAAGCTAAATTTTAACCAGATTATCGAATATGATATATATTACAGACACTGAATTTCAAGCAGATTATCAAATATCATGTTACATAAGCTGAATTTCAATATACTACAAAAGCTGAATTTCAACCAGATTATCATATACGATGATATATACATAACTAACTTTTAATTACCCACCAGGAGATCACAGACTTGCTCGTATTTGTTTTCAAGCACATTATCATATTATCATTTATGATGCCTCCATATATCGTATATGATATATTTATCATATATGTTGTATGTGTGAGATCTCGTATTTTCCTGATAAATATTTTACTCGTATATATTATTTTATTCATTGATAATATTTTATTCAAAATTATAAAATTAATTTTATTTTATATTTCCATATTTATTTAAATCAAATATTTTGATTTAAAAGCACCCGCGTGTATTTTACAGAAGTTTACTTGAATCGACGGAACGAGAACCGAGGACTAAATATTTCGACCTAAAGATGTTAATCTTTACACTGTGATAAGTCTATACCGACAACGGGCACATTGTTAAATTCTTGTATTTCACATTTTACTGTCAATTGTTTCAATGTTCGATGTTTTCGATGTTTTCTTTTAATGACATGTTAAGTCGAGCCGGGAGTCTATATTATCTTATTTTGGGTACGTTTTAACTTTTGAGAAGTATTTTATGAAACCCGAGCCCCGTGAATATTTGTAAAATTGACTACTAGTCATTCCCACTTTTTAACAAAGTATTTACTTATTAGTCCAAATGTTTCAAACGTGACAAGTTTAACCCCTACCTACCTAGCACTATATATACATTTTTCTTAACCAATAAACACATACAAACAATTCATTAATAAAAAACACAATCTTCTCCCCCCGCCCCTTTGTTTTGTCGTGAACTTCAACCCAAAACCACCCTTGAATCATCAACTTTTAATTTGATTCACTCAAAATAAAAATTAGACCACTTTTTAGAATTCAGTGGTGATTCTAAACATGTAAAAATCTTACACATGCAACCATTTTTTATGTTTTTATGATTTTATGGTTGGGATGGTTCTTGATCATCATATATGTGTTGATCATGGCTAGATCATCATATTTTGATGTTAAAAAGATAACGTTTTTTATTCTTGAATTTTGTTTTTGATGCATGCAAGGGTTAAGGTTATTAGGGATTGTTTTTAAGGTGCTAGTGGTAGTAGAAAAATGGATAATTTGTATTGAAAAAGTGTTTTGTCATGATTTTTAGAGTGGTGATTTTAGGCAGTAAGTTAAGGTTGATTTTGGGTATTTTAAACTTGGTTTATTGTTATACTAATAAGATAGTGTTGTATAGATTTTCGATACCTTCGATTTGATATAAATTAGAGCTTCAAACTCAAAACGAGTAGGAAGTTACGATAGTTTGATTATTCGTGTACCAGGAGACGAGTATCGGCACAATCCGGAATGTCGATATTTGGATCGAATCTCGGGGACTATAGAATGAGTTTTAAAAAAGTTCAAAGGCTGTTATTGGGCTATAAACCTAGGGTTGTGAGTCTACTTTCAAATCCGAGTGTCGGTTTAGTAAATGGTATTGATTAGAAAGGTCAAAGTGGTTTTACGAGTCAAAGGCGTAATTATGTCCGTTTTTTGTAATTCGAAGATGTGTCGGGCAAGTGGTCTTAGAAGTAAAAACTTTTGACGAGCTTTTTAGATGACTTTCTATAGATAGTAAGTGAGTTCCTCAAGTCGTTTCATAAACTTTTGACGTGTCTAAGTAAGGTAAAACAGCCCGTACATTTGGTATGTGCCGGTAGTTTTTATCGAGAGCATTGTTTAGTAAAAGTAAACTTTTAGAGATGTCTAGAAGTATCGCTTGCATGGATTGTCTTGCGTGTCATAACATGTCTTATATACTATTTAAATTCAAGTGTTTTCTAAACATTATTTTCATATCTTCTAAACTTTCGCGTCCCGTTATCGTAGGTCTCGGATGACTTAAAGTTGCTTGATTTTCCGTTGTTACTACTAAGCCCTCCAGTTCCGTGTTGATTTCACCTTATAGCTTAGGTGAGTTCATAGCCCCTTTAACTACTTGTTCATTGTTTCAAAATGCGGGGTGAGACTATCATGTTGGAACACAATCTTTTAAACTGTATGCTATCCAGAACTTTATGTTGCCATATGAATTCATTGATATTATTGCTTTTAGTCTATGGCCTTAAGTTTCTTCTCTTGATCATGAACCGTTAATTGCCCCGTATGCTTTGCGCTAAGCGCGAATGTTGTGGGTGGATCCATCGGGATTGACAATCCCCGTCCCGAGTATCTTGAGCGCTTACATTTGTTTATACTTGAGTATTAGGCTAAATAGTCACTAGAGGAACTTACAATGATTGTTAAGCTTCAGTTTCATGAACTAAATAGCAATAATATATACCATGACTATGGAGAATGTACATAGTCATCCCCCCATTATTGTTTTATAAACTTATTGTGTTCCATTACTTAGTTTACAAAACGTATGAATATCACTCAACTTTTGTTGATGGGTTTTACATGTTTTAATCTCAAGTAATAATGCTTAATAAGCTTGGAGTGGTTTCCGCTGGATGTTGGCAGCTTGGAAAGATCTGTGTTGTGTTATATTTATGCTTTTGTTATAAATGACGTTGTCAAAGTCTTCCGTTTATCTTTTGTTATCTTAAATCTTTAAACCATGATGTAATGGTACTTTGTTATATTTTAAAACTTGTAGGACTGATGCTTTAAAACTCTGATAAACTGTGATGTAATATATATGTCTTTCATTACATCATTTTCGTGTCATTTATAACTCATTGTTACTTATACCTTGACGTGTGACCCCCCTCGTTGCCTAGTTGTTCAATGTCAGATTTCGGGAGTCTCACAGATTGGTATCAGAGCGATGGTTATAGGGAACTGAGTCATTTTCAAAACTTGGTCTATAACTCAAATTTCAAAACATTTCATGTTCTACTAGTGTCAAACACAGAATCTGCCATTGTTGTTTAATATCTGCGTGGGTAACTCTCTAATCCTTATTGTTTACCTTAATTATTCATATAATATTTCATACCTTGATTTAATTTTGAAATATTATATTGGTTTCATTGTGATACTTATTCCCTCCTTCCAAACCCCTCTTGCTTATTATATATATATATATATACTCCACTCCTTGGTGTTGCATTCCTTGTTGACAATCAGTTATGTATATCTAAAATCTCTTCTTATTCTATTTTCTCCATTTTCATGAATCTTAAAATAGAATACTTATACAAGTTCTCACTGAATTTGGTATTGTGTTGTTGACAGAAACATGTCGCCTACCAGAATTCGTAAAACTGATGGACCCAGGAGATCCCGTCAGGCTACTATGGAGAGAATTATTGCAAAAGGGTAAAGAAAGCTGTTGCTGAATACGAAACGAGCCGAGAGTCTCAAGTTAAAGGCGAAAATTCATCAAGTGAAAAAGGATGTTCACACAAGAGCTTCATGTCTGGAAAATCCCACTCCTTCAAAAGGACCGAAGGCGTTGTTGGGTTAACACGTTGGTTTGAAAAGATGGAGCAAGTGTTTGGGACTTGAAAATGTGCTGAAGAGGATAAAGTAATTTATGCTGCTAGTACTTTGGAAGGTATTGCACTTACATGGTGGAATGGAAATATTTGAACCTTAGGGCTTGATAATGCAAACAAAATCCCTTGGAGCGAGTTCAAAATAATGATGACTACTGAATACTGCCCTGAGATTGAGATAGCTCGGACGGAGCATGAGCTATGGAATTTACAAATAAAAAAATAGGTTTCATGAGTTGGTCTTAATGTGTCCCGAAATGGTTCCAGATGAGAAAAAGAAAATAGAAAGGTACGTTAAGGGCTTTCCTGAAAGGATTAAAGGGCACATTACTTCTTCAAAACCTTCATCCCTACATGAAGCAGTGAACATGGCTTGTGAATGTGGAAACCTTGGTTTCCTCGATCTTTTAGCTACTAGGAATGCATCATGTTCATATGATTAGATAATCAAAGCGAAATTAGAACACGACACATTAACAAGGTGTTTAGGCACAATAACACATGAATTAAACAATTGGGTTGCTCATTATATTAATAATAAACAACCACTAGGTGTGTATACATTGAACCCACACCTAGTCGACACACGCTTTAGGTTTACATTGTATATGAAAGTTATGAATGAACCTAATACCCTTGGTTCCTTTTATAGTGTAAGGATTAGGGTTTACAAGAGATAAGAATGAATAAACATGTAAATCTTCTATTCAAATAAACTAATACAGAATATATTATGTATACTTATCTAAATAGAAGCTTCCAACAACACTTGTCAAAGTTTCTGTCAATGCTTGGATTGCATGTGACAATGCTTGGATTGCACATGACAATGCTTGTCAATGTTGACTTTTGTCAACGCCCGATTTGCTCTTGACAACGCCTGATTTGCTCTTGACAACACTTAGACAAATGCCTTCATATTTTCTTCGTTTTTGAGTTTCTGCCACATCAACTTTTTGACCCAACAATCTTCCCCTAGTTGATGTCGGCAAAACTCTTTGTGTATCTCTTGTAAGTTGTACATCATCTTCAAATTTTTTCCCCTCAATTGTAGCATGTATGTCTTCCCCTTTTTGTCACATCAACAGGGAAGTAAACAATGTATGCAATCTTGAAGATTCTCCCAATGTAGGCTCTATGTAATGATCTTGAAGAAAAATAACTATAATATTCTTGATGTAGAAGTAGAATAACCCAAACCTATGTTCCATGTCTTGTACTATCCATGTGATGAAGAACTTATACCGAACTGGGAAAATATAAGTAGACCTCGATCCCTTGTCAATATTCTCATCCTATGTGAGACACTGAGCACGATAATGTAACTCCTTTAAGTGTTATGACAAGTCTTCGTCACCAAACATTTAAAGCACGAACAAGTTATTGTTAAAGTAAATGGCTGATGTCCACCACTTTAACAATATGATGAAACACAAACTCGCGAAAATCTTCTTCAATCATCAAACTTACCATAAGAATTCTTCCCCTTAAGCCAACACCTTTTCATGACGAATTTTAATGAAATAACATCTTCATACCATATGTAAAAGGACTTGACGGATAACTCTTTCACAAGGCTACCCCGATTACATAATCTAATATCCATCAAATTCCCCATGAATAGTTTCTAACTCGCATTAAAATCATTAATACCTTTTAAAAATATCCGAGCCATAAATATCAACTTGATATTCTATATAAAAACGGAGATTCCATGTACCTTTACGTGTAAATACCTCCTTTTTGTGTGCTAAAAACGTACCAATTTTCTCAAACAGCAGTTATCCTTTTGTTATCCGAGAACCTTCATTGTTCAATATCTCTGTCATGTGCATTGCCCAATATCGGACAAAACGTATCAGCGCTTGAACAAAACTTTTCTCGGACAACTCATGTCAACGCTATCTATCAGCGTTTGACTTATTCTTGTCAGCGTCTACGCAAAAACATGTCAGTGTCTCATTTATCCACTCCCAAGATCTGTGGATACGTGATTACCAAAGTTTGCAAGTAAAATCACTTCCCTTTTCTGTTTATATCCCAAGTGAGCAAACTTCCCAAAGCATTACTTATTTACTTCACGTGATAGATATCTTTAAGCGACCCACAGTTGGATAATACAAATACTGAATGGTACTTGTATTTTATTAATGATAGACAAGTAGATCCAATGCCAAAAATAAATGAGATAAAGTCGCTTACTTTTTAAATTCACTTTACTTCCAGCAGAACAATCAAATATATTTCCTATAAAATAGGATGCATATTCTACTTCTGTATATGTGCAGCCTTTTTCCAAAATCCCACGTTCATATATCATGTCCACTAATAAAGCATATCCCATAAAATCAGCAGATCAAGAACCGTATCTTGTAAACTCATGACCCATATGTCACGTTCAAATAACCACAGTGAATACTAAGTTGAGTAATCATGTGAACACAATTACATAACCGTGTGAACACACCATGCTTTTTCTCTTTTTGGTCGTATGAACACATATCATATCAAAATTTGAATCTCATTGATGAATTCCTTTTCTTGATCGTGTGAACACAAAGTAGGTCATGTTGTTTGTCATGTGAATACATACCCACATGATTGTTGCATTTACCTTAATTTGTATTCGAACCCTTGATTTATCACAACTTCTAATCACGAATACAAACTCAAATATTCTGTTAAGAAATTGATCTAGGGTTTATAGAAACCCTAAATCATTATTTTATGCAAAACAAAAACTTGAAAACCACCATCTGCTGCCAACTTCGTCACAATATAACTTCTCCATAACAGCTCAGATCAAAGATCCCCTCGGTAATATCCTAGACACAAGTGCCAAGAACCTACAGTTTAAATTTAACAATGATCCAACGGTTAACGAAGGAGAAATCGTGGTTTGAACACGGCTGTTCACAGAAAAACTGCATATGAACGACTTCCCTGCTGCTGACTTCGACGCATAATAACTTTTTCTTGGGGATAAAACTTGACAATCCCTCTGGTGGATGTCTAGATATATGTGTATAGAACACACACAAGAAATTTCGTGACGATCCAACGGTCCAATCAAAAGTTATGACCTTCTGAATACTGCTGCGCACATAAAAACGTCCAGAAAAATCCTAGACGGATTTTTCTTCTTCTTCACTATACACGAACACCTTGTTGGTCCTAGCATCACGAGCCACGAGGCTCTGATACCAACTGTGGAAACCTTGGTTTCCTCGATCTTTTAGCTACTAGGAATGCATCATGTTCATATGATTAGATAATCAATGCGGAATTAGAACACGACACATTAACAAGGTGTTTAGGCACAATAACACATGAATTAAACAATTGGGTTGCTCATTATATTAATAATAAACAACCACTATGTGTGTATACATTGAATCCCACACCTAGTCGACACACGCTTTAGGTTTACATTGTATATGAAAGTTATGAATAAACCTAATACCCTTGGTTCCTTTTATAGTGTAAGGATTAGGGTTTACAAGAGATAAAAATGAATAAACATGTAAATCTTCTATTCAAATAAACTAATACAGAATATATTCTGTATACTTATCTAAATAGAAGCTTCCAACAACACTTGTCAAAGTTTCTGTCAATGCTTAGATTACATGTGACAATGCTTGGATTGCACATGACAATGCTTGTCAATGTTGACTTTTGTCAACGCCCGATTTGCTCTTGACAACGCCTGATTTGCTATTGACAACACTTAGACAAATGCCTTCATATTTTCTTCGTTTTTGAGTTTCTGCCACATCAACTTTTTGACCCAACAGTGAATTGGTCGAGCAGTCTGTGGAAGGTAAAGCTGCTAAGTCAAATGCTGATAACAAGCGGAAATGGGAGGATACTAAGGGAAACAATCAAGGGAATAATCAGGGCAATAACCATAACAACAACCGAGGAAACACTAGAAACTCCAACAGGAACAATAACTGACAAGCCAATAAGAGACAAGAGTCAGCAACCATGTATGCAGTTGCTCCTGCTGTTCTTGTTACTCCTGCTGCTCCTGTTACTCTTGCTGCTCCTATTGCTCCTACTACTCCTGCTGGCAGACGAGGTTATACTGGGAATCTGCCTAAGCGTGATCTATGCAATTGGCATCATCCTGTCGGTGTGTGTCCTCCTAAGTGTGCAACATGTAAGAGGTTTGGTCATAAGGAAAGGAAATGTAATGTGGTGTGCTTTAGCTGTGGTGAAAAAGGTCATTTCTAGAATATGTGCCCAAAGGCTAAGGAACCACAGAATGATGGAGCTCGAGGCAGGGTGTATCATGTGGGTAATAACGCTTAGTAGAATCCTCAGGTGGTCGCGGGTACGTATCTTATAAACGATCAATATGTTAGTGTTTTATTCGACTCTGGTGCTGAGAAAAGTTTTGTTTCTTATGCCTTTACTCCTTTCATTGATATTACTCCTTTTGATTTAGACATTAGTTATGAAGTAGAATTAGCATATGGTAAGATTGTTAGTACTAATACAGTCTTGTGTGGCTGTACCCTCGACTTGCTTAGTAATTTGTTTTTAATCGACCTTTTACCGACGCGTCTTGGTAGTTTTGATGTTATTGTTGGTATGGATTGGTTAGCGTCTCATCGTGCTGTCATTGTTTGTTTTGAACGAATCTTGCGTATTCCTCTTTCTTCGGGTAAAACCTTAGAACTTTGTGGTGAGAAGCGGGATGACAATCCGAATTCTCTTCTTTGTATCAAGGCTGATAAGAAAAAGCTTGATGCCATTCGTATCGTTTGTAAATTTCCTGGAGTATTCCCAGATGACTTATCAGGATTACATCCTGTGCGTGAAGTTCAATTCCGTATCGATCTTATTCCGGGTGCTTTACCTGTTGCCAAATCGCCTTATCGCTTAGCCCCATCTGAAATGAATGAATTATCGAATCAGCTTAAGGAATTACAAGAGAAAGGTTTCATTAGACCGAGTCATTCGCCGTGGGGAGTGCCTGTGCTCTTTGTTAAGAAAAAGGATGGTACAATGAGAATGTGTATTGACTATAGGGAATTGAACAAGCTGACAATCAAGAATCGTTACCCTCTTCCTCGTATAGACGACTTATTTGACCAATTGCAAGGTGCTTGATGTTTCTCCAAGATAGACCTTCGTTCAGGTTATCATCAGTTAAGAGTGTATGAAAGTGACATCTCCAAAACCGCTTTTAGAACTCGTTATGGTCACTTTGAATTTACCGTTATGCCATTCGGTCTTACTAATGCTCCTGTCGTTTTATGGATCTAATGAACCGTGTTTGGAAACCCTACCTTGATATTGTCATAGTCTTTATTGACGACATCCTCATTTACTCGAAATCTGGAAAAAGATCATGAAAACCATCTGAGAACAATCTTAAGTCTTCTGTAGAAAGAAAAGTTGTATGCCAAATTCTCTAAGTGTGGATTTTGGTTGAAAGAGGTTCAGTTTTTAGGACACGTGGTAAATCAAGATGGTATACACGTGGATCCTAGTAAAGTTGAAGCAGTTAAGAATTGGAATATCCTAAATCGCTTACTGAGGTCCGTTCATTTCTCGGGTTAGCTGGATACTATCGTAGATTCATTGAAAATTTCTCCAAGATTGCCAAGCCTTTAACCTTACTTACACAAAAGAACAAGGAATACATTTGGAATGAAGAGCAAGAGCAAGCCTTTTTCTTATTAAAGGAGAAATTGTGTAATGCTCCAATATTAACACTTCCAGACGGACCAAATGATTTTATAGTTTACTGTGATGCATCCCATCAAGGTTTCGGGTGTGTCTTAATGTAGCGAGGAAAAGTGACTGCTTATGCCTCCAGACAACTTAAAATCCACGAACAGAACTATACTACTCACGATTTGGAGTTAGGTGCAGTAGTATTTGCCTTGAAGATATGGAGACATTATCTTTATTTGACAAAAAGTGTAATATACACTGATCATAAGAGTCTTTAGTATATCTTTGACCAAAAGGACTTGAACATGCGTCAAAGGCGTTGGTTAGAACTCCTTAGTGACTATGAATGTGAAATTAAGTATCACCCAGGAAAGGCTAATGTTGTGGCAGATGCCCTAAGTCGAAAGGAAAGACTTAAACCTAAGAGAGTGCGTGCTATGAGTATAACCATTCAATCTAGCTTCAAGACTAAGATTTTAGAAGCACATAAGGAAGCTGCAAAGGACTCTAAGGCTCCAGCTGAATTGCTGCGAGGATTAGATGCTCAGTTTGAAAGGAAAGAAGATGGAACAATTCACTTTGTTGGACGGATATGGATTCCATTAGTTGGAGGATTAAGAAAAGTAATAATGGACGAAGCCCATGCTTCAAGATACTCGATTCACCCTGGTGCAGATAAGATGTATTACAATTTAAGGGATATTTATTGGTGGCCTGGTATGAAGAAAGACATAGAAGAGTACGTCAACAAGTGTCTGACTTGTTCAAAGGTTAAAGCAGTACATCATAAACCCTCAGGTCTTTTACAACAACCAGAAGTCCCTGAATAGAAATGGGAAAGGTTTACAATGGACTTAGTCACGAAGCTGCCTAGAAGCAGTGGTGGTTTTGATGCAATTTGGGTAATTGTTGATAGATTAACCAAATCTGCTCACTTTCTCCCTATACATGAGGATTATAAAACTGATAAATTAGCTCGAATTTACATCAATGAGATTGTTGCAAAACAAGGAGTACCGGTATTGATTATTTCTGATAGGGATGGTCGTTTTGCGTCTCATTTCTGGAAGGCACTTCAAAAGGCGTTGGGTACGCAAGTATTAATGAGTACAGCATATCACCCAGAGACAGATGGACAGAGTGAACACACTTTCTAGACTTTGGAAGACATGTTGCGGGCATTTGTTATAGATTTTGGTAGTTGGGACACTCATATACCTTTAGTCGAATTTTCCTATAAAAATAGTTATCATAAAAGTGTCAAGTGTTCGCCATTCGAGGCTTTGTACGGACGTAAGTGCAGATCTCCAATGATATGGAATGAAGTAGGTGAAAGTCAACTGATAGGGCCTGAATTAGTCTTAGAAACTACAGACAAGATTGTACAGATTAGGGAAAGACTGAAAACTGCTAGAAGTCGTCAAAAGAGTTACGCATACAAACGACGTAGACCTCTTGAGTTTCAAGTCGGAGAACGTGTGCTGCTACGTGTATCTCCATGGAAGGTTATTGTGAGGTTCGATAAAAGAGGAAAGCTTGCACCACGTTTTGTAGGACCATTCTAGATCATTGAACGTATTGGTTCAGTAGCCTATTGACTGAATTCATCTCAGGAGTTAAGTTGTGTTCACGATGTATTCCATGTTTCCAACCTTAAGAAATGCTTAACCGAATCAGATGTTCGAATACCGTTAGAAGAAATAAGAGTGGACGAGAAAATGTACTTCATTGAAAAAAAAATAAAGATTGTGGATCGCCAAGTCAAGAAGTTTGAAACGTAGTTGGATTCATATCGTTAAGGTTCGTTGGAATTCACGTCGGGGTGCTGAGTTTACTTGGGAGAGCGAAGATCAGTTCAAGGATAAGTATCCCCGTTTGTTCTCGTCTTCTTCTTCCATCTCCAGTTAAACTCTGAGGGACCAGAGTTCCTTTAGGGGGTAGACTGTGAGATCTCGTTTTTTCCTGGTAAATATTTTACTCTTATATATTATTTTATTTATTGATAATATTTTATTCAAAATTATAAAATTATTTTTATTTTATATATCTTTTTTTGGGTATAACTAGGTTTCCGACTCGACATTGCGAGCCGACTAATCCTAGGGCGACTACCCTTCTGGATAGCCCGGAGTCGTCGCAGGTCAACCTCCATGCATTATTATTTTATATTTCCATATTTATTTAAATCAAATATTTTGATTTAAAAGCACCCGCGTGCATTTTTACAAAAGTTTACTTGAATCAACGGAACGAGAACCGAGGGCTAAATATTTCGACCTAAAGATGTTAATCTTTACATTGTATTAAGCCTAGACCGATAACGGACACATTGTTAAATTCTTGTATTTCACATTTACTGTCAATTGTTTCAATGTTCAATGTTTTCGATGTTTTCTTTTAATGTCGTGTTAAGTCGAGCCGTGAGTCTATATTATCTTATTTTGGGTACGTTTTAACTTTTGAGAAGTATTTTTACGAAACCCGAGCCCCGTAAATATTTGTAAAATTGACTAATAGTCATTTCCCACTTTTTAACAAAGTATTTACTTATTAGTCCAAAGGTATCAAAAGTGACAAGTTTAACCCCTACCTACCTAGCACTATATATACATTTTTCTTAACCACTAAACACATGCAAACAATTCATTCATAATAAAGAAAACACAATCTTCTCCCCCCCCCCCTCTTTGTTTTGCCTTGAACTTCAACCCAAAACCACCATTGAATCATCAAATTTGATTCACTCAAAACAAAAAATTAGACCACTTGTTAGAATTCAGTAGTGATTCTAAACATGTAAAAATCTTACACACGCAACCACTTTTCATGTTTTTATAATTTTATGGTTGGGATGGTTCTTGATCATCATATATGTGTTGATCATGGCTAGATCATCATATTTTGATGTTAAAAAGATAAAGTTTTTGATTCTTGATTTTTGTTTTTGATGCATGCAAGGGTTAAGGTTATTAGGGATTGTTTTTAAGGTGCTAGTGGTAGTAGAAAAATGGATAATTTGTATTGAAAAAGTGTTTTGTCATGATTTTTAGAGTGGTGATTTTAGGCAGTAAGTTAAGGTTGATTTTGGGTATTTTAAACTTGGTTTATTGTTATACTAATAAGATAGTGTTGTAGAGATTTTCGATACCTTCGATTTGATATAAATTAGAGCTTCAAACTTAAAACGAGTAGGAAGTTACGATAGTTTGATTATTCGTGTACCGGGAGACGAGTATCGGCACAACCCGAAATTGTTGTCGATATTTGGATCAAATATCGGGGACTATAGAATGAGTTTTAAAAGTAGTCAAAGGCTGTTTTTGGGCTATAAACCTAGGGTTGTGAGTCTACTTTCAAACCCGAGTGTCGGTTTAGTAAATTGTATTGATTAGAAAGGTCAAAGTGGTTTTACGAGTCAAATGCGTAATTCTGTCCGTTTTTTGTAATTCGAAGATGTGTCGGGTAGGTGGTCTTAGAAGTAAAAACTTTTGACAAGATTTTTAGAGGACTTTCTATAGATACTAAGTGAGTTCCTCAAATCGTTTCATAAACTTTTGACGTGTCTAAGTAAGGTAAAACAGCCCGTACATTTGGTATGTGTCGGCAGTTTTTATCAAGAGCATTGTTTAGTAAAAGTAAACTTTTAGCGATGTCTTGAAGTATCGCTTGCATGGATTTTCTTGCGTGTCATAACATGGCTTATATACTATTTAAATTCAAGTGTGTTCTAAACATTATTTTCATATCTTCTAAACTTTCGCGTCCCGTTATCGTAGGTCTCGGATGACTTAAAGTTGCTTGATTTTCCGTTGTTACTACTAAGCCCTCCAGTTTCGTGTTGATTTCACCTTATAGCTAAGGTGAGTTCATAGCCCCTTTAACTACTTGTTCATTGTTTCAAAACGCGGGGTGAGATTATCATGTTGGAACACAATCTTTTAAGTTGTATGCTATCCAGAACTGTATGATGCGAGATGAATTCATTAATATTATTGCTTTTAGTCTATAGCCTTAAGTTTCCTCTCTTGATCATGAACCGTTAATTGTCCCATATGTTTTGCGCTAAGCGCGAATGTTGTAGGTGGATCCATAGGGATTGACAATCCCCGTCCCGAGTATCTTGACGCACTTACATTTGTTTATACTTGAGTATTAGGCTAAATACTCACTAGAGGAACTTACAATGATTGTTAAGCTTCGGTTTCATGAACTAAAGAGCAATAATATATACCATGACTATGGAGAATGTACATAGTCATCCCCTCCATTATTGTTTTACAAACTTATTGTGTTCTATTACTTAGTTTATAAAACTTATGAATATCACTCAACTTTTGTTGACGGGTTTTATATGTTTTAATCTCAGGTAATAATGCTAAATAATCTTGGACGAGGTTTCCGCTGGATGTTGGCAGCTTGGAAAGATCTGTGTTGTGTTATATTTATGCTTTTGTTATAAATGACATTTTCAAAGTCTTCCGATTATCTTTTGTTATCTTAAATCTTTAAAGCATGATGTAATGGTACTTTGTTATGTTTTAAAACTTGTGGGATCGATGCTTTAAAACTTTGATAAACTGTGATATATATATATATATATATATATATATATATATATATATATATATATATATATATATATATATATATATATATATATATATATATATATATATATATATATATATATATATATATATATATATATATATATATATATATATATATATATATATATATATATATGTCTTTCATTACGTCATTTTTGTGTCATTTATAACTCATTGTTACTTGTACCTTGACGTGTGACCCCCTCGTTGCCTAGTTGTTCCATGTCAGATTTTGGGGGTCTCACAGTATGGAGGTATAATATTTGATAAATCTGTTCAGTGTAGCCTTTAGTGTCAGCACGACTCTCCTAATAAGCTTATTCACATAACTCACCCTATGCTTATCCTTCAACTTTAACAAACTATATTTATAAGCTTATTCTCATAACTATTTTCTAATTCATGTGCTTATCCATATAACTCTCCTAATAAGCTTATTTACATTAAGCTTAATTATAACACATCAAATAAGTTAACACATCCATAATCACATCAAAATAAACTGAAATATAATAAACTGATAAGCTAAA
This sequence comes from Glebionis coronaria, assembly GCA_025667525.1. Taxonomy (NCBI): domain Eukaryota; kingdom Viridiplantae; phylum Streptophyta; class Magnoliopsida; order Asterales; family Asteraceae; genus Glebionis; species Glebionis coronaria. The sequence goes on along the minus strand of CM046879.1, from coordinate 460,680,223 downwards.
AAAGTTATCATCTTATTCATATAACTCTCCTAATAAATTCATACATCTAAACTCGTATATAAATTCATGTCAAATAAGCTTAAAAAATAAGTTTATTTACATCAAATAAGCTAAAAATATATATAGATCATGATGATATAACTTGGTGATAATCAATTGTAGAAGCAGATGATTGAACACGAAAAAGATGATGAGATAATAGATCGAGGATGGGTCGAATTCCTGATTAAGATCGAGGTTGATGGATTGAAGATGTGTTTATGTATGTTTTTTTGTGCGTATGTTTTGTGTTACGATTTTAAAGAGAAAAGCGAAGACAAAGAAAAAGTGAGGGTGTGATGTATTTGAGAGGTGGGGTGATTGAGTTGTTAAATGACCAAAATGTCTTACCGCTTTTTTAATCAATAAAAATATGATTAATCTAGCTCAGTTCGATAGATGCATTTGGTTCGAATCCTGTCATTCCCCATGTGGAGGATTTTTCTAGAATTGGCAGCCGGGTTTGAATCTCATCGTAATGCCTTAAAGCCTCTTAATGAGAAACTGGATGATTAGCATTGAGTTGATATTCTCTTCGTGAGATGATTCAAACTCGTGTCGAGAGACTTGATGCCTCGATGGCACGCAAGATACTCCGCTGCATCAAACTAACGTTAAAAAAAATCTCGCCTCTTAATATTTGATGGATAAAAAGTAAAATTGGTAACTAAAATCAAAATACTGTAAGAACATTAATGTTGGTGGTCAACGCTTCGACACTTATGCGGCTATTCGGCGTTCCTATAGTGGAGATTCATCTTTTTTTTGAACAAGATTTCATATCACACCTCACTAAAAGAGGAAATTTGTACAAAACAAGTTACATCGAACATAAAGGGCAAAATCAAAATCGATTTGCCAAAACAAAATACACGAGGTAACAAGTTGAGACAAACCAAGACATACACCGTAAAGGCCGCGACAAAAAGCAACACAATACAAGGGTGAGGGGGTATCACCAATGTGAGCTTTTGGTAAACACAACCATATAGTGTAGCTTGGAGCAAAAGTACACAAGATACATATAAACATACAAAGAAGATAAAACATAACATCCCTAAAGAAGCCAAACCTAAGCCAAACAAATCTAAATACAAAGCCCATATGTCACACCCCACCATGGCGGAATATGGGGCGCGACGTATGGATATCATCACAACAATAGCGTGTCTATAGAGTTAACTAAATGAAATAGAAATGTCATAAAAAGGTGACACAATGTCATGACAATATCTCAAACAATGCAGGCGTCTAGGTAAGTAGGTAACAGGCCTACCCCTTACCAAAGACATTCAAATAACACACATTAAACATATAGGTATCAAACAATATACTAAATCAACAAAATAAAATCTAAGAGGAAAAGGATTCCTCCTAATGCAATTCTAGCAGCCTCTAAACTCTAGCCACACTTCTAATAGCATCCTTCTCAACTACCTCACCTGAAAATGACACTAAAATCTGTCAACATAAAGTTGGTGAGAACATAGGTTTAAATTATCAAAACATCTTAAGAACCCTTAACAACCGCTGTAAATAGTTGAAGAAAAACAATTTATAGTAATGGACCATAATGTGATAATCATGCTACATGCATCCACAACAAAACTCAATCCAAGTACCAATCACATCTACAATTCACAAAGCACACTATAATAGTCAAGAAGTATCCCGTCACACACACAAGAACACACACCACACTATCCGGATCTTTCCCACACCACCTGTGGAAGATGAACTATATCCCCGTCGAGATATCTTGCCTCCGAAGAGACGATGCACAAGTACTCAGGACGGATCGCGCCCCCCGAACCAAGAACTCAGGACGGATCGTGCCCCACGAACCAAGAACTCAGAACCAAAAACTCAGGACGGATCGTGCCCCACGCTTCACACACATCACAACTGGTCCCATAGACGCCCATACATCTATGTACCAATCCCAATCATAACACAATCAAGATTCACATATCATAACACATATCAAAGCACATATGAGAACACATAAGCACGCAAGTCACACAATAACACATTTATGTCCACACATTTTAAAACATAGTACTAAATCATGTTAAAGAACATTTCAAGTGTCATCTCCATCCCATACTGGAAAAACATTTAAAAACATAGTAAAATGGGACTATGAACTCACCTGATAGCACATCAAGCTAACACTCCTGCAAACCTATAAAATCATACACGACACCCTTAGCTCAGGTCTTAACACCCAAGTTAAGTAACAATCAAGGAGATGAATCTAATCCCCCAATCCCCACTATCTAGTGTTCCCACTACAAGCTATTCTATACGTAAAATTCCAGTTTTTCCCCGGTACGGTTTACTAGTCACTAAACGATCACATGAAGTAAACTTAACACCACACTTGACTCCTACCCTACTGGAGTTATGTTGTTATATGATCTAAGAATTTCAAAAACCAATTTTACTTTCTAATTACACGTTTAACCCTTTCGTTTAGTCTATACGCCAAAAGTCGTTTTCACCAAAACTGATTTTCTGTACATGCTAAATGTTCGACACCAAAAGCCTGACCTAAACACCATAACTTTTATTGAAAACCTCCAGTACTTTTATATACATTATAAAGAGTTCCCAAATCAAAAATCTTTGGCTATCTCATTCGTTTGGTTAGGTTTTGACTCAAATCCTCGAAATCAAAATTTATTCCTGAACAGCGCACTGTTTTTGTAAAAATTATTTGACGACCTTCCCGAACTCCATTTTCGACCAACCTTACATTTTTGAAAAGTAGACTCTCTGAAATTAATTTTAAAAAAAGAAACTAGACCAAAGGTGCTACCTACTGCCCGGAACAGTCGACACAAGACAGCCTTAAAAATCAGACTGTTTTACGCCTTTATGCACTAACCTTCTAAACATCATTAATTACCCCTAATTTATTAAACAAGAACCCTAAAATCATTAATTGATCTTAATTACTATATTTTTCAGAAAATTAATAAAACCCCAATTCATCTCAATGATGGTTAATTAACATTACAATCATGATTAATTAATAAAAACATGAATTAAGTTAAAGTTAAATTGATCACATACCTTGAATCAAGAAAATTTTTATGAAACCCTAAAAACTTGTAGAAACCTTCGTCCAAAAAAAAGAGCTGGAAAAAAATAATGTGTTTTGATTTGTTTTTATACTAAAACAATGAGAATCCTAGCCCAATACAAATAATACTTTCCTTTTTTATTTTTTTCCTTTTTCTTATTTTTCCCCACCGTCCTATATAATTTTTTTACCAAAAATAATACTTTTTATTTATTTTATTATTAAATTCGTTTTTTAATAGTTATTTCCTTAATTATATTTTTTTTATTAATCCCTTAATTAATTAATTATATCTAAAACCTTTTAACTAGTAAATTAAACTACACTAGTCAACTTTACGCGTTTATCGTAAATTACGTAAAATATACAGTTTTATGAAAATTCTTAAAATATGAAATAAACTTTATAACTAAGTTCTAAATGACTTAAAACCATCCCGTAAATTATTCCCGTGACTAAATACCTCATCCGAGACCTCTAAACGCTAAACCCTAATTCGTAAAAATACGATTTACTATAATACTTATACGTACACATAAAATCCTAAGATAGCACCGCATTCTATCATAGTTAGATCCAAATGAACAAATGAGCATGAACTAACCCCATCATAACATTATATAATGCACCACGCAATACACGAACGATGACTAACATCCAATCCAAGGCTCAAATATAAAAAGAATGCACGTAAACGCAAACTAAGCACATAATCAAAGTCAAACAGTCAAAAGTGACAAATCCAAAATCTAGGGTTGTCACATCACTCCCTCCTAATAGAAATCTCGTCCCGAGATTTACTCCATAAGCTCAATAAATTCATTTCACAGCCAACACACTATCTCTCTCATAAGAACGTAACCGGATCATGACTACAACAACGCTCTCAATGAATATAAGCTCACGAAAAATTTTAGGACCCCCAACTTCGGATAACGGATCAAACCCATGGACAACTAACGGACGTTTACGTGAACGAATTTAAAAGAATGAACCAAAATGAGACTCCAAAAGATACTCAACATAAACCATGTATCGACTCCCAACGAACCATGGAAACAGACCAATGACAACAAGCACCCAACGACAACTGAAATGTGTTACGACCGGCGACATACTATCAAAACCTTGTGGAAAACCAAATTTTACCCCAGAATGGATTTTGTACTGTAATTGTATATTAGTTGTTCTAAAACCATGGTATCACATTAGTAATTTATGTAATCATCTAACGAAAATCAATCTAATGTCTCTTCACGAACGATCAATTGTCTAAAGCACACAACACAATATCACACGTCAACATTGACTCCGGAACCCACATCCTTCATCAATGTACAATCCTTATGGTGGATACATCTCAAATCCTATCCAAATAAGCCCTATGTTAGCCCTCTAAGTGTTCACTGTCCCAAAATATCCAAAACACAAGTTTAAACCATATCGTTTGAAAATTAATCTTGAACTCGACACTTGTACAATTAATTCGACCAAGCTACTGACTTCCAATTACCAAAATTTCGGAATATTTGAAAAGTACGTTCTGAGTACATAAATTTAGGCTTTTAAATGTCCCAAAAAGCTTTAAAAACGAATAAGTTATGACCAAAACGATTTTACCTAAAATCTGCCCAGACATTAGCGACAGTTTCTGACAGTTTAGTGACGAATTTTGACATTTTAGCGACAGTTTCTACCTACCCCGATTTATAACAAAAAAACGATTTGAAACCCTAAGACCCCTCATTAATTACCAAATTCAAGACCTAATTTATTTTAATTCCAGAAAATTAGAAACCCTTACCCATCATATGAGTAATTACATGATTTTAACATATTTAATTAAATAAGAACAAGAATTTAACTAAAGATCATTAGCTTTAGGTGATCAAAACCAATTTTAGTTTTTTTTTAAAATAAACAAGCCATACTTATATGTTAAAAAAATATGTATCCCATCTTATTTTAAACACGCTTACGACACTTAACCCTTATTTCACCGACTACCAACAACTATTTTAACTATTTACAAATTCCATTTCTTTTACCACGTAAAATTCAAACTAAAAGATACCGTGATCCCAAAAAGAATTCTCCACCCTCTCAATATCCTCTACACCAAAAGTACCGTACAAACAAATACGTGAAATGAGGACTCGGTAAATGCGCTACTACGGAAGTTGAACATCTCAAAGAGAAACGAGCTAGCAAACCATCCTAAGAATACAATCGATAAGTAGAAGGGATATATACATATATAGGCATATGCGTACATACACTCAAATCCATACAACATATACAATACAAGCATGTATTAACCTCTTTCATGCAACCATACTTAGGAATCCATTGATGTCGTGGTACTTGTATAACTATGTTGGCCACCATACTTATACCAGTCCCCTTTCACTAATGCACTCCCTCCTATGATGGCACTTATAAGAATTAATACTACACATAACACATCAGTCTACCAACTCAAATAAGCGCATAGATCCTACAACTCATATAAGCACATAACCACAATATAAAATAAGATCCAAAATCCATGTATTAAAATAACGTAGCCAATACATGAAACAAATAAACTCGTATTCCAGCTGAACTAGCGTAGACAAAATTCAAAATGTATAAAGAACATGAAAACATAATTAAGCGAAATACAACAATGACTAACGTATACGACCATGGTTCAACCCGCACTAGTCAAAACTCGTAAAGAAAATAACATGTAGTTAAGTATGAACAATACTAATTCATAACTTAACAAATATCGCAAAAATAACATCCAAAAACATCAACATTTATAAAATGCACACATACCCCTATGACGCCTATATGCAGGGACCCTTAAGCTATAGATTAGGCTACGCGACTAGGCAACCTAATTCTCTATAACCATTGTCTCTGATACCATTCTGTCACACCCCACCATGGCGGAATATGGGGCGCGACGTATGGATATCATCACAACAATAGCGTGTCTATAGAGTTAACTAAATGAAATAGAAATGTCATAAAAAGGTGACACAATGTCATGACAATATCTCAAACAATGCAGGCGTCTAGGTAAGTAGGTAACAGGCCTACCCCTTACCAAAGACATTCAAATAACACACATTAAACATATAGGTATCAAACAATATACTAAATCAACAAAATAAAATCTAAGAGGAAAAGGATTCCTCCTAATGCAATTCTAGCAGCCTCTAAACTCTAGCCACACTTCTAATAGCATCCTTCTCAACTACCTCACCTGAAAATGACACTAAAATCTGTCAACATAAAGTTGGTGAGAACATAGGTTTAAATTATCAAAACATCTTAAGAACCCTTAACAACCGCTGTAAATAGTTGAAGAAAAACAATTTATAGTAATGGACCATAATGTGATAATCATGCTACATGCATCCACAACAAAACTCAATCCAAGTACCAATCACATCTACAATTCACAAAGCACACTATAATAGTCAAGAAGTATCCCGTCACACACACAAGAACACACACCACACTATCCGGATCTTTCCCACACCACCTGTGGAAGATGAACTATATCCCCGTCGAGATATCTTGCCTCCGAAGAGACGATGCACAAGTACTCAGGACGGATCGCGCCCCCCGAACCAAGAACTCAGGACGGATCGTGCCCCACGAACCAAGAACTCAGAACCAAGAACTCAGGACGTATCGTGCCCCACGCTCCACACACATCACAACTGGTCCCATAGACGCCCATACATCTATGTACCAATCCCAATCATAACACAATCAAGATTCACATATCATAACACATATCAAAGCACATATGAGAACACATAAGCACGCAAGTCACACAATAACACATTTATGTCCACACATTTTAAAACATAGTACTAAATCATGTTAAAGAACATTTCAAGTGTCATCTCCATCCCATACTGGAAAAACATTTAAAAACATAGTAAAATGGGACTATGAACTCACCTGATAGCACATCAAGCTAGCACTCCTGCAAACCTATAAAATCATACACGACACCCTTAGCTCAGGTCTTAACACCCAAGTTAAGTAACAATCAAGGAGATGAATCTAATCCCCCAATCCCCACTATCTAGTGTTCCCACTACAAGCTATTCTATACGTAAAATTCCAGTTTTTCCCCGGTACGGTTTACTAGTCACTAAACGATCACATGAAGTAAACTTAACACCACACTTGACTCCTAGCCTACTGGAGTTATGTTGTTATATGATCTAAGAACTTCAAAAACCAATTTTACTTTCTAATTACACGTTTAATCCTTTCGTTTAGTCTATACGCCAAAAGTCGTTTTCACCAAAACTGATTTTCTGTACATGCTAAATGTTCGACACCAAAATCCCGACCTAAACACCATAACTTTTATTGAAAACCTCCAGTACTTTTATATACATTATAAAGAGTTCCCAAATCAAAAATATTTGGCTATCTCATTCGTTTGGTTAGGTTTTGACTCAAATCCTCGAAATCAAAATTTATTCCTGAACAGCGCACTGTTTTTGTAAAAATTATTTGACGACCTTCCCGAACTCCATTTTCGACCAACCTTACATTTTTGAAAAGTAGACTCTCTGAAATTAATTTTAAAAAAAGAAACTAGACCAAAGGTGCTACCTACTGCCCGGAACAGTCGACACAAGACAGCCTTAAAAATCAGACTGTTTTACGGCTTTATGCACTAACCTTCTAAACATCATTAATTACCCCTAATTTATTAAACAAGAACCCTAAAATCATTAATTGATCTTAATTACTATATTTTTCAGAAAATTAATAAAACCCCAATTCATCTCAATGATGGTTAATTAACATTACAATCATGATTAATTAATAAAAACATGAATTAAGTTAAAGTTAAATTGATCACATACCTTGAATCAAGAAAATTTTTATGAAACCCTAAAAACTTGTAGAAACCTTCGTCCAAAAAAAAGAGCTGGAAAAAAATAATGTGTTTTGATTTGTTTTTATACTAAAACAATGAGAATCCTAGCCCAATACAAATAATACTTTCCTTTTTTATTTTTTTCCTTTTTCTTATTTTTCCCCACCGTCCTATATACATTTTTTTACCAAAAATAATACTTTTTATTTATTTTATTATTAAATTCGTTTTTTAATAGTTATTTCCTTAATTATATTTTTTTTATTAATCCCTTATTTAATTAATTATATCTAAAACCTTTTAACTAGTAAATTAAACTACACTAGTCAACTTTACGCGTTTATCGTAAATTACGTAAAATATACAGTTTTATGAAAATTCTTAAAATATGAAATAAACTTTATAACTAAGTTCTAAATGACTTAAAACCATCCCGTAAATTATTCCCGTGACTAAATACCTCATCCGAGACCTCTAAACGCTAAACCCTAATTCGTAAAAATACGATTTACTATAATACTTATACGTACACATAAAATCCTAAGATAGCACCGCATTCTATCATAGTTAGATCCAAGTGAACAAATGAGCATGAACTAACCCCATCATAACATTATATAATGCACCACGCAATACACGAACGATGACTAACATCCAATCCAAGGCTCAAATATAAACAGAATGCACGTAAACGTAAACTAAGCACATAATCAAAGTCAAACAGTCAAAAGTGACAAATCCAAAATCTAGGGTTGTCACACCATAGGAGGAGCAAGCCATATGCGGCGTGAAAGGGCGGCATCAGCAGATCTGAAACAAAAGAGAAAGGAACCATAGCAGAAAGCTATCATATCGACATGCGGCGACGACGGACGGCAAACAACGGAGGATTCGGACAGATCTATAGGCAAGGGGCTATTATTATGGGAGAAAGGAGAAAAACTACTAATAAAGGGTGTAGATCCAAGCGACCGGCCGAAGCCGGCCGCTGGAGGAAACAAAGGTATAAAGGCGTTGTTAATGTAGAGAGAAGATGGAGGAAATTATTTAGAGTGAGAGGGAGTGGATAAGAATTTTTATTAGTGGAGATTCATCTAACACGTTTCTCTACTTATAAATAACGGAAATACTTTTGTAAAATTATTTCCATGAATTAAAAGCACTCGATTATAAATTCAACTTTTATGAAACCTTTTTTAGAAGTCCTTTAAAATGAGATAATTACATGTAACACGAGCTGTAGCAAATGATAGTGGTTTGATCTATGGTAATATTATATAAACATCATTAAAGCATAGGGAGTCCTTGGTGCCATGGCCCAAAAAATGCTGCCACGTCATCATATTTTCCACGACAATAGTTTTCACTGGTAATCCTGAGCCGTGGGAAAACTGGTGCCGTCGGATAATTTAAAAAAAAATAATAATAAACAATTTAAAACTAAAATAAAATTCATTCAAATTAAAAAAAAAACGTTACATAGAAAAAGATAAAAAAACATAAAATTTAAAAAACATGAAACGAAATGAAATAAAACTAAAAAATATTATTATTCGAGCCCCGACTAGTCACGTGGTTGATACGTTGCCCAGATTCGTGCCTTCTGGGACTCGACGATTGCGGCGTCGACCGGATGCATCCCACTTGTGTCAATTTGTAGCACCTTTAAGTCCTCCGCAATCTTTTGAGCTTGGATCAACCGTTTTCGGTCCTCGCTCTCGGAAGCAAGCACGGACAATTTGGCTTCACGGTCCAACTTGTATTGCTCCGTCATAAAATACGTGTAAGCGGCCGGGTTAGAACCGGTGCTAGCGGTCGAGTTGAAACTTGTGCGTTAACTTTTGTTAATTTGGTGCATACCCGGTGGTCGAGGCAAAGCATCGTCTCCAAAGTGTTCTGGTTCTTCATCGGTGCCCATTAGACGACCTCTTCTTTCAACAGTTGAGTCGGGGTTTTTCCACTTGTGTTTGTCTTTCAAAAAGATCCAAGCATCCCGATGCTTAACCCCCCCCCCCCCCCCCCCCCCCCCCAACGACTTGCTCATACAACCGGTACATCCTCGAAATCCAGTTCTCATCACTCTCCCTACTATGAGCCGCGGTTTCGTTTACCAAATCATTAAACTTCTTAATTGCTTGGTTCATCGGAGTCCACTTACCCGTTATCATATTTTTTGTACGCTCCTTAAAACCCTTCTTTTTCCCGACCACTTTGTACTCATTGTACACTTTATTCCAAAAAGACGCCTTTTTTTTATCCGCTCCTGTTTTTGGATCCTCGGACACTTGGATGTAAACCTCGGCCAAAAGCTCTTCCTCAGCTTGAGACCAAAAAGCACGCGTTTATTTTGGTTCTTCTTCGGGAACGGGTTCTTTTCCTTTATTTTTTTTGCCACCGACTTCTTTCGTGACTTCTTCGACGTAGGGGTCAGAACCACTTCTTGATCGGATGCGGAGTCGGGGACTTCTTCAAACTGATGTGATGCGTGCTCGGAAGGTTGTTGCGAAGTGGTGAGTTGGGGTTGAAATTGGGTTTGTTGTTGTTGCATTTGTTGTTGTTGTTGCGCCTTAAATTGTTGAAACAACAACAAATCTTCGGAGCTAGCAAATTGAGATGCCGAGTATTGAGGTTGGTATTTGGGAACGTATCCCGGATTCAAAGACGAACCTGGAATTTGGTTGGTTGGGTCGTTGATCATACCGTAAACCCATTGAGGTGTTTCGTTGGGGTTGGAATTAGGATTCATTTTTTTGAAGAAATGGGAGATAGAAGTATATATGAAAGTGTGTGTGAAGTTTGGTAATATAAGGGGGGGTTTTATAGGTTTTTTAAAATGGTAAAAATGGAATTTTGGTTTTTTTTTTTAAAATCCGCTCCCCCAACGTCTTTATTACCGTTACATTAAAAAAAATAGAAAACACCATGGCGAGAGTTGGTGGCCATGGCGCCAAGCCGACGGCGCAGAGGGACGGAGCACTACGCGATCGATTTTTCTTGCGTGGTGGCCATGGCGACGAGCCATAAGGCTGGACTCCCCCTGCTCTTACATATTACGTAGTATCAGTGACCGGAAGATATTTATGGATTTGTATGACTAAGGCGAGAGGGAGTGGGTTAAAATCTCACGGGTGAGTTGCAAAAGCCACTCACGGTTTTCATTATTCTCATTAACAATTTACGTGTGGTTAGGTTTAAGAATTTATTAATGATGAGTTTGTTATCACTTGTAATTTACGTTATCTTTTTTCATTAATTTTTAAATAATTTTTAATAAGTTTGTGAGTGGGTTAAGGTATTTAATAGGGTATATTTTATATAATATGGAGGTGAGGTGAAAGTGAGTTTTTTTGTTACCATTATCGTGTTATGACGCGTCTTTGTGAGTTGTGAAAAAACTAAAGCTGAAGTAACGATGATTTTTTTTATTACCACTCCCTTGAAACTAATGTTAATTTTGTTATAAAAAACCTTTGGCTTTCTTAAATTTACATAATCTCTAAAACATTTGCGCTCGTTCTGTCCCTGCATATTACATAGTAATACTCCGTGTGGTTCTCTCTTCGATCTTAACTTAGTTTTAATTCCGAATCTTAAATTTATTAAACCTAACTATAAACAAAAATTATGACTAAAAAGTTAGATTTAAGCCTTTAAATCACACATAGTATTTTGTAAAATTGATCTTATGTATCTATCATTTTTCAACAAACTTTTGTAACAAAGTATTTAAAAAACTTTTATTTTTAAATTAAGATATATGTTTATCTATTTAGTATTTACCTCATCTAATTTCATAATTTTTTAAAATTTCGTGCTTTTAATTTAATATCTATTTTAATATATTTTTATGGATTTTAGTTTTTCATTTTCATTGAGTGTATTTTATTTTAATTTGATTTTTTTACAACTTTAACTTTAATTTAAATAATATAAGTTTGGTGTTAGTTTTGTGGTGGTAATAATCAACAATCTTGATATATTCTTTGAATTGTGTAGACATAGAATCACATAAAGTTGTTATGTTTGTTCTGTTCTGGAAAAGATTAAATTCTATGTTTTGAACACCAACCGATTGACAGTTACCAATTAGTTATTTACGGTTGCAGGGAAAAGACACAACTTCTACCAAAGTTATATCTGTTGGGAAAAGGGGAAATCCGAATTTTTGGCAACGATACAGAAAGCTAAAAATCATTTAGGTTTTGGGACGCTGCCCCCAAATCTCGCGAGAGGCGCTGCCCTCTCGACCCCGTCTGCTGACCTGGCAGCGGGGCCCAGCAAAAAGCTTTGCCCCTTGACCCCGCAAGGGGACGCGCCCCCCTTACCCCCCGCATTAGTTTGTGGCGGACATCAAGTTAATTAGAATGAGCGTGCACTCCGCACCCTTCTAACTCGTCTGTAAGCTATACTTGATTAAGCCCTTGATATCAAGTATATTACAGTTACACAAAATATATGTGATGACACTAAAATCACCAATATTTTATGAGTAAAAATATAACATTTATTCGTTAAATAAATTGTCATCGAGTATTCGGCGCTAATATGTATTAGGTAGATACCGTGCTAGTTTTGTCAGTGATGCCAAAAAAACGATTTATAAATTAAACGTTTATGAAAAGTAGTGTTTTTTTTATAAATAAGTTCATAAAGTAGTTAAAAATCTATTATACAGAGCTTGAGGTCAAGCCTCTTTCACACACTAGGCACTTCCCCACTAAATGATAAGTTGGGTGCGTATCCATTTTCTCACAAGTCGCTCCTTGATGCGATTTAGACTTTATATCTTTTATCTTTATGTTAAGAAAAATCAAATGAAATGCGTGTAATAATTTGACTTGATTTAAATATTTGTAAGAACTATGGCAGTCCTAAAATTAAAAAAATCGTATATATCTTATAAAAAATAGAGTTTTGCCTCGTGTGTGTGGGTAAACAAATTTATAAATTGTACATCTAATTTTTTTTAGGGTAAAAGCTATAAAATACTATCTTACTTATTGATGTGTGCCGACTTTAAACATTTATTATTTAATCTCGTGACTTTACCAACGTACTTGTTTGTTTTGTAATAATGTTACCAATATGACCGAATACATTTCCATGTCATTATTTTTATTTTTATTAATTTAAATAATGACACATGTCTAATTAATTTAATTTTTTTTATATTGGTCTAAGTATGTTTTGTTTCTTAATCTCTCTGTTTAATGTTTTATTTTCGCATATGTTTAAATTTCATTATCAACAAATTTTTTTCCATAAAATATATTCATCAAAATACATTTGCCTTCTGATACATTTGGTGATTTGTAAAAATATGTTCCTGTATATTACACTTTAATGGGACAAAACTATGTCTGTCCTAGAATTTCATCTTTGGTTCATTTAATATTGGGTAAGTGTTTTTTAATCAACATAATCCCGATTATGGAGTTAACAGTTACCACCAATAGTAGTCTAAGTGATGGGACAAATGGGTGGTTCCCCCTTGGTAGTTGCTTGTTAAAGGTTGTGACTGGTTCACCTCATATACTACCGCCAGCTGCAATTAAAAGGGGTAGAGGGGATGGAGTGACTAGCGGGTGCTGAGCCTCTCCTAACTTGCTCAAACCGCCTGCTACAATATAGCCTGAAAGCTTAAACTACTAGGAAAATCAGTAATGGCCCCTCTTAATATAGAGCCGGCTCTAGAAGTTTTTAGTGTACTAAAACATTTATTTTGTGATGAAGATGGTGTTCTTGTTGTTGTTGTAAGAATAAACTAAACAATTTTAAAAAATTGAATATGAAGGCCAGAGTGATGTTAGAAGTTGCAGGTGACATGATAGGAGGAAGAGGAAGATAAAATGTAGATTGAGAAACTGACTATTTTCTTGGAAAATACAACTTTTTGATTTTTTGATGTATAGAAATGGCACATAAAAATTGAAATGATACAATTTTAGTACTTGAAATATAAAAATGGTAAATACCACATTCGGCTTTTATTGATACCTTTTTTTTTTTCGTATTGTTCCAAAGTGTTTTTACCAACTTTATTTATCTCAAATTATTTAAAAATCATTATATTGATGTATTATTATATTAAAGAAGTGTCGGTAATTTTTGAACCATAATATTAAAAGTGTTTTTACCAACAGCAGAATTATAAAAGTATGTAAATGAAAGAATTGTTGAACCATAATAGTAAAGAAGTGTCGGTAATTTTTGTAGCTAAAAAAGGCTTTGTTATACGTAGAGGTGCAAAGAAATCGGATAAAATCGGATTCGGGTTTTAAAAATCCGGATTCGGATCGGATCGGATTTTTCGAAATCGGTTTTTTTCGGATAAAAATGTTCGTATCGGATTTTTTCGGATAAAAATTTTCGTTATCGGATTTTTTTTCGGATAAATTTTTTCGGTTAAAAAAACTTCGGATCAGGGATTTTCGGTTAATAATGTTCGTTATCAATTTTTTACGTTATCATTTTTTTTCGAAATTTAAAACCTCGCCATTTATTAAATAAACTTGTTAATAATAATAAAACTATTTTTTTAAAAACTATTATATTTAATGTTTTCATTTAGAAGCTCAAATAATTTATACACATAATACTTTTATATTTTATAAAAAGTCCAAAAAAATCCAAAAAAACCCACAAAAGCCCAAAAAAAACCATAAAGAAAAGCCCAGCTTTATAAAGACCGGTTCTTTTTAACCGGTTATAACCGGTCTCTATATCAAATATAGTAATGAAAAAAAAAATTATTCAAAATTTAAAATCCGGTTAAATCCGGTTTTTTTGAAAACCGGATAAATCCGATATTTTATCCGGTTTTTATCCGATTTTTCAAAAATTGTAAAATCCGGTCTAACCGGTTTGGATCTAATAAACCGGACAGGATAATAAAAACCCGGTTTTTTTGAAAAACCGGTTTTTTGAAAAACCGGTTTCGGTTTTTTACCAGATTTTCAAAAATCCGGTTTTGTATTTGCACCTCTAGTTATACGGGTCCAAACTCCAAACTACATCTCTATTCTCTACTATGTTAAGCAAAAATTCAGGCCTATTTAAGCATCTAAACCACATTTTTTAATTAAACCGAAAATATTCAGTATATTGTTGTTTCAGATCTGGGAAATACAAATGATATATTACTCATTTAAAAGGGTAATATAGTCATTTTAAGCTTTTATTGGTGCAGTCGGAACAAATTTGAAAGTAAAATGGTAAAGTCACGAGATTAATTAGTAAGTGTTTAAAGTCGACATATTTTAATAAGTACGATGGTATTGTATAGCTTTTACCAAAAAAGGAAAATCAGACGTGGCCATATTAAATGTAATGAAATAATGACGTAGAAATTACCGTGCCACGCTGTCGGTAACAAGTTACCAAATTGGTAACTTCAAAACGATTTTGAAAGTAGAAGGGTAAAGTCACGATATTAAATAGTAAGTGTTTAAAATCAACACAAATCAATAAGTAAGATGGTATTTTATAGCTTTTACCCTTTTTTTTTTACAAAAACGACCACGTACGTCACAAAATTTGGACGGAGCTGTTATTGTCCAAAGCAACTGAATAATACAGACTAGGGTGTAATCGAGTCAAGTCGAGCTCAAACTTTATAGAACTTGAACTTAGCTTGAATAAAACAATGGTAGATTTGAGCTTAGTTTGATAGTTTGTCAAGCTTTAACAATCTATGCTTGAGCAAGGCTTGATAAGACTTGATCAAAGCTTGAGTTTGGCTTAAAAAGCTTAAATATATATACATTTATTTTTTTAATAATAAAACTCATCAATAGAAACATATTTATAAAGTAAAACAAACAAAAATCATAACTCAAAACCAAATTCGATTCATTTAGCATTAATAAAACCAAAAATAATATAATCGTACAGTCTTGGTTTCAAAATGCGTTTTACGATCCAATGCAATTAAGGTCCCAAAAGTCATTGCGTGATGTGATTGCTAACGCAGTTACGACACCTTCGTATTAAAAAGAGTACAAAAATATTTATACATATTATATTTCACTAAGTATCAAGTAATTGTTATAAATTTACAAAAATAAAAAAAAATATTTAAAATACGATGAGCTAAATTATAAATTTAATCAAAGCTAAAAATTCTTCTAAAATATATTATTTATTTATGAAATAAACCCTATAATTAAGTTAATATTCAAATTAGTCATAAGTTGCTTATATGAATATTCATAAAAACATATTTTAATTAAACTTGAAAAAGCTTGATAAGAGTTCGAGTCAAGCTATCAAAAGCTTGAGCTTGAGCTTGAGCTTGATATATGTTTCAAGCTATATTTTGGGCTTGAGTTTGGGCTTGTGCTTGATAACAGCTTGGCTTGATCGAGCTAAGCTCGAGCTCAAATTGCTTGATAAAAGTTTGGCTTGATTGCAGCCCTAATATGTATTATCAAACCTTGCAATGACGATCGAAAGGTATAGAGTTGTGTAATAACCGTTAAACTGTTGGTAACTAAAAATAACACTGAAACACATAAACACAAAAATACTACGTTAAGTGAAACATATAGAGTGAATTATGTCAATACAAATGTCGCGTTAAAACGATATTTATATTTTTAATCTTTCTTAAGTCTTATTAATGACAAAACATCAAGTAGATTTTTAAGCTTGTATTAAAAACAACACCAAAGATTTGGATCAATAATTTTATGTTTCTAATTTTTATAAAAAGTTCTACATAACCTTTCTAAACACATATAAAGTTTCAAATAACTAAAACTAATCGGTAAAACTATTCAACCCCCTCACCCCTTTTAGTTTCCACAATTGGTATCAGAGCTACATACTCAAGATTTTTAAAGTATATTGTATTTTAAAACTTGAAACGATCCATGGATTATGAAAATTACAAGGAAAGACAATCTATGCAAAGAACACCACTATTTGAAACGATGATTTTATCTATTCAAAAAACCGTTTTGAAACTTATGTAAAATCTAAGGATATAGATCTTTGGCACATAACCATTGAAGGTGATTATGCACCAACGGTCAAGAATGTCAACACTAATCAATTTGAATCGGTTTCGCGTGATCGACAAACCGATCATCAAAAGAAAATGTTGGCAAAAAATAATAAAGCCAAAATGATGCTTTACAATGCTCTACCTAAAAAGGAATATGAAAAATCTTTATGTGTCAAACGGACAAAGAAACTTGGCACTTGTTAATTGTCACACATCAAGGAAACTCACAGGTTAAGGATAATGTTAATGCAATAATGACTAAAAACGTTACTTGTATTTTTTGGTCTCGCTTAGTTTTGATTACGACAATATGTAAAAACAAGCATTTACGAAAACAACGAAAAACGAATTCTTGAGTTCAAGTATTTTTCATTTTACCTATTTTCACTTAAGGTATGGATAAACAAGTACTAACCTTAATCAAGTGATCAAGTGATTTAATCTTTTCTTAAAACTCACTTTTTATTAAAAGTGACAAGTTTTTATTAAACTTTATTTTTAAGAAAATGTTTTATTAAATTAATTATTTGAAATTTGAAAATGACATATTCTTATACTGTTAAGAATATCCTTTCAGGATATTTTTATACCCAAATAAGACCTCCACCACTAAAAGACAAAAAGGAGCGGAGTCTAGTCCGGCGGTACCTTAGCGCCTAGGCGGTACCTTATCGATAAGGTACCGCGGGCTGTGATAAGGTACCGCGGACAGAACTAGCCGTTGGCTCCTTTGTCCTTTAAATAGTTGGCCATTCTCAGCTTTTCACCTCACATCTTTCATTCATTTCCAGATTCAAACCCCTTCTTTAATCACTCAAATCTTTGATCATTTGTTTGATTATTACTTGTTTAAGAAGTGAATCTTGTTATTCCATCTCTTCCTCTCCAAGTGCAAAGAGAAGAACACTATCCTAGTGAAGTGTTGAGTCCACCACCAAAGATCTATCGAAGATCAATTTGTATATTCTTGTAGTTGTGTCATGGTTGTGAAGATCCAAGTAGTTGTGTCTATTTGGAAGTTGTGTATGTACTAAGTATAGTTGTGTAGATTGGTCCTAGCTACGATTAGGGCTCGACTTTTAGCTTAGAGTCGGAAATTGGTTAAGCGACGTGTACGATTTTCTCCACCATAAGGAGCTTGTTGTGTAGTGAACTCTCGAGTAAGGAGTACTCGAGGAGTGGAGTAGGAACGAGGAGTGAGCTTCGTTGCCGAACCACTATAAATCCTTGGTGTTCGGTTTGATCTTTCTTTACCCTTAACTCTTTACATTCCTTATTTCTTTTTGCATATACATGTGTTAATATTAGATTAGCTACACTATCATTCTTTATTCTTTGTGGATATATTTTTGTTAGTATTGGTTTAGCTACACTATCATTGTTCATATTTGTGCATAAGAAGATTTCACATATTTCCTCAAGCCTAAGTTTTTGAAAAAGGATTTTTGGAAACCATATTTTAACAAGTAAATTTTAAGAAACTATTCAACCCCCCCCCCCCCCCCCCTTCTAGTTTCTACAATTGGTATCAGAGCGGGTTGCTCAAGAATTTTTAAAGTATATTGTATTTTAAAACTTGAATCGATCTATGGATTACAACAAGTACCTAGAAGGGCAATCTATGCAAAGACCGCCACTTTTTGAAACCGATAGTTTTATTTATTGGAAAAATAGATTTGAAACTTATGTGAAATCAAAAGATTTAGATCTTTGGCATGTTATTATCAATGGTGATTTTTTACCCTTTCAATTTAATGAAGTTTCTAAAACAAAAGAATTAGTCACTTTTGACAAAGCAAATGATGATACTAAAAAGAAACTTTCAAAAAATAATGAGGCTAAAATGGTGATTTATAATGCTTTGCCTAAGAAAGAGTATGAAAGAATTTTTATGTGTGAAACCGCTAAAGATATTTGGAACACTCTTTTAATAACCCACCAAGGTAATAGCCAAGTCAAAGAAAGTAAAATCGATCTTCTTGTCCAACAATATGAACAATTTGTCATCTTAGAAGATGAAACTATTGATAGTGCATTTACTAGGTTTAACACCATTATTACTAGTCTAAAAGCACTTGATGAAGGTTTTTCTAGCAAGAACAATGTTAGGAAGTTTCTAAGGGCCTTACATCTAAAGTGGAGAGCAAAAGTCACGGCTATTGAAGAGTCGAAAGATCTCTCAACTTTATCACTAGATGAACTCATAGGAAACTTGAAGGTTCATGAGATGATAATTTTGAAGGACTCGGAATTAGTAAAAACCAAGAGTGAAAGGAAATCTCTTGCACTTAAAGCCAATAAGGCACAAAGTGACCATGATAGTTCCTCGGAAAGTGATGACGAGGAGTATGCATTGGCGGTGAGAGATTTCAAGAAGTTCTTCAAGAGACGAGGTCAACACGTTAGGCAACCAAACTATGACAAGAAACCAATGTCAAAGAATCGGTTTGTCAAGAACGAAAAAGGTGATAGGAGTTGCTTTAGATGTGGTGATCCAAATCACTTCATTGGTGATTGTCCAAAGCCCGCTCGTGATAAGAACCACACGGCATTCGTTAGTGGCGCTTGGAGAGATAGCGGTGAAGATGATGATGACAACCCCAAAGAGGAGAAATGTCTTATGGCTCACACTTCTAAAGAGGTACATTCCGAAACCGAATATTATAGCAATGATAGTTCTACTTTAGATGATATTGAATTTGAAGGCAAATATGATAGCTTACACAAACTTATTCTTAAATTCATAGAAAAGAATAAGACCTTAAAATCAACCAAAACTAAGCTTGAAAATGAGATCAATGAACTTAGGGAGAAATTGGCTATACTTGAGAAAAACAAAGAGGTTGATTTAGGTTGCTTAAGTTGTGAGAAACTTAGATTAGAGAATGATGATCTCAAGAGCACCTCCATTAAATTGGAAAAGTTCATGAAAGGTACTAGTGCTCTTGATGATATGTTAAACAAACAAGTTCATTCTAAGGAAAAACTTGGTCTAGGTTTTAACCCAAATGAAGCCTCAACTAGTGAACCAAAACAAGTCAGGTTTTCACAGAAAACACCTTCTGGACGCGGTTCCACATCGTATGGCGCGGTTCCTTATCGCTATGGAACCGCGGCCATAGATAAGGTACCGCGGCCAGAAGTTGAATTTTGTGAAAATTCTGAACTTTCTGAAAAATCTAAGTTAAATGAAAAACCAAAGCATCTTACTGTTAATAAGGTTCAATTACCCATACTTGACGACAATACTATTAGCAAGTTCTATAAGCCGTTAAGTAAACCTCTCATAGGAAATAGAAGTTTATCTAGATTATCTTCTACTCCACCTAGAGTACGGAATGAGTTTAAGCCTAGAAGTATAACGACAACGCCTACAAGAGATAATCAAAAGAACTCTCGAACTAGAAGTAAAACTCCAACACCTAGAAAGAATAACAATAATTCTAAACCTAGATCAAACACACCTAGGAGAAGTAATAAACAACAAAATAGTTACATGAATTACTACCCTCCTCCATTTTGTTCTCCATGGGGAATCCCCACCTCATTCATGCATCCCAACAAAATGCAAGGGATGTTTGGAACTAACAATTTCGGACCCATGAGATATTGGGGACCAAATGTTTGATCTTGTGTGTTGTTACCTAGATATGCTTGGGAATTGATTTGGAGCCCGATGAGTGGATTTAGGATAGTGGATGTTCTAAACACATGACGGGTAATCGAAGTTTGTTCTCGCATTACAAAGCATATGATAGAGGTAACGTCACATTCGCTAGTAGTCTACGTGGTAATATCATTGGCAAAGGTACGGTTTCTCTTGACTCCATGACCATTGAAAATGTTGAGCACGTAGATAACTTATGTTTTAACCTTTTAAGTATAGGTCAAATTTGTGATAATAAGTGTAAGGTTATCTTTTCGGAACATGACAGTGAAATCGTAAAAGATGGAAAAGTAATTGGAAAAGGTATTAGAAAGCATGGGCTTTATGTCATGAAGGTTAATAAGAAGTCAAAAGACAACATATGTCTTGCGACTATAGATGATAATTCTACTCTTTGGCATAGGAGATTAGGTCACGCAAATATGCGTTTAATTCAATCTTTAGTCTCTAAGGAGTTGGCAAGACACCTCCCCAAGATTAAGTTTGATAGTCACTTTTGTGATGCTTGCAAAGTTGGAAAGCAAGTTCACTCAAGTCACAAAGCCAAGAATTTGGTTTCGACCTCTCGGTGCTTAGAGCTCCTACATATGTATCTCTTTGGACCTTCCGCCATACGGAGTTATGGAGGTAACCTTTATACTCTAGTTATAGTTGACGACTATTCTAGATTCACTTGGACTAGATTTTTGGCATCTAAGAATGAAGCTTTCGATCATTTCGAAGTCTTTAGGGCGAAGAATTCAAAATCAACTAGGATGTTCAATTGTTTCTATTAGGACGGATCATGGTAGGGAATTTGATAATGAAGTGCAATTTGGTGCCTTTTGTGAAGCTCATGGTATTACCCATAACTTCTCGGCTCCTCGCACTCCACAATCAAATGGGGTAGTTGAAAGGAAGAATAGGACTCTCCAAGAGATGAGTAGGACGATGTTAAACGAGCAATCTTTGCCTCAAAAGTTTTGGTGCAATGCCGTAGATACATCGACTTATATTCTCAATCGAATTCTTATTCGACCTTTCCTAGGAAAGACCCCCTATGAGATTCTTAAAGGTAAGAAACCCTCATTAGAATACTTTAGGGTGTTTGGAAGCAAGTGCTTTATCCTCAACACCAAAGACTACCTTACCAAGTTTGACCCAAAGTCTTACGAAGGTATCCTTTTAGGTTATTCCCAAACTAGTAAGGCCTACATAGTCCTAAATAGAACCTCAGGGGTTATTGAAGAATCACTCAACGTAAACTTTGATGAAACCCCTCCTTCACCCAAGACACCACCATTGGTTGATGATGACTTGGATGAATTAGAAGTAGTTAAAGCCAAAGAGGTTAGAAAAATAGGAGTTGAAGACCTTAGTGTTGAAAAGGAAGTAAACATTAAGGAGTCTAGGGATCATACTCTCAATAATGTCATTGGTGACTTAAATCAAAGGACCCTAAGATCTCAAGTCCAAAACCAAAGCAACTTCTTTTGTTTTGTCTCCTTGATTGAACCAAAGAATGTTAAGGAAGCTTTGACGGATGAGAGTTGGGTCATTGCGATGCAAGAAGCATTGAATCAATTCGTTGCCAATGATGTTTGGGAACTTGTTCCTCCACCTAGAAGTTCTACCATTATAGGAACCAAATGGGTATTTAGGAATAAGCTAGATGAGAATGGTGTTGTGTCTCGTAACAAGGCTAGACTTGTAGCTCAAGGCTATAATCAACAAGAAGGGATTGATTATGACGAGACATATGCACCGGTAGCTAGGTTATAATCAATTAGAATCCTTTTAGCCTACGCTTGTGCCTTAGATATTAAGCTTCAACAAATGGATGTAAAGAGTGAATTTCTTAACGGTTTGATCAATGAGGAGGCATATGTGGCTCAACCTCCCGTCTTCATTGATTTTGAGAAACCGGACCATGTTTACAAGCTTAAGAAAGCACTTTATGGACTCAAACAAGCACCCAAAGCTTGGTATGATAGACTTAAAGCGTTTCTTGTTAAACATGAGTATACCATGGGTATGGTAGACAATACACTCTTTACAAAGAAGAAAGGTCCTCACCTCATAATCGTACAAATATATGTTGATGACATTATATTTGGCTCAACTTGTCAAGAATTGTGTGATGACTTTGCCAAAATCATGCATGATGAGTTTGAAATGAGTATGATGGGAGAACTTAACTTCTTTTTAGGACTCCAAATTAAACAAATGGACGATGGTATCTTCTTTAGTCAATCTAAGTACGCTAAAGAAATGCTAAAGAAATTTGGATTAGAAGAATCTAGACCAATGAAGACCCCTATGGCCTCGGATACTAAACTCACCGTAGATGATGATTGTGAGTCGGTAGACAACACCAAATATAGAGGTATGATTGGTAGTTTGTTGTACCTAACGGCAAGTCGATCGGATATCATGTTTAGTGTTTGCCTTTGTGCTCGCTTCCAAGAGGCTCCCAAAACCTCTCACCTTGAAGCGGTTAAGCGTATCTTCCGATACATTAAAGGCACTATACATTTAGGATTATGGTATCCTAAAGGGACCGGCGTAGAAACCATTGTCTAAGGATATAGATCTTTGGCACATAACCATTGAAGGTGATTATGCACCAACGGTCAAGAATGTCAACACTAATCAATTTGAATCGGTTTCGCATGATCGACAAACCGATCATCAAAAGAAAATGTTGGCAAAAAATAATAAAGCCAAAATGATGCTTTACAATGCTCTACCTAAAAAGGAATATGAAAAATCTTTATGTGTCAAACGGACAAAGAAACTTGGCACTTGTTAATTGTCACACATCAAGGAAACTCACAGGTTAAGGATAATGTTAATGCAATAATGACTAAAAACGTTACTTGCATTTTTCGGTCTCGCTTAGTTTTGATTACGATAATATGTAAAAACAAGCATTTACGAAAACAACGAAAAACGAATTCTTGAGTTCAAGTATTTTTCATTTTACCCATTTTCAGTTAAGGTATGGATAAACAAGTACTAACCTTAATCAAGTGATCAAGTGATTTAATCTTTTCTTAAAACTCACTTTTTATTAAAAGTGACAAGTTTTTATTAAACTTTATTTTTAAGAAAATGTTTTATTAAATTAATTATTTGAAATTTGAAAATGGCATATTCTTATACTGTTAAGAATATCCTTTCAGGATATTTTTATACCCAGATAAGACCTCCACCACTAAAAGACAAAAAGGAGCGGAGTCTAGTCCGGCGGTACCTTAGCGCCTAGGCGGTACCTTATCGATAAGGTACCGCGGGCTGTGATAAGGTACCGCGGGCAGAACTAGCCATCGGCTCCTTTGTCCTTTAAATAGTTGGCCATTCTCAGCTTTTCACCTCACCTCTTTTGCACATTCATTTCCAGATTCAAACCCCTTCTTTAATCACTCAAATCTTTGATCATTTGTTTGATTATTACTTGTTTAAGAAGTGAATCTTGTTATTCCATCTCTTCCTCTCCAAGTGCAAAGAGAAGAACACTATCCTAGTGAAGTGTTGAGTCCACCACCAAAGATCTATTGAAGATCAATTTGTATATTCTTGTAGTTGTGTCATAGTTGTGAAGATCCAAGTAGTTGTGTCTATTTGGAAGTTGTATATGTACTAAGTATAGTTGTGTAGATTGGTCCTAGCTACGATTAGGGCTTGACTTTTAGCTTAGAGTCGGAAATTGGTTAAGCGACGTGTACGGTTTTCTCCACCATAATGAGCTTGTTGTGTAGTGAACTCTCGAGTAAGGAGTACTCGAGGAGTGGAGTAGGAACGAGGAGTGAGCTTCGTTGCCGAACCACTATAAATCCTTGGTGTTCGGTTTGATCTTTCTTTACCCTTAACTCTTTACATTCCTTATTACTTTTTGCATATACATGTGTTAATATTAGATTAGCTACACTATCATTCTTTATTCTTTGTGGATATATTTTTGTTAGTATTGGTTTAGCTACACTATCATTGTTCATATTTGTGCATAAGAAGATTTCACATATTTCCTCAAGCCTAAGTTTTTGAAAAAGGATTTTTGGAAACCATATTTTAACAAGTAAATTTTAAGAAACTATTCAACCCCCCCTTCTAGTTTCTACAGATAATAAAATTGATCTTCTTGTTCATCAATATGAACAATTTTCTATCGTTAAAGAAGAGTCAATTGATGTGAGATTTGCTCGGTTTAACACCATCATTACTTCATTCAAAGCACTTGACGAAACTTTCTCTACTATGAACTTTGTCGGGAAATTTTCTAGAGCACTTCATCCAAAATGGAGAGCTAAGGTAAAGGCCTAAAAGAATCTAAAGATCTCTCAAACCTATCATTAGATGAGCTTATCGGTAATGGAAAAAAACTCCGAGGTCATCAAAGGATAGAAGGAGAAACAAAGATCAATCGTTTTGAAAGCTAGAATTGAATTTGGTGACGATTAATACAAGGTTTTTATCCTCGTATGAAAGTTCGTTGTTCCGATCTTTTCGAATTGATTACTGGTTGAAAGTGCGACTCAGTCGTTCTTGGTGGAATAATAAATGGAGAAAAGTTATCTATTTTAAACTAAAAATAAAAATGTCGTTGAAAGCTTGAAAATTTAATCTAAGATAAAACAAGTTAAAACAATGCTAAGTAAAAAGGAGGGAAAAATTAAAGTTTGGAAAATAGAAACAATTCAGAAAATTACTAATTAAACTAAGTCTGAAAATTGGAATTTCAGAAAAATGGTTTCTTCGGAATAACAAGCTTTTCAGAAAAATTGGTATCTTCGGAATAATTGGCTTTTCAGAAAAAGGAACTTCTTCGGAATAAAGAGATTTTCAGAGAAAAGGTATTTTCGGAAAAACTGACTTTTCAGAAAAAAGGTTTCTTCGGAAAAACAAGGGTTTTCGGAAAAGTGATTATTTCGGAATAAAAGCTTTTTCAGAAAAATTAGTTTTTTCGGAATAATGAACTTTTCATAGAAAATGACATTTTCGGAATAAAGGACTTTTCAGAGAAATTGTGGTTTTCGGAATAACAAGGTTTTCAGAGAAATAGGATTTTCGGAATAAATGAACTTTTCATAGAAATGATGAATTCATAGAAATGATGAATTCAGAGAAAGGGAATTTCGGAATAACAGCAATTTCAGAAAAAGGAAGATTTCATAGAAATGATCAATTCAGAAAAATGGCATTTTCGGAAAAATTAACCCTAATCCGAAAATGTTAAAACTCATATACGGATAAACAGAAACAGCCAAACTTAAGGATTAAGCTACGAATAAGCATGAACCAAACAAGCAATTAACCAAAACTTTAACCAATAAATTTTAAGAAGAACAAAATAAGCCACAAATTAAAAACTATAAAAACACTAAATAATCAAAACATTTAAATTCAACTAATAAGCAATTCTATAAATCTATCAAAACAACTTAATCAAAAATAAGCCAAACACTAGAAGATTAATAACCACAATAAGCTCAAAACATCCACCACATCAAAACTAAAAGATCAATCACATGAATAAAACAATCACTTAATCAAAGAGATGAGATTAACTACATGATTATCAAGATTAAGAAAAAGATTAAGAAAGGTAGAATGAGAATTAAGAAAATAAGCTTGATTGATTAAAGATGAATATCAAAAGATTACAAGATTAATGTAAAGATTAATAAGTTTGAAGGAAAAAACTAGAGAGAAAAATTAAAAGCACTTAAAAATTAAACTACAACTACTAAAAAAACTAACCACCTAACTAC
The DNA here is from genome assembly GCA_025667525.1 of Glebionis coronaria. Lineage (NCBI taxonomy): Eukaryota > Viridiplantae > Streptophyta > Magnoliopsida > Asterales > Asteraceae > Glebionis > Glebionis coronaria. The sequence continues at coordinate 460,653,766 of CM046879.1, read as the reverse complement.
CCTCCTAATGACACATTAGGCTGGTATTTATAGGAGGTGGGGAGATTACATGCTTAAGCTATCTTATTTCTTTCTTCTCGTCTCGACTCGACTTAATTTCTTTGTCTTTCTCGACGTCGTCTCGGGATTAGTCGATATAAATTGAACTTGTCTTATAATTTTCTTCTATAATTAGACTTAAGTTCTTCGACTTCATTAAACTTCCGTCTTTAGACTTTTTCTTCGATAAATCTTCAGAATAGGCCTTGGACTTCCGTTCTTTTTGCATTCTCGATCTTTCGACTTCGTCTTTAGTCTTTTTCTTCGATAAGAGCCCGTGATAGCCCTTGTTTTCTTCCTTTTACATCTTTTGCTTCAAAAAGTTCACAACCACCCTCGCATAGTTCGTAGGGAGAGCCTTAGCATCAACCCATTTAGAAACGTAGTCAACGGCTACGAGGATGTACTTGTTCCCTTTAGATGATGGAAATGGCCCTATAAGGTCGATGCCCCATACATCAAAGATTTCACATTCTTGTATGAAATTTTGAGGCATTTCATCTTTATGTGTGATCTTGCCTTGTCTTTGGTAAGCATCACAATGTTTAACCATTTCGTGAGCGTCACGATAAATGGTGGGCCAATAGAATCCAGAGTCGAATACTTTCTTCGCGGTGTAATTGGGACCAAAGTGACCACCGGTGGGTCCTTTATGGCAAGCGTCAAGGATTTGTACCGCTGCCGGCCCATCAACACATCGACGAATGACAAGATCCGCACATTGTTTGAAGAGGTAAGGGTCGTCCCAGAAATAATGTTCAATATCTTAAAAGAACTTTTTCTTTTGTTGGGACGTTAACCCTTCCTTGAGAATTCCACCCGCTAAGTAGTTTGCAAAGTCCGCAAACCACGTGGTGTCATCAAGATTGGAGTTGATAGACATTAAGGCCTCAAGAGGAAAAGAGTCATTGATAAGGATCCTCAAGTCTACTTAGATGATCCGCGGCTAGGTTTTCGGCTCCCTTCTTGTCACGAATTTCAATGTTGAATTCTTGAAGGAGCAAAACCCAACGAAGAAGTCTTGGCTTAGAATCTTGCTTAGTCAACAAGTACTTCAACGCGGAATGATCAGTGTACACGATGGTGGTAGAAAGGAAAAGATAGGGGCGGAACTTTTCAAAAGAATACACTATAGCTAAAAGCTCTTTTTCGGTAGTGGTATAATGCAATTGAGCCCCTGTCATTGTCTTGCTAGCATAATGGATTTGTTGGAAGTGTTTGTTCACTCTTTGGCCCAAAACCGCTCCAATAGCAAAGTCGCTAGCATCACACATCAACTCAAAAGGTAGCTCCCAATTAGGGGTAACCAAGACCGGTGCCTTAGTTAGCTTATCCTTAAGAAGATTGAAGGATTCAAGACACTCTTTGGAAAAGATGAAAGGAGTATCTTTTTCCAAGAGGTGGGTCATCGGGCGAGCGATTTTAGAAAAATCTTGAATGAATCGACGATAGAAGCCCGCATGACCAAGGAAACTTCTCACACCCTTCACGGTTGAAGGTGGAGGTAATTTGGCTATGACATCCACTTTAGCACGGTCCACTTCAAGACCGGCTTTGGAGATTTTATGTCCAAGCACAATGCCTTCTTTTACCATGAAATGGCATTTTTCCCAATTTAGAACAAGGTGAGTGTCTTCGCACCGCTTAAGCATGCGTTCCAAATTGGCAAGGCAATGAGAGAAAGAATCACCATAGACCGAGAAATCATCCATGAAGACTTCCATAGTTTCTTCAATCATGTCATGGAAGATAGCCATCATACACCTTTGAAATGTCCCAGGAGCATTGCATAAGCCGAAAGGCATTCTTTTATAAGCAAATGTTCCGTAAGGACAAGTGAATGTGGTTTTCTCTTGGTCTTTGGGATCGATGGGAATTTGAAAATACCCGGAGAAACCGTCTAAAAAGCAGTAATAGTCATTACCCGCTAAACGTTCAAGCATTTGGTCCATAAAAGGGAGGGGAAAATGATCCTTTCTCATAGCATCATTGAGTTTATGATAGTCTATACAAACTCTCCACCCTGTAATGAGACGAGTAGGAATCAACTCGTTGTTTTCATTGGGCACAACGGTGATTCCGCCTTTCTTAGGCACACAATGGACGGGACTAACCCATGGTGAATCCGAGATAGGATAGATCATTCCCGCATCAAGAAGTTTGATAACCTCTTTTTTGATTACGTCATGGATCTTAGGATTCACCCTTCTTTGGCTTTGAATAGTGGGTTTAAAGTCGTCCTCCATGAGAATTTTATGTGTGCAAAAGTGTGGATCAATTCCACGAATATCGTAGATTTTCCAAGCAATCGCTTTTTTGTGATTCTTTAGCACGGCGATAAGTCGGGATTTTTCTTCTTCTTTCAAGTCCTTAGCGATGACGACGAGTGACTTCTTGTTGTCTTCAAGGAAAATGTAATCGAGATGAGACGGTAGGTCCTTAAGCTCTAAATCCGGAGGATTTTTGATGGAAGGCGTAGTCAAATTCGGTTCATCGATAGAGATATCCTTAGGAGATGGTGGAAAAATATGGTCCTCATTGAGAAGTTTCTCAATGGTACGAATGTCTTCATCCCAATTAGAGGAAGAATCGTCATATTGCAAGTCCACATCTCCCAAAGTTGCTTCAAATTCTTTCAAGATGAAATCTCTTTCTCCAAATGGAGTTAGTGATGGAGCAATAGAGGCAACAGTCTAAACAATGGATAGAGAATAAGAACCACTTTTACAAGCGTCTTTGAAATGTTCTTCACAAGCCTCATCAAGAACGTCAATGAAATTAACGCTCTCATTTTCAGAAGGCTGCTTAGAAAGTTTACCCATGTTGAAGACGATTTTATCGTCACCAACTCTCATGATTAATTCGCCCGCGGCTACATCAATGAGAGTGCGACCGGTCCTCAGGAATGGACGTCCAACGATTAATGGAACTCGAGGGTCCATCTCGTAGTCAACGACAACAAAATCCACCGGAAAGGTGAATTTGTCGACACAAACGAAGACGTCTTCGGCTATCCCCACTGGATAAGCAACCGTACGGTTAGCTAATTCCAAAGTCATTCGTGTGGGGACTAGCTCGGGTAGAGATAATTGTTTCCAAACACTTAATGGCATTAAGTTTATACTAGCACCTAGATCGGATAGGGCCATATAATTCTCTACCCCGGGGAAGTTACAAGGAATCAAGAAACGACCCGGATAACCAAGTTTGGTTGGTAATTTCCTTAAGAGCACTGCGGAGCAATTCTCATTAAGTAGGGTCTGAGCAATATCGAGAAGTTTCACTTTATCACTGAGAAGATCTTTAAACATTTTAGCATATTTCGGCATGTGAGCGAGAGCCTCAACAAGATATTGAAATTCAGTTTTTTAAACATTTTAAGAAAGTTCGAAACCTGAATATCATCCTTGTTCTTCAATTTCTCTTTCCTCAACCTCGAAGGATAAGGTATATTGGGTTGAGATGAAGGCTTTGGGATAGAATTCTCACTCACATCCTTGGGTGGTGGAGGGGTGGAAGTAGAAGGTGGTGGAATTGGAGAAGTAGAAGCTGCAGGTGTTGGAGAAATAGAAGGTGGAGGAACTGGAGAAGGAGACTCGTTTTCCTTAGTCACAATCACCGGTGTAGGTGTAGGAAGCTCTGGTTCCTTTAAACCTTTTCCACTTCGAGTGGTGATTGCTTTCATCTCCCCTCTTGGATTAGCAACGGTGTTACTCGGAAGAGAACCCGATCCAGAGGCTTGATTACTTGGGAAGAAACTAGCCATCATGTTCCTTAAGTAATTCGTTTGACTAGCCAAAGTGTTTCGCATATCGGCTCGAAGATCGTTTCCTTGTTTCACCATATCTGCTTTCAAGTTGAGCATTTCCCGCTGAATATTTTGCACTATCGCATCATTAGTCATCATGTAAGTTTCAACGTCTTGGTGTAATGCGGTGGGTTGGTTGGGAGGAGGAGCATGGTAGGCAGGTGGTTGATAAGCAGGTTGTTGGTAAACTTGGTTGTTTCTTTGAGGTGGATATGAGGTTCTTTGGTTTTGATATTGATTTGGAGCTCGAGGTTGGTTTTGATTGTTGCGATTGAGGTTGTTTGGGTTTTGAGGTGGGAAACAGGGTGGTGAAAGAAAGTTGTTTGAGCGATAGCTGAGCAAATTGCGGTCACCTTGAGGACGTGCTTGATAGCCTCCTATAGAATAGGTACCGTTGGCGGCATACACATTTTCTGGATTGTCATGAGTCGAAGGACAATCGGTGTATGAGTGAGATCCCCCACATGATTGAGTCAAAGCACTAGCTTGGGCAGTGATAGCTTTGGTATTGTTGGCGGCTTGGAGAGCAAGTGATTCAACAAGCGAAGTAAGCTTTTCAATTCTCTTGTCGTTATCATTAGTGCTAGCACTAGCCACATGGGTCCGAACACTCTTGGTTTGCACTCTAGACTTGTTCTCAATAATATCCCAAGCGGCATTAGCAGACTTAACCAAAATGTTACCCCCCGAGGCACTATTTAGTGAATCTTGGTCATTCATGCTTAAACCATTGTAATTTGATGTACTTTTGTTAAACCATGTTGTGGACACTTTCTTAAAAGTTCCTTAAAACGGTCCCAAGATTCACTAAATGTCTCACCGTACTTTTGTTGAAAAGTAATGATTTCATTCCGCAAAGCGGTAGTACGTGAGGGTGGGAAAAAGTAGTTGATGAATTTGGTCTCTAAATCCGTCCACGTAAGAATACTTTGTGGCGGTTCCTTATCAAGCCAATGCCGGGCCTGTCCCTCTAAGGAGAAAGGAAAAAGTTGCAAGGGAATTACCTCTTGTGAAACCCCATTATACTTAACCGTATTAGTGAGTTGAAGAAAACTTTTAATATGGTCATGAGGATCATCAATTGAACGCCCCAAGAAGGGTTGAGCAGAGACCATTTGAATGAAGCCGGATTTAAGCTCGAAGTTGTTGGCTCCAATCTCGGGTATGACAATAGCATCGGTGTTGCCCTCTACGTGCGATTGCAAAAGCTCGATCATTGGTTGATTGTCCATGGTGACAATAGGTTGAGTAATGACTTCGGCTTGAGCTATTTTCTTCTTACGAGCACGAGTACGCATACACACCTACAAAAAGAAAAGAAAAATATACAAGAAATATTTTTGGTTTTTATGGTTTTTCTATTTTTTTTGTATTTTTGAATTTTTTTAATTTTTATTGATTTTTGAAAAGTTTAAGCAAGAAAATAACGTTCAAAGATATACGGATCCCAAAATCCAACGCGTCTCTCACTAAAAACCGTTAATCTTAACGAAAAGAGCCGGCAGCGGCGCCATTTAATACAAGGTTTTTATCCTCGTATGAAAGTTCGTTGTTCCGATCTTTTCGAATTGATTACTGGTTGAAAGTGCGACTCAGTCGTTCTTGGTGGAATAATAAATGGGGAAAAGTTATCTCTTTTAAACTAAAAATAAAAATGTCGTTGAAAGCTTGAAAGTTTAATCTAAGATAAAACAAGTTAAAACAATGCTAAGTAAAAAGGCGGGAAAAATTAAAGTTTGAAAAATAGAAATAATTCAGAAAATTACTAATTAAACTAAGTCTGAAAATTGGAATTTCAGAAAAATGGTTTCTTCGGAATAACAAGCTTTTCAGAAAAATTGGTATCTTCGGAATAATTGGCTTTTCAGAAAAAGGAACTTCTTCGAAATAAAGAGATTTTCAGAGAAAAGGTATTTTCGGAAAAACTGACTTTTCAGAAAAAAGGTTTCTTCGGAAAAACAAGGGTTTTCGGAAAAGTGATTATTTCGGAATAATGAACTTTTCATAGAAAATGACATTTTCGGAATAAAGGACTTTTCAGAGAAATTGTGGTTTTCGGAATAACAAGGTTTTCAGAAAAATAGGATTTTCGGAATAAATGGACTTTTCATAGAAATGATGAATTCATAGAAATGATGAATTCATAGAAATGGGAATTTCGGAATAACAACAATTTCAGAAAAAGGAAGATTTCATAGAAATGATCAATTCAGAAAAATGGCATTTTCGGAAAAATTAACCCTAATCCGAAAATGTTAAAACTCAGATACGGATAAACAGAAACAACCAAACTTAAGGATTAAGCTACGAATAAGCATGAACCAAACAAGCAATTAACCAAAACTTTAACCAAATAAATTTTAAGAAGAACAAAATAAGCCACAATTTAAAAACTATAAAAACACTAAATAATCAAAACATTTAAAATCAACTAATAAGCAATTCTATAAATTTATCAAAACAACTTAATCAAAAATAAGCCAAACACTAGAAGATTAATAACCACAATAAGCTCAAACATCCACCACATCAAAACTAAAAGATCAATCACATGAATAAAACAATCACTTAATCAAAGAGATGAGATTAACTACATGATTATCAAGATTAAGAAAAAGATTAAGAAAGGTAGAATGAGAATTAAGAAAATAAGCTTGATTGATTAAAGATGAATATCAAAAGATTACAAGATTAATGTAAAGATTAATAAGTTTTAAGGAAAAAACTAGAGAGAAAAATTAAAAGCACTTAAAAATTAAACTACAACTACTAAAAGAACTAACCACCTAACTACCCTCCTAATGACACATTAGGAGGGTATTTATAGGAGGTGGGGAGATTACATGCTTAAGCTATCTTATTTCTTTCTTCTCGTCTCGACTCGACTTAATTTCTTTGTCTTTCTCGACGTCGTCTCGGGATTAGTCGATATAAATTGAACTTGTCTTATAATTTTCTTCTATAATTAGACTTAAGTTCTTCGACTTCATTAAACTTCCGTCTTTAGACTTTTTCTTCGATAAATCTTCAGAATAGGCCTCGGACTTCCGTTCTTTTTGCATTCTCGATGTTTCGACTTCGTCTTTAGTCTTTTTCTTCGATAAGAGCCCGTGATAGCCCATGTTTTCTTCCTTTTGCATCTTTTGGTCCTAAAACACAATAAAAACACAAACCACGCATAATTCCGACTTTTACGACATAAAATACACGATTTGGTCTTGTTATTATTGGAAATAAGTGGTAAAAGGATAAGTGTTTTCACACTTATTAAATCCTCTACACTTAACCATTGCAATGTCCTCATGCAATGCACTAATTTCAAAGTACGATTTACATTTTTCATCATAGATAACCCATCTTGGCCTTTATAAAATGCTTAACACTTAGGAAACTACAAGAACAAAACAAGTGAGAAATCAAATACTTACATTGGGTTTTTGGTTGTCATGAATGTTCATCATTCGTAAGTTTCACGTTCCCCATACCAAGCTTAAAAACGAGATCATTGTTATTATAAGTTAGCAAACTAACACGAACTCATGTGGCCTAATTATTCACTTAGACTCCCTTATTCCTAGGTGTATCTCTTATATTTTATTGTTGTCTTGAATGATCACGAGGATGCATTGTTTGACTTATTTCGATAGTTATTTAAGCTGAAAACAAAGTGGGACGATTTAATCAATAGTTAGCTAAAGGACAAAATCTTTTAAAACTGCTTCTCGGGACCTCATAAAGTTCATATCTTGGCATAACTCGCTTCACGATTTGAGACCTTTCTCGGACCGATATTTGGCAGCGACTTCATACTTCAAATCTTTGAGAGACGTTCTTGAAATTATGGTCTTCTCTTAATAATAGGAATTTCTTCACTTGAAGTTTTAAGAGATTCTTCATATTTGGACCACGACCTCTTCATTTTTTTCCAATCTTTATTTTGGACTTTGATATACAACGATCCGCCTCCTTTTAGGACTTGGATCTATTTATCCTCATACCTTGCTAGGGTCTTTTCGGATAGACTTCTCCATGATCTTTTGGGGAGTACTTACTTTTCGTCGTGTGTCTCGATCCTTCATATTGATTTTCGATAAATGATTCTTCACATCACTTTTGGATCTTTAGCAACAAAATGTAGCCCTCATGCCTTGTTAGGGCCTTTTCGGACTCGCCAATCTTCGCATCCCGCTTCAATAAGTTATGCCTTGGCTATGAACTCTAATTAATACCGAGCAACTTTTAAACGATCTTGTGCTAGAAGCTAAGTAACTTTTCAAATCGTACAACCTTATTTATTGCAGATAAATTTATTAGCAAGCGATGTGAGAATAGGCTTATAATCAACTCACATAAATTCACGAAAGAACACCAAACTTATAATTGACTCTATCATCTCTCGTTCTCCACAGTTTAAAATCTCAAGGAATGAGACTCGTGGATGCTTAGCCAAATAAATCAAAGTTTTGGGTTTTCGAGTCATCTATAGGATCTTGCAAACTCTTAGACTTTTTCAAGTTTAGAAATCGCATTTTAAAATTTCCTTGAGAGTTAAGACTTTCGCGTTTTAAAGTTCCCTATATAAAAGCCTAGCAAAACTTGACTTAAACACGTTAAGGATACTAGCTAGAGTTGTTGAAATGTAAATCTTGCTTATGTTTTTAGAGAGAGAAAGAGATAGAGAGATGGTGGAACACACAATTCTAGAGAGAGAAACAAATGTTTACTATATGTAAAAATGAAGAACCACACACCCTCTCCATCTAAGGAGAGGGTTTATATACCCAAGCCCTTGTCATGGGCTTGGGCTTACATTTGGGCCGGCCTACACATGTTGTAGGCTAGGCTTGGGTTTGTTTGTTAAATAAAGATAAGTAACTAAACTACAAGCTATTACATGGACTATTGTTGGAGTGACCGATCCTTCTTAATACGTAAAACGTATTTCCAACAATCTCCCCCTAAGGGAGGTCACTCCAAACAAGGGCATTACCCAAGTTACAATAATAAGATAAACCTAGCATACTATGCTTGTCTTGAGCTCGTAGTCTTCGTCTTTCTTTTTTTTTCTTTTCAGGTGAACATGATGATGTGATCATTGATATCAATCTTGAGCATTAATCTCTTGCCTTGATCTTGTGCATCCATCACTTGTGATCTTCGCCTCTTCGTGACCTCACGTCCCACATACTTATACCTTTGTAATTCTTGAAAGCTTCAGAGTTCGATACAGCGGAAGACTTAACTTTTAGGCTTTCTTGAATTAGATGAGGTATTAAGTGCATAAAGTATAAGCATGCGGGCACGACTTCTTCTCGGATCCCGCAACGCCACCGTCTTCAAATGCCGCAACATAAGTAGACACGAACGAAATGGCTTTGAACATTTCATTCTAATTCGGTAGCATTTTACCTCCGGTCGGTGAAGACCGTTGGACGATATAAAATATCGTACTTGTGGCAGGTAGATTTAATTAAAAATCTCCTTGACAAGATTTCGCGGGTAAACCCGTTCTCTTTACTCGACCGTCCAAAGCTGACTGCGAACGTAAAGAGTGAATCATTTGGATTAAATTATCCGCATGATTGAAGCCGTCAATTCTGATTCCTGGAACAAGTTTGATTCATTAAAGAATCGCACCATCGTTGCTTTCCAGTTGTCACGAGCTTGATTCATATTGAATCTTGCAGGTTACCTACCAAGTGTTGTTTGATGTTAACACTAGAAGGATTTCCACTCATCACTGTGAACACTAAGGTATCACTCTGAGTGTTCTGGCAAGATCACTGAGATTTTGCGTAGAGGCCTGGAACATGTTTAAGTTCAGTTAAGAATTAAACCAATGTTGCTTTCCAGTTATCACAAGTTTGATTCATAAAGAATCGAACAAGTCACCTACCATGAGCTTTTTTGATATTCGCTCAAGAAGGATTTCCATCTTCATTGTAAATACTTTTGTATTACTCGGATGTTCAGGCAAGATCATGACGATTTTGCGTAGGACTCTTAAGATCTTTTCTTATTTTTCACAGTGTGTGAAAAAGCAAGGAATTATGAAAGTGTGTCCTAATGAGATATTTGAAGATCTCAAATGGCTCTAGACTCGATCGTGCATTTTGGATTTTAGTGATCGGAGGCTGGAGAGGAGTGCCACCATTTCAATACCAATTTAATCGAAGTGAATAAATCAATAGATAATGCGTTGTCTTCGTATGATTAAAAAAAATATCTTTTAAGAGATATCTGAGTTAGCTGGGATGGGTAGTGCATTGCATCACTGGGTCCATGATGTCTATCTTCAATATCAAGAATCAATAAGAATGATCTCAATAGCATATGTATTGACCCGGTTTCTGCCTAAGGTTGTAAGGAGGGCTTCTTTCTTTACACCCTTTATCTTTACAATTCTTTTTCATTCTTCAACCCCTTCAATGCTTACCAATACGTCATAACTAGCACCTTGTTGTGATTGTTCCAGTGCTAACTTAAGTACTTGGTCGGCATTCAGCTACGTTCACAATCTTTCTCCAACTTTCCTAAGGACTACTAATTCTAGCTGTGGAATGTCCTTGGGAAGATTCCTCCGGTTCTAGAAGAATCATAGGACTTAACCTATCCTACCATCCTTATGTCACCACAATCTTCATCGTCGTGAAATAAATGGGTTTTGGGTAAGTATATATCACCATGAAAATCCATTTTGATATGCAAATCCGTTTTGCTCCCCCTTAACATATGCCACGATATTCGAAAACATTTCGCATATGTCGGGATGAGCCATCACGTTAAGTCAAACCATTTTTGATAATTTCCCATATTAAATCACATTTTCTCCCCCATATTAAAAATATTAACCCAATCGATGTTTTTAATATCAATGGATTTAATGAAGTTTTAACAAAGGTTTTGGTAAGAAAAATGTAAGTCCATTTTATCTTCATGATATCAAACGTATAAGATATGATACCGATTTGTAACATGATGACATATTCACCATATTAAAAAAATTGACAAGGTTGGACCTGATTGATGAGAACATCATATGATAAGATCAGATGGTTCTTGTCGGCATATGTTGGTCGCCTCGTCACGTCTGAAGTCATCTCTTGACACCACGTGTACGATTGGTATTGTTGTCTTGACACCAACTTGTGAACTTGGCACGTTCGGCATCGAAGATTCCGAATGCTTGACAATTGCTCCCTCTCAATTGTTGACCCATGTTCTATTGAAAGAGTTGTAGTCGTTGGTTGAGTAGTCGCATCGTCGAGTATGTAGATACCAATTGTAGATTGCTATGGTTGTAGAGATGATAGCTTCATAAAAACAAGACTTCTCTTGTTTTAACATATAAATGCACTGAAACGTACATATATTTGTGTTAGACCAAGTTATAAAGTAAACTTGATCCCTTACAAGGTTTTAAAGTAAACCTTGCCCGAGAAAATTAATTCCCGTTGAGAGCCAAAGCTTTCATAAGAAATACTTGACTTTAATGTGAAAACCGGGTTGCAGTCAGAAATAACCACAAGCCATAAGGGCATGTTTTATGAAATATTTACAACTTTTGTACGAACTCTATTTATGGCGCCGTGTCAATATTAATCAACATTTCTAAGGCCGTAAATATTATCGTACCAAAAGACATGCCTTTGAAAAATAAAGTAAAAAATATTTTTGGATTTTTATGAATTTTTCAATTTTTATGGTTTTTTATATGGTTTTATATTTTTGTATTTTGCTTTTGTGGATAAAAAGATAAACAATATATACAGATGATCACCAAGGATACGGAGAATAGTTTACCATCACTATTCTTTCGCTTCATCTGCCAGTTCCTTTAGAGTCTCAGGCGAGAAAGTTCTCATTCCTAGCTTGTCGTCCAAAAATTCAATTCGAGCGCGATCTAAAGCCTTCGTGAAAATATCCGCCAATTGATAATCAGATCGGACAAAGTAAAGCTCGATTACTCCATTTTCCACTTGCTCCTTGATGAAGTGGTAGCGAATGTCAATGTGCTTCGACCGGGAGAATTGAACGTTGTTGCAGCATAAGGCAATTGCACTCTTGTTGTCACAGTACATCGGAATTTTGTTGAAACCTAGACCGTAGTCGGTTAATTGCGATCTCACCCAAAGAATTTGAGCACAGCAACCGGACATAGCTATGTATTCTGCTTCCGTACTTGAAATTACAGCGCTTTTCTGCCTTTTCGATGCCCAACTGATTAGTCGATCTCCTAGTAGTTGCAAAGTTCCACTCGTGCTACGCCTTGTATCTTGACAACCCGCGTGATCCGCATCTGCATACGCCATAAGTGCAATCGAAGAGTCCTTCGAATACTAAAGTCCCCGATTAATGGTTCCTTTAAGATAATGAAAGATCCGTTTTACAGTGGCCAAGTGTAACTCAGTAGGTCGAGTTTGATACCGAGCACACATACATATAGCAAACTGAAGATCAGGTCGACTAGCTGTGATATACAGAAGAGTACCGATCATTACACGATATAGTGTCGGATCAACGGCAACTCCATGTGGATCTGCATCAAGTTTAGTTCGTTCCACCATTGGAGTATCCACGGGATCACAAGATTCCATCTTATACTTCTTTAGTGATTCAAGGGCATACTTGGATTGATTGATAAAGATGCCTTTGGGACTCTGAGATATCTGAAGACTTAAGAAGAATGATACCTTTCCCATCATTGACATCTTAAACTTGGAAGACATGAGTGTCCCAAACTCATCCGATAAGGTTTGGGTCGAGGCTGCAAATATAATATCATCAACATATCTATGTACCATAATCATATCTTTACCTCGTTTCTGAATGAACAGTGTGGGATCCACCTTGCCTTTAGTGAAGCCTTGTGTAATGAGGAATTGTGACAATAGATCATACCATGCGCGTGGAGCTTGCTTCAACCTATAGAGAGCCTTCTTAAGCTTGTACACATGATTGGGATAATTAGGATACACAAAACCATCCGGCTGTTGAACATAGACCTCTTCCTTGATTTCACCATTAAGAAATGCCGTCTTCACATCCATCTGATAGACGATCATATTCATATGGGCTGCATAAGCGAGGAATAGTCTAATAGCTTCCAAACAGGCAACAAGTGCAAAGGATTCCATAAAGTCGATGCCCAATAATTGCTTGTATCCACGAGCTACTAGTCGAGCTTTGTTCTTCAATATTCTGTCTAACTCATCGAGTTTCACCTTGTAAACCCATTTCAAAGTGAGTAACTGCGCTTGATCTGGGCATGGGACAAGTTTCCAAACTTCAAGACGTATGAACTCGTTAAGTTCTTCTTGCATAGCTTCTATCCAACAAGATTGAGTAAAAGCTTGTTGCCATGTCTTAGGTTCAACTTCAGTGAGAAAAGCATCAAAATGACAAAACATTACACTTTCTTGTAGCTGACTTCGTGTGGATACCGGACGATTAGGGTCATCAATAATAGAATCTATGGGATGATCCTTTGTCCACTTGATGTCATGTTCACGAATCCGTGGATTGGAGTAAACCGTACTAGGAGCTTCCTCTGAGGTGGACGACCCGGCTTGATTAGGTTCGGGAATTGGTACACCAAAGAATGGAAGTTCACGCATTTGAGCGAATTCCAAATCGTGATCATCATCATCCTCTTCATCATCAATAGGCATGACATGGGTAGTTGAAACATGTGTTGGTTGAGAATTACTTGTTGAGGGTATATCTTGACCAATTGTAGGTGCAGATGTGTCTGATTGTGCTTCGGTTGCTGGAGCGACAACATCGGTTACCGGAGCTATTACCTCAGGTTCTGGAGCAACAATACTTGGAGGAGTAAAGAATTCATCAAAGAACGGTTGAAACAACGTATCCCATTCAGTCCTAGAAGGTGGCGTAAATGATGATGAAGTAGGGTTGTTTGGGATAAGACCAAAACTAATGTTACTGGGTCCCATTTCATGAAGTGCGGGTTCAGAGCTGCTTTGCTTAGAAGCCATTGCTGTCAGCTCATCAAAATCAACATTCATAGTTTCGAGGATTTTGCGAGAGTTACGGTTGTAGATTCGGTATGCCTTCTTTGCGGGTACGTAACCAATGAAAATACTAATATCAGCCTTTGGTTGAAGTTTTCCCAAATTGTCACCATCATTATTTGGATAGCAAAGAAAACCAAATACATGAAGATATGATAAATCTGGTACTTTTCCATGGAGAAGCTCATAAGGTGTTTTACCATGGCGTTTACAAATTAGTGACCGGTTTTGGGTGTACACTGTTGTAGATACTGCTTCTGCCCATAAAAATAATGGAGCCTTTGCATAAATTAACATCGTTCAAGCAGCTTCCATAAGTGTGCGATTTCGCCTTTCAACGACACCGTTTTGTTGTGGAGTGCGAGCAACGGATGTTTCATGAGAAATACCAACTTCTTTATAATAATCACGCAAGATTTGATTCACAAATTCGGTTCCATTATCTGTACGAATGCGCCAGACAGTGGTGTTGAGACGCACTTGAATCATCTTGAGAAATCCGATGATGAATTTAGGTGCCTCATTTTTTGTTGTAAGAAATTTCACCCATGTAAACCGAGAGTAATCATCCACAATAACGAGGATGTACCTTTTACCACTAAGACTTTCAACACGCATTGGCCACAAAGATCCATATGCAATAGATAAAGTTTCTCTTGGTTGGTGTCTTCCGTCTTGGGTTTGTAAGATTTCTTAGTGCTTTTCCCCATTGTACACGCAGAACACAAATGATCCTTGTGAAATGAAAGTTTAGGAAGACCAGGAACAAGTTCGTTTTTCGCCAAATGATTAATAGCGTCAAAGTTAAGATGAGATAACCGGTGGTGCCATAACCATGACTTAGTCTTCGAAGCTTTGGAGAGAAGACATACGGGAGAAGCGGCCATCATGTCTTGTAGAGACAAAGTGTACAAATTATTCCCTCGAGTACCTTTCAATAAATAAACCCCTTCCAAATTACGAATGAAGCAGGTATGCTCTCGAAAAGCAACTTCTAGGTTTGCATCACAAAATTATCCCACAGAAAATAAGTTGTGACCGAGACCTTCCACATAATACACTCTCGAAATTATAACATTCCCAATATGATATTCACCATAACCCATTATCTTTGAAATATGTTCATTACCAAATCGAACCGTACCGAGAAACTTGCTGACGAAATTTCTGAGCTGAGAACGATCTCCGGTCATATGCTTGGAGAAACCAGAGTCCAAATACCAGAGAACAATTTGGACCACCTGTTTTCAATAACAACAGTAGACAATTCATTGGAAACTATTGGTTCCAGAGTGTTAGCAGATAGAGATATAAGATTATCAGAATTGCTAGCATTTATGAGACCTTTAGATTTCCTGCGTTTTCTAATGTGAGTTTTAGCACTAACAGGTTTTACTATTCCAACTTTCTTAGGTTTTGGATTATTCGCGGGCACTAAAGTGGGAGTAGACCTATTTAAAGGGCACTTGGTTCCTACAGTAGTGTCGGTGTTCCTAGTTAAAGGACACGCTTGTGTTTTGGTAGCCTTGGTACTCCTAGTTAAAGGGCACGCTTTCTTCGCTGTAGTGGGAGTGATCCTAGTTAAAGGGCACATATTTCCTACTATAGTGAAAGTTCTACCAGTGGGGCGCCACAACCAACCAACTTGGGTTAACACTTTCCCAGTCGGTTTCCATTCTAATCCATTTTTCTGGGCATGCATCTCATTCACATGGTCAATAAGGCAAGAATCATGACGACTAGAAAACATACATTCATTGCAATTCCAACATTTCAAATTAGAATTCACAGTAGGCTTAGAACGCTGCACAACCGCAGAGCCTTTAGGTTTAGCTACATGATTCTTCTTATTCAAAACATAAATAACATTCCTAGGATGGGCTTCTACTTTCTTCTTCACTTGACTACTAGATAGGGGCAAGATCCTATCATTCTTCTTGTTTCTTTTAAGCTTAGATCTTTGAGCCTTAGTAGTGGTGATTACTCCTGTAGAAGGTAACACGGGAATATTAGAAGCTGGTTTTGATTCCGCCTTATCTTTAGTGACTAAATTTTGAGATGGTTTAGTCCTAGGGCCCTTATTAAATGATGTGACGGTTATAAGGTTCCTTTTGATTGCACTAGAGGACGATGCTGAGACAATGGCTGCGTTATCCACAACATTCTTACCTTTTAGAGTACGAAGTGTTTCCTTTAACTCAGCCAAGACCAGATTTTTATCACAAATTTGTTCCCTTAAATCAGATATTTCCACCGACTTTCGATTCAATTGTTCAATCAAGGATTGATTCTATGCAGTGGTATCAACACATGTGGGCTTTACTGAATCGAAGAGTCGTGTATTTTTCTGTTTTAAGTTATCAACTTTGGACAAAATCTTGGAAACTCGATTATCTTGATCAAGTTTAAAATTCTCAGCGACCTCAAGTACGTTCACACAGTTAAGCTCCTTAGATTTCTCTATTTCTATCGGCAAAGATTTAGCAAGTTTGTCACTTGGCTGGCGCTGTTTTGATTGTAAATTCAATCGAAAATTCTTTTCAAAGTTTGCATCAGCGATATTAACACCTTCGAATGATGTTTCAAAGATTTCTTGAATAAATTATTGCTTGCATTCAAGCGAAATACAATGTGTTTGAATCTCATCAAAACATTTTGAAAGCGAAGAATATGAATCTTGAAGCTTTAAAAATTCAGCGTCAGATTCGTGACAATTACTATCTACCACATTATCCACAGATTCAACATTATGCACAATAGAATCATTATCAACACTTTTATTCACACAGACAGAAACTATATCATGAGACATCACTTGCTTCAGAAGCTGATCATTTTGGCGTGAAACCCGTTCTATTTCAAGTAAATTGTTTTCATAAGCATCATCCATTTCACTGAAAACACGTCTAACTTCTTCTATTTCCAAAAGCAAATCTTGATCAAGAGTACTAAGACAAGCTTTAACATTCTTTACAAACATAACAATTTCGTCTCGAAACGCAGCTCTAGTGTGCTCAAAATTCCATTCACCTTCCGTTATGGTCGAAGCCGTCGTACGTTCCAAAATGACCTTGTCAAAATCGGCTAAGTGTTGGTGAACCGCATTTAAGTTAACGGACGCCTTACTTACCGGTGGAATTAATTTCGTTAAATCCGTTTTGACAAGTGTAGGAGACGTACTAGGAGGGTTTTCATTTGACAAACTTTGGGGCACAAGAACTGTCAATTCAGCTAATTCCTTTAGTAAGCGAATGCGGGTCTTTTTAGACAATTGATCTTTGTTATACTGATCATAATCAATTGTGTAGAAACTAGAAGGGGGGGGGGGGGTTGAATAGTTTCTAGTTAGTTTTCAAAACATTTCGGCTTAATCCACTGTGTGCGGTTCCTTATGTGTACCCGCGGTTCTTTATCAATAAAGAACCGCCGGTCCATTTAGAGAACTGCCGACAGTGAACTTAACCTTTTGTTACATGTTAAACTTTGACAATCCTTTGTATCAAATTCTCGATCAAGCTTGACTAGATATGAGATGTGTTTGATTGAAAGATAAATACTACAAGTAAGTAAACACACAAACACATCAAATCAAGAGTACATCAAGCAATAGTCTAAACACTAAGCACACACGTACTAAGCATAAGCTTTTCCGCAACTAGGATGTTTAGACTAAATGATGTACACTTGACCATAATCTAAACACGAAGCACGCACGTACTAAGCCTTAGCTTTTCCGCAACTTAGATGTTTAGATTATGAGATGCACACAACACACAACATATAAATACATCTATAATAGTAAAGACATAAATGTAAAGGAAAGTACCGACACGATGATTTATAGTGGTTCAGTCACGAAGCTCCTCTTCGCCCTACTCCACTCCTCGAGTACACCTTACTCGAGAGTTACTTCACTAGTCAACAAAACTCCTTTCAAGGCAGAGAAAACCATACACGTCGCTTACACATTTCCGACACTAAGCTAGATGTCGAGTCCTAATCTTAGGTAGGACCAATCTACGCAATGTTGCCCACTTCACCATTTAACGACACAAGGCTAGATGTCGAGTTCTAATCGAAAGCTAGAACCAATCTTCACGACTCTTCACTTTGAAGCTAAGTGAGAACTTCACACAACACAACTACTAATCACTTTAAAGTTTAGTGAGAACTCACAAGACACAACCACATCACTTTAGAGTTTAGTGAGAACTACTAAGACACAACCTAATCTACCTACTAGTTATGTTTTATGGCCCAACATAACAAACCTTGTGTTTTATGGCCTAAACACATAAACCATATAGATCTAAGCACACACCACTTAGATCTATAACTCTAACACTATATCCAAGTACTAACAAGACTTGGATCTACACAACTAACACCTATATCCATCATTTGGATATTCTACCCTTACAAACATATCCAAGTGTACCCACAACTTGGATCTTCTACATATACATAGTAGGAAGACAATAATCATGACTTGATCTAGAGAGATCTTCATCATGTTATGACTCAAGACACTAACACTTCACAAGGGTGAAAGTGTTCTTCTCATTGCTCTTGATGAGGCAAATGAGGAATGGGATATTTGAAGGTTTTTGTGTAAGTAAAATGGAAGAGAATAGTCTTCTATTTATAGCCAACTCTTGCCGTGGAGAGCACCTTTTTACCCAATGGATAAAAGAGTGGACTACCCATTGGATAAAAGAGTGGACTACCCATTGGATAAAAGGATGCACCTTATATTCTTGGAGCCCAAATTCAAAATTTGAATTTTGAATTTATTAGTTTCCCTCCATCTTCTAGAAGCTTCCAGAAATCTTGAGTAAGCCTAAACCGGCTTGACTGCCCGCGGTTCTATATCTTCCCGCGGTTCGATATCACTAAGAAACCGCGTGTTCTATAAGAGAACCGCGCATCCTTCTTGTCTTTCATGACGAATGTAATCTTCAAGGTGTCGAGAGAAGTATACATAAGTATGCTTGAGCGATTACGAGTACCTTACACATTTTACATTATGTATTGCGAGTTATACGTTTGTCATCACCAAAACATGAAGGGATCATCTTGATTAAACATCGTAATGTTTGCACTAACAAATTGTATGGAATTTTGAAAGCATTTTAGAATGAGTTTCATTCGCAAGTGACTGTGTCTCCTCAGAACTACGAACAAAAGGTGCTTTTTTCGATTTGCCAATTAGGGTCATATCATATAGACACGGAATATATTCTTGAGCTTGTTTTGCATAACCGGGATTAGGTGGTAAATCTTGAAGACGTTTAAGTTCGAGTTCTTTAAATGATTTAGTTAAAAGATGAACCTTTTCTGTGGAAGCGTATTGTTTTAAAAGTTGTTGTTCCTTGAATTTAAGAAGTTTGGTAGCATTAATTCCTGATTCAACCTTTTTAGACTCGAGAGTTTCGAAATCCATTTTAAGTTTCTGAAAATCATTGACAACCGACTCTTTTGCTTTTAATTCATTGGAAAGATTAGCTTTTAATGATTCTATTTCTTTCAAGTGTTCAATCTTTTAAAAACGAAATTGGTCAAATTCAGAACATGTTATTTTCTCTGCTCGAGGGACCATTTCAAAAGTTTTGACCTTTTCTTTATGCAACGCAAGCTCAGCAGTTAGGGTGGAATTGGTATCTACGGATTGTCTGAGGGCCATATGCATTTGATCAATAATATGTTTAGGTACCATGACCAAATCATGTTGAGCATAAGATTCCATACCTGTCGTAGCATTTGGTTGAGGTTCACTCAAATGTGTAGGATTGGGTACCACATCATTTGAGTTACTAGTTCCCGAATGGTGTTCGAGGTTGTCATTCCTAACTTGATGTTGGTTATCATCATTACCAAGATTGGTTGTGGTGGGTACCTCACTGACGACATCAGAACCGTAGTGAGAGAGATTAGAAACGAGAGCAGCTTGGGCAGAGTGCATGTCATCACAATCTGAATCATATGCATCAAGATCATCTGCTTGATAAGCTGCATTAGAAGTGGAAACGACTGCAATGCCTTCAGTATCTGCTGCCCCTGGGACTGCAAGAAATGCTAATTCCTCTGAATCCAAAATCTTTCCCTTAGACTGAGCATCGACCAAATACATCTTCTCACGAAACCAGGCATCATCCCTTCTCCTTTTCGGCTGAGTGCATTGCCTAGCCATATGACCTTGTCCTCGGCAATTGTAGCAAGTCACGAACTTTTGAGGACCAATGGGACTTCCATTTCCATTAGCTTGAGAATTCACAGCTTGAGCATTCACAGACCTTGTAGGAGGTCCATATGAATTTTTCCTTTCCTGAATAGGTTGCACTGTTACTTGACCATCTTGAACAGTAGCTTGTTGTCGAGGATTTGAAGAGGTGCGGAGCTGATTGTTTGTTGGTGTAAATCCTCTAGTTGCAACAAGTTTTGACAAGTAGGCAGTGAGATGGTTCAGAACATCAGCTATCGTGTCATTTGGGGTAAAGACCGGTGCTTGGATTGGTGGAAGTTCATTAGAGTAGAAAGCTTGTGCTGGTTGTGCTTCTATTGGAAAATATCCTTGCTGAGGAGTATAGCCCATTGGAGAAGTGTTGGCTTGTGATGGTGATGTCTGATATGTTGGTTGCTGTGGAAAAGATTGTTGATGAACACTTGGTTGAAATGCTTGCTGTGGCATCATCGGTGGTTGATAAGATGGTTGCTGTGGTTGTTGATAGGTGTGTGGTGGTGGCTGCTGCAAGTATGATGGTTGTTGATAAGTATAAGCCATGTTTTGTTGAGAAGCATACATTGCAAGTGGATCATGAACTTGAGGTGTAGACGAGCCTCGATCATATGGCATTCATGTTGTTGAAGAAAAGCTTGAAGTTGATCCACATTGGTGTTATGCAAGTCCTTGGCCAATTTAATATATGTCACGTATTTTTTCCATTCTGGAGGAAGAGTGTTCAAATACTTGGTGTTCAATTGAAAGGTAGGAATTGCCATGCCATAGATATTAAGCTCATTCAACGATAGGGTAAATCTCAGATAGTAATCATTGAGAGTCTCCCCTGGCACATAGGCAAACTTATCAAAAGTATCATAAAGCTTACACTCTCGTTCTTGTTTAGTTAACGAGGTGCCATGCATTAGAACACAAATTCTATCCCATAACTCTTTGGCAACTTTATGTTTGCTGACGAGTTTGTAGACATCTGGAGGAAGGGCTTGGAGAATGATATTTGTAGCTTCTTTATCACACTTGTCTTGTATCTTAGCATCTCCAGTTAGTTCACCCGTTGTACGAGGACGAGTAACAGCACCTTCCGTCACAGTACCATATACCAATGGTCCATTGAGCACCGATGCCCAAATTAGATGTCCATTCTCCTTGTTCAACATATAAAGTTCCATGCGGGAAGCCCACTCCTCATACATAGTCTTCACCAACATTGGTGGACGATTATCCGTACCCGAGAGGATGGACTTATCCGTAAGAGATGTGTACTCCATTTCAATAAGTTAAGATTTACAAAGTTGATCAAACAATGAGAGAAAGTTAATGTGTTTGTTGTTGTGTGTTAAAACCGAGAAATAATGTTGAAATCCCCTAAATTATGTTCTCGATAAACCAAAAAATCCAAGACTAAATTACACACTTCAAAAACACGTTTTTGAAAAGTCTTGGAAATCTGGTCACTCTATTGGAATGCACAAAACAAGGTTTGTCGCAATACTTGATCGCAATAACTATCGGAATGCACAAACAAGTTCTGTCGCAATGTCTATCTGAATCCCTGTCGGAATGTCTGATCGCAATACCTGTCGGGATGTATGATCGCAATACCTGTCGGAATGTATGATCGCAATACCTGTCGGAATGTATGATCGCAATACCTGTCGGAATTTGTGATCGCAATACCTGTCGGAATGTCATATCGCAATACCTGTCGGAATGTCATATCGCAATACCTGTCGGAATGTGGCTAAAGAAATTTTGGCAGAGTAACGTTTCGAAATTGCCTTATAACCGATCGCAATGTACGATGCAAGGAGCTATCGCAATGTTTGATCGGAATAAGTGTCGAAATGCCCTTTGATCGCAATGTAGAGACCCTAGGTCTTTGCGATCGGAATGAAGAATTCAGCCCACTTTGCGATAGAAACAACTTTGCGATGGAGACAACTTTACCACTATTCTCGGAAAGTACACAACAAATTCGTAATTTTAATCCTAAAAACGAATCAAACACCCAAAAGTTTATGTTTTTAACCCAAAATACCAATACCAAATCACTATAACAAGTAACTAGATAACGTATATCAAGATTAAAGCATAAAAACACAAAAAAAATTTGGTACGTGAGAAAAAGGATCAAAATAGACGAAATGATCAAGAAAACAAACACAAAAACCAAGCAATCATCCCATGGCTCTTGATACCATTTGTTGAAATGTAAATCTTGCTTATGTTTTTAGAGAGAGAAAGAGATAGAGAGATGGTGGAACACACAATTATAGAGAGAGAAAAAAATGTTTACTATATGTAAAAATGAAGAACCACACACCCTCTCCATCTAAGGAGAGGGTTTATATACCCAAGCCCTTGTCATGGGCTTGGGCTTACATTTGGGCCGGCCTACACATGTTGTAGGCTAGGCTTGGGTTTGTTTGTTAAATAAAGATAAGTAATTAAACTACGAGCTATTACATGGACTATTGTTGGAGTGACCGACCCTTCTTAATACGTAAAACGTATTTCCAACAAGAGTAAACTTAGATAAGTAAACTCGGGTTGAGTCAAAATATTCACGACTTTGAAAAGTTTTAAAACCACTGTATTAAACTTTATTTTAGCAAGGAAAGAAAATAACCATAACAAAGGAAAAACTACTAGGCCAAAATAGATCAAAATTTTTGAAAAATGTCGAAAAATCGATTTTCCGGTTAAAATGAGGACAAATGCAAGGAAAAGACCACTTAATTCGATAGAATTCCCCCTACACTTGATATAAACATTGTCCTCAATGTTTAAGCATGTGGGAGTAAACTCCCCTACACTTAGGACATTGTGCACTTTATTTAAATCTTGCTAAGGGAAGGACAACTATAGTGATTTCAGTGTGAACATATCAGATATGAAATATTGAATCACGACAGTTTAGGATAGAACCGGGAAGACGGGTACACGGGAACATGGTTCGTCAAAAGTCATCGAGAATGGATCTTTGAAGCTTAAATCCCTGCACATTAGAAGAAACAAGACAACAAACACATACGGGGCTCCCCTACACTTATTATGAAAACGGTAAAGGATAGATCAACGGGTTGCCTCCCGAGAAGCGCTTGTTTTTTATAACCGAGTCACGAGCCTGACTCGACCCAAAACTAGTTCATGAGAAACGTGGTGAGGGATGAAATCATCTCATGAGAGATGTCCTCGCCAAAGTACAACTTCACGCGCTTGCCATTCACCTTAAAATTTGGCCCATTTGGCTTAGAAAGCTCAATGGTGCCATAGGAAAAGACTTTGGCGACGGTGAATGGGCCAGACCAGCGGCTCTTCAACTTGCCCGAGAAGATCTTCAACCGAGAGTTAAAAAGTAAGACTTGATCACCAACGTGGAACTCTCGGTTCTTAATCCTTGCATCATGGATGATCTTTGTCTTCTCCTTGTAGATCAATGAGTTCTCGTAAGCTTCATTCCTTAGTTTATTAAGTTTGTTGAGTTGAATCTTCCGAAGATCACCGGCTTTGTTGATGTCGAAGTTAGCCCACTTCAAGGTCCAGTATGCCTTATGTTCCAGCTCAATAGGGAGGTGGCATGCTTTCCCGTACACAAGACGATAAGGTGTACAACCGATCGGCGTCTTATAGGCGATACGGAAAGCCCACAAAGCATCATCTAACTTATCAGCCCACGAGGCACGATGCTCTCCCACAGTACGCTCCAGAATTCGCTTCAATCCGCGGTTGGAAATCTCGGCTTGCCCATTAGTTTGGGGATGATAAGCGGTGGAAAGACGGTGATTGACACCATACTTAGCCATGACTCTTGCGAATTGATCATTGCAAAAATGAGTCCCGCGGTCACTGATAATAGCACGAGGAACACCGAATCGAGCAAAAAGTTGCTTCAAAAAGTTCACAACCACCCTCGCATCGTTCATAGGGAGAGCCTTAGCTTCTACCCATTTAGAAACGTAGTCAACGGCTACGAGGATGTACTTGTTCCCTTTAGATGATGGAAATGGCCCCATAAAGTCGATGCCCCATACATCAAAGATTTCACATTCTTGTATGAAATTTTGAGGCATTTCATCTTTATGTGTGATCTTGCCTTGTCTTTGGCAAGCATCACAATGTTTAACCATTTCGTGAGCGTCACGATAAATGGTGGGCCAATAGAATCCAGAGTCGAATACTTTCTTCGCGGTGTAATTGGGACCAAAGTGACCACCGGTGGGTCCTTTATGGCAAGCGTCAAGGATTTGTACCGCTGCCGGCCCATCAACACATCGACGAATGACAAGATCCGCACATTGTTTGAAGAGGTAAGGGTCGTCCCAGAAATAATGTTCAATATCTTTAAAGAACTTTTTCTTTTGTTGGGACATTAACCCTTCCTTGAGAATTCCACCCGCTAAGTAGTTTGCAATGTCCGCAAACCACGGGGTGTCATCAAGATTGGAGTTGATAGACATTAAGGCCTCAAGGGGAAAAGAGTCATTGATCTCTTGATTCGGATGATCCCCTTGATAAGGATCCTCAAGTCTACTTAGATGATCCGCGGCTAGGTTTTCGGCTCCCTTCTTGTCACGAATTTCAATGTTGAATTCTTGAAGGAGCAAAACCCAACGAAGAAGTCTTGGCTTAGAATCTTGCTTAGTCAACAAGTACTTCAACGCGGAATGATCAGTGTACACGATGGTCGTAGAAAGGACAAGATAGGGGCGGAACTTTTCAAAAGCATACACTACATCTAAAAGCTCTTTTTTGGTAGTGGTATAATGCAATTGAGCCCCTGTCATTGTCTTGCTAGCATAATGGATTGGTTGGAAGTGTTTGTTCGCTCTTTGGCCCAAAACCGCTCCAATAGCAAAGTCGCTAGCATCACACATCAACTCAAAAGGTAGCTCCCAATTAGGGGTAACTAAGACCGGTGCCTTAGTTAGATTATCCTTAAGAAGATTGAAGGATTCAAGACACTCTTTGGAAAAGGTGAAAGGAGTATCTTTTTCCAAGAGGTGGGTCATCGGGCGTGCGATTTTAGAAAAATCTTGAATGAATCGACGATAGAAGCCCGCATGACCAAGGAAACTTCTCACACCCTTCACGGTTGAAGGTGGAGGTAATTTGGCTATGACATCCACTTTAGCACGATCTACTTCAAGACCGGCTTTAGAGATTTTATGTCCAAGCACAATGTCTTCTTTTACCATGAAATGGCATTTTTCCTAATTTAGAACAAGGCGAGTGTCTTCGCACCGCTTAAGCATGCGTTCCAAATTGGCAAGGCAATGAGAGAAAGAATCACCATAGACCGAGAAATCATCCATGAAGACTTCTATAGTTTCTTAAACCATGTCATGGAAGATAGCCATCATACACCTTTGAAATGTCCCAGGAGCATTGCATAAGCCGAAAGGCATTCTTTTATAAGCAAATGTTCCGTAAGGACAAGTGAATGTGGTTTTCTGTTGGTCTTTGGGATCGATGGGAATTTGAAAATACCCAGAGAAACCGTCTAAAAAGCAGTAATAGTCACTACCCGCTAAACGTTCAAGCATTTGGTCCATGAAAGGGAGGGGAAAATGATCCTTTCTCATAGCATCATTGAGTTTGCGATAGTCTATACAAACTCTCCACCCTGTAACGAGACGAGTAGGAATCAACTCGTTGTTTTCATTGGGCACAACGATGATTCCGCCTTTCTTAGGCACACAATGGACGGGACTAACCCATGGTGAATCCGAGATAGGATATATCATTCCCGCATCAAGAAGTTTGATAACCTCTTTTTTGATTACGTCATGGATCTTAGGATTCACCCTTCTTTGGCTTTGAATAGTGGGTTTAAAGTCGTCCTCCATGAGAATTTTATGTGTGCAAAAGTGAGGATCAATTCCACGAATATCGGAGATTTTCCAAGCAATCGCTTTTTTGTGATTCTTTAGCACGGCGATAAGTCGGGATTTTTCTTCTTCTTTCAAGTCCTTAGCGATGATGACGGGTGACTTCTTGTTGTCTTCAAGGAAAACGTACTCGAGATGAGACGGTAGGTCCTTAAGCTCTAAATCCGGAGGATTTTCGATGGAAGGCGTAGTCAAATTCGGTTCATCGATAGAGATATCCTTAGGAGATGGTGGAAAAATATGGTCCTCATTGAGAAGTTTCTCAATGGTACGAATGTCTTCATCCCAATTGGAGGGAGAATCGTCATATTGCAAGTCCACATCTCCCAAAGTTGCTTCAAATTCTTTCAAGATGAAATCTCTTTCTCCAAATGGAGTTAGTGATGGAGCAATAGAGGCAACAGTCTAAACAATGGGTAGAGAAGAAGAACCACTTTTACAAGCGTCTTTGAAATGTTCTTCACAAGCCTCATCAAGAACGTCAATGAAATTAACGCTCTCATTTTCAGAAGACTGCTTAGAAAGTTTACCCATGTTGAAGACGATTTTATCGTCACCAACTCTCATGATTAATTCGCCCGCGGCTACATCAATGAGAGTGCGACCGGTCCTCTGGAATGGACGTCCAATGATTAATGGAACTCGAGGGTCCATCTCGTAGTCAACGACAACAAAATCCGCCGGAAAGGTGAATTTGTCGACACCAACGAAGACGTCTTCGGCTATCCCCACTGGATAAGCAACCGTACGGTTAGCTAATTCCAAAGTCATTCGTGTGGGGACTAGCTCGAGTAGAGATAATTGTTTCCAAACACTTAATGGCATTAAGTTTATACTAGCACCTAGATCGGCTAGGGCCATACAATTCTCTACCCCGGGGAAGTTACAAGGAATCAAGAAACGACCCGGATAACCAAGTTTGGTTGGTAATTTCCTTAAGAGCACTGCAGAGCAATTCTCATTAAGTTGGGTCTGAGCAATATCGAGAAGTTTCTCCTTATCACTGAGAAGATCTTTAAACATTTTAGCATATTTCGGCATGTGAGCGAGAGCCTCAGCAAAGGAGATATTGAAATTCAGTTGTTTAAACATTTTAAGAAAATTCGAAACCTGAATATCATCCTTGTTCTTCAATTTCTCTTTTCTCAACCTCGAAGGATAAGGTATATTGGGTTGAGATGAAGGCTTTGGGATAGAATTCTCACTCACATCCGTGGGTGGTGTAGGGGTGGAAGTAGAAGGTGGTGGAATTGGAGAAGTAGAAGCTGGAGGTGTTGGAGAAATAGAAGGTGGAGGAACTAGAGAAGGAGACTCGTTTTCCTTAGTCACAATCACCGGTGTAGGTGTAGGAAGCTTTGGTTCCTTTAAACCTTTTCCACTTCGAGTGGTGATTGCTTTCATCTCCCCTCTTGGATTAGCAACGGTGTTACTCGAAAGAGAACCTGATCCAGAGGCTTGATTACTTGGGAAGAAACTAGCCATCATGTTCCTTAAGTCATTCGTTTGACTAGCCAAAGTGTTTCGCATATCGGCTCGAAGATCGTTTCCTTGTTTCACCATATCTGCTTTCAAGTTGAGCATTTCCCGCTGAATATTTTGCACTATCGCATCATTAGTCCTCATGTAAGTTTCAACGTCTTGGTGTAATGCGGTGGGTTGGTTGGGAGGAGGAGCATGGTAGGCAGGTGGTTGATAAGCTGGTTGTTGGTAAACTTGGTTGTTTCTTTGAGGTGGATATGAGGTTCTTTGGTTTTGATATTGATTTGGAGCTCGAGGTTGGTTTTGATTGTTGCGATTGAGGTTTTTTGGGTTTTGAGGTGGGAAACCGAGTGGTGAAAGAAAGTTGTTTGAGCGATAACTGAGCAAATTGCGGTCACCTTGAGGACGTGCTTGATAGCCTCCTGTAGAATAGGTACCGTTGGCGGCATACACATTTTTCGGATTGTCATGAGTCGAAGGACAATCGGTGTATGAGTGAGATCCCCCGCATATTTCACATGATTGAGTCAAAGCACTAGCTTGGGCAGTGATAGCTTTGGTATTGTTGGCAGCTTGGAGAGCAAGTGATTCAACAAGCGAAGTAAGCTTGTCAATTCTCTTGTCGTTCTCATTAGTGCTAGCACTAGCCACATTGGTTCGAACACTCTTGGTTTGCACTCTAGACTTGTTCTCAATAATATCCTAAGCGGCATTAGCAGACTTAACCAAAATGTTACCCCCCGAGGCACTATTTAGTGAATATTGGTCATTCATGCTTAAACCATTGTAAAAAGTATTAATTTGATGTACTTTTGTTAAACCATGTTGTGGACACTTTCTTAAAAGTTCCTTAAAACGGTCCCAAGATTCACTAAATGTCTCACCGTACTTTTGTTCAAAAGTAATGATTTCATTCCGCAAAGCGGTAGTACGTGAGGGTGGGAAAAAGTAGTTGATGAATTTGGTCTCTAAATCCGTCCACGTAAGAATACTTTGTGGCGGTTCCTTATCAAGCCAATGCCGGGCTTGTCCCTCTAAGGAGAAAGGAAAAAGTTGCAAGCGAAATACCTCTTGTGAAACTCCATTATACTTAACCGTATCAGTGAGTTGAAGAAACCTTTTAATATGGTCATGAGGATCATCAATTGAACGCCCCAAGAAGGGTTGAGCAGAGACCATTTGAATGAAGCCGGATTTAAGCTCGAAGTTGTTGGCTCCAATCTCGGGTATGACAATAGCATCGGTGTTGCCCTCTACGTGCGATTGCAAAAGCTCGATCATTGGTTGATTGTCCATGGTGACAATAGGTTGAGTAATGACTTCGGCTTGAGCTACTTTCTTCTTACGAGCACGAGTACGCATACACACCTACAAAAAGAAAAGAAAAATATACAAGAAATATTTTTGGTTTTTATGGTTTTTCTATTTTTTTTTGTATTTTTTAAATTTTTTAATTTTTATGGATTTTTGAAAAGTTTAAGCAAGAAAATAACGTTCAAAGATGAACGGATCCCAAAATCCAACGCGTCTCTCACTAAAAACCGTTAATCTTAACGAAAAGAGCCTACAGCGGCGCCATTTAATACAAGGTTTTTATCCTCGTATGAAAGTTCGTTGTTCCTATCTTTTCGAATTGATTACTGGTTGAAAGTGCGACTCAGTCGTTCTTGGTGGAATAATAAATGGGGAAAAGTTATCTATTTTAAACTAAAAATAAAAATGTCGTTGAAAGCTTGAAAATTTAATCTAAGATAAAACAAGTTAAAACAATGCTAAGTAAAAAGGCGGGAAAAATTAAAGTTTGGAAAATAGAAACAATTCAGAAAATTACTAATTAAACTAAGTCTGAAAATTGGAATTTCAGAAAAATGGTTTCTTCGGAATAACAAGCTTTTCAGAAAAATTGGTATCTTCGGAATAATTGGCTTTTCAGAAAAAAGGAACTTCTTCGGAATAAAGAGATTTTCAGAGAAAAGGTATTTTCGGAAAAACTGACTTTTCAGAAAAAAGGTTTCTTCGGAAAAACAAGGGTTTTCGGAAAAGTGATTATTTCAGAATAAAAGCTTTTTCAGAAAAATTGGTTTTTTCGGAATAATGAACTTTTCATAGAAAATGACATTTTCGGAATAAAGGACTTTTCAGAGAAATTGTGGTTTTCGGAATAACAAGGTTCTCAGAGAAATAGGATTTTCGGAATAAATGGACTTTTCATAGAAATGATGAATTCATAGAAATGATGAATTCAGAGAAAGGGAATTTCGGAATAACAACAATTTCAGAAAAAGGAAGATTTCATAGAAATGATCAATTCAGAAAAATGGCATTTTCGAAAAATTAACCCTAATCCGAAAATGTTAAAACTCAGATACGGATAAACAGAAACAACCAAACTTAAGGATTAAGCTACGAATAAGCATGAACCAAACAAGCAATTAACCAAAGCTTTAACCAAATAAATTTTAAGAAGAACAAAATAAGCCACAAATTAAAAACTATAAAAACACTAAATAATCAAAACATTTAAAATCAACTAATAAGCAATTCTATAAATCTATCAAAACAACTTAATCAAAAATAAGCCAAACACTAGAAGATTAATAACCACAATAAGCTCAAAACATCCACCACATCAAAACTAAAAGATCAATCACATGAATAAAACAATCACTTAATCAAAGAGATGAGATTAACTACATGATTATCAAGATTAAGAAAAAAATTAAGAAAGGTAGAATGAGAATTAAGAAAATAAGCTTGATTGATTAAATATGAATATCAAAAGATTACAAGATTAATGTAAAGATTGATAAGTTTGAAGGAAAAAACTAGAGAGAAAAATTAAAAGCACTTAAAAATTAAACTACAACTACTAAAAAAAACTAACCACATAACTACCCTCCTAATGACACATTAGGAGGGTATTTATAGGAGGTGGGGAGATTACATGCTTAAGCTATCTTATTTCTTTCTTCTCGTCTCGACTCGACTTAATTTCTTTGTCTTTCTCGACGTCGTCTCGGGATTAGTCGATATAAATTGAACTTGTCTTATAATTTTATTCAATAATTAGACTTAAGTTCTTCGACTTCATTAAACTTCCGTCTTTAGACTTTTTCTTCGATAAATCTTCAAAATAGGCCTTGGACTTCCGTTCTTTTTGCATTCTCGATCTTTCGACTTCGTCTTTAGTCTTTTTCTTCGATAAGAGCCCGTGATAGCCCATGTTTTCTTCCTTTTGCATCTTTTGGTCCTAAAACACAATAAAAACACAAACCACGCATAATTTCGACTTTTACGACATAAAATACACGATTTGGTCTTATTATTATTGGAAATAAGTGGTAAAAGGATAAGTGTTTCACACTTATTAAATCCCCTACACTTAACCATTGCAATGTCCTCATGCAATGCACTAATTTCAAAGTACGGTTTACATTTTTCATCATAGATAACCCATCTTGGCCTTTATTAAATGCTAAACACTAAGGAAACTATAAGAACAAAACAAGTAAGAAATCAAATACTTACATTGGGTTTTTGGTTGTCATGAATGTTCATCATTCTCAAGTTTCACGTTTCCCATACCAAGCTTAAAAACGAGATCATTGTTATTATAAGTTAGCAAACTAACACGAACTCATGTGGCCCAATTATTCACTTAGACTCTCTTATTCCTAAGTGTATCTATTATATTTTATTGTTGTCTTGAATGATCACGAGGATGCATTGTTTGATTTATTTCGATAGTTATTTAAGCTGAAAACAAAGTGGGACGATTTAATCAATAGTTAGCTAAAGGACAAAATCTTTTAAAACTGCTTATCGGGACCTCATAAAGTTCATATCTTGGCATTACTCGCTTCACGATTTGAGACCTTTCTCGGACCGATATTTGGCAGCGACTTCATACTTCAAATCTTTGAGAGACGTTCTTGAAATTATGGTCTTCTCTTCATAATAGGAATTTCTTCACTTGAAGTTTTGAGAGGTTCTTCATATTTGGACCACGACCTCTTCATTTTTCTCCAATCTTTATTTTGGACTTTGATATACAACGATCCGCCTCCTTTTAGGACTTGGATCTATTTATCCTCATACCTTGCTAGGGTCTTTTCGGATAGACTTCTCCATGATCTTTTGGGGAGTACTTGCTTTTCGTCGTGTGTCTCGATCCTTCATATTAATTTTCGATAAATGATTCTTCACATCACTTTTGGATCTTTAGCAACAAAATGTAGCCCTCATGCCTTGTTAGGGCCTTTTCAGACTCGCCAATCTTCGCATCCCGCTTCAATAAGTTATGCCTTGGCTATGAACTCTAATTAATACCGAGCAACTTTTAAACGATCTTGTGCTAGAAGCTAAGTAACTTTTCAAATTGTACAACCTTATTTATTGCAGATAAATTTATTAGCAAGCGATGGGAGAATAGGCTTATAATCAACTCACATAAATTCACGAAAGAACACCAAACTTATAATTGACTCTATCATCTCTCGTTCTCCACAGTTTAAAATCTCAAGGAATGAGACTCGTGGATGCTTAGCCAAATAAATCAAAGTTTTGGGTTTTCGAGTAATCTATAGGATCTTGCAAACTCTTAGACTTTTTCAAGTTTAGAAATCGCATTTTAAAGTTCCCTTGAGAGTTAAGACTTTCGCGTTTTAAAGTTCCCTATATGTAAAAATGAAGAACCACACACCCTCTCCATCTAAGGATGCTAGCTAGAGTTCTTGAAATGTAAATCTTACTTATGTTTTTAGAGAGAGAAAGAGATAGAGAGATGGTGGAACACACAATTCTAGAGAGAGAAACAAATGTTTACTATATGTAAAAATGAAGAACCACACACCCTCTCCATCTAAGGAGAGGGTTTATATGCCCAAGCCCTTGTCATGGGCTTGGGCTTACATTTGGGCCGGCCTACACATGTTCTAGGCTAGGCTTGGGTTTGTTTGTTAAATAAAGATAAGTAACTAAACTACAAGCTATTACATGGACTATTGTTGGAGTGACCGATCCTTCTTAATACGTAAAACGTATTTCCAACAATCTCCCCCTAAGGGAGATCACTCCAAACAAGGGCATTACCCAAGTTACAATAATAAGATAAACCTAGCATACTATGCTTGTCTTGAGCTCGTAGTCTTCGTCTTTCTTTTCTTTTTTCTTTATAGGTGAACATGCTGATGTGATCATTGATATCAATCTTGAGCATTAATCTCTTGCCTTGATCTTGTGCATCCATCACTTGTGATCTTCGCCTCTTCGTGACCTCACGTCCCACATACTTATACCTTTGTAATTCTTGAAAGCTTCAGAGTTCGATACAACGGAAGACTTAACTTTTAGGCTTTCTTGAATTAGATGAGGTATTAAGTGCATAAATTATAAGCATGCGGGCACGACTTCTTCTCGGATCCCGCAACGCCACCGTCTTCAAATGCCGCAACATAAGTAGACACGAACGAAATGGCTTTGAACATTTCATTCTAATTCGGTAGCATTTTACCTCCGGTCGGTGAAGACCGTTGGACGATATAAAATATCGTACTTGTGGCAGGTAGATTTAATTAAAAATCTCCTTGACAAGATTTCGCGGGTAAACCCATTCTCTTTACTCGACCGTCCAAAGCTGACTGCGAACGTAAAGAGTGAATCATTTGGATTAAATTATCCGCATGATTGAAGCCGTCAATTCTGATTCCTGGAACAAGTTTGATTCATTAAAGAATCGCACCATCGTTGCTTTCCAGTTGTCACGAGCTTGATTCATATTGAATCTTGCAGGTTACCTACCAAGTGTTGTTTGATGTTAACACTAGAAGGATTTCCACTCATCACTGTGAACACTAAGGTATCACTCTGAGTGTTCTGGCAAGATCAATGAGATTTTGCATAGAGGCCTGGAACGTGTTTAAGTTCAGTTAAGAATTAAACCACTGTTGCTTTCTAGTTATCACAAGTTTGATTCATAAAGAATCGCACAAGTCACCTACCATGAGCTTTTTGATATTCTCTCAAGAAGGATTTCCATCTTCATTGTAAATACTTTTGTATTACTCGGATGTTCAGGCAAGATCATGACGATTTTGCGTAGGACTCTTAAGATCTTTTCTTATTTTTCACAATGTGTGAAGAAGCAAGGAATTATGAAAGTGTGTCCTAATGAGATATTTGAAGATCTCAAATGGCTCTAGACTCGATCGTGCATTTTGGATTTTAATGATCGTCGTGAAATAAATGGGTTTTGGGTAAGTATATGTCACCATGAAAATCCAGTTTGATATGAAAATCCGTTTTGCTCCCCCTTAACATATGCCACGATATTCGAAAATATTTCGCATATGTCGGGATGAGCCATCACGTTAAGTCAAACCATTTTTGATAATTTCCCATATTAAATCACATTTTCTACCCCATATTAAAAATATTAACCCAATCGATGTTTTTAATATCAATTGATTTAATGAAGTTTTAACAAAGGTTTTGGGAAGAAAAATGCAAGTCCATTTTATCTTCATGATATCAAACGTATGAGATATGATACCGATTTGTAACATGATCACATATTCACCATATTAAAAAAATTGACAAGGTTGGACCTGATTGATGAGAACATCATATGATAAGATCAGATGGTTCTTGTCGGCATATGTTGGTCGCCTCGTCACGTCTGAAGTCATCTCTTGACACCACGTGTACGATTGGTATTGTTGTCTCGACACCAACTTGTGAACTTGGCACGTTCGGCATCGAAGATTCCGAATGCTTGACAATTGCTCCCCCTCAATTGTTGACCCGTGTTCTATTAAAAGAGTTGTAGTCGCTGGTTGAGTAGTCGCATCGTCGAGTATGTAGATACCAATTGTAGATTGCTATGGTTGTAGAGATAATAGCTTCATAAAAACAAGACTTCTCTTGTTTTAACAAATAAATGCACTGAAACGTACATATATTTGTGTTAGACCAAGTTATAAAGTAAACTTGATCCCTTACAAGGTTTTAAAGTAAACCTTGCCCGAGAAAATTAATTCCCGTTGAGAGCGAAAGCTTTCATAAGAAATACTTGACTTTAATGTGAAAACCGGGTTGCAGTCAGAAATAACCACAAGCCATAAGGGCATGTTTTATGAAATATTTACAACTTTTGTACGAACTCTATTTATGGCGCCGTGTCAATATTAATCAACATTTCTAAGGCCGTAAATATTATCGTACCAAAAGACATGCCTTTGAAAAATAAAGTAAAAAACATTTTTGGATGTTTATGAATTTTTCAATTTTATGGTTTTTTATATGGTTTTATATTTTTGTATTTTGCTTTTGTGGATAAAAAGATAAACAATATATACAGATGATCACCAAGGATACGGAGAATAGTTTACCATCACTATTTTTTCGCTTCATCTGCCAGTTCCTTTAGAGTCTCAGGCGAGAAAGTTCTCATTCCTAGGTTGTCGGCCAAAAATTCAATTCGAGCGCGATCTAAAGCCTTCGTGAAAATATCCGCCAATTGATACTCAGATTGGACAAAGTAAAGCTCGATTACTCCATTTTCCACTCGCTCCTTGATGAAGTGATAGCGAATGTCAATGTGCTTTGACCGGGAGAATTGAACGTTGTTGCAGCATAAGGCAATTGCACTCTTGTTGTCACAGTACATCGGAATTTTGTTGAAACCTAGACCGTAGTCGGTTAATTGCGATCTCATCCAAAGAATTTGAGCACAACAACCGGACATAGTTATGTATTCTGCTTCCGTACTTGAAATTACAGCGCTTTTCTGCCTTTTCGATGCCCAACTGATTAGTCGATCTCCTAGTAGTTGCAAAGTTCCACTCGTGCTACGCCTTGTATCTTGAAAACCTTTTGATATCAATAAAGGTAAAGAGGAAGGGAAATGCTACCGATGTGGTGAACCTAATCACTTTATTGGTGATTGTCCAAAGCCCAAAAAAAAGACACAAAGAACATTCATAAGCGGAGCTTGGAGTGCGAGTGATGACGAAATAGACGACTCAAAAAATGAAGAACTCGCACTCATGGCACATGAAACTAACGAGATACATTCCGTCTCATCTTATTATTCATCTTCATTAGATGATGGTACCTTGCAAATAGAATACAACAAACTTTGCGAATTAAGCCTCAAATCCATAAACCAAAACAAGCTTTTGAAAACCAAAAAGGAAAGTTTGAAAAAGGAGATTTGTGAACTAAACGCAAAGTTAAAAAGGTTAGAACGAGGTAAATCATCTAATGATAAATGTGAGACATGTCAAGAACTTGCTATCGAAGTTAAAAACGTAAAGCAAATCAAAAGTCATTAATTAAACAAAACTCAAAGTTTATAAAGTTTAACAATAACGCACATTGCATTGATGAGATGCTAAGTTTTCAAAGAGATAGTAAAGATAAAACAGGACTACGATTTGGAAAACAAGACACGTCTTCAAGCTCGGAAATACAACGACAAAACGACAAGATCAATGACCTTGTGAAAACCGTTACAAAGACACACTGACCCCATGGACCCAAACAATTTGGGTCTATCATTGAAATTTTTTAGGTCCGTGGGTATGACAGATCCACATAGACAAAATCGTGCAGAATTTGTGGTCTGCAATTTCCGTTAAATTAAGCATTGTGTAATCGATTCACGATTTCGTATAAAATTAAAGTACTATTGCGATGGTTTTTGGAAACCAACGGTTATTTTGCGTATAAAATATGGAAGACACACGTGTATGATTGGACAATATAAGGGGCTATCCGATTTCAAGGACGAAAATTGCATAAAGGAAAGCCGGGGATTTAATGACTAGATGGTGAGGCACGAAAAATGACTAAAATACTCTTACGTGCCAGGCACGTGAGAGAGTTAACGGGGGAAAACGACCCAAGGTTATAAAAGGTTTCCCCAAGGGATGTTTTGCACGATTTTTACAACTATAATTGCAAAATTGCCTGAAGTTTTAGAAAATCGAAGGACCAAATTTGCAATTTACTCTTTCTTTTTCTTTTGTAATTTTGAGAGTGAGGGAGTAAACTTTCCCAAATAAGAGTTTTTTTTTTTTTTTTTTTTTTTTTGCAAAAGCTTCTTAATGAACTCTTAATCTAGTTGAGTTAGATGTTTGACCAAATAAAAGTGTTTGTTTTTTTTTTAATTACGTTAAAAGGTATTAAGAGGTTTAAAGCTGCCCAACAAGAGTTGAAGGAAGGGTCTGATTGCCTCTTAATACCATATTTTTTTCTTACGACGCAATAAAACCACAATCACATTCAGAGTCTTGGCCACCATTTTCATTCTTTTATGGAGTTTCCGTTTTTAATCAATGACTAAATTTTATCCGTTTGTTTAATATGCGTGTTATATGTTCTAATTTTTTTTAATGCACAGATTGTTATTATATTTGGTAATTTTGACTACACTTTGATGTTAAACATCATTATTGTAATGTAACTATGCTTGTCACAAGTTCTTTATGATTAAAAGATAATCATGGTGATGATAATGGCGTTTAGTCAATTGAGTGAAACTGATAAGCAATATATGAATGATTTGCGATATAAAGTTGTCACATACAGCTCCGCTCATGTTACTTTTACATTTATGATTCAAATGCTTTGTTTTATGTTTACATTTTATTTTTTTATAGATATAACTAGTTTATGTTAAAGTCCATCTAGATGTTTTTTAAAAAAGCAAACAATTTTATTTGATTCAAATTCAAATATTCTCAAATTTAAATTCAGATATGAAAACAGAGTTAGACTCGAACCCTCTTAACAAACAAAATATAAGTAAAGTTTGTGAATCTACATTTAGTTTGGCGCCCATTCGAAACCCTTCCAAACACCACTCTACCACTCCCCCACCACCATAAACCACCAGTCACCACCATCAATGGAAGAAAACCCCAACATCAATCACCTAGTCCAACAGCTCATCCACCACTTGCAAAACCCCTCATCTTCATCATCCCCAAACCCAAACCCTAACCCGAACCCTAGAAGCACCCAAGACATTAAATACGCAATTCGCATCCTATCGAGCCGAATCACACCCTTAAAAGTCCCCGATGAAACCTCAATAGCCAACTCAATAAAGACCTATTTAGCCAAACAAGGTCAATTATCCCATGCTTTAACATTTACTGATCTTTACTCCCAATTCATTTCCAAAACCGGTCCCGGTAGCGTAAAAAACAAGCCATTTATACTTTATTTGCTCAAACTATTATCCGAAAATCGAACCAGTAGCCCGAATTTCCATATCGGTACCAATGTAGCGGAATTACGTGGTAATAATGTGGGTAGATTGAGAAATGGTGGTGTTTTGTGTGTATCGAGAGACGTTGGAAATTCGGCATGTATGGAGTTTAGTGAGCTTGTTAGTGAGGAGAGTGATGTTACTGAAGAGTGTTTGGTGAGTGACGTGTTGTCTGTTTGTGAAGGGAGTGATGGGAAGTACGTGAAATTTGACGAGAGCGTAGATGGTTATGTGTTGGTTGAGTTTGTTAAGGTGTCGAAAGCTAATAGAGTTATGGTTCGGAAGCTGTGTGAACTGGGGTGGTTGTTTCGGAAAGTGAAGGGATATATATCTGAAAAAGATGAAAAATTTGCAGTTGCGAAGGCGTTTTGTGTTGCGTTACAAGATGAGCTTTTGGAGTATTGTAAGTTGATGACGGTGCTTAGGTCGCAGATGAAATGTCTTACTTTAAGGAGACTTGGGGTTTGGTTTGCTGAGCCGATGGTGAAAATGAGGCGAATGGCGGTTCTAGTGGATATTTGTAAGGATTTGAAGGGTGGGGCATTGGCGGGTGCAATTCATGTGTATGCGCAACATGGGGATCCTCTTTTACGTGATTTTATGAAGCGATTACTTCTCAAGGCGTCGTTTCCTCTTTTTGAGATGGTGAGGAGTTGGGTCTTGGAAGGGGAGCTTCGTGATTCACACTCTGAGTTTTTTGTTTCGGAACAGGCTGTTAAAGCGGAGTCTCTATGGATGGAAGGTTATCAAATTGATTATGTTATGTTACCGTCTTTTATATCTAAATCTCTTGCTAATAAAATCCTAAGAGTAGGGAAGTCGATTAATTTTCTTAGAGTTTGTTGCGAGGATGATAGTTGGGCTAGTTTAGCAACGGATGCTGCAGCTTCTGCTGGAACGACTCCTAGTAGAGGAAGTCTTGGATACGGTGAAACTAATGTTCTTGAGTCTTTAGTCAGCGAAGCTTCAAAGAGAATAGATAAACATTTAATGCATGTTGTCTTAAACAATTATAAGTTTAAAGAACACTGTTTAGCTATCAAACGGTTTATACTATTAGGCCAAGGCGATTTTGTGCAGTATTTGATGGAACTCACTGAGCCAGTGCTCTCGGAGCCTGCTAAAACTATTAGCAGAATTCATCTATCGGGGTTATTAGAAAAGGCCATTCTGTCATCTAGTGCACAATATAATGATAGCGACAGTTTACATAGATTAAAGGTAAAGATGATGCCGCATAAGGCTGGAGCTACGGGGTGGGATGTGTTTTCTTTGGATTATCATGCAGGAGTCCCGTTAAATACTGTGTTTACGGGATCTGTGATGGGTAATTACTTCAGAATTTTTAACTTTTTGTGGAGATTAAGAAGGGTAGAACATGCGGTTCTTGGTGTTTGGAAGACCATGAAACCGAATGTAATCACTTCTCATTTTTATAATAAGTTGCCAAAGGCTGTCAGGTTGCAGATAGCTTTGACATCAAGAAGATGTCAAGCTCTTTGGGATGAAATGAACCATTTTGTTATTAACGTGCAATCATATATAATGCTCGAAGTCTTGGAGGTGACGTGGTCTAAATTTATTACTGAAATGGAAGCAGCTACAGATCTTGATGATTTAATTGGGGCTCATGATAAATATCTTACGTCGATTGTTAAGAAGTCACTTCTTGGAGAAAGTTCTGAAGGTCTTTATAAGACTCTGCTGGTGTTGTTGGATGTCATATTGCGGTTCACTAGTGTTGCTACTCGGCTTTTTGAAGGCATTTATGAATTTCAAACAAGGTATTATTGTCTGTTTACCATCACCGTTTAACTGATTCTGAGTTCTGTGCATTTAGAGGTGCCAATCTTAACCCATTTATATGGAAATGGGTCAATTTAGGTTATATTTGTTTTTTACAACGGGTGAAATATAAAATTAGTTGCTGATATTGAGGTAGGATGAACAGGTTAAATGGATCAAAGGTGTCTGATGTGCGTTTACATGTTTCCACCATTCTACAACATTTTCTTGAAAAAATATAAGCATTTTATTTTTGTTAAACCTTATACAAGACATCAGTGTATTGTTTTTTACCTGATCCGTATTACTTAGCTTATATGTTTTCACATGTAGGCATATTTTTATCTCGATTAGAATCTGGATAAGGTATATGTACGTTTTCTGATTGATAATGACATGCAGAAGTACTACTAAAAAGCAGACAACAGATGCCAAGAGTTCTAAAAGCAAAGCTTCAGAAACAGACCCATGGCTTAATGAAGGAAGAAAAGCTATAACACAACGTGCTGGTGAATTTCTTAATAATATGGGACAAGAATTAGATGCTCTTTCAAAAGAATACGCGTCTATATCGAAGGGGTTTGTTTCGCAACTGCCTAATCAGCAAGACATCGACTTGAAATTCCTCATGTTCCGACTAGACTATAGTCAGTTTTATCGCTTGGCTGCTTTAGTTACTGGCGAAGTCAAAG
The DNA here is from genome assembly GCA_025667525.1 of Glebionis coronaria. NCBI lineage: Eukaryota > Viridiplantae > Streptophyta > Magnoliopsida > Asterales > Asteraceae > Glebionis > Glebionis coronaria. The sequence continues at coordinate 460,613,524 of CM046879.1, read as the reverse complement.
TTTAGGCGACCAGACTATTTTTGATCATTTTGGGAATAAATTTCTAACAACTGAATGACCGACAAAGGGAACAGACATTCGCCATATGGTACACAATTTGCTTCTTAGGCATAATTTATTTCGTCGTCCGTTTTTCTCGTAAAATACTATCATTGCTGCCTTTTATTTCTTTCTCAGACTGCTATTAGCTCAACGAGGGATATGTCTCTGCAAGTACAGCATCACATTTCAATTGAAGGTACATTTCTGTTATAGCATGAAACTGATGATTAGATATTGAATGATTATAGTCAAGCGTAGTAAAGGAATAGGAACTGTAGTGAATACTGAATAGTGTTTGGATGTGATTAATGTTGCAAAAAACATGCACTTTTACTTTTTAAAGTTGTGAATATGATATGTTTAATGTTTGGAATATATTGTTTGTATAAGAAATTAATAATAGTATATCTCGCACAATCAGATTCAAAACGTTAGAAAATGATTGTTGTGAGTCTGTGACTTTAAGTTGTGATTAACCGAAAATTGCAGTGGGCAAATCATAACATCTCTAAATAGCTATGCATGTCTGATGTGTCTCCCAACTGAAATTTAGACTTTATTTATTCAATATTTTTTTTAACATACTCTGAGTTCTGTGCGTTCTCTCCTCTGCTCTCAGCAGACAACAGCAATTATCACTTAAATATTTTCAGGACGTAAGGGCGAAGCATTGTTTCATTTCTACAAAAATGAAATTTCTGATACTGTAAAGTTTTACTGTTATAAAGCTCAGTTTTGATAAGTAATTTTCTGTTCAGGTGATAGTGGCTGGGATAGAGCTTGGATTTGAAGGCAAAATATCACTGGGCCGCTGGTTTGCAGTTACTGGATTCGTGGGTTATTCTGCATGTTTCCGGTGTGTTTATACTTTATGCTGTTACAAATTACTTCATTATCCATAAATTTGTATAAGCAATTAAGCATCGACACTTGACAGAGTAATTATCTAGCCCCTGATGTGAATTTATCCCAACCTTTGGATGCTTTAATACATTACCTTGCAAAAACAATATATGGCTTAAAACAAAATGACTGACTTTAAAAAAAAATCCGATACTTTATGTCTGGGATCTACATATAAGGAATGTTTGTTTAGTTGTTTATATTGACTTAAGATTCCTCATGTTCCACATTTCCAGCTAGACTTTATTGTGACTGAGGATATGTGAAGCTGTGTAGGTTTCATTGTAAAGATGTGAGACATCGCTACTGTGTCTTGTGTTGTCCGGCGTCGTGAGATGTCGGTGTACCACACGTTGCTGATGGTGCTTCGACCGCACTGTGCATTCCTTTTTTTATTCCCTTTATTTTCGTTTTTTTTATTGCAAGTGATCTATTAGATACTTGAGTGTATAACTTGTACTATATGTTTTTGTTTAAGTAAAAATTAGCTGCAATTATAAAAAAATGAAACTTCATGTGTAAGAAATGGTCATCGTATGTAAAAAACTAAAAATAGATTTAGCCAGCAAAAAAACATATTTAAATGATCTAAATGAAAAGTAGCAAGAAGCTAGAATAACACCACTGTTTTGAAATTAATACAAAAGATCACAAGCATATGGTTTGTCAAATTCAACTCCTAGGGACGATCATAGCTCTAAGACTATTCTTCATAACCACTGTGAATTCCAATTTCTCACTGAAATCCAACTTACCGTTTTCTGGCCACAACCTCCATTCGAATTCCTGAACCATCCGGGCAATCATCAAACTAATATGCAAGGTTGCCATCCCGAGCCCTGGGCAAATTCTCCGTCCCGCTCCAAAGGGAATCATTTTAACTCCAGTGACACCTGTAATATCTGCTGTTTCACCACATGTAAGAAACCTATCTGGGTCAAATCTATCCGGGTTGGACCAGATTTTCGGATCTTCTATGATTCCAGGCAGATATATCTCCACGTGGGTTCCTACTGGGATATCATATCCGGCTAGTTTCACCGGCTCAGTGACTGAATGAGTCAAGAGGATATAACTTGGAGGGTGTTTACGTAATAACTCCTTCACGAACGCGTTTAGATATGGCATTTTGTCAACATTGTTCTCATCAACTTTTTTGTCACCCACTACGGATTTTATCTCATTGTAAAGCCGCAATTGGATGGAAGGGCTTTGGATTAACATAGCAACGGCCCATTCAATTGCGGTTGCGGTGGTGTCTGTTCCACCATTGAGAAACTCTGAGCACAAGGTTACGATTTCTGGAGTTGTTGGAGTATCCTTGCGTCCCTCCACCTTTAAATTGAAGAGAGTATCTAGGTAGGAGAACTCGAATCTTGGTTTAGTTCCTGGATTGTCTATCACAGCCCTCCTCCGCTCGATTAATGGAGCTAATACTGCGATTTGCTGCTGTCTCACTTCCACTGCGTGCCTACGCTGTTTCAAGAAGAATGGTCTTAACAATGGTAGAAAATCATCTAACCTCGGATGAATCGCCATCAGTACCTTTTTCATCATACCATCAATATTCTCAATCATTTCATCATCTATCTCAACCCCGAAACACATTGTTAAAAGTATACATAACATTACAAACCGCGCATTCTTCAACACCCAAACCGCACCACCATTAGCTGCAGCCTCCTCCTTCAATCTATCAACAAGCTTGTCCATAGCGTTGACTCTGACTTGCCTAAATGTATGCAATCTACTTGTAGCAAGAGTGTTTTGGACTAAGTTCCGTCTTAACGACCTCCACACAGGGCCGTACAAGGCAGCATTGATACTAAACTTGTTGCAACTAAACATTACTCTCGTGGGATTTTCAGGTGGCCGGGTAGAGAAAACCTGTCCCTTCTCTATCAATGCTTCGTGAACCAAATCGGCTTGGGATAAGATAACCATGGTTCGAGCACCCATTTTGAGAGTTATGATGGGTCCGTATATAGGTACCAGTTCTTTGATGTATAGGAAGAATGGTTTGCCAGAACTGGCAAGCTGTAAAAGGTTACCGAAAATGGGCCAACATGGTGGTCCAGGTGGGAGATTAATACCACGTTTGGGGCGTGAGAGGATGATGATGATGGATACGATAGAGAGTGTGGTGAAGATGATGGTATACATGAACTCCATTGTTGATTGTTTGATGAATGAAGAAGTTTGTGTAGATTTAAGAAAGCTGTGAAGAGTACTGCATGAATATACAAGTGTCAAATCTATTTAATTTTTTTGCAGTGTCTAAATGCTCATATTGCCTAATTTTTAACGATGTCTGACCATTCCATTTTCCTATCTAGTAGACAAATAAACAATAGCTTGTTTCTATTACCACAATAAACATTGCTATTTTGTCATACAAATTTGTGTGTGGATATAAAGGTGGAGACTAGCTACAAAACAGAGCAATATTAAATCATTACAGTATAGAACTTGTTATTAACACTGGCCACCCCGAACTAGAGAACTTCCTAATTCCTGATGGAAGAGATATTCAAAACACTTCCTCAACACACTTGTAGCTGGTCGAAAGGCAGGTTGACGGTGTACAAGTTTCAAGGCTTTTGGACCGACCGTAAGTTTCATGAAGGAGGAATTGTTGCTAAACAAAGCTTCATGGCTCGGCCAACTGATGTATTACTGTGTAGCAGCCCCAAAACTGGCACAACATGGCTAAAAGCCTTGGCTTATGCTATTGTAACACGGGAAAAATATGATGAATCGACCAGTCCTTTGCTAACAACTTTGCCTCATGAATGCATTCCTTTTCTAGAGAAATCCCTTGAACAATTGGAAGATCACAATCTCGAGCACCCACTCATTGCCACACACCTTCCATATGCTGCATTGCCAAAGTCAGTCACTGATTCAAAGTGCAAGATAGTGTACATATACCGGAACATAAAAGATGTCATAGTTTCTCATTACCACTACCTGAGAGAAATAGCAAAGTTGTCCATGGAAGATTCACCATTTGAGGAGGCATTTGACGAGTTCTGTGGTGGCATTTCATATTTTGGGCCATACTGGGATCATATATTGGGATACTGGAAAGCAAACATGGAAAATCCTGGTACAATACTTTTCCTGAAATATGAAGATTTGAAAAAGGACCCGGCGAGCAATGTGAAGAGGCTTGCAGATTTCATCGGATACCCTTTCTTGATTGAAGAAACCAATGCAGGGGTGGTTGAAAACATTATAAACATGTGTAGTTTTGAGAATCTGAGCAACTTAGAAGTGAATAAAAGTGGAAGGCATCATCTAATAGATACTACTGTGGTAGAAAACCGACTTTATTTCAGGAAGGCGAAGGATGGAAACTGGAAGAATTACTTCACAGATGAAATGAAAGAGAAGATCGACGAACTGGTGGATCAGAAACTGATTGGCACTGGATTACTCCTGAAATGAGAGTCTCAAGATGTCAATGTATCATTTCTACTGAGTTAATAAGTTGCTTTCCTTCAGCCTATCTATGCAATGGAATGTTTGTAATTTTTTTCATCTATCACGATCAATCTTTTTTCTATTGATTCATCCTCATTTCGAGTCGAGTGATCGAGTCTATTAATGCTACTTTGTTAAGGTAGGATTTTCCCAAAGAATTACCAAGTTTACTAAGCAAACAACCATAACGCCAAAAGAAATACAGCTTGATCATACATTCAATGGCACAAGTGAATGAGAAATTCTTGCTCTTACAATTTGTTTTGGTTCCTTGAACTCTTGAAGTTATGAACAACACCAACAAACATCTGTGACGATGATAGACTGGACTAGGCCACTTGGTAGCATGCGTTTGTCTTCATATGCTGTTCATTTAGTCATTGGTGTCATCACATGCGTTAAATTTCTATGAGTAAAAAAAATAAAATTGAAAAAATAGTGTGAAACTGCTAAAAAGGTACATAGCAAAAGTTGTACATATAAACTCAGCTTGAAAATAGGAATTGTGGTGGTAAGATAGAAAGATGAACTTATTATGCTGGTTTAGAGGTTATATGAAATGTTATCGGTGTTTCTTGTCCACCTAAGTGTTTATCGTGCATCGTCTTATTTCTTAGTTCTTTTGAAGTACATAATGTTCTGCCACATATAGTTACTGATTTGCTGCATACATAAGACTTGAGATCCCCTGCTCCAACAAACTAGATTTAATGAAGTATGTATTAACAGGTGTATCCGCCTAAGAAAAAATTGAGCACGTAGATGAACAAAAGGGAGAGAAGATGCAACCTAAGAACATAGGTTCAAATCTTGTTGGAACAAACAGCTGGATTGAAAGAATCTTGTTGGAACAAAGATATCGATTCCAGGAATACTAGTATTGGGATAGTCGCACCCCTTCAAGCGTGATACTAGCTTCTTAAGAGGAAAATAAAAAATCATAGACATTTTATATGTTTAACTTGATTGATTGACTAATTGATAACAATGATTCGGTATATATACCGAATACCTGTGTCACAAGTTGATCACAAGATAAATACTAAAACATAAAAAATAACTTCCTAAACATATATCCTAAACACATATTTTAAATAAATAAAAGATAAGTATCATGGGTCATATCCATCACAAACTCGGGGTGTATCATTCTCACTCCTTCGAATTCACCTTACCCTCAAGGTGATGTCTTGAAAAGCTCTTTTGATTCCGGGATCCCATATCTTTACCCTACCGATGATCCGTCTTCTACTCCCGAAGTTATCATGCCTTTTACTGTAACACCCCCATAGTGGTCAAATGCAGCGGAATAGTAATTGGGGGTTACTTTGGTGGATCGACAGCACACTGTATATAGAGCAATGATTATAATTGTCATTAAAACATATTACATGAATTTAATTGTGCAAATTAAGTAAATTGTCTTGAAATCAACATTTAACATTTTCGAAGTAATATCCCAGCCCAATGGTAACATGATGCTTCCTATGATGCTGGAAATCCAAGTGCACATGAACCTGCTTATTTTTCTGAGAAAACATATAAAGTAAAATGTGGGGGTCAACACGAGGTTGGTGAATTCACAGTTTTAATTTATAATTAAAAGTACTAATATGCAAAACACCACGAAAGTAGTAGAACTCCAAGCTCAATACTATAGTAGTTCCTATTGCCCTGTAATAGAAGCTAGACAATTGATCAGAGGCCTATGTGGATCGTCCCTGAGAAGTACCCCTTTAGTCCGACAATGTATATAAGTCGGGTGGCCTTGGCCTAGGCTAGGTGAGAGCTACTCACGCAGACTGGGATTGTCAATCCCCAAATAGATATATTTATAACATTTCGCGCTACACAATTAACTATTACAGTCCACGGGAATGGGACAAACAATAGGTAGTAAATAAGTTGCGGACCCGTAAAATGTTTGCATATACAAGAATTAGTATGTTTTCTTCCCCAGTTATAAAAGATGTAAAAATATGGGGCCATGAACTCACCTTATTGGTGATGCAGTAGTGATGAGGTCACTGAGTAGACTGGCACAATATGATCACGAAGCAGTGGAATTACCTAAGTAATTTATATGGGGCTCAGTACATGCACAAATAAAATGTATAGATAAATGCAGTTGATGAGAATGCATGATCACAATTTAATAAGTGTTATTATTGTTAATCGTTAAACTTATAGTAAGTTATCGATATAGGTACATTTTTAGTTTCTAAAAATGTATTTAACTTGTTTGAATGTCAACGGCTTAATTAATTTAATAAATAATTTTTATTTAATTAAGAGTTGTAAAAATATAATGTTTCTCAAAAGTCCTTAGAGTTTTTCAGGTGTACAAACTTTAGTCCTTCAGTTTACGCAAGCTTCCTGATATATCCTTTTAGTTTATTTACTTAAATAATTAAAATAAACTTAATTTAATTTATTTCAAAACAATATTATTATTATTTAACTTAAATTGTACTATGGTACTTGTACAATAATAGTTTCCAAAACAACCCCTAGGGTTTATAACACATTCGGTTTATGGCAAGAAATACCCCTAGGGTTTCGTCCGTTAAGTTTATTTGCAAAGTTAGTCCTTGTTCGTTATACTAAATTCCAAAACAGCCCCTAGGGCTCATTTAAGTTTTGGTGTATGGCACAACTGGTCCCTAGGGTTTATAACTTTCGGAAAAAAGGCAAAACGAGTCCCTAGGGCTCGTTTGAAGTTTGATAATTGTCATTAATGGTCCCTTAAGTCTCGAAATTTATTAAAGGACACCAAACCAATATCTAGGGCTCGTTTAAAGTTTATAAAATGGCAACAATGGTCCTTGTGGTTTAATTAAGTTTCGACTATAATAGATTTTACCCTTAAACTTTCGGTAATTACAAAAACAGTCCCTAGACTTTACAAAAGTCACGAAATTTATATAGGTAGTTTTATAACTTTGCAAAATAGTCTCATACTTTCACATGATAACCTTTTTGGCATAAAAAGTCTAGGAATAATGTTTAGGAGGCTTAATGGGCTCGTTAAGCCCAATAGTGGCTCGGTTTGGTTTTAGATTTAGTGGGCTCATTATTTGGGCTTATCTAAGTTCATAATAGTGTTACTAAACACTTAACTAGTCCTAAATAATTTGCTTAAGCTAAATGGGCCTAGTGGCTTGTGCTTATACACGATTTATTTATAAGCCGCAAGTCATGGGCTTAATAGCTTATTGATAGGGCTTATCCAACTAACTTATCAAGTCATAAGGTAATCAACTCATTTAGGGATTAAGGCAATCTTATCTTTTTAGTTTTTCTAGGCTTATCCTAGATTTAAGCAAGGTTTACACTAGTGACTCTAGATCTACAATTTAGGCATGGTAACTAAGAAAACAAAGTCATACCGTGGGTTATCTCCACCTAGGGTTCGAGTTTTAACAAGGTTTTTACGTGTGCATGCTTTTCTTAGTTAAGGTTTCCTTAGATTTACAAGTATAGGTGCATATGTTCATATGTTCATGACGTGTAACGAATGAATATGGAAATGAGGGTGGAATAACTTACTTGTTAGTAAAGGTGATGACAATGGATGAGAACTAGCTAGGAACTCCTTGATTCTACTTAAGGTCTACACGTATAGTAGTTTAGTCACGCCTAGGATAGTTTGAGTTACCTTGTTATCCAATATTCGGGTAGTAGTAGTAAATGCTCACACTAAATGCTCCTTGACAAAGATTTGGGTAGTAAATGTGATATGAATGTGTGTTTCGTGTGTGTGTTTACGTGATCCGAAAATGGAGAGATGGAAATGGAGTGAATGTGTTTAGGATCTTAGCTTATAATCTTGTGTTGTGAAGTCTTGTGTGGTTCGGTTATGGCCACGCCAAGAGAGAGGCAAAATCAAGGTTAGGATCTTAAACAAGTACTACATAATCCTAGGTTTAGATTTTTGGGTACACTTACCTTAAATGCAAACATGGTACAAGTTGGCTCTTTGGTCTTGTAGCCGTCGCATGTTAAAGGTCAAGGGGACAATTTGTTTGTCTAGAATAGTATAAGTTTAATGAGGTAGTGTAGTACATGTACAAGTTGAGGTTATGTGTTGTGTTTATAGGTTTTAAGTTATTTCAAATGTAATGTATATGGTAATCGGCTAGTAGTTAGTGTCTAGGAGGGTTTAGTGTTTGATCCTAGTAAATTGGTAGAGTTACTAGTAGTCTAGGTAGTATAATGTGAGGGTAAGTTCGAATCTAGAGCGATTTGGTTAAGTTTTAGGGTTTTTGGTGAAAGTATAAGCATTAGTTAATAAACATATAGTTTTATTAAATCAAAACGTAAGACACTTAATAAAATGTTAATAAGTTGATAAGTGTGAAGTTGAAATACAAAAAGTAGCTATTGTTGACTCGTAGTAACATTTATAGTGTATAGAAAATATATAAACATATATTTTTGTAGTAATCACAAGTACTTGGTAAACGTTATTAATTGTGATCACGGTTTTAGATTTTTATAAACCTAAAATGATGTATGAATATGCTCATGTGTTTCAGGTGACTTAATAGTCGTCAAAGTAATCAACTGTATGTTTTGTATGCTCATAGAGATGTAGTCATACTAAATGTTCCTGTGATCTATGATTGAATAATCACAATTATGATATAAGTTCATAGTTTAATTTGGCCATGTGGTTGAATACTCACAGTCATGTTAAAGTATATAAATAGTTCTCGTGATCAAATGTATGAATGCTCATGAATGATGCATATGATAGTATAAAGTTTTCATGCAAAGGTGGCAATATATATGTAACTCATGAGATGACGTGTACAATGATGTCATAACCAAAACATGAAAACCACATGTTTTACATTTACTACCGTGTTCGCTACCGATACGAACACCCTTTTTCCTCTTCTTCTTTGTGGTGCCTTGGACATAACATAATACCCTTATTTTGCCTACAACTGCCCATGCTCTAATACTCCTCACACCTTCAAAATCCACCTTGCCCTCAAGGTGATATGGATAATACGCCAATAGGGAGTCCAACATCCATTGCCACGCCTCCGGTTGAACAAATTTATGGATGCGCCCATTATCCATGGACACTTCAATATCACATATACCAATTCTTTCCCATAGTCGACGAACTCGCGAACTTTCATGAGCTACCAAAGAAGTGACCCCATTGTCCCCCAATTCCTCGTTTAGATTATAACTTATCTCATCCAAACAATCATCAAAACTGTAGAAACTAGGGGGGTTGAATAGTTTCTAGTTCATTTTCAAAACATTTCGGCTTAATCCACTGTGCGCGGTTCTTTATCAATAAAGAACCGTCGGTCAATTTAGGGAACCGCCGACAGTGGACAAAACCATTTATTGAGTGTTAAACTTAAACAATCCTTGGTATCAAATTCTCGATCAAGTTTGACTAGATATGAGATGTGTTTGATTGAAAGATAAATAGGGTTAATATACACAAAAGTTACTAAAGTTTGGCCAAAAATTCGATTTAGTTACTAAAGTTTAAAACCTAACAGATACATTACTCAAGTATACGAGTTTGTGTTTTAGATTACTGAACGTTTATAAAAACTATATTCCCGTTACTCCTTTGATGGGTTACCTGTTGAGAGCCTCTTTTGACTTGCCAAATTAGAGTTTTGTGGGTCCCACATATATATGAGTCACCCTGTTATCATTCTTCTCAACAAACTTACTTATGTCTATTTTTCTTTTCTTTTAGTCACATAATAACAAACCAATTATTTTTCTCATAAACAAGCTCTACAAAAATTAAAAGCTTCAATCATCTTCAAATCGAAACACTATCGATCAAACCTAGTAATGACAAAGCTAATTTCCAATTTGACAACCTTGTAAGAAGACAAGTAGCACTCATCTTCTTTTCACAAATCAGTAACAACCTTTTTTGATTATGCAGAACATTCTATGTTGGACAAAAGCTAAATAACAAGCTATATACTTTTCTAGAAACAAGAAACACGTGATAAACTTGGGCAAACACTAGTACAACAAAGTTACTTTTAAATTTAGAATTACTTAAAAAACGGTGGTGTTTAATAAAGATAAAAGTTAGCTTTTCATCTTAATTTAAGCAGATGCTCATAACTCCCGCAAAACTCGATAAATTTACTTAATATACCCCTTTAAAAAAACCAAAAAGTTGCAAAACTGAAGTAACACATTTGAAAATCTAACCAAATACACTATTTGGAAACCAATTTAGTTTGCATTCGAATTGAACAGGCCACCGACTGTTGGTTTGGAGAAGGAAAAGAATTGTTCAACATTGATTCTATGGTTTATTAGGATTATTAAAAAAAATATTAATATTATTAAAAAAAAAGTAATGCCACGTTTAGATTTAACAGGCTACAACAGGTTAAAACATACGAAGTAACCTGTGTAACATGTAACCAAAACTTGGGTAACCTATCTGTTATGTTTTAAACTTTAGTAATCAAATCGAACTTTTGACCAAACTTTAGTAACATATGTGTATATTAACCCAGATAAATACTACAAGTAAGAAAACACACAAACACATCAAATCAAGAGTACATCAAGCAATAGTCTAAACACTAAGCACACAAACGTACTAAGCATAAGCTTTTCCGCAACTAAGATGTTTAGACTAAGTGATGTAGACTTGAAAATAATCTAAACATGAAGCACATACGTACTAAGCCTTAACTTTTCCGCAACTTAGATGTTTAGATTATGAGATGCACACAACATACAACAACATATAAAAGCATCAATAAGAGTAAAGACATAAATGTAAAGGAAAGTACCGAAACGATGATTTATAGTGGTTCGGTCACGAAGCTCCTCTTCGCCCTACTCCACTCCTCGAGTACACCTTACTCGAGAGTTACTTCACTAGTCAACAAACTCCTTAAGGTGGAGAAACCATACACAACGTCGCTTATCCAATTTCCGACTCTAAGCTAAAAGTCGAGTCCTATTCTTAGGTAGGACCAATCTACACACGTCGCCTACTTCACCATTTTCCGACACAAGGCTAGATGTCAAGTCCTAATCTTATCTAGGACCAATCTACACCCATCTACACTAATCTTCACACAAGTTATGTTTTATGGCCCAACATAACAAACCTTGTGTTTTATGGCCTAAACACATAAACCATATAGATCTAAGCACACAACACTTAGATCTATGACTCTAACACTATATCCAAGTATTAACAAACTTGGATCTACATAACTAACACCTAATCCAAGGATACCCATCACTTGGATCTTCTACCCTTACAAACACATCTAAGTGGACCCAACACTTGGATCTTCTACATATACATAACAGGAAAACAATGACCTGATCTAGAAGGAGAGATCTTCATCATGTTATGAACCCAACACTTCATGGTAATGAAAGTGTTCTTCTGTTTGCACTTGATTGGATGAGAGGATGGAGGATAGCATCAAATCTTAAACAAGATTAATCAAAACTAACTAATCAAGTAGTTTAAAGATGTTTTTGAAGAAACTGTGCAAAAAGGGTTGAAAGAAAAGCTGGAAATGATCCACTATTTATAGGACAAGAGTGCAACGACTCTATATACCCGTGGTTCCTTATCAATAAGGAACCTCAGGTGGCGGTTCCTTATCAATAAGGAACCTCCGCCTAGGAGTCCGTGCATTTTGTCCTTTAGTGGGGAAATACCATTTATACCCTCAAAGGATATTCTTTTGGCATATGGAATATGCCAAATTCAAATTTACATTTTCTTTTTAATAAAACATTTTCTTAAAACTAAAGTTTATTAAAATCTTTTGTCACATTTGATTAAATGTGAGTTTTAAGAAAATATTAATCCTTGATCACTTAGTTAGGTTAATGACATGTTTATTCGTACCTTAAGTGATTCATGCCAAATGCGATCTTGGAGGTGTCGAGAGAAGTATACAAATGTATTCTTGAGTGATTACGAGTACCTTAACATTTTACATAATGTATAGCGATTAATTTGTTTGTCATCAACAAAGAACGAAGAGATTATATCGACTAAACAACGTAATGTTTGCACTAAAAATGTCCCCCTTTTTGATGATGACAAACAAATAAACCATAATACATATTAAAATGTATAAGTTACTCGTTTACACTTACTTCTCCCCCTTTTGTCGAATCAAAAAGGTAGTCAACGTCTTTGAAGAAGAGAATAATCAACGTCGAGAGAGCATGCATCCAAAGTGGTAGTCATTGATTGCTCGTCCTTTGAGGAAGAGAAGAATTGACATCACGAGAGCTTGCATCCGAAAGGTATTCTTCATTTGTAGAAAAGGATGATCGACTTTGAAAGAGCTTGCATCCAAAAAGCTAGTCGTCCCTTGTAGTCGTCGGTTGAGAGGCGAGAATCCAAACCGAAGACCCATCATCTAAAGATATTGAGCTTGCGTCATCCTATTGAAGTCTTCAATCAACATAGCTTAACCAAATCCATGCATAATAAAATGCTTATCTTCGAGATTCCAAAATTCATTACTTGCAAGAAGTTCGATGAATACAATTTAAGCGAGTCAACGATCGCAAATGTAATGACTAAAAATCTTGCAAATGCTCCCCTTGATATGAGCTCCCCCTTGCTTGAGGCACCAATGAAGCAAGGACAGTGACAAGCTACAAAGAAGGGTTAGAAAAGTCCTACAAAACAAAGTTAGTGGACAAGAGCATATATGTATAGCAATGTCACCCAAGCGGAATTAGCTTTAAACATCTTGAGTACAAAGAGAGGGACTCATGACAAAGCTAAAACAATCTTAACTTTTAGAAGTGTAAAAAATATGACAAATTAAGAAAAATAAGAGGGCTATTAGATAGAAAATAGAACCCAACTTATTTTAGTGACACCAAAAATTATATAAAAAGGACTAAGTTAGAAAAGAGATGTCCAATTTATAAGAAAAATATTGTCGAGAGGACATACTCCACTTTAATATATTGGTACGAATACCGAACTAAAGAGAGTATGACAAGGACAATAAAACAATTCCACATAGTCGAAAAGAGAGGAAGAATGATATGAGGAAAATCGAAAACTAGGACGATAAACTAGTCGTTTGCACAAACAATGACAAGCATTGGAGAAAGAGGGGTGCACGCGATGCTATCAATCCAAAGACAAGTCAAAGGAGAGGATCTTGACAAGATCTATTCACAATTGTTGGAATAGAGGTAGAGAAGAAACATCCATACAAATTGTAATGATAATATGTCAAAGGGTAAAAAGCTTATAATTTTTGGAATCACCCAAGAAAATTCAAGATTTAACCAAAATCGTCTCAAAAGATTAAAAACTTAGAATTGTTGGAATCACCCAATCCAATTGTAAATATAAACCGCAATTAACTGTCAACAACGAGAAAGACAAAAAATCTAAAACCAAAGACAATTTTGACCTTAAAAATAAGTCCTTTAGAAAGCTCAAAAAGCTTTAAGTCGGGAATCAAGGTACATAAATAAAGAAAAACCAAAAGCGAGGATAAATCGACACTTAAGAAAAATACTAGATATAAGACATTATAGGTAAGGATGCTTATGAATGTCGAAACCAAAAAGATGACTCAATGATATATATAGAGAGAGAGAGATCAAAGGAGCCAAAGAAAAGAAAAACCAAGATGGATGGTGTTTAGCATACGATAAACTACATGCTCAAAATTTCGTAGCTCTTCTCAATCATTGTGAATGTTCAAAGAAAAATTACATGACGAGGAAAAGGTGAGGCTCGACTCGACTTAGTTTAGAAAGGATAGAAGAGAAAGACTCAACTTAGAGAGGCATGATTAAAATAAATCAAAAGAGACTCAACAAAGAAGTTAAGGATAACTTCACAAAATAATTCAAGAATACTATAACTTATTAGGTGATAATGAAGTCTTGAAGAAAAACGAGAGAATAAAAAAAGGAATCTTCAAGAAAACTCGTCAAAGATAGAGATAGACCAAAAACGAACCAAGGGACTCATTGGCTGCGGTTCGTTAAATAGGTCTGCGGTTCATTATCAATAATGAGCCGCTAGGTTATTTGAGGAACCGTAGACAGTGGGTGTCCAAAAATGATTACCGACTCAAAAGAAAATCACTTGGTCAAACAATTTAACATAAGATGCTAAATGGCTTGAAAGTCAATGCTTCAGATATGACTTTTAACAATTGCACTTGCAAGTTAAAATTACTTGAATATTTCAAAAGATATATTTAAGTTGTCAATCTTACTAGGAGAGGAATTAAATTTAAATTAACATTCCTTGACAACCGAGTAAGAAAATAAAGATCACAAGGACAACGAGATCCAAGACCCAAAGACAAATCATGTTGAAAAACATGAAAAGGAATACAAGAGAAAAAAGATCATACAACGATGTATGAAACACAAGCCTAAAACTTAAGCATAATTTTAATCCTAGTTCAACTAGAACCCTAAGATTTGCTTAAACTAGATGTCTTAGCAATAAGCAATCCACATGCTTAAATGAAAGACAAGGTGGTGGCGGAATTTGGTGGAGAAGGCTTGGTGATAATCTTGTAATTCAACTCATCATAGATATAAGACATGACAAGATGTTGATATTGACAACAATGACAATATGTTCCATGATGCATGACATAATCATGTGATGGAGTAAGAACACAAAAGGGAAGTGGTGAAAAAGAGAGTTTCCAAAATCAATTTTCTTAGAAGGAGAAAAGATTTAATTTGGTGTGTTCTTTGGTGAATTTGGATTGAAAGAGATTTAAAAAAAATAGTGGATAATGAAGGCTTTCATTTGTGAAAAATACATTTTGCTTTGGTGTGAAAGAGATTTCAAAATGCTTTGGGTTAAGAAGAGAAATCACAAGATATTTTGGGAGTGACCAAAGGTTTGAGACAAGGATTCCAAAGGGTGATGGAACAATTGGCAATTTTGGAAACCCCGTTTTTAAAGGTGTCTGCCCGCGGTTCCTTATTTCTCCATGTGGTTCAATAAATATATTGAGTCGTGGTATATTTAAGGAACCACCCACAGAGGGTGTGTTTTGGAGGATAAGGGAATTTTTCCAATTCTGCAAATCCTAATGTTCTAGTCTAACTTATCATAAAGCCGTGCTTAAGAGCAATAAAAACTAGAACACACACAAATAAAAAAACACATAGGTTCAATTAGCACGTAGGAAGAAGGCTAAGAAAAACCTAATGGGTACAAAAGAAAAAGACTCATAATGACATACAAAGTTCATCAAAGTAAACTATCATTAGTCATATTTAGGAAGAGCCATTTAATCAATTTAGAGAATGAGTATGAGACTATCACTAGAGGTGCTCAAATAAGGCTAAGCACGGCCGTTTTTATGAGTTATATAATAACTCAAATTCCCACATGGAAGTAATTCAACCGTTAGATCAAATTAAGATTCGAGTGCAACAAGGATTTAAGCCCGGGCTTCGCCCCGGGTTGTTGAATAGTAGGAAGTTTATATGCATTAACGTTCATAAGTGGTATTTTTTTTATAAACTACCATAATAACGCAAACGGTGTCTGCGTTTTATACAAAATAATGTGCTTATGCATTACAGGTAATCTATCTACTGTTTTAAAAAGGAATGTGCTCAAGCATTTTAGTTTTTGGCCTAGTCATAGCAGAGATCACAAAAGATGGCATTATTTGCCTAATGTTTTTTAGGTGGCTACTGGCTACTCTTGCTTCTTTTTTTTTTGGCTTCTCCAAACATTTGGGCTGTGAGTGATCTCCTGCGAGTCAGGACATAGTCGAATTTTGTTCGGTTAAAAGGGAGTTAACTTGTTTTAATAGTGGGAAAACACGTTGTTAAGTTTCGAGTAGTTACCTGTTTTTTTTTTGTCTGTTTCTTGTCGAACATTTGTGTCAGGTTTGTGATGACCGCGGACCAACTCGAGTCGGCAACAGTTTATAGACGTGTAATTATCAGCACATCCTAGAAAAACAAATTTGAGACAAAAATAAAAATCACAGATGTATGCAACCGCGTACACACTAACATTATTAAGAAAATCATATAACACAACCAAAAAGCATCCCTAACAACTAACCTCAGGGAAAACTCTCAAGTATGGTCCGTTTCAATATAAAGAGATACGCCATTTTTTCTTGCCATTTGGAGTGAAATAAGAAGCTACATATTTTCTCAAAAACGCAATGTTGTTATCCTGCAAATATAAAAAGAAACAGAGCATAACAACCACGTCAAACATAATATTACCAGTGGCAC
Source organism: Glebionis coronaria (assembly GCA_025667525.1). Lineage (NCBI taxonomy): Eukaryota > Viridiplantae > Streptophyta > Magnoliopsida > Asterales > Asteraceae > Glebionis > Glebionis coronaria. Next base: position 460,596,826 of record CM046879.1, on the reverse strand, counting down.
ACTCCCGCGTTAACCGCATACTCTCCATTCCGTGCTATCCAGTTCACAGTGGCAGTTTCTTGTCCACACAATAGTTGCATACACGACATTTAAACATAAATGCTGATTATTATAGGCGCACAGGATCTATACAATATCAACATCAAAATCATATCTACCAAGATTATGCTTCTGTAATTTTATTTAATCATGCATTATGAGTTTTTAACTCAGATATTTTTAGGTAGACCAAAAAAAAATCATCAAAACAGATTTTCGCCCTTTTTACGACCACTTTCGTACCCGTGATCTTATTTATAAGGCTCATCTTTCATAAACCCCATTTTTTCGTCACACTCTTGAAGTCATATAACTTCAACAATGATCAACTTTAAATGGTATAAAAAAGGTAAATTACATTGCCGAGTTGGGTTGTCTCTTTTGCTGCCAAATGGGTGTTTGGTTGCTGATTTATTCTGGCGAAAAGGGCTGTTTGGTTTGCTGTCAAAATGGGTGTTTAATTGCTGATTTTTTTGCCATAAAGCGCTGTTTGGTTTGCTATCGAAATGGGTGTTTGATCCTTGATTTTTCTTACAAAAAGGGCTGTTTGGTTTGCTATAATAATGAGTGGTTCTTTAGATACCGAACACTATCCTTGCTAGCAACTGAGTGTTTGAGCGATGTAAAGAAAGAAGTGTTTACCTTGGTTAAACGCAGAGCTGAAGTAACCAATTTCAGTGGAATTAGCAGAACGCGCAATATCTTCAACTATTCCTAACTGTGCTCTCGCATCTGTGTACAACATTTGTACATAATCCCTTTGTTACAGCGCACCGTTGTTCGTACGGAACCCATTTATATGCTGTCGTTGATAATACATTTCACCTCTTTGTCATCAATTGTTTGATAATTTCATAATAGCTTAACAATACTGGTATACACTACATGTGATTCGCTTGTTGTCTTCCATCAATTGGCTCTGTTGCAAGTTTTTGCGACCTACTTCTACTTCATGGTCTGCGATGAGAGAAAGAGCACCATCCTCCAACATTCCTTTGTCAAATAAACCTACAAAAATAGGGATCATATAGACCCATTTTAATCGTTAATGTTTTATCCATAAAAGTTAGTTTCAATCTGAACTTTTTGTGACCTTTTATTAACTCACCAACCCTCCCGGGAAAACCTAAAAAAAAGAATGTTTGCCTTGGTTAGATACAATGCTAGAGCAACGATTCTCAAACGACATTTGCACGAAATAGACTGTCACAACAAAAGGGAAAAAAGTTTCAGCAAAGGACATTCAAAACAGGAATAATAAAGCGTTTTTTAGATACCTCCTACAACATCTGAAATGGTGGGCCTTGGGTGTCTATGAAACCCGGTCCAGCAACGTCGATGTTGGCAGTTTTCTTGACTAGTAAAAACGATGGTGACACACCTTCTGGCCTCCAGGTATTGTGAATAGAGAGTTGGCAAGAAGGCTGCAGTGTCAAAAAACAAACATTATACAGTGACACAGGTTTACAATAGAACTAAAACATTCCAGGAAAATCCAAAAAAAAAACAATTATCTACATTGGTTAGATAAAATGCTGGAGCAATCATTCTCAAATGACATTTGCGCCAAATAGACTAATTACGGTAGCAATTCACATTGGTCAGACACAGTTCTGAAAGTTGTTTTTTTACATTTAATCCACAGTATATAAAAACCTTTTTTTATGCATTTTCAGAATGAGCCACAAAAAAAGACCTTATGAGCCATAGGCCGAAACCCAAATAAGCCATCGGCCGTCTATATAAACGAAAACAAACACCCCTACAAACTTTGATACACCGTGAAGTCTAAAAATAAGCGAAAATCAAATAAGCTGATAAGACCCATAAATAATATTGAGAACTAACATCAACCCATCTTGGTGGGACAATGCGTTTCATCTTTACCCATATTTGGTTACCATCGAACATATAAAATCAAGTTTTTCCATCACATTAACAAAAATTATGTCTAGTGGATCAAAACGACAATCGTGCCGACATGTGATGGTAGCTCATTTGTTGCTTTGAAAGGCAATTTTTTAGAATTAGAGAAAGATAAAATATACCCGTGATTAGCATCTAGCAACCTGGTAATCAGCAACTCGTGGTCATCGATAAAGCATTGGTTTTTTCAAAGATGTGATCATCAACATGCCATTAGCACCAGCGGTGTTACAAACAATTCCCAACATTTCTGTGTCGCATCTGCTGCAAATTTAACATCATCGCAAGTTAAGTCAATTTTGTTTCAGGTTATAAGCCTATTTGGCAGGCACGTAGTGGCACAAAAAGCCGATTGTATCAAATTCTTAAATCTAACTAAAATGGAAATCTCACGTGGAAAATAGGTCTCATAATAAATTTGGTATGAGTAGCAATTTCGTCTGCACAACAATAGATACCTGGAATCGTATAATTATATATAGTTTCCTTATCATCGTTATAAATAATTTTTCTATTGTTTTTTTGGAAAATCGAACTGAGCCGATAATTTATTGATCAGATCAGATAAAAACTGGTTTTCAAAACATTGCAGTATAGCACGTGGAATACATTGAAAGCGTTTCCAGCTTTCCACAAAAAAAAAGATTAGGTTGGCACATATTTGTTATGTTGCCAGTTAGCTAACACGTGAGTCATGACATACTTGTGGAGGAAAAGACTGTTAATTCTGCATGCGAACTTTGTTATTGCATAAAGTAATAAATAAGAACCCATTTCTTTCTTTTGTGAAGACAACAAAGATATATGTAAACTATTACTTTTATTGTTGTTGGCATAAATTTATATACAGTATAATTTACTTAAGTTTTCGTAAACGGAAGACTCCAACTAACATCCATCCAACACTCAACTACGCCGCTACATGGTAATGTTATTGTACCTGCTTGAGTATCTGTCAACAGGCTGCAGCAGATGACGGTTAAGAGGGTCGTCGTCGACCGCGGTTGCTATTGGCGGCTCGGTTCTTGTCCTGGTATTTCTGTGTAGACAAACCTGCGGAGCAGCTAAAAATATAGTATAAAACGGTTTTCAAAATTAGCTGTGATACGCATGAGCGAAGAATAAAGAAAAGGTAACGGGAAAAAATGGTAACCTTGAGACGAATGGGTTCCGAGCACAAATTCAGAAGAAGGTCTTTTCCCTTTAGGAACAGCGGTAGACGCTTTTAAACGGTGTGAAGGGTGGGGTAAACCGACTGGTTGGGGCAGGAAGGTAGAGGAGGCTGGTATTGGTGGCGGCGTACCTGCAGCCAAAAGAAAACCCACGAAAAAAAAGGACAGAAAACGTTAGTGAAACGATAAGTAAGAGCGAAACAACTGGTAACAGGTTTTGTACGTGTGGTAGTGCGAAACCGAGGGAAGAAGTTGTAAGCTGGCGTATAAAGAGAGAAGGTATTTAACGATACCATTTTCTGAGGCAGCATATGTTTAAAGAGCGGAGTTACAAAACAGAATGGACATACTAAAAGCAGAGAAGCGATACAAACACATGTGGCATCCTAAATTTTTGGACCATTTTTGTGCTGGTAACCCACATGTCCCTAACAGACCTCTTTTACATCTTTATTTTGCGTTGCCATTAAAAACCACCCACACAACGTCCAGCCTGATATCACGAAAACAAATTCGTTTTTGCTATTCATGTCAGAGATTTCTTTAACAAACCGAAAGCGTTTCCAGCTTTCCACAAAAAAAAAGATTAGGTTGGCACTGATTTGTTATGTTGTCAGTTAGCTAACACATGAGTCGTCACACACTTGTGGAGGGAAAGACTGTTAATTCTCCATGTGCGCTTTCTTACTGCATAAAGTAATAAATAAGGACCCATTTCTTTCTTTTGTGAAGACAACGGAGATATATGTAAATTGTTACTTTTATTGTTGTCGGCATAAATTTATACAGTAGAATTTAATTAAGTTTTCGTAAACGAAAGAGTGCAACCAACATCCATCCAAAACTCAACTACGCCGCTAGATGGTAATGTTATTGTACCTGTTTGAGTAGCACAGTTTCTGTCAACAGGCTGCGGCAGATGACGGTTAACAGGCTCTTCATCGACCGCGGTTGCTGTTGGCGGCTCGGTTCTTGTCCTGGTATTTCTGTGTAGGACAAAGCTGCTGAGTAGCTGAAAATATAGTATAAAACGGTTTTAAAAAGTAGCTGGCATACGCATGAGCGAAGAATAAAGAAAAGGTAACGGAAAAAAATGGTAACCTTGAGACGAATGGGTTCCGAGTACAAATTCAGAAAAAGGTCTTTTCCCTTTAGGAACAGCGGCGGCAGCTTTTAAACGGTGTGAAAGGTGGGGTAAACGGACTGGTTGGGGCAGGAAGCTGGAGGAGGCTGGTATTGGTGGCGGTGTACCTGCAGCGAAAAGAAAACCCACGAAAAAAAGATGACAGAAAACGTTAGTGGAAGGATAAGTAAGAGCGAAACAATTGGTAACAGGTTTAATACGTGTCGTAGTGCGAAATGGAGGGAAGAAGTTGTGAGCTGGCATGTAAAGAGAGAAGGTATTTAACGATACCATTTTCTGAAGTCGAACCCAGCAAAGAGATGGGTAAGTTAACCGGCTGAATAACTAAGGGAGTCGCAGGATGCTAGCATTGAGCACGATGTTGCTGCAAGTGAAAAAACCTGGTTGAAAAACATGGTACAAAACGCATCACAAAGGATAAGCAAGGAGGAAAGAACTGGTACGATGTCCTCAAACAGACCAACGATGGGGTAAAAGTGGTACAAAACAAACATTGGTGAGGCGGGCCTGTTTCCGAACTGTTATAACCAACAGGGTTGTCGTTCCTCATAACCGCAACGGGCAAAAATCAAGCCACGGAATGGAGTGTCGACCACAACCAAAATAAGGAAAAGTAAACGGTATCCTAAAATTAAAACCTGTAAAAAAGCACTAACAGTAGCTGCCAAGAAGGTAGCTAAACCCCTAATATGAGTCAACCTAAACGAAAAAACCACCCTAATTCAAACCTAATCTAAGTTAGTAAGTACAGGCATCCGTAAAAATAAGGTAAAAAGGGCAGCCTAATTCAAACCTAAAGGCAAGCTATTCCACAATCATTGAAACAGCGTAATTAAAGAATTGGTGAAACACAATCATTGAAGGACAGGGATGATTAGGATTACCAAAAGCAGCGAAACAATTGATCGGAGGTGGGTAAAGTGGATAGAAATTGGATTTTATAGAATGGTGTACAGGTGGGTAACAGGTGTCGGCAGGATATGGGAACGAAAACACGTACTAAGCGAGTGAACACAGAAAGATTCGCAGGCAACACAGAGGATGTTTTTTAATGATAATCTTTGAGAGAGAAGGCGCGTGAGGGAGGCGATATGTGAGGTACGGGGAATAGCGCAAATGTATCCCGTATATTTTTTATTAATATACTGGTATATAGATAGGATGTATAATAAATTCTCTAGTAGTCATTCTCAAGTTAGACAAAATGCAATTCCTACATTTGCCTAATAAAGTGAACCAAGGATGAAGAGTGTATGGCGACACAATGCACAACCTAATAAGGGTTAAGAATGCACCATTGCATATCTTGTCAAACAAGTCTAGTTAAGGTTATTTACGTTAATAGGACTTGAGGCCAATAACTTTGAAATGTATAAATAACATTTACACAAAGCAAAAGAACACTCTTGATTGGTCTTTCGGAAATGACACATTTACAAATTGGATTGCAATGTAAATTACTTGAGTATTTCAGATGAAACATCTAAGTTGTCAAACCGACTCCATTGTGCATTATAAGCAATTATTAAACAAAATATGTCTAATAATTTGAACAAGTAGATTCAATATACCATCACCAACACAAGTGTGAGTTATGATCCGATGTATATTATTAATAAATCACATTTATGTCTACACTAAAAAACATGTCAATTAGATTCGATAATGATACCAATCATAGTTTGAATAATGAATTGATATTTAATCAAAATCTTTCTTGATTCCTACAAACACTCCTTTAAGAGAAAATAGCTAAGATTTTCAAAGGGTGTTTCATGTTTTATAGTGAGACATTAATCTACTTGAACTAATAACACAATGATCGAGTAAGACGACCCACATCAATAGATATGATAAGCTCCCACAACTTTCAAACCTAATTAAAAATGTTAAAGAACATGCCAAGGTGTACAAAATGTTTATGTAACATTTGTAAACCAAGAGATGTTAATCCTATATGCAATGCACACATAAATAAACAACTAAGTAGCACTACTACCAATATTAATGATCACTGAAGAATGTCCAAAGACAAAAGAAAAACACAAAAGCATTCGTCTTTGTTTTAAGTGTTAGATACACCAAAGTATGCATACCTTGATTTTATTTGAAAATAGTTTTCGACCCGTTTCAAAAATTAATTAAGTTTAACACTTTATAAATATATCAATTTTCAAAGATATATCAATAAGAGATGTCCAACTTAATAGAAAAGAGTAAAACACAAGTTTTACGACAAACCAACGCTCAATACTTTGGACAAAGTATGGAACTTAGAAAACATCCAAACTTTAAAGTTTGAATAAAGGTTTGGAAGCATTTTTAATAGAAAGGAAATTCAATTATGTTCGAAACGGCGGGTGGTACGACTTCTACGGACTTACGGTTGATTTTATATGATTTTTCAAAGATTGCAAAAATCTGCGTCGGACTGACTGCGGTTCCTTATTAACAAGGAACCTCGAGGAACAGTTAAAGAACCGCGGTCAGAGGACAAGAAAAGAGTTTTTGACCAAAATCATTTGGTAAAATTTTGGAATAACTTAGGACTCTAAAAAATCATTTAAGACACATAGAACTCGAAATTAAGAGTTAATTATGACACAAATTTTTTTAATACTTCCAAAAATAAAAACACTTAAGATCAAGCTATTTCCAAAAGTTTATTTAACACCAAAACTTATACGAATGAAACAATAAAACACATTTCATATGTAATCATTCATCATAGGAAATTTGATACAACGATCGTTTCTACTTTTTTTTTTATTTTTTTTAAAACCATTTGTTTTGAAAAACTAGAGCAAAGATCGATCCAAGCTTTAAAGCACAATATAGTTCAAAGATCTTGAATAACCTCGCTCTGATACCGATTGGAGAAACTAGAAGGGGGGGGGGGGTTGAATAGTTTCTAGTTCATTTTCAAAACATTTCGGCTTAATCCACTGTGCGTGGTTCTTTATTGTACCCGCAGTTCTTTACCGATAAAGAACCGTCGGTCAATTTAGGGAACCGCCGAAAGTGCACGAAACCAATTATTTAATGTTAAACTTAAACAATCCTTAGTATCAAATTCTCGATCAAGTTTTACTAGATATGAGATGTGTTTGATTGAAAGATAAATATTACAAGTAAGAAAACACACAAACACATCAAATCAAGAGTACATCAAGCAATAGTCTAAACACTAAGCACACATACTAAGCATAAGCTTTTCCGCAACTAAGATGTTTAGATTAAGTGATGTACACTTGACCATAATCTAAACATGAAGCACACACGTACTAAGCCTTAACTTCTCCGCAACTTAGATGTTTATATTATGAGATGCACACAACACACAACAACATATAAAAGCATCAATAAGAGTAAAGACATAAATGTAAAGGAAAGTACCAAAACGATGATTTATAGTGGTTCGATCACGAAGCTCCTCTTCGCCCTACTCCACTCCTCGATTACACCTTACTCGAGAGTTACTTCACTTGTCAACAAACTCCTTAAGGTGGAGAAACCATACACAACGTCGCTTATCCAATTTCCGACTCTAAGCTAAAAGTCGAGTCCTAATCTTAGGTAGGACCTATCTACACACGTCACCTACTTCACCTATAACACCCCACTTGGATATGTGGACCGTTACGTGTATTTATGGCGTGTCATCAAAGCATAGGGTAAATGTCCTAAAACATTAACTGACCATAAAGGAGTTACCGGAATCAAACATTGGTAATCCAAACATAAGCTCAAAACATGAAAAGTAAAATACTGAAGAAAAGGACTAAACAATGTCCAAATAAGCAGAATAATGTAATAAGTGCATAATGTAAGAAGTCTGGATAGCTTCCATCCAAACGCACATGCTCTAAGAATCCTATGAGCATCCTGGTGTACCTGCCGTTAGAACATGAAAGGAACTACGGCTGAGCATAACGCCCAGTGAACGGATATAAAGCATGATAAGGAATTACTGAAATGAAGCAGATGATAAAATACTAAAGCTGTAAGACTAATAAGTAAAGTTGCAGCAAAAATCTGTGTATAATCTGTAAAGTCTGATTTATAAATAATAAAGCTGAATTATTATTTGTTAAATATGAAAACATGCATTTACTGTATTTTAATTTGCCAGAGCTTATATAGGTCATGTGCTATAACAACGGTGCATGAATAACTGGAGGAGTGACCTCGTCATGCTGTAGAGGGGTGACCTCTAAATACTGTAGAGGGGTAACCTCTATATACTGTGCTGGGTGGAGGGATCAGCTCCAATGTGAAGGATGTAGAGCACACACCACATTCACCTGATAAACTGTAAATTGATAAGCCTAGGATGCATCCATACACCCACTAATAATACTGATAAAATGGCCAAGCTGAGCTGAGTGGGACGATGCAGGATATCACTCTCATGCATGTGAGTCACGACACCGGTGCCTCTAGTGCCATGGTTACGGTACCTCCGTAACTAGTACATAAACTGGTCATGCTTGTATATAATGCTCTGGCAATATCTTAGTTATTTAAATAACTTCTGGTAATTTATCACATGTACTGGGGAAAACATTTGGCTGCAGACGGGAAATCCTAATCATGCATAGAGGGGAAGTCATTACTGAAAGGACGGAAAATCCGTACAATCATATTTACAAATAAATGAATAGGAGGAAGTATCCGTACCTTAACCAAACTCATAGCCTAAACGATGTTCAAACTTATTTTTACGTTGAGTAATCTACATATAATAACAAAATATTAATTAATATTGATACTAAAGGCTTTACTACTAATTTCTTGTTTCTTTTCATTTGAACGAAATTTACAATTTGTCTAGCCTTGGTTATTATTATTAATCCATTCATATTTTTTTTTAGTTTACTACATTGATGACATAGTTAGTTTAGTCTATACATGTGAAAGACCTTTTTCATTACATTTCATATCTCCATGTTATGTTTCATTCACATGCAGTAGTTCCAAACCTGACCGTGGTTTTCATTTACGTTAAATATCATTCGACCAATAATCTTATGTGATAAAAAATGTTAATATCGTGGGTCCAAAATTACCTCCATGCAAATAGATCGAGACCAACACGGGCGGGAGTACGAACCGCAAATCTGGACATAACTCAAATCCAAGCAACGACTCGAACCTCTAGCGAATGAAATCGAAGTCTCTTCGCCGATCTCGGTATCATCACATTCGAGCACAGTGATTGTTCATTGCTGCGATGAACAAGAAAACAACATATCGAAGCCATGCGGGTATGTACACTGACTCAAACATGATCTGTAACGCATCTTACTTGAAGCCCGTAACAAATGAACCATAACACCGATGAACGAGGAATCCGTTCAATATGAACACATGTAAAGAATTTGATCGTGGCTTAACGTCGCATGAGATATAGATCATGTTCCCTTTCATTGTACTACTCACAGAAAGATCTTTTCTACTTGTGTGTTATTGTATGTGAACCAAAACTCTAACGACCACTAGCCGATCGAACCAACCCGAGGATACTCTAAATCGATCAACAGGAACGAAACTCTTGCAAACAGACTATGATTTGAAATTGATCATCACACTTTATATTTTTGAAAGTGATAGGACAAATAGCTAATGGTTAAAGAGTGGTGTAAATATGTGAACAAATCATGATGAAGAAGAGTGATAAGCAAATATGGCAAAGATTTTAGCCGGTTATGTGTCAATAACTTCACTCGGTTATATGGGCAAATTTCAAAGTTGACATATATTATTTCCTTCTCATTTGCCAATCCCCTTATTATAGCTATATATTTATATTTATATATGTAAAAGTTAATATCTTAACATTTTAAATATATAAAGTTATGAACATTTAAATGGCGAGATTTTCGTATCCGTTATTTCTTTTTTCGCGTATGACAATTTCTATTCAAATTTTGAAACGTCATATTTATTGTTCAATCATAATTACTTTTTATCTTAAAAAAAGGTTAATTGAGAGAAAATGGTAATAACATACGTGTAGCTGATGACGTTCTTGTATATTCGTGAAGTTTTATTTTCCTGAACAATTTTATAAAGCTTATAATAAATCAAAACTGCGTATTTAATATTTTAATTTTTAAATACGGGTTTTACAATTCTTCCCCTCTAAAAAGAATAATTCGTCCCCGAATCAAGGATACGACCATACTGGGTTTTACAATTCTTCCCCTCTAAAAAGGAAAATTCGTCCTCGAATTTAAATGTAATCTAAGTTGATCGAAGTAAAAGGTGAAAGTACTCATGAGCTGAAAGACGTGTAAGCTAGAAAGATAATTCGTCTTCTAATTAAGACATAATACTGTTGAAAGGTATAAACATGACATGATTGACGTGAATATGTAACGTGACGTGGCTGAAAAGGACACGGAACGTAACATAACAGAAAAAAACTTAACTGATTTATTGAAGGAAAAGGATGAGAGGTCCGGATGGACTCCTCCATTTCGAGTAGATTCCCGCTTGAAATGATTCCTTAAAAGGGTCTAGACATAAAGAAAATCTTGGTTCTAATGACTCTGTCCTGACGATGCTGAATAGTTTTTGGTTCCATCTATAAGATGGACTTTTTGAATTTGATAGAATTAATAAGCTATAGTATGTAGGAATACATGAAATGATACGTACTGATATCCTGAAAAGATAACATTTATATCTCTGAGCAAGTTGTTGAGAATATAAAAGGACGAACTACGTGAACAATTTTGAACATGCTACGTGAGCAATTGTGAACGTGGCTCGTGATTATATGAGGAACACCGTGCATGAAGTATTCTGTGAACGTGATACGTGAAGCATGCTATGAACGTGATACTAGGACATATCCTGATCGTATGCTGTCTGAGGGAAAGAATGCCAAACGATACGGTCTGAGATGTGGAACGTCTGTCTGGTTATTTAAAAGTTGAGCAAACTTGAGTCTGGTTTTCTCAATTTTTTCTGTAACCGTATTCGGTAACAAGCTGTGAAATATGTATCGCGAGATGGAACACGAACTTGAACGTGAACAATGTCATGAATTCGAATCATGAATTTAAATCATGAGGTATCATAAACATGAACTGAAACAGCATCATACTGTGAATGAGACGTAAACGTGGAAGTGGAAATAAACGTGAACGTAAAGTGAACGTAACATACACGTGATCGTGAACGTGAATTCTGTCTGATATGATGGTCGCTGGAATACTCTGAATTCGTACAATTTACTGCTAAATTTTCTGCAGGTCCGCTACTGTGTAATCCTTTTGGATGAAAGAAAACGCGCAGGCTGACTACATGGTTTACGATGACTTAGATAGTATCATACTTTTTCTGAGTCTGAGGTAACTGATAACGATTTTATGGAATTTCGTCTCATTTCTGTTTAGAAATTTCTAAGGATTGTAGTAACTCACTAACATGACGGCGTTCTATCTTGAACCTGCGGTATGTCAAGCATCTAGATATGAACATACCTGCATCAATGTGTGATATTGCTTCTATCAAAATTCTGCCTGGGATTATGGAACATTCAGGTGGAAATCTGGTTGAATAGCTATGGAAGAATTTCTAGCGAGAACTGTCAGCAATTTTTGCGGTAGCAGTCAATTGAGTTTTAAAAAAAGTGTAGTTCGTTCACAGGCGTTGGTCGGGACCATCAGGCGATGGCCTTCACCTTCGCAGGATTGTCTGAAATTTTTTTCTACTGAAATAGGGTGGTTCAGAAATGCCACTTCGTTCAACTGGAATTCACATCTAGAAAGCTGCTTATATAATTTTCTCCTATCGGAGATTCTGTTCAACTGTGAGAACATGATTCTCTTGTACTTCTCTTAGAATTTAGCAGATCAGAATGTTATCAATGAATATATTGACGATTGTGTCTGATAAGCCAGGAAAAATTTTATTCATAAATTTCATACTATAGCTGGAGTATTAGGGAGACTATAACGTGTGCAACAGTAGTCTGAAAAAAATCTCATGTTCTTTCTCTCACCACTGTTGGTGGCATAATCGTGAATCGTTCCAGAAAATGTTTAACACGTCGTAGCAGGTTAGGTAAACCTTCTATACGTGAGATGACATCGATTATGAATGGTGATCTTGTAAAGTTTTCCGATGGTTGATACATGATCTCATGTTACTGGCCTTCTTCCTGATTGACAGAAAACGGTGCACCTTTTAGTGATGTGTTAGGCCGATTAAGCCTAGTTTCGGTAACTTTGGCAGCTAATGTTGCAACTCTTTTAATTTAGCCGAAGCCATGCGATAATGAGTTCTGAAAATAGGTTCTGTTCTTGGGATAATTTCTATATTAAACCCTGTCTCGTGGTTAGGAAGGAATTTCTGGAAAAACCCTTTGGAATGGCCTTTGGAACTTTAGGATAATCTGCTGATCATGAGTTTAAGGAACTTCAGAAGTAATTTATAACTGGTAGCTAAAAGTCTTTGTAGCTATGGATTGAGAAGTCACGCGCTCATAAAGAAGAATAACTTGTACTGATTTTTCTAGCAGAAAAAATAATGAATATATTTGAGATCTGGTAAGACGGATCTCGTCGTTAACTGTACGGAAATCTTACATAAATATGGGTGTATTGTGGAGTCTTTTCTGGCTGGGAGGTAGAGAATGCCTGATTTAAGATGAAGCTGACATATGAATATGTGAAGTAGACGTGGCAGATTTTACTGTATTTATATAGCCTGTAACTTCACGGAACGAACACTGCATGTCTAATCTGGACAATACTCCTATGGTGGTGACTGAGTCTTTAATGGTTTGATTTATGTATGGCATGACAAAACGGGTATACTCCCTTGGAGGGTACCCTGAATTCCTGAGGGTCTGGTTTAGCAAACATACGGAGTTATGAGTTCTGACTCGTACTTTGAGAAGATATTCGTATGAAGTGTACCATGACTGGTGTCATGATGTGTGTCTTCTGAAATGATACCTGAGACCCATGTCTTGACTGATGTCTAGATATGTGTTCTAGTGGGTCAATCTGGACAAGGCTGAAATTTTTTGGTAACTGCTAGGATTGGCGGATCGATTAGCCTACTGACCTTTGTATTTCTGGTCACATCCGTTCCAGATTTCCGATGGTTACTGACTGATTAATTATTATCACGGTGGTTGTCACTACTGCTTTGTCTATCAATTTATGACGGTCATTATCATGACCGTGATTCATGTAACTATTCTGCTGAGTGGCCGGCTGAGTTCCGGTTCCCACTCTTCTGAATGAACGGTTAGCTGAATGAAGTGTGACATCTAACTGAGAAAGTAAAAGTATGGAATGGAATGGTAGTGTCTGATGGTTGAAATTTATTCTTGTCAGAAATTTCAAATTTATAGTTTTCGTCCTTGTTCTGCAAAGTCTTCATAGTATGAACGACATTAGCATCTTGAGAGATCTCCAAAGTATTCAGCAGCATCAGCATTTGTGAGGTCTTCAAAGTGTTAGCAACATTAGCATCTAGTAAAATCTTCAACTCACGAGCAACATCAGCACCTAATAGAATATCGACAAGTGGAAACGCCTGAGATGATTGAGGATCGATTAGCAATATCCATGGAGTAGGGTACCTGGTGTACACCTGTACTACTGTACATGAAGTACAAAATGAATACTGCACATGGAGCATATCTGAGACATTGTACGTGAAGTACACATGAAATACTGTACATGGAGTATAACTGAGACACTGTACATGGGTACATATGGAATACTGTACATGACACTGGTGGAAATTTTATGGGATGTTGATACTGGTGTCGCTTGTCTGACATGATCAAGCAAATAATTTGATTTAAACGGTAGTAAACTGATCTGAAATAAGTAACATGATAGGCTGACAATTCCTGCGTCGACTTACTGCTGGTTGTATTGAGGCTAAAAAGTATGATATAATCAAAGTCCCAATAGTGGTCAGCATGAAGCATGATCAATAAAAGCCAATCATGATTTATCATAAAAACGGTTTTACTGAAATTCTCTTTGTGTCTTAGCATGGAGACATTTATCATTCTGCTGAACATAAAACCCTCGCACGGAGACATGAAATTGAAACAGCGTGGAAGCGACAACAACTTGAGATTGTACGAACTGGATTGTTATAAGGACTATAAGAGTATGATCAACTGAGGTTTAACATCAACTGATGTGGATGGCTATGGTTCAATCCACAAAATTCAAGGATCAAAACATATGACTAAGTATGGGCGATTCTGGTTCGATCCATGCTTGTCAAAAATTTCTGAGAACTGTCATGTATAGAAATTGATAATCTGGGACTAAATATGGTTGGCTGTAGTCCAGTCCATACTTGCCCAAATTATGAAATGTCCTGATATGACAAAGGTGAACAACTATGAATCGGTTCACAAAACAAAACCTTCGACTGAATAGCATGAAATTTGACCTGAACAATGGTGAACGTTTATGGCTGGTTCACCAAGTAATAGTTGACTGAAAACATGAATCTGTCATGATTAAGGGTAAGCGCATATGGTCGGTTTACCCATACTGTAAAACCCGCATGCTTTTACCATGAACAATACACTAATAATCGTACGTACAAGATTACAACTTTGTTTATGTAACATGAACACGTGTCACGAATATAAATTACAAGAATTATGTACGTGTTATTACACGATAAGTATTAAGTATGTATTAATACAAGATAATTATTATCAATAATAATTATAATCACGAACATGAACTCATGAGCGTAAGAATCACGAACACATAAATATGTATTTACGTATGTTATTATTACGATTACGTACAAGTATTTATAATAACACGAACAAATTATAATAACGTAACGTAAATACAAACGTACGAACACGTAATTATTAAGCATGAAAAGGTTCGGGTTTCCCTTGTGGGCCCCACCTACCCACGGACACAAAGAAAGGAAACGGGCCTTATGGCCCAACCCACTTCACAAAAATATGTCAGGAAGGTTAAACATTATATTTTCATTTATCACATTTTCAAAACAAAGCAAAAACCTTAGAAAACCCTATAATGGCCGCCAGTTCAGTTTATGCCGCCAGTAGCACCCAAAAAGAGAACGTGATGTTCTATTTATGCCGCCAACAACACCCAAAAGGAGAACGTGGTGTTCTGATTATGCTGCTAGTAGCACCCTAAAGGAGAACGTGACGTTCTAATTATGCCGCCGACAGCAAGCCAAAAGAAGGACGGGGTTTGATTTTAATTATTGATTAGGAATGTGTTTGTGAGATCAAGATTTATCCATTCCACGTGTTTTGGGTAATCCGAAAACCATTCTTTTAATTCTTTTTTATTCTTTTATGAATATATGAACATGGAGTTAATTAAAACATGAACTAAAACATGTAAAAATCATGGTGGGCAATTTAATTAGGGTGTTTTCGGGTTTGTTGGTTCTGGCCGCCACATGAACCGAGAGTCCCAAGATTCTCGGCGTCGCTTTGGTTCTCACCACCAACCAAGACCTAGGTCTTGGTGGTGTTTGGCTCGGTCTACAACAGGGACAAGACACCCCGACGTGCGTCGGGGGTGTCTTGTGGTTGGTTTGGTCTCGGCAGCAACACAACCCCAACCACCGGCTTAAGCCGGTGGCTATTTTAGAAAAGCAGGGGGAACCGTTGGCAGGCAGGGGGAACCACCGGCTACTGCCGGTGGGAACCTGGTGCTCAGCGGCTAGCCGAGAGAAAGGAACCACCGAATTCAGCCGGTGGCATCTTTACACAAACACAGGCAACCGGTTCACGCCGGTTTGCCACTGTTTTTAGGGGTGTTTGGTTCACGGTTTTCACGGGTTCAGTTCACGACACGTTTTAATAAATTAATAACACACGGTTCGATCCATGATTATTTTTACAAGTTTATTTAATTTTTCAAGTATATAATTTTACAAGTTAATTAAATTAATTTGGCATGATATATAATTAATTTAATTAAAACATGGACTTAGGTTTATTATTATTATTAATAATACATGTGAAATTGTGTATAATGCAGTTCGTTTTTTCTCAGTTCTTGCTAATTGAAAGTCCAACCAATATCGGGTTTTTAACTGTTTTTGGTTGTTAATCTTTTTTGGATATTCTATTTGCTAATTCAACAAAGCCTTGCAAAACGGAAAAATATTACCTACTTATATGTAAAACATTTTGCAATTACCAAGTTTTTATTCAAGTAATATTCAAAAATGTAAAATTTGAAACTTAAAGGACTGAAAATGTAAATTCTAGGAAAGTAAAATGTTTGAAATGTAAATTCTAACAAGTCTAGGGACTGAAAATGTAAATCAGTTAACTACAAGGACCAAATATGTGAAACTTGTAACAAACTAACCAAAATATAACAAATTCAACAACTTGCTAACTCAATTTAACAAATCCCAAAACTGAAAGGACTAAAATGTTGCAAACCCTAAAAACAATGAAGATTAGCCAAGATTAGAAACTGCTTAAACATCAAGGACCAAATTGCAATTTCAGAAACTTATTAAGCAAAAACGGGTTTGAAAAGAAAATAAGCTCGTATGAGCTTATTAATGGACCAAAATCAATGAGACAAATTGCAAAAGACTTTAAATCCAAAATAAGCTATGTCTGTAAAAGGATTTTTGCTGAAAGTTCAAAATAAGCAAATAAGCACTTCTTAATAAGCCTAAAATAAGCTATAGAACAAACCAAACAAGCACAATTTGATTTTCTTGTCAAAACTGATTAAGCTACTCAAAAGATGAACGGGAAATCAAACTAGAACGAATTTCATCCAGTATTAAGCTAGAAATCTGAATTAAGCTCAAAAGTGCTTATCGTTGACCAGGCGTTGACCAAGCTTTTTGTCAAAAAGTTGAAACTTTCAAAAATCATGTAACTCCATATTCTAAGTAGATTTGTGAAGAAAATTGGCCAGGTTAATGAAGAGAATCAAGAGATACAAAATTTCAGTTTCAAGTTACAGAAACATGCTTCAACTCAGCTTTTCATGATTTTGCTTATTTCTCTTGGCTTATTGAAAACTGTATTAAAAGCTCTTGGAATCTGAAACTTTATGATGTTAACTACAATTGAGAACAAGTTTGGTTCAATTTCATCAACAATTCATCAAATGCAAGGCAAGTGAAATTGACAACTTTTTAAGAACAAAACTGAAAGAAATTCAACCCACACTTTTTATTGCCATTTGCCTGTTTGACCAGTTACTTGACTAGAAACTTACTTGAAACACTTTGTTAAGACCTTATAAATAGAAATGAACATTAATTTGCAAAAACTCAATGTTTGAAAACCAATTACAAACTAATGCCAAACACTCCTTATCTAAGATTTGAGAAAATTTCCAAAGACTTTTAATAGCTGGATTTAAACTGAATGAAAAGCTTTTTACTACCAAACTTGAGACTTCAAATCAAATGTTATAAGGCTACAAACAAGCACTAAAAACTACAATTACTCAATTAAGGTACAAGAACTGAAAAGGACTGAATCAAAGCTATGACTAAACAAAATCCAAAATCAATGAGCAGGTAAACAAGAATAAGCTACAAGTAATCTAAGATCAAACAATAAGCAAATCTAAACAGCTTTGATCAGGAAATCAACAAGTTTACACTAGAAAATATAGCATGCAATTGACTTATTCAGGTGAACCAAAATCAGAATCTTAAAACCTTTTGTAGTAAACCATTGGGAAGAAGAGGAGTGCTGAACTCTCTTATCCTAGTGATAACCACCACCTTATCACTAGATCATCTAATCAATCATCAAAATCAGCTACTAATCAACAGAAATCATCATCAAGGATTGAAAACTTCAATAAGGCTAGTTTCTGAACTGGAATCACAACAACAGCTACCAAACTTCTTCAAAGTCAGTTATGATCATTCAATGATCATAACAAACTCAATTCAGCAACACAATGATCAAGTAGGAGCAGAATATGAACAGTAAGATGAGTAGGAGAATTGGCGGGAAAAGTAGAATTCAAATTTTATTCCATGAAAGTTGTTACAAAGCTGTTGAAAAGCTACTAACTAACTAACTAACTAACTAACTAACTCAAGAGTTTGTCAGACTCTTGAGTAGTTAGGGTAAAAAGGAAGGAAAATGAGAGAGAATTGAAAAGTGTGTGCTTTTACAAAATTTAACTACTTCTTTACAAATGAGGACTAGTAGGCTATTTATAGACATGAAGAGGAAGTTTGTTGGGGATGATGACGTGTTGAGACCAATCCCAGGTCTCCACGTGGCATGATTCTATAAAACTCATCTTCAAGGTATGAACACCAATTGGGGTTTTCTTCTTGAGTGGATCTCATGTTAATTGGTTGATACCATTGTGTTCGTCTCTTCAAAATAAGCAATTTTGGTGTTTACATCTTTTCATGAAATTGATTGTAGCTCAAAAACAATCCTGGAAATATTTTTGGTAGTTTGAAGAAGACACGTGTCACTTTCTGATTGGTTGAATAAGTGTCACACGGATTGCACTATTAAGATTTGGTAATTAATGTGGCGGCTGATAGTGGGTAATAAATGCTTGTAGCTGGCAATCCGTGTGTAACCCATACTAGCTCCTTATTGGCCAAAACTTGTGTCACATGGATCAATACTAGTAAACTTTCCAACTTTGGCAGTTTCAGCCCTTGTAGTTTGGCAGATTGCATTTAAAGCTTGTAACTTCATTTCTTTGGCACTTTAAGTCCTCCAAACTTCATCTTTGAGCAAAATTGACCCTTTGACTTTGTTGACTTGATAGTTGACCAATTTTGACTTTGATCTTGACTTTTTACAATATTTGCACTTTAGTCCTTCAACTTTGGCATTTTGTCAAGATAGGTCCTTGTACTTCAAAGTCTTGTCACTTTTGATCCTTCTTTGTCTTTTTCATCCATTTGAGCTTGATTTTTCCTTGTTTGCTTGAAAAAGTATCCTTTTACCTACACAAGTGTACACAAACACAAACATACCACATAATACTGTTTTTGCAAGATAATTTGGTATTTTGCTTCATGTTTTAGGGTTATTTGTTGATAAAAGGATATGAGTTTAAGCTCATATCAAATCCCCTACACTTGAACATTGTCATGTCCTCATGCAATATTATATATTAAAGCTCAAATTTACATTCTCCTCATAATTAACCCACCTTGGCCATATGAGATGCATCTACACTAATCTAAACTATATGATGCATGATTTTGATTTTTTATAATGCAATGAACAAAATACAATTCTATCTATATCTTTTTGATTTTTTTTCTTGAAATGGTTTTGATGGAAATAACTCATAAAGAATTCAATGGCTTAGATTAGGGCTTGGGTACCATGGACATTTATCACCCTCAAGTTTCACTTTCCCTATACCAAGCTTAAAAATGGGATCATTGTATTCACAAGTAAAAAGTGCATCAACTTATTCATGACAATTAAATGTGGAACCGGTTATTATTTGAGCAAATTGCTTGTGGGCAAATTTGTCATTTATTTCAAGTGTGAAGTATAAGAAATGTAAAATCCAAAAATAAGGAAGCACGGTTTTAATCCTAAGTAATCCTCTTATCCATTACTTGAAAAACCACTCACAATTAATACAAGTCCGTTTCAAGAGTAATAAGTCATTCGCCTTATGTGTAAAATCCTCATGTCATGCTTTCATAAGTAGCTACACACTCGCTAAGGAAAGAAAAATAAAACTCACGCAATAATTTACATCCGCCATCTTTTTGAGACTTTGGATCTTCAACCCCGCAACCCGTCAAGGCAATATTAGATTGGAGCAATCTATTGAATCCCCGCAACCCGTCAAGGTAATATTAGAACTCAATAGTCACTATAATTAACACCACACTGCCCCTCTTGGGAGTCTTGTATAATTATTTTTTTTTCTTTTTTCTTTTTCTTTTTTTTTTCAAGCCACTCATTTTTTTTCATAAGCCGCTCTTATTTTTCTTTATTCCTCACAAAGAAATTTGAAAAGAAGAAAAGGAAAAACACCCGCTAAATATGGAGCATGACATAAGTCTAGTACACATAAAACGTGCTAACTTAGAATCTTAAGACGTACTCATATCAACCATGAATGATTAGTCAAAAATGCATAAGAGATTACAAACCAATTAAAACCGTACTTGATTATTTATTAACAATTATATACATGCGAAGAAAATAGAGGTTAAGAAGAGAAGGGTTTAGCCACAAGTAATTGCCATGAAGTCTATCTAGCCCTTTTATACTTGCTTCAACTCTATCATTTCCCATTCTCCACAAATTTAAAATCTAAAATAATGAAATTGGTGGATGCTTAGCCTAATAGACCAATGAAGGACTACATGGTTAAGGATACTAGCTAGAGAATGCTAAGATAAGCAAACTCGGGTTGAGTCAAAATATCCATGGTGGGCCTAATATGTCAAAGAAATCTAAACTTGTTAAACCATGTTTTTATTATATTTTTCCTTTTTATATATTTTGATGCAAAATAAAAGAAGAAATATATACAATGCAAATGTGTTATGCAAATGAAAAATGATTGATGCAAAAAATTATGAATGCATATTTTAGTTGGCCAAAGTAGATCAAAAATTTGAGAAATGTTGAAAAATCAATTTTCCATGTTATCATGCAAGACAATGACAAGTTCTAGGTAAGGTCACTTCGATAGAAGACCCCCCTACACTTAAGCTAAAGATTGTCCTCAATGTTTAAGAGCATGGAAGTATAAAAACTTCCCCTACACTTATGACAATGAATAGACTTTGCTTAACCCAAGTTAAGGAAAGGACAACTATTAGTGAAATCATGTTTAAGCACAAGGTGTCAATGAAAAATCACTATAGTAACGAAGTGAACCGGATACAAGGGCCTCCTCCATAAGCTCCAAAGCATGAGATGAGTGAGCAACCCTACAAACAATCATGAAGACAAAAGAAGGTCTCCCCTACACTTATCTCCAAGTCTATACCTTTATTTCTAACCTACAACACTCTAAACCTAGTTATACGATGCTTGAGTTAAGGAGTCTCTAGCTTGACTCGTCCCTCAATGAATCAATTCATGGGGAAAATGGGGATCTCTTGGACCATTTCAACGGAAATGTCCTCCCCAAAGTAATGCTTAACACGGTGACCATTCACTTTAAAATTTGGACCATCGGGTTGTGACAACTCAAGAGTTCCATATGGAAACACTTGAGCAATAGTGAATGGACCGGACCATCTCGACTTAAGTTTGCCCGCAAAAAGCTTCAATCTTGAGTTAAAGAGGAGAACCGGCTCTCCAACTTTGAACTCACGATTCTTGATCTTAGCATCATGCAATTTCTTAGTCTTTTCCTTGTAAAGCAAAGAATTCTCATAGGCATTGGCTCTCAATTCATCCATCTCGTTGAGTTGATCTTTCCTATGTGAACCGGCTTGGTTTAAATCAAAGTTAGCCCACTTGAGAGCCCAAGATGCCTTATGTTCTAGCTCGAATGGGAGGTGGCACGCTTTTCCATAGACAAGCCTATAAGGCGTACAACCAATTGGTGTTTTAAAGGCCGTCCTAAACACCCACAAAGCATCATCAAGCTTATCCGACCAAGAAGCTCTATGCTCTCCCACCGTTCTCTCTAAAATTCTCTTTAAACCACGATTTGTGACCTCGGTTTGACCATTTGTTTGAGGGTGATACGCGGTAGAAAGTCTATGATTCACTCCATATTTCTTCATAACTCTCGTGAATTGATCATTACAAAAGTGCGTACCACGATCACTTATGATGGCCCGAGGTACACCAAACCTAGCAAACAATTGTTTCAAAAACTTCACAACCACTCTAGCATCATTTGTAGGTAAGGCTTTAGCCTCCACCCATTTGGACACATAATCCACCGCCACAAGTATATACTTGTTTCCCTTAGAGGATGGAAAAGGTCCCATGAAATCAATTCCCCACACATCAAATATCTCACACTCTTGGATAAAATTTTGTGGCATCTCATCAAGTTGTGTAATTTTCCCTTGTCTTTGACACACATCACAAAATTTTACCATTTCATGGGCATCTTTGTAAATGGAAGGCCAATAGTAACCTGAATCAAAGACTTTCTTGGCGGTGTAGTTAGGCCCAAAATGTCCACCCGTAGGTCCTTTATGACACGCCTCTAAGATCTTAAATGCCTCGGGCCCATCTACACACCGTCTAATAATTTGGTCCGCACATTGCCTAAAAAGATATGGATCATCCCAAAAGTAATACCTAGCTTCCTTAAGAAACTTCTTCTTTTGTTGATAAGTAAGACCCTCAATAAGCACATTGCCCACAAGATAGTTTACGATATCCGCAAACCACGATGTGGCATCCTCTTGGGAAGAGATAGACATGAGCTCCTCTAATGGAAAGGATTCATTGATTTCTTGGTGTGGGAAAGCTCCTTGAAAAGGATGCTCAAGTCTACTCAAATGATCCGCCGCTAAATTCTCGGCCCCTTTCTTATCACGAATCTCTATCTTAAACTCTTGAAGCAACAAAACCCATCTCAAAAGCCTAGGCTTAGCATCTTGTTTGGTCATAAGATACTTGATAGCGGAATGATCCGTATACACTATGGTTTTAGAAAGCACAAGATATGGTCTAAACTTCTCAAAAGCATATACTATAGCAAGCAACTCTTTTTCCGTGGTAGTGTAATGAAGTTGTGCACCGGTCATGGTTTTACTCGCATAGTGTATAGGTTGAAAATGCTTATTAACTCGTTGTCCTAAGACGGCCCCCACCGCATAATCACTAGCGTCACACATAAGCTCAAAAGGTAATTCCCAATTTGGAGAAACCAAAACGGGAGCCTTAGTCAATTTTTCCTTAAGAGTCTCAAAAGAGTCTAAACAATCTTGGTTAAAAATGAAAGGAGCCTCTTTCTCCAAGAGGTGAGTCATCGGTCTAGCTATCTTAGAAAAATCTTGTATAAAGCGCCTATAAAATCCCGCATGACCTAAAAAACTCCTCACACCTTTAACCGAGGTGGGTGGGGGAAGCTTAGCAATCACATCAATTTTAGCTCGATCAACTTCTAATCCCTTGTTGGATATCTTGTGTCCTAAAACAATCCCCTCTTTCACCATAAAGTGACATTTCTCCCAATTAAGCACCAAACGTGTTTCCTCACAACGCTTAAGCATCCTTTCAAGATTGGTGAGACATGAGCTAAATGAATTTCCAAAGACGGAAAAGTCATCCATAAAAACCTCCATGGTTTGCTCTATCATGTCACGGAAAATCGCCATCATGCACCTTTGAAACGTCCCCGGTGCATTACATAAGCCAAAAGGCATCCTCTTGTAAGCAAATGTACCGTAGGGACAAGTGAATGTGGTCTTTTCTTGATCCTTAGGGTCAATGGGTATTTGGAAATAACCCGAAAAACCATCAAGAAAACAATAGTACTCATTTCCCGCTAAGCGTTCAAGCATTTGATCCATAAAAGGAAGCGGGAAATGGTCTTTCCTAGTTGCCTCATTGAGTTTTCTATAATAAATGCAAACTCTCCAACCGGTCACAAGTCTCGTGGGAATAAGCTCATTGTTCTCATTAGGCACCACAGTGATTCCACCCTTCTTTGGAACACAATGAACCGGGCTAACCCATGGAGAGTCGGAAATGGGATAAATCATACCCTCATCTAAGAGTTTAATCACTTCCTTCTTAATAACCTCATGGATTTTTGGGTTAACTCTCCTTTGGTTTTGAATGGCGGGTTTATAGTCATCCTCCATAAGGATTTTGTGTGTACAAAAATGTGGATCAATTCCCCTTATATCGGATATTTTCCATGCTAAAGCTTTCTTATGTTTCTTAAGAACTTCAATAAGTTGCTACTTCTCATCCTCTTTCAAATCTTTAGCAATGATTACCGGTAATTGGTCTTTGCCCTCTAAGAAAGCATACTCTAAGTGGGATGGAAGGTCCTTAAGTTCAATGGGAGGTGGACTTTCTATGGAAGGTTTTACTATGGAAGGTTCCTCAATGATAGTCTCTTGTGGAATAGGAGAAGGAATAGGGTCCTCATTGAGCAACTTTTGGATTGTAAGAATATCTTCTTCCCAATTGATGGGAGAATCATCATCACCAAGAAAGTTTGACTCAAATTCCTCCAAGAGGAAATCACTCTCTCCAAAAGGTGTTAAAGAGGGAGCAATTGAGGCCACGGTTTCAACATGGGGCATCTCATCACTAGCACTCTTACAAGCATCATGAAAGTGTTCATTACACACTTCATCTAGCACATCAACAATGTTAATAGTCTCACAAGGTCTAGACTCCTTAACCTCTTTCCTAGCACAAACTTTCCCTAACTTAAACACCACTCTCTCATCTTCTACTCTCATAATTAATTCTCCTTCCACCACATCTATCAAGGTACGACCCGTTCTCAAAAACGGTCTACCAACAATCAAAGGCACTCTAGGATCCATGTCATAATCAACCACTACAAAGTCGGCCGGAAAGGTAAACTTATCCACACCTACAAACACATCTTCCGCTATACCTACGGGGTGAGCTATGGTTCGGTTGGCTAGTTCAAGAGTCATCCTAGTGGGAGTGAGCTCGGGAAGAGATAGTTGTTTCCAAACCGATAAAGGCATGAGGTTTATGCTCGCCCCTAGATCCGCCAAAGCCATGCAATTTTCAACACCGGGAAAATTACAAGGTATCAAGAAGCGCCCCGGATCTCCAAGTTTTGTTGGTAAGGTTTTAAGTAACACCGCGGAACAATTTTCATTAAGGGATGTGTTGGGCAAATCAACCAATTTTTCTTTGTTTGAGAGCAAATCCTTGAACATCTTAGCAAACTTTGGCATATAAGCAAGAGCTTCCGCAAAGGATATATTGATGTTGAGTTGCTTGAACATCCTTAAGAAATTAGAGACTTGGATGTCATCCTTGTTCTTTAGCTTGTCCTTTTTCAACCTTGAAGGATATGGAAGAGTAGGTTTTGGTGTAGGTGGAATAGGTGTTGTAGTGGAAGATTTGTCTTTGTTAGCTTCTTCATTGGGAAGTGTGGAAGGTAAAGGAGAAGTATGAGGAGGTTGAGAAGGTGTGTTTGAGTGAATAGGAACATTTTGAGGAGGTGAAGTAGAAGTAGAAGGCTTGTCACAAGTAGGAGCACAAGTGGGTTGAACACTAGTAGGTTTAGGAGGTGAAGGATCCTTTGTTGTTGTTCCACTCCTTGTTGTAATGGCATTAACATTGGCCCTAGGATTTGTTTGTGTGTTGGAAGTTAAATCCCCTTGTGGCCTTTGATTTAATGCCACCAAAACCCTATTGATTTGGTCATTCATTTTCTTCTCCATAGCTTGGAACTTCCTTTCATTCTCTTGATTCATTTTTTGCAAGAGATCCATTGTGTTATACTCTTGTGGCACATAACCTTGAAAACCTTGAGGTTGGAACGGTAAAGGTTGGGCATTAAATCCTTAATTTGGTGGATAAAAGGTATTTGCTTGAGGTTGAAATTGATTTGGTGCCTTGTAGTTATTTCCTTGATAAGTTGGTCTTTGCCCTTGATTCTTTGGTAAAATTGGAGGTGGATTTTGTTGAATTTGGGTGGGTGGTTGGGGTGGGAATCCGGGTGGAGTAAGGTAGTTTTGGGACTTGTAAGAAAGGTTATTTGGATTGATATTTGGCTTGAAGTGTTCACGATGTTCCTCTTGGTAAGCATAGCATTCCACTTGATACACTTGCACCTTATCACATTGTTCATAAGAATGGGGACCTCCACAAGTAACAAAAGAAAGAGTAATGGCATTCACATTATTTGAAGAATTGTTCAATGACATGGTCTTAAAAGTTTGAAGCATTTCTTGTTGTACTTTCAAGTTCCTCTCACTATCTCTATCCATCCTTTGAAAAATCTCTTGTTGAAACTTGAGGAGTTGGTTGTCACAAGGAGTTTGAGAATTGTTTTGGATAACATGCACCCTTTCTTCAAATTGATTGTTTGTTTGAACCATTGCTTTAGTCTCAATGATGTCCAAAGCCTCTTGGTAGGTTTTAAGAAGAATATTCCCTCCCGCGGAAGCATTGAGTGAATCTTGGTGGTGAGATTTAAGGCCATTATAGAAGAGATTGATTTGGTGAACATGATCCAATCCATGATTAGGGCATCTCCTCAATAACTCACTATACTCTTCCCAAGCATCACTAAAGGATTGACTAGGTTTTTGTTGAAAGCCTATAATTAAAGTCCTCAAAGCCATAGTCTTATGTGGAGGAAAGAACTTGTTCAAAAACTTAGAGGTGAAACCATCCCATGTGGTGATACTATCGGGTGGTTGGGTGTCTAACCAATGCTTAGCAAGTCCCTCTAGGGAAAATGACACTAACATCAACCTAATCACCTCATGTGGAACTCCATTATGCTTAATGGTATTGCAAAGAGAAAGGAATCTCTTAAGGTGAGCATGAGGATCCTCATTCTTGTTACCAAAGAAAGGTGATTGTGAAACCATAGTGATCATAGATGTATGTAGCTCAAATGTGTTTGCGGGAAAGTCGGAAATCTTAATAGCACTAGCATATCCATGAATATTGGTTTGCATACGTTCCAACAAAGAGCGATTATCAATAGCCATGGCTTCTTGTGGTGGAGGAGTCAAAGCACGATTCTCGTGATCGGCTTGGTGGACGGTGGTGGTCTTACTCTTTCTCTTTTTCTTCCTTTTCGGAGGAAGAGGTTGTACACCAATCGGTATTTGTGCACGCCCGCGAGTGAGCATGCAACTCAATACGAGGAATGAGAGAGAAGCTCTCGTATGACTTTGAAGAGAAATGGATTATCCTCTTCGAGTTTCAATATTAAATATCCACAAGAAAATAACAATATACGTATGTACTACTTGGGTGCAAGACCCTCAATGAAGCCTTCCTTCTTAGAATACTTACAAGTGAACGGGGGGTTAGGTGGCGCGAAGCACTTAAGTACCTATTGACCCTTAGATGGCATTTTATAGCACATCGCCTTTCTATTCACTTAAATGTTCGTATTCTTCGAATTGTTGCTTATTGAGAGTATTTATCTATTCTTGCTTTATTTTGTTTGATCGATACACGTGTCAAGGACCGGAACGCCCCTCAACACGGTGTATTGCCTCGGCAATACTTATGGAGAATATGTAGATTGGTTGTTCTTATACGTATACGTATTTACTTATAATAATACATGGAAAATATTTTTGTATTTATGAAATTTTTAAGAGAAAATACTATATGTACATAAAAACCGAAAGAATCCAATAATATATATTTTTGGTTGCAATCTCTTAGGAAAAAGATTGCTTTTTGGATTTTTTTTTTAATTTTTTTGTCAATTCTTTAGGAAAAGAATTGTTTTGTTAATTTTTTAGTTTTTATATATTTTTATATTTTTGATTTTTTATTTGTTTTTGATTTATGATACGTAAAAATAACGTTCACAAAGTGAACGGATCCCAAAAGCCAATGAAAACCGTCAATCGATAGTCTCTCGTAAAGTCAAAGAACCGGCAGCGGCGCCATTTGAAATTGTGTATAATGCAGTTCGTTTTTTCTCAGTTCTTGCTAATTGAAAGTCCAACCAATATCGGGGTTTTAACTGTTTTTGGTTGTTAATCTTTTTTGGATGTTCTATTTGCTAATTCAACAAAGCCTTGCAAAACGGAAAAATATTACCTACTTATATGTAAAACATTTTGCAATTACCAAGTTTTTATTCAAGTAATATTCAAAAATGTAAAATTTGAAACTTAAAGGACTGAAAATGTAAATTCTAGGAAAGTAAAATGCTTGAAATGTAAATTCTAACAAGTCTAGGGACTGAAAATGTAAATCAGTTAACTACAAGGACCAAATATGTGAAACTTGTAACAAACTAACCAAAATATAACAAATTCAACAACTTGCTAACTGAATTTAACAAATCCCAAAACTGAAAGGACTAAAATGTTGCAAACCCTAAAAACAATGAAGATTAGCCAAGATTAGAAACTGCTTAAACATCAAGGACCAAATTGCAATTTCAGAAACTTATTAAGCAAAAACGGGTTTGAAAAGAAAATAAGCTCGTATGAGCTTATTAATGGACCAAAATCAATGAGACAAATTGCAAAAGACTTTAAATCCAAAATAAGCTATGTCTGTAAAAGGATTTTTGCTGAAAGTTCAAAATAAGCAAATAAGCACTTCTTAATAAGCCTAAAATAAGCTACAGAACAAACCAAACAAGCACAATTTGATTTTCTTGTCAAAACTGATTAAGCTACTCAAAAGATGAACGGGAAATCAAACTAGAACGAATTTCATCCAGTATTAAGCTAGAAATCTGAATTAAGCTCAAAAGTGCTTATCGTTGACCAGGCGTTGACCAAGCTTTTTGTCAAAAAGTTGAAACTTTCAAAAATCATGTAACTCCATATTCTAAGTAGATTTATGAAGAAAATTGGCCAGGTTAATGAAGAGAATCAAGAGATACAAAATTTCAGTTTCAAGTTACAGAAACATGCTTCAACTCAGCTTTTCATGATTTTGCTTATTTCTCTTGGCTTATTGAAAACTGTATTAAAAGCTCTTGGAATCTGAAACTTTATGATGTTAACCACAATTGAGAACAAGTTTGGTTCAATTTCATCAACAATTCATCAAATGCAAGGCAAGTGAAATTGACAACTTTTTAAGAACAAAACTGAAAGAAATTCAACCCACACTTTTTATTGCCATTTGCCTGTTTGACCAGTTACTTGACTAGAAACTTACTTGAAACACTTTGTTAAGACCTTATAACTAGAAATGAACATTAATTTGCAAAAACTCAATGTTTGAAAACCAATTACAAACTAATGCCAAACACTCCTTATCTAAGATTTGAGAAAATTTCCAAAGACTTTTAATAGCTAGATTTAAACTGAATGAAAAGCTTTTTACTACCAAACTTGAGACTTCAAATCAAATGTTATAAGGCTACAAACAAGCACTAAAAACTAAAATTACTCAATTAAGGTACAAGAACTGAAAAGGACTGAATCAAAGCTATGACTAAACAAAATCCAAAATCAATGAGCAGGTAAACAAGAATAAGCTACAAGTAATCTAAGATCAAACAATAAGCAAATCTAAACAGCTTTGATCAGGCAATTAACAAGTTTACACTAGAAAATATAGCATGCAATTGACTTATTCAGGTGAACCAAAATCAGAATCTTAAAACCTTTTGTAGTAAACCATTGGGAAGAAGAGGAGTGCTGAACTCTCTTATCCTAGTGATAACCACCACCTTATCACTAGATCATCTAATCAATCATCAAAATCAGCTACTAATCAACAGAAATCATCATCAAGGCTTGAAAACTTCAATAAGGCTAGTTTCTGAACTGGAATCACAACAACAGCTACCAAACTTCTTCAAAGTCAGTTATGATCATTCAATGATCATAACAAACTCAATTCAGCAACACAATGATCAAGTAGGAGCAGAATATGAACAGTAAGATGAGTAGGAGAATTGGCGGGAAAAGTAGAATTCAAATTTTATTCCATGAAAGTTGTTACAAAGCTGTTGAAAAGCTACTAACTAACTAACTAACTCAAGAGTTTGTCAGACTCTTGAGTAGTTAGGGTAAAAAGGAAGGAAAATGAGAGAGAATTGAAAAGTGTGTGTTTTTACAAAATTTAACTACTTCTTTACAAATGAGGACTAGTAGGCTATTTATAGACATGAAGAGGAAGTTTGTTGGGGATGATGACGTGTTGAGACCAATCCCAGGTCTCCACGTGGCATGATTCTGCAAAACTCATCTTCAAGGTATGAACACCAATTGGGGTTTTCTTCTTGAGTGGATCTCATGTTAATTGGTTGATACCATTGTGTTCGTCTCTTCAAAATAAGCAATTTTGGTGTTTACATCTTTTCATGAAATTGATTGTAGCTCAAAAACGATCCTGGAAATATTTTTGGTAGTTTGAAGAAGACACGTGTCACTTTCTGATTGGTTGAATAAGTGTCACACGGATTGCACTATTAAGATTTGGTAATTAATGTGGCGGCTGATAGTGGGTAATAAATGCTTGTAGCTGGCAATCCGTGTGTAACCCATACTAGCTCCTTATTGGCCAAAACTTGTGTCACATGGATCAATACTAGTAAACTTTCCAACTTTGGCAGTTTCAGCCCTTGTAGTTTGGCAGATTGCATTTAAAGCTTGTAACTTCATTTCTTTGGCACTTTAAGTCCTCTAAACTTCATCTTTGAGCAGAATTGACCCTTTGACTTTGTTGACTTGATAGTTGACCAATTTTGACTTTGATCTTGACTTTTTACAATATTTTCACTTTAGTTCTTCAACTTTGGTATTTTGTCAAGATAGGTCCTTGTACTCCAAAGTCTTGTCACTTTTGATCCTTCTTTGTCTTTTTCATCCATTTGAGCTTGATTTTTCCTTGTTTGCTTGAAAAAGTATCCTTTTACCTACACAAGTGTACACAAACACAAACATACCACATAATACTGTTTTTGCAAGATAATTTGGTATTTTGCTTCATGTTTTAGGGTTATTTGTTGATAAAAGGATATGAGTTTAAGCTCATATCAACATGATTTTAACCTAAGTATTTAATTATTTATTTTACACTATAGTATTAATTAATTATTAAACATGATGTAATTAATTAATTATCATGACTTAGTTTATATTAATATTAAATATTAATACATGTTTTAACCTAAGTATTTTTCATACACTTAATTTAATTAAATCATGATTATATTTAATTAAATCCTAAAACTTATAGTTTATTTAATTTACATGTATTAATTAATAAACTATATTATAATCACATGACTTATGATATTTAATCAGTAAAACTTAAGCTCATCTTATTAGCTTATTAATCCAGCCTATTTCTAAATATGGAAACTTTCTATTTTTAGAAACTTATCTATTTTAAGCAGTTAACCTATTTATGGAAACTTTCTAGTTTTAGAAACTTATTTATTTTAAGAAGCTAATCTATTTTTGGAAACTTTCTATTTTTGGAAACTTCTATTTTTGGAAACATTCTATTTTAGGAAACCTGCTATTTTTAGAAAGTTACTTATTATTACACAACAGGTATAATGATATAAGAAATACAAGTAATACTTAATCAGAATATACAAAATACATGATAAACACAGCATAATGTTAAAATCAGTGAAAACATGACATGAACATATAAAACAAGCTAAGGCATGATATAAAACCAGTTACGTACCCAGTAATCGGAATACTTATACACGTATATTATTATGTAGAATTAGTGAGATCGAAGTAGGACTCTCTTCCGTTCGTCTTCTTCGTTCACTGGACACAAGGTACAGATTCTCCGTCCTTTCAGTATGGACATTCTTCCTTATTTAGGATTCCCCGTATGCAGCCAACTGTTTTCCCCAGTATATGTTTTTGAATTGCTTATGTTTAATTAGATACCTAAAGCCATATACATGCATGATCAGTTTCACCTAGTTATGGAGGTACCATTACCCTAACACTGGAGGCACCAGTGTTATGACTCCACCACGACGGAGTGATAGCTCGTGGCGTCCCTTCAGCTTTTGGCCATATTATTATTATCAGGTGGGGCGTATGGGTGCATCCTAGTTTACATGTTTTAGCAGATTATTTAGGTGAATGTGGTGTGTGCCTTGAATCCTTCACAAGGAGCTGATCCATCCTACCCAAACAGTTATATTAATTAGTGGCAGCCCCTCTAATTGCATGACGAGGTCACCCCTCCAAGTATTCATACGTTGATATTTCATGACCTATATTGGCTAATGGTAAACATGCTAAACAATTTTTATAAGATAAACATAAGGCTTTTCAAACTATAAAACCAGTTTTACTAAGATATACTAGGTTTTCCAGGACTTATACATTTCCGCTGCTATTAAGTCTTTATTATGTTTCAGTCATTCATACTATGTCATATATCCGCGCACTGAGCGTTATGCTCAGCCGTTACTTTCCTTTCCATGTCCCAAAATGGCAGGTACCCAAGACTCGAGCATTTGGAGGACGTGCATATGATGGAAGCTGCCATAGACTTCTTCTCCTTTTTTCCTTCATATACCTATGTTTGTTTAGTGATTTCTTATTTCCTTTACTTTATTATGTTTTGGGCTTATGTTTGGGAACCGATGTTTGATTCCGGTTTTCCCTATGGTCATGTATGTTTTGTACATATTACCTTGCATGCTTTGATGACACGCCATAATTACGCGTAACGGTCCACTTACCAAAGTGGGGTGTTAAAATTATGGTATCAGAGCCATGGCTTCGAACTGTAGGCTCTAAAACTTGACCTGTGACTAGTGGGTAGTCACCAGGAGCTTCCTAAGTCAACGCTTGTTATTCCACGAATTGATGTTTTCAGCACATTGTTGTTTTAACCATGATGTTTTCAACACCTTGATGTTTTAACCTCGATGTTTTCATCGATATTGTTTTACTAATATGGATGGACAACCGTCATTCATATTTAGTTATGTGTCATTGTTTCATGCATGACGTTCCTCGTGAACTGTGACTATGTGGACTGAACCCAGTAGTTCATAATTCGTCACATAAATTTTTTTTTCTGAGAAGTTTTGAAAGATGATTTTCACTTATTTATGTTTCATGTATCATTGTTGCAGGTATTATGACTAAGTAATGGTTGGTACAGGACTGACCCTGTTTAGTCGCATGTGCTTTTATCGAAACTTTTAACTTTGGGACCGACCCATAGGCGTCCCCTCGCCATGTCTTTTGTTTTGGGACCGACCCATAGGCGTCCCCTCGCGCATATAAAGGTTTTTATAAACTACATCATGTATTCATGCACTGTTTTCATGCATTAAATTTTTCTCATGATTTATTGGCATAATTTTTTTTTCATGTTCCCTCATAAGTTATTATATTTTTATGTCAAGTATGTTTTCGTGCTACCATGGTTAACTTCATTTTCATGCTGATTATGTTTATACTCCTTCATGATTAATTTCATTCCAAGATTTTTATGTTGATTTCATCTTCGTGTTAAGTATGTCTTAAGTCTCCTTATGTTGATTATGTTCTCATCATGTCGATCATGCCATCATGCTAGACATTGAAAGATTCCAGTAAGTCCTGCTTTTATGATAGTCATGGTTGGTCTCCATTAACCATGCTTTCATGCTGCTCATTGTTGAGTTTCGTCTCACCAACCTTCTGGGTGTTTTCTCTATGTAACCAAAATGATGTTTATTCGTACTAAGTGCATCTGCCACTACATTTGCCTTGCCGGGATTATTCCCTGTAAAATCATGTCAGATGATCGACCCATATCGATCATTTCATGTGCATTTCATGTGTACCACATGTACCGTATTCCATGTGTATTACACGTACTTTGATCCAGGTGTATTTTACCTACAATGCTCTACGAGTATTCGCTAGTCGATTCTAAATCATCTCAGGTGTACTCCACTTGCTGATACTCTACAAAGATTACTGATGCCGCTCATAGCTTGGAGATGTTACTAAGGGATGATGCTGCGGATGTTGGAGACGCTACGAGATGCTGATGCTGTTCACAACCTGGAGATCTTACAAGACGAAGACAAAGGCGTTAAATCAAAGCGATCGGACGAGAAGATGCTTCACCACCAGACGATTTCCATCAATCATCGTCCCAAATTCTTAGTTACATGTCACATGTCATTCAGTTGTCGTTTCAGTCATATGAGTGGAGAACCGGTACCAGCCGGCCACTCAGCTGAATAGTTACATGAATCACAGTCATGAGAATGACCGTCATGGAACTGACAGACAGGAAGATTGTAACCACTACTATGACAGCAACTATCCTAGAAATCGCAATCGAGGCTCCGGCTGCGGACGTGATCAGACATACAAATGATTATTCCAACCGATCCGTCAATTCTGGCATAATAACCTAATATTTGTAGTTCTATTTGTTTCACACCTCGAGACACATGTCAAGACATCAGTCAAGACACATGTCTCATGTATGCTTTCAGAAGACACATGTCAAGACACGAGTCAAGACACATGTCATGCGTATATTTCCAAGACACGAGTCAAGACACATGACTCACGTCAAATTCTGGAGCATCCCTAAGAAATTCAGGGTACCCTCCAAAGGGTATACCTACTTCGTTGTGCCATGTATTAATCAGGCCACAAGGATTTCAATACCAGCACCGGCATATCAGTGATAACTATCACGGTTGCTCGATTGACACTTTCATTTCTTGCACCCGTATTTCATATATATTCATGACCATAAAGGACGCCATTCGTATTCCCATGTATACGAAGGTTTTCCTTCAGCCTAATGATGAGATCTAAGCAGCTAACGCATTACCTCAAACAGACACGAGTTGAATTTAACCCTAATTATGGACTACGAACAGCACACCTTGCTACGATTCATGATTTTGTATAGTAATGTTCAGGCTCCTAAATACATTCAGCATGGTTTTCCATCAGGAAAATATTTACAAATTATCTATGCTTTACAAGCACGTGCTTTGTTAGCCATGACTGCTAAAAATTTCTAGCTGTCCGTTAAGACACGACCATTGAAGTTCCTTTTTCGCATAACCAGTTGATTGTTCCAAAATCTTCCCATATATTCCAGAAGAACCTTCAAGGAGAAGGGCAGTAACATGAGATTATGTGTCGACTACCGTCGATTTAAACAAATCACCATCCATAACCGTTATTCTCCTCCACGTATCGACAACATGTCCAATCGACTTTAGGGCGTTAATCACCTTTCCAAGATCGGACTCATGATCATGTTGCTAACAGTGACGAGTGAAAGAGCAACACATTTCCATGACTGCTATGCGTACACGACTCGGTCATGCTAGATTCGTGATTTTGTATTAGTCTCATAAATGCTCCAGTAGCATTATAGACTTAATTAAATTGAGTTTCCATGAACTCGTAAACAAATTCATCAGTATTTGCATCAAGGATAACCTGATTTTCTCTAAGTCTAGAGAAGAGCAGGAAGACCATTTTTGCACAATTTTTCAAGTTTTACGACAAGAGAAATTTCACCCTGGAAAATTTTCCAATATCAAATTCTGTTTGATTACAGTGACACGCTGAATCACATGAATTCTCACGGTTAATCTTAACATGACTCAGCTTATGCGTAAAGGTGAGAACCCTACACTACGTTAGGTGTTCAAAGAAAAATCCTACGCTAAGAGAAGTCTAATTTCGGAGACTCAAAGTTCCGCAAACTTCTACGTATCAAGTTTCTACTAAGCAAGATATAGTTACGTTCATATATAAGTACCTGACATACCAACAGGCTAAGATAGAACACCAACTGACTAGGATGTTTTCCATCATCGGATAAAGGTAAACTGAAATGGGACAAGATCTCCATGGATTTTGGTTACCAGATTAACGCAAACTCAGAAGAAGCATGATGCTATCTAGGTTATTCTCAACAATTTGACCAAGTCTGCAGAATCCTTGCATCCGTACGGATTTCAGAACCAACAGATTGATCAGACACATTCCAGCCAAGGCTCATCCGATCACTTGGTAATCCGTCAGCTATCGGGTCAGACAAAGGTTCGCAATTGTGCTCCTTATTTACGTCCACGTCCTTGTTCTAATTTCACGACTTGCTTTCACGCTCCATTCATGACACTATTACGTTCATGATCGTATCTTGGCTTACGATTTTACGCTCATTTTCGTTCTGGGAAGTTTTACAAGAAATAGAGAGACCAGACTCAAGTTTAGTGTAACTCTCTATCCTCAGCTATACGTTTCACGTCACATTCCACGTCTCACCGTCTAGCGTTTGGCATTACTGCAGTTGTATTCCATGTTCACGATATGTTCCACATGTCATGTTCATTCCACGTTCCTCATTTCATGTTCACAATATGTTACACGTATCATTGATCACGATATGTTTACTCATATTACACTCACCATATCTCCACGTACCACGTTCAAAAATTTTCACGTATCACGTTTAAATTTTTTCACGTATCACGTTCAAAAATTTTCACGTACTACGTTTCAATATTTCTCGCGCATTATTGCTAATTATCAGTTAGGTTAGATTATTTTGCATCGTAATGTTTTCGTTACCCTTGCACGTTAACTCTAATTTACTCGATCGAATTCAGGGGATCTATCTTACGGAGATGACAAAGAACTCTTTGTGTTTTCAAGTCAAGGTCAGGAGGACCAAGATTTATCTTTGTGTCAAGATCTTGTGAAGGAACCGTTCCAAGAGGGAAGCCACGTGGAAACGGAGAAGTTCATCCGGACTTCTTATCCATTTTTCTCTTATCAATTAAATATGTCCTTTCAGTCACGTCACGTTCCATGTCCTTTCAAGACATGTCACGTTCCACGTTCCTTCTACCATGTCACCTGCACGTCCATTTATGTAACATACCCTCTCAGTTTGATTCGGGTATGTTTCTCTTTTAGTTACTTATCTATAATTCGGGGATGAATTATTCTTTTTAGGGGGGGGGGAAGAGTTGTAAAACCCGCATGCTTTTACCATGAACAGTACACTAATAATCGTACGTACAAGATTACAACTTTCTTTATGTAACATGAACACGTGTCACGAATATAAATTACAAGAATTGCGTACGTGTTATTACACGATGAGTATTAAGTATGTATTAATACAAGATAATTATTATCAATAATAATTATAATCACGAACATGAACTCATGAGCGTAAGAATCACGAACACATAAATATGTATTTACGTATGTTATTATTACGATTACGTACAAGTATTTATAATAACACGAACAAATTATAATAACGTAACGTAAATACAAACGTACGAACACGTAATTATTAAGCATGAAAAGGTTCGGTTTTCCCTTGTGGGCCCCACCTACCCACGGACATAAAGAAAGGAAATGGGCCTTATGGCCCAACCCACTTCACAAAAATATGTTAGGAAGGTTAAACATTATATTTTCATTTATCACATTCTCAAAACAAAGCAAAAACCCTAGCAAACCCTATAATGGCCGCCGGTTCTGTTTATGCCGCCAGTAGCACCCAAAAGGAGAACGTGATGTTCTCTTTATTCCGCCAGCAGCACCCAAAAGGAGAACGTGATGTTCTGATTATGCCGCCAACATCACCCTAAAGGAGAACGTGATGTTCTAATTATGCCGCCGGCAGCAAGCCAAAAGAAGGACGGGGTTTGATTTTAATTATTGATTAGGAATGTGTTCGTGAGATCAAGATTTATCCATTACACGTTGTAGAAACTAGAAGGGGGGGTTGAATAGTTTCTAGTTAGTTTTCAAAACATTTCAGCTTAATCCACTATGCGCGGTTCCTTTGTGTACGCGCGGTTCCTTATCAATAAAGAACCGCCGGTCCATTTATGGAACCGCCGACAGTAGACGAAACTGTTTATTACATGTTTAAACTTTGACAATCCTTTGTATCAAATTCTCGATCAAGCTTGACTAGATATGAGATGTGTTTGATTGAAAGATAAATACTACAAGTAAGTAAACACACAAACACATCAAATCAAGAGTACATCAAGCAATAGTCTAAACACTAAGCACACACGTACTAAGCATAAGCTTTTCCGCAACTAGGATGTTTAGACTAAGTGATGTACACTTGACCATAATCTAAACAAGAAGCACACACGTACTAAGCCATAGCTTTTCCGCAACTTAGATGTTTAGATTATGAGATGCACACAACACACAACACAAGTATGCAACTATAAATACATCTACAAAGGTAAAGACATAAATGTAAAGGAAAGTACCGACACGATGATTTATAGTGGTTCGGTCACGAAGCTCCTCTTCGCCCTACTCCACTCCTCGAGTACACCTTACTCGAGAGTTACTTCACTAGTCAACAAACTCCTTAAGGTGTAGAAACCATACACAACGTCGCTTATCCAATTTCCGACTCTAAGCTAAAAGTCGAGTTCTAATCTCAGGTAGGACCAATCTACACAACGTCGCCCACTTCACCATTTAACGACACAAGGCTAGATGTCGAGTTCTAATCGAAAGCTAGAACCAATCTTCACTACTCTTCACTTTGAAGCTAAGTGAGAACTTCACACAACACAACTACTAATCACTTTCAAGTTAAGTGAGAACTCATAAGACACAACCACATCACTTTATAGTTTAGTGAGAACTACCAAGACACAACCTAATCTACCCACTAGTTATGTTTTATGGCCCAACATAACAAACCTTGTGTTTTATGGCCTAAACACATAAACCATATAGATCTAAGCACACAACACTTAGATCTATAACTCTAACACTATATCCAAGTACTAACAAGACTTGGATCTACACAACTAACACCTAATCGAAGGATACCCATCACTTGGATATTCTACCCTTACAAACACATCCAAGTGTACCCAACACTTGGATCTTCTACATATACATAATAGGAAGACTAAAAACATAACTTAGATCTATAGAAGGATAGATCTTCATCATGTAGTGAACCCAACACTTCATAGTGATGAAAGTGTTCTTCTCTTTGCACTTGAGGAGATTGAGGATAGAATCACATCTTAAACAAGATTAATCAAAACTAACTAATCAAGGATCTAAGATGGTTTTGAAAGAAACTGTGCAAAAAGGGTTGAAAGAAAACCTGGAAATGATCCACTATTTATAGGACAACATTGCAACGATAAAAAACACCCGCGGTTCCTTATCTCTATCCGCGGTACCTTATCAATAAGGAACCTCCACGTCGGAGTCCGTGCAAATTTGTCCTTTAGTGGGGATATGCCATCTGGGGTAGTTTATACCCTCAAAGGATATTCCTTTGGCATATGGAATATGCCAAATTCAAATTTCCATTTTCTTTTTAATAAAACATTTTCTTAAAAATAAAGTTAATTAAAATCTTTTGTCACATTTGATTAAAATGTGAGTTTTAAGAAAATATTAATCCTTGATCACTTAGTTAGGTTAATGACATGTTTGTACATACCTTGAGTGATTCATGCCAAATGCGGTCTTGGAGGTGTCGAGAGAAGTATACAAATGTATTCTTGAGTGATTACGAGTACCTTAACATTTTACATAATCTATTGCGAATTATACGTTTGTCATCAATAAAACACAAAGAGATTATATCGACAAAGCATCGTAATGTTTGCACTAACAATCTCCCCCTTTTTGATGATGACAAACAAGTAAACCGCAACACATATTAAAATGCATAAGTTACTCGTTTACACTTACCTCTCCCCCTTTTGTCGAATCAAAAAGGTACTCTTCATTTATAGAAGAGGAGGATTGACTTCGAGAGAACATGCATCCAAAAATCTAATCATCCATAGTGGTTGTCGTTTGAGAGGCGAGAATCCAAACCATAAACCCATCATCCAAAGATATTGAGCTTGCGTCATCCTAGTGAAGTCTTCAATCACCATAGGTTAACCAACTCCAAGCATAATAATATGCTTATCTACGAGTGTCCAAAATGCATTACTTGCAAGATGTTCGATGAATTCAATTTGAGTGAGTCAACGATCGCAAATGTAATGACTTGAACTCTTGCAAATGCTCCCCCTTGATATGAGATCCCCCTTGCTTGAGGCACCAACAAAGCAAGAATAGTGACGAGCTACAAAAATGGGTTAGAAGTGTCCTACAAAACAATGTTAGTAGACAAGAGCATATATAAAAAGAGATGTCACCCAAACGGGGATGATACACAAGTCGTTTGCACAAACAATGACAAGCAAAGAAGTGTGCATACGATGCTATCAATCCAAAAACAAATCAAACGAGAGGATCTTGACAAGATCAATTCACAATTGTTGGAATAGAGATAGAAAAGAAACATCCATACCAATTGTAATGATAATATGTCAAAGGGTAAAAAGCTTAGAATTTTTGGAATCACCCAAGAAAATTCAAGATTTAACCATCAACTCTCAAAAAAACAAGGAGAGGATTTTGAGGAAATTAATTCAAAATTGTTGGAGTAGAGGTAGAAAAGAAACATCCAAGAATTTGAAGATATCATCTCAAGGGGTTAAAAACTTAGAATTGATGGAATCACCCATACCAATTGTAAATTTTAACCGCAATCAACTTTCAAAAAAGAGGAACAAAAATATCTCAACCTAGAGACATTTTTGACCAAAAAATAAAGGAAAACCAAAAACGGATAAATCGACGCTTTAAGAAAAATCGGGATATAGGACATTATAGGCAAAAATGCGTATGAATGTCGACACCAAATGGTGTTTAGCATACGATAAACTACATGCTCAAAGTTTCGTAGCTCTTCTCAATCATTATGGATGTTCAAAGAACAATTACATGATGAGGAAAGGTAAGGTTCGACTCAACTTAGTTTAGAAAGACTAGAAGAAAGAGACTCGACATAGAAGAGCATGATTAAAATGAATTGAGAGAGACTCAACAAAGAGGTTAAGGATAACTTCACGAAACAAGAGAAGAAACTTAAAAGAATCTCAAGAAGACATGAAGAGTTAGTACAAAATCTAACACATAATCAAGTAAACACATAGGATAATTCATGCAATGCCTAATAAAGTCTACAATAAACCGATGTAGAGAAGGTGCACAATTAACACATATGGCATGCAAGAAACACGATTACTTAAAAAGAGAAGACTAAGTAAAACATGTTAGCACGTAGCATTTAAGGACATGCATGAGTTAGACACATCTAAGAGATATTATATCGGAATTGCTTGACAAAGACAAAACCTTTATAATAAGCATGCATTCATTAACTAATCAATTAAGCATATTGCATACGGATAAGCAAGAAGATATATAAGCAAGTAGCATACAAGCAAGTAGCATACAAGCAAGTCATCTATCTAGATATCACAAATCAAGCTACACGTAATGTAAATCTCCAAGAAGATTCCTAATTCTTATTAGTTTAAGAAAAGGACTCAAAATAAGAGAAAAGAAAAAACATAATAACAACAAGATCCAAGACTCAAAGAAAAATCATGTTGAAAAGCATGAAAGGAAATACAAGAGAATAAAGATCATACAAAGATGTATAAAAAAACAAGCCTAAAACTTAAGCATAATTTTAATCTTAGTTACACTAGAATCCTAAGATTTGCTTAAATTAGATGTCTTAGCAATAAGCAATCCACATGCTTAAATGAAAGACAAGCATGGTGGCGGAATTTGGTGGGGTGAAAGGTGAAGTCACCAAGGGTTCAACAAAGTCATTCACAATAGGAATGCTTTGGATGGGTTGAGGTTGGGTAGTCACATATAAGAGAGTACTTGGAGTGAAGGGTGAGGTTAGCTCATTCATTCTAGATTGGAATGAAGAGGAGGTAGAACCATGAGAATGGTTGGTACCATGGGTTGAGGTAGTCTTGCATAGAGCAATAGGTGGTGAGGGTGATGAAGAGATGAGAATTGGAACAATCTCATTCTTGGGTGTGTGAAAGGGTGAAGAGTTAAGTTTGGGTAACTTAATCTTAATTTTGAGGTGCCTCTTTGAAGAGGAGGTTTTGGATGAATTGGAGGTTCTTGTAGAAACCATGGTAGTAATGGGTGGTTTAAGGGGTAAGGATGAATGGTTTGAGGTGTGAAGAGCATGGCTAACAAGGTGGGTTTAAAAGGGTGAGGGGATGATCCAAACTAGCAATGGGTTAAAAAGGGAAAGCCCAAGATATTTTGGGAGTGATCAAAGGTTTGAAACAAAGATTCCAAAGGGTGTTGGAACAATTGGGAAGTTTCAGAAAACCCGAATTTGAGAGCTTCTGCCCGCGGTTCTTTATCTCCACCGGCGGTTCCATATTGATATGGAGCCGCGGTCTATTTAAATAACCGCCTACAGAGGCTAGGTTTAGGTGGTGAAGGAGGATTTTCTAATTCAGCAAATCCTAATGTTCTAGTCTAACTTATCATAAAGTCATGCTTAAGAGCAATAAAAGCTAGAACACACACAAAGGAAAGACACATAGGTTCAATTAGCACGTAAGAGGAAAGCTAAGAGAAACCTAATGGCTACAAAAGAAAAAGACTCCTAATGACATACAAAGTTTATCAAAGTAAACTATCATTAGTCATATATAGGAAGAGCCATTTAGCCAATTTAGAGAATGAGTATGAGACTATCACTAGAGGTGCTCAATTAAGGCTAAACACGACCATTTTTACGAGTTATACACCAACTCAACTTCCCACATGGAAGTAATTCAACCGTTAGGTCAAATTAAGATCCTAGTGAATAAATTCTCTAGTAGTCATTCTCAAGTTAGGCAAAATGTAATTCCAACATTTGCCTAATAAAGTTTAGCAAGGATGAAACTTGCATGGCGACAGAATGCATGACCTAATGAGGGTTAAGAATGCACCATTGCATATCTTGTCAAACAAGTCTAGTTAAGGTTATTTACCTTAATAGAACTTGAGGCCATTAATTTGAAGTGTATAAACAAAGTTTACACAAATCAAAGGAACACTCTTGATTGGTCTTTCGGAAATGACACATTTATATGCATAGCAATGTAAATTACTTGAGTATTTCGGATGAAACATCCAAGTTATCAAACCGACTCTATTGTGCATTATAAGTAATTATTAAACAAAATATGTCTAACAATTTGAACAAGTAGATTCAATATAACACCATCAACACAAGTGTGAGTTATGATCCGATGTATATTATTAGTAAACCACATTCATGTCTACACTAAAAAACATGTCAAATAGATTCGATAATGATACCAATCATAGTTTGAATAATGCATTGATATTTAATTGAAATCTTTCTTGATTCCCACAAACACTCTTTTAAGAGAAAATAGCTAAGATTTTCAAAGGGTGTTTCATGTTTTATAGTGAGACATCTATCTACTTGAACTAATAACACAATGATCGAGTAAGACGACCCACATCAATAGATTTGACAAGCTCCCAAAGCTTTCAAACCTAAAAGTGTTAAAGAACATGCCGAGGTGTACAAGATGTTTATGTAACATTTGTAAACCAAGAGATGTTAATCCTATATGCAATGCACACATAATGTTGCAACTAAAATGCAAGAAATCTAGCATACATCCTAATTAGGAAAAACTAGATACTAACAAATACCAAGCAAGGCACAAGAGACTAGACATATAAGCAATACTACTACAAATAGCAAGGAACACTTAATAATGTCTACATATAATAGTAACACACAAGGAAACACACACAAACAATTAGCTTAACACATAAAAACATTCGTCCATGTTTTGAGTGTTAGATAGAACAAAGTATTCATAGCTTGATTTTATTTGAAAATAGTCTTTGACCCATTTAAAATTTAATTAAGTTTAACACTTTGTAAATATATCAATTTTCAAAGATATATCACCAAGAGATGTCCAACTTAATAGAAAAGAGTAAAATACAAGTTTTACGAAAAACCGAGACTCAATACTTTGGACAAAGTATATAACTTATAAAACATTTAAGTTTTAAAGTTTGAATAAAGGTTTGGAAGCATTTTTAATTGAGAGAAAATTCAATTACGTTCGAAATGACGGGTGGCACGACTTCTACGGACTTACGGTTGATTTTATATGATTTTTCAAAGTTTGCAAAAATCTGAGTCAGACTGACTGCGGTTCCTTATTGATAAGGATCCGCGGGGAACAATAAAGAACCACGGTCAGAGGACAAAAAATGAGTTTTTGGCCAAAATCATTTGGTAACTTTTTGGAAGGACTTAGGACTCAAAAAAATCATTTTAGACACATAGAACTCGTATTTTAGAGTTAATTATGACACAAAAGATTTTTATACTTCCAAACATGAAAAGATTTAATTCAAGCTATTATGCAAAGTTTATTTAACACCAAAACTTGTACGAATGAAACAACGAGACACATTTCATAAGTAATCACTCTTCATGAATAATTTGATACAAAGATCGTCTCTATTTTTAAAAACCATTTTCATTTTTAAAAACCATTTGTTTTGAAAAAGAGAGCAAAGATCGATCCAAGCTTTAAAGTACAATATACTTCAAAGATCTTGAATAACCTCGCTCTGATACCAATTGTAGAAACTAGAAGGGGGGGGGGGTTGAATAGTTTCTAGTTAGTTTTCAAAACATTTCGGCTTAATCCACTATGCGCGGTTCCT
Source organism: Glebionis coronaria (assembly GCA_025667525.1). NCBI lineage: Eukaryota > Viridiplantae > Streptophyta > Magnoliopsida > Asterales > Asteraceae > Glebionis > Glebionis coronaria. Next base: position 460,552,303 of record CM046879.1, on the reverse strand, counting down.
TATGTGTACCTGCGGTTCCTTATCAATAAAGAACCGCCGGTCCATTTATGGAACCGCCGACAGTAGACGAAACTGTTTATTACATGTTTAAACTTTGACAATCCTTTGTATCAAATTCTCGATCAAGCTTGACTAGATATGAGATGTGTTTGATTGAAAGATAAATACTACAAGTAAGTAAACACAAAAACACATCAAATCAAGAGTACATCAAGCAATAGTCTAAACACTAAACACACACGTACTAAGCATAAGCTTTTCCGCAACTAGGATGTTTAGACTAAGTGATGTACACTTGACCATAATATAAAAACGAAGCATAAACGTACTAAGCCATAGCTTTTCCGCAACTTAGATGTTTAGATTATGAGATGCACACAACACACAACACAAGTATGCAACTATAAATACATCTACAAAGGTAAAGACATAAATGTAAAGGAAAGTACCAACACGATGATTTATAGTGGTTCGGTCACGAAGCTCCTCTTCGTCCTACTCCACTCCTCGAGTACACCTTACTCGAGAGTTACTTCACTAGTCAACAAACTCCTTAAGGTGGAGAAACCATACACAACGTCGCTTATCCAATTTCCGACTCTAAGCTAAAAGTCGAGTCCTAATCTTAGGTAGGACCAATCTACACAACGTCGCCTACTTCACCATTTAACGACACAAGGCTAGATGTCAAGTTCTAATCGAAAGCTAGAACCAATCTTCACTACTCTTCACTTTGAAGCTAAGTGAGAACTTCACACAACACAACTACTAATCACTTTCAAGTTAAGTGAGAACTCACAAGACACAACCACATCACTTTATAGTTTAGTGAGAACTACCAAGACACAACCTAATCTACCCACTAGTTATGTTTTATGGCCCAACATAACAAACCTTGTGTTTTATGGCCTAAACACATAAACCATATAGATCTAAGCACACAACACTTAGATCTATAACTCTAACACTATATCCAAGTACTAACAAGACTTGGATATACACAACTAACACCTAATCCAAGGATACCCATCACTTGGATATTCTACCCTTACAAAAACATCCAAGTGTACCCAACACTTGGATCTTCTACATATACATAGTAGGAAGACTAAAAACATAACTTAGATCTATAGAAGGATAGATCTTCATCATGTAGTGAACCCAACACTTCATAGTGATGAAAGTGTTCTTCTCTTTGCACTTGAGGAGATTGAGGATAGAATCACATCTTAAACAAGATCAATCAAAACTAACTAATCAAGGATCTAAGATGGTTTTGAAAGAAACTGTGCAAAAAGGGTTGAAAGAAAACCTGGAAATGATCCACTATTTATAGGACAACATTGCAACGGTAAAAAACACCCGTGTTTCCTTATCTCTACCCGCGGTACCTTATCAATAAGGAACCACGGGTTCCTTTAAGGAACCTCCGCGTCGGAGTCCGTGCAAATTTGTCCTTTAGTGGGGATATGCCATCTGGGGTAGTTTATACCCTCAAAGGATATTCCTTTGACATATGGAATATGCCAAATTCAAATTTACATTTTCTTTTTAATAAAACATTTTCTTAAAAATAAAGTTAATTAAAATATTTTGTCACATTTGATTAAAATATGAGTTTTAAGAAAATATTAATCCTTGATCACTTAGTTAGGTTAATGACATGTTTGTACATACCTTGAGTGATTCATGCCGAATGCGGTCTTGGAGGTGTCGAGAGAAGTATACAAATGTACTCTTGAGTGATTACGAGTACCTTAACATTTTACATAATGTATTGCGAATTATACGTTTGTCATCAACAAAACACAAAGAGATTATATCGACAAAGCATCGTAATGTTTGCACTAACACACGTGTTTTGGGTAATCCGAAAACCATTCTTTTAACTCTTTTTATGCTTTTATGAATAACATGGAGTTAACTAAAACATGAACTAAAACATGTAAAAATCATGGTGGGCAATTTAATTAGGGTGTTTTCGGGTTTGTTGCTTCCGGCCGCCACACGAACCGAGAGTCCCAAGACTCTCGGCATCGCTTTGGTTCTCACCACCAACCAAGACCTAGGTCTTGGTGGTGTTGCTCGGTCTACAACAGGGACAAGACACCCTGACGTGCGTCGGGGGTGTCTTGTGGTTGGTTTGGTCTCGACAGCAACACAACCCCAACCACCGGCTTAAACCGGTGGCTATTTTAGGAAAGCAGGGGGAGCCGTAGGCAGGCAGGGGGAACCACCGGCTACTGACGGTGAGAACCTGGTGGTCAGCGGCTAGCCGAGAGAAAGGAACCATCGGCTTCAGCCGGTGGCATCTTTACACAAACAGGGGCAACCGGTTCACGCTGGTTTGCCACTGTTTTTAGGGGTGTTTGGTTCATGGTTTTCACGGGTTCGGTTCACGACACGTGTTAATAAATTAATAACACACGGTTCGATCCATGATTATTTTTACAAGTTTATTTAATTTTACAAGTATATAATTTTACAAGTTAATTAAATTAATTTGGCATGATATATAATTAATTTAATTAAAACATGGACTTAGGTTTATTATTATTATTAATAATACATGATTTTAACCTAAGTATTTAATTATTTATTTTACACTATAGTATTAATTAATTATTAAACATGATGTAGTTAATTAACTATCATGACTTAGGTTATATTAATATTAAATATTAATACATGTTTTAACCTAAGTATTTTTCATACACTTAATTTAATTGAATCATGATTATATTTAATTAAATCCTAAAACTTATAGTTTATTTAATTTACATGTATTAATTAATAAACTATATTATAATCACATAACTTATGATATTTAATCAGTAAAACTTAAGCTCATCTTATTAGCTTATTAATCCAGCCTATTTCTAAATATGGAAACTTTCTATTTTTAGAAACTTATCTATTTTAAGCAGTTAACCTATTTATGGAAACTTTCTAGTTTTAGAAACTTATTTATTTTAAGAAGCTAATCTATTTTTGGAAACTTTCTATTTTTGGAAACTTCTATTTTTGGAAACATTCTATTTTAGGAAACCTACTATTTTAGAAAGTTACTTATTATTACACAACAAGTATAAGGATACAAGAAATACAAGTAATACTTAATCAAAATATACACAATACATGATAAACACAACATAATGTTAAAATCAGTGAAAACATGACATGAACATATAAAACAAGCTAAGGCATGATATAAAACCAGTTTCGTACCCAGTAATCAGAATACTTATACACGTATATTATTATGTAGCATTAGTGAGATCGAAGTAGGACTCTCTTCTGTTCGTCTTCTTCGTTCACTGGACACAAGGTACGGATTCTCCGTCCTTTCAGTATGGACATTCTTCCTTATTTAGGATTCCCCGTATGCAGCCAACTGTTTTCCCCTGTATATGTTTTATATGTTTTTGAATTGCTTATGTTTAATTAGATACCTAAAGCCATATACATGCATGACCAGTTTCACCTAGTTATAGAGGTACCATAACCATAAGACTGGAGGCACCAGTGTTATGACTCCACCACGACGGAGTGATAGCTCGTGGCATCCCTTCAGCTTTTGGCCATATTATTATTATCAGGTGGGGCGTATGGGTGCATCCTAGTTTACATGTTTCAGCAGATTATTCAGGTGAATGTGGTGTGTGCCTTGCATCCTTCACAAGGAGCTGATCCCTCCTACCCAAACAGTTATATTAATTAGAGGCAGCCCCTCTAATTGCATGACGAGGTCACCCCTCCAAGTATTCATGCACGTTGATATTTCATGACCTATATTGGCTAATGGTAAACATGCTAAATAGTTTTTATAAGATAAACATAAGGCTTTTCAAACTATAAAACCAGTTTTACTAAGATATACCAGGTTTTCCAGGACTTATACATTTCTGCTGCTATTAAGTCTTTATTATGTTTCAGTCATTCATACTATGTCATATATCCGCGCACTGAGCGTTATGCTCAGCCGTTACTTTCCTTTCCATGTCCCAAAATGGCAGGTACCCAAGACTCGAGCATTTGGAGGACGTGCATAGGATGGAAGCTGCCATAGACTTCTTCTCCTTTTTGCCTTCATATACCTATGCTTGTTTAGTCATTTCTTATTTCCTTTACTTTATTATGTTTTGGGCTTATGTTTGGGAACCGATGTTTGATTCCGGTTTTCCCTATGGTCATGTATGTTTTGTACATATTACCTTGCATGCTTTGATGACACGCCATAATTACGCGTTACGGTCCACTTACCAAAGTGGGGTGTTACACATACAAAATCTGAACGGACAAGGGTGAACGCCTATGGGTCGGTTCACCAAAACAAACTTCGCAACAAAGCACATGCGGTTAAGTATGGAATGTCCTGTACCAACCTTTTACTTAGTCAAAAACTTTAAGAAAATCGACTGATAACTGAAGAAAATTGACTGATAAATGCATGAGAAACATGAAAGATAACAACGCCAAAATCTGGGAAGTTCCTGGTAACTACCCACTAGTCACATGTCAAGTTTTAGAGCCTACAGGTCTAACCTATAACTCTGATACCATAATTGTAACAACCCACTTGGATAAGTGGACCGTTACGTGTATTTATGGCGTGTCATCAAAGCATAGGGTAAATGTCCTAAAACATTAACTGACCATAAAGGAGTTACCGGAATCAAACATCGGTAATCCAAACATAAGCTCAAAACATGAAAAGTAAAATACTGAAGGAAAGGACTAAACAATGTCCAAATAAGCAGAATAATGTAAGAAGTGCATAATGTTAGAAGTCTGGATAGCTTCCAACCAAACGCACATGCTCTCAGAATCCTATGAGCATCCTGGTGTACCTGCCGTTAGAACATGAAAGGAACTACGGCTGAGTATAACGCCCAGTGAACGGATATAAAGCATGATAAGGAATTACTGAAATGAAGCATATGATAAAATACTGAAACCGTAAGACTGATAAGTAAAGTTGCAGCAGAAATCTGTGTATAATCTGTAAAGTCTGATATATAAATAATAAAGTTGAATTGTTATCTGTTAAATCTGAAAACATGCATTTACTGTATTTTAATTTGTCAGAGCTTATATAGGTCATGTGCTGTAACAACGGTGCATGAATAACTGGAGGGGTGACCTCGTCATGCTGTAGAGGGGTGACCTCTAAATACTATAGAGGGGTGACCTCTATATACTGTGCTGGGTGGAGGGATTAGCTCCAATTTGAAGGATGTAGAGCACACACCACATTCACCTGATAAACAGTAAACTGATAAGCCTAGGATGCATCCATACACCCCACTAATAATACTGATAAAATGGCCAAGCTGAGTTGAGTGGGACGATGTAGGATATCACTCTCCTGCATGTGAGTCACGACACCGGTGCCTCTAGTGCCATGGTTACGGTACCTGCATAACTAGTACATAAACTGGTCATGCTTGTATATTATGCTCAGGCAATATCTTAGTTATTTAAATAATTTCTGATAATTTATCACATGTACTGGGGAAAACATTTGGCTGCAGACGGGAAATCCTAATCATGCATAGAGGGGAAGTCCTTACTTAAAGGACGGAAAATCCGTACAATCATATTTACAAATAAACGAATAGGAGGAGTATCCGTACCTTAACCAAACTCATAGCCTGAACGATGTTCAAACTTATTTTCACGTTGAGTAATCTACATATAATAACAAAATATTAATTAATATTGATACTAAAGACTTTACTACTAATTTCTTGTTTCTTTTCATTTGAACGAATTTTAAAATTTGTCTAGCCTTGGTTATTATTATTAATCCATTCATATTTTTTTTAGTTTACTAGATTGATGACGTAGTTAGTTTAGTCTATACATGTGAAAGACCTTTTTCATTACATTTCATATCTCCATGTTATGTTTCATTCACAAGCAGTAGTTCCAAACCTGACCGTGGTTTTCATTTACGTTAAATATCATTCGACCAATAATCTTATGTGAAAAAAATGTTAATAACGTGGGTCCTAAATTACCTCCATGCAAATAGATCGAGACCAACACGGGCGAGAGTACGAACCGCAAATCCGGACATAACTCAAATCCAAGCAACGACTCGAACCTCTAGCGAATGAAACCAAAGTCTCTTCGCCGATCTCGGTATCATCACATTTGACCACAGTGATTGCTCATTGTTGCGATGAACAAGAAAACAACACATCGAAGCCATGCAGGTATGTACACCGACTCGAACATGATTTGTAACGCATCTTACTTGAAGCCCGTAACAAATGAACCATAACACCGACGAACGAGGAATCCGTTCAACATGAACACATGTAAAGAATTTGATCATGGCTTAACGTCGTATGAGATATAGATCATGGTCCCTTTCATTGTACTACTCACAGAAAGATCTTTTCTACATGTGTGTTATTGTATGCGAACCAAAGCTCTAACGACCACTAGCTGATCGAACCAACCCGAGGATACTCCAAATCGATCAACAAGAACCAAACTCTTGCGAACAGACTATGATTTGAAATTGATCATCACACTTTATGCTTTTGAAAGTGATAGGACAAACAACTAATGGTTAAAGTGTGGTGTAAACATGTGAACAAATCATGATGAAGAAGAGTGATAAGCAAATATGGAAAAGATTTTGGCCGGTTATGTGTCAATAACTTCACTCGGTTATATGGGCAAATTTCAAAAGTTGACATATATAATTTCCTTCTCATTTTCCAATCCCCTTATTATAGCTATATATTTATATTTATATATGTAAAAGTTAATATCTTAACATTTTAAATATATAAAGTTATGAACATTTAAATGGCGAGATTTTCGTATCCGTTATTTCTTTTTTCGCGTATGACAGTTTCTATTCAAATTTTGAAACGTCATATTTATTGTTCAATCATAATTACTTTTTATCTTACAAAAAGGTTAATTGAGAGAAAATGGTAATAACATACATGTAGCTGATAACGTTCTTGTATATTCGTGAATTTTTATTTTCCTGAACAATTTTATAAAGCTTATAATAAATCAAAACTGCGTATTTAATATTTTAATTTTTAAATACGGTTTTTACATCACCATTTTCCGACACAAGGCTAGATGTCGAGTCCTAATCTTAGCTAGGACTAATCTACACCCATCTACACTAATCTTCATACAAGTTATGTTTTATGGCCCAACATAACAAACCTTGTGTTTTATGGCCTAAACACATAATCCATATAGATCTAAGCACACAACACTTAGATCTATGACTAACACTATATCCAAGTATTAACAAACTTGGATCTACACAACTAACACCTAATCCAAGGATACCCATCACTTGGATCTTCTAGCCTTACAAACACATATAAGTGAACCCAACACTTGGATCTTCTACATATACATAGTAGGAAAACAATGACTTGATCTAGAAGGAGAGATCTTCATCATGTTATGAACCCAGCACTTCATGGTAATGAAAGTGTTCTTCTCTTTGCACTTGAGAGGATGAGAGGATGGAGGATAGAATAACATCTTAAACAAGATTAATCAAAACTAACTAATCAAGGAGTTTAAAGATGTTTTTGAAGAAACTGTGCAAAAAGGGTTGAAAGAAAAGCTAGAAATGATCCACTATTTATAGGACAAGAGTGCAATGGCTCTATATACCCGCGATTCGTTATCAATAAGGAACCTCGGGTGGCAGTTCCTTATCGATAAGGAACCTCCGCCTAGGAGTCCGTGCATTTTTGTCCTTTAGTGGGGAAATACCATTTATACCCTCAAAGGATATTCTTTTGGCATATGAAATATGCCAAATTCAAATTTACATTTTCTTTTTAATAAAACATTTTCTTAAAAATAAAGTTTATTAAAATATTTTGTCACATTTGGTTAAATGTGAGTTTTAAGAAAATATTAATCCTTGATCACTTAGTTAGGTTAATGACATGTTTATTCATACCTTGAGTGATTCATGCCGAATGCGATCTTGAAGGTGTCGAGAGAAGTATACAAATGTATTCTTGAGTGATTACGAGTACCTTAACATTTTACATAATGTACTGCGATTTATTCGTCTGTCATCAACAAAACGCGAAGAGATTATATCGACTAAACATCGTAATGTTTGCACTAACAAAAACTACCACCTCCAACCTCTTCCACACTTTCTTTATTTTCTGAAAATTGACCAAACTCACTACAAACTTTCATGCCTTCGATATTACTCTGACCAATATCAAAAACACAATCTAGTGCGTCACTAACCTCATCAACATCAATATCTTCATCATCAGATAAGGACCCTTTTATCACGGGTGAAACTTCTTCACGTGGCCATGATAGAACGATATCTAGTTTCTCTTCAACATTCAACCCTTTCCCTGCAATTACCTCAAAACGCGTCTTCATTATACGGTTAAGGAAAAATATTCCCTAAAGTTGTAGGGGCTGACCTTGAGATTGCACATTGTAAGAGCGGTTTAAGTCCACATATATAAAAATATATAAGTAAATCTGTAGACATCTCTGTAACTCCATATGCAAGTATCAATGAAAGCACCAATTGATACAACCTTCTTGGGTAGTATCAAGATAGTCGCACCCCTTCAAGCGTGATGCTAGCTCCTTAATAACGAGAGATGATAAGACCAGAGAAATTTTATATGTTTAACTTGATTGATTGACTCATTGATAACAATGATTCGGTATATATACTGAATACCTAACTTGTGTCACAAGTTGATCACAAGATAAATACTAAAACAGAAAAAATAATTTCCTAAACATATATCCTAAACACATATTTTAAATAAATAAAAGATAAGTATGATGGGTCATATCCATCACAAACTCGGGGTGTATTAGATACTCCTTTCAGGTGTTGTTGGCTCAAACTGTTCTTTAAGGACAGTAAGATCAGTAGACCGATCAACTCGACAGAGCTTAGGAAGTTGGTCCATGAGCCACGAAAACACAAACCATACTTCACAAATGACTGACATTAGCCATAGCCAAAGAGCGCCGATGTTAATATGTAAGATCCTCCATGTTAGAAATAAAACTAGAGCAGCTAGCCGAAGAACTCCACAACTAATGCCAAAATATATCCATTTTGATGTACCAGTAATGATAAACTGGAATTTATGCATCAGGAATACATATTCCTATATTCTCTCGGTTTTTATACTTATTACATAGTAGAACTTAAACCGGAAATCTAAGTTACCAAAAAACAATAATAAAAAAAGCTAACCCATTTCTATATAAGTAGTAAATAATTGTCGCATTACTTAAAACATGATTGTAAATAGAATGTATTAGCAGCGGGTGGATCCATATGGTTAAAGTACTCTTTCGTGGTCGGGTTATATGTAGCCAAATCACTAACAACAATAGTATCTAAGCTATATGAACATTCATTGTGGAAAAGATTAACTGCTAAATAACGTTTATATGGTTTAACCATCACGAATCGCTCAATTAGTTACATAAAGTTATGATTCAAAAGAGATGTATGTTTAATTTGGGGAAAATGGGATATAAAACCACAAGTAAAAAAAGTATAATAAAAAAATCATGACGTGTAACCTTTTACCGGTTATAACCGGTTGTGATATTCATATCGTAATAATATTGGTGATAATGGGCGGTCAGTGTTAACTTCGTTGATTGTTATTGGTATTTTCCTAACTAAGTTGCTTAACATGGGTGTTTTGAGAAGTTCATGAGCTATTTATGGACTTAACTCATAAATTTATTGCAATATGATAAACTTATAAAAGCCCAAAAGTCCTACTATAAGATAGAAAACCGAGGTTTATGAAGCCAAAATCTCATAAACCCACACATATAAGCCAAAAAAACACCCCCTAACTAACTATTTAAGGTAGCTAAGGGATAAACACTAGTAAAAAACCCCGACTTTGGTAGAAATTAGTCTTCAAAGATAGCTACTTTTTTTTAATTGAATACGGTTGGTTGTTTATATATATGCTTGAACGAAAAACCCTAACTAACGTTGTTTTTGCATGTGTTACGATATTAGTTCTATGTTTATGTTTGTGGAATTTGTTATTTTATATAGTCACTGCTATATATTTATTTTGTAACCCTAATTGTATGCAACTTTGGATTAACAAATCCACACTAAAACTGATTGTATGCGACTTTGGGGGATTGCTCCTCGATCAGTTTTCCTTTATGAGCCTTCAAAAACTTTGGTATTCAAGAATCGTAATCATGACATTGTGTTTTCATTACTTTAGGCCAAATCTCCATGGATAACGATGAATATCGTATCAAGTCAGCAACTTTGTATCCCTGGAGGCAGTTTTGCAGGCGTTGCCAGATCTATCGAGATAAAATTATCCCACACGCACGTCTTTGCTGGCTCGTTGCTGCAATCTTAGCATATCTCTTTACAATATGGATTATTTACCTTCGAGGGTTTTACCTTGTTTCCTTTTGTCTCTGGATCTTTGTATCGGTGTCACTGCTCTGGTTTACGACTCCATTTTGCAACGGAACCCTTGATGAACCCTGCCTTCTTGTAACAGGCTCTGATGACTTCAAACCTTCCCGTGGACACTCTACCGAATTTCAGCTGTGGTAATTATTTCACTATCGCGCTATTATTATGGGTTAATTAATATAATCCTTAATATATTCACCCATTGGCGCTTTACCCCTTAAAACAATTTGTTTGGAAATGTTAAAAAGGGCGCTAAACTATCAACTGTATTGTTAACATTACTTCTTCTTAGCAGCTAACCGTTGGTATTACTATACTTTTGATCGTATCTTATAATCTCATATAAGTTATTTTGGTTTGAATTATAAAGTTATGGCATCACAAATGCTTACACTATATCGACTATGATGACCTTCTTTTTTATCTTCGATCTCCCCTTTCACCCGCCCCTATTTGCTTTTTGGTTTGCTGCACTCCTCACAGGATTTTATCAGAGAATCAGCCATATGATTAAACACAAATATGTCCCATTCACCACCGGGAAAATGGTCAGTAAATAGGTTCATTTTGTTGCTGCAATCAAGTTATTGCGGGTATTAACTTAAATTGGTTTTTTAACAGGTATACGATAGTAAGTACTAGTCGTTGGCAGGGTGCAGTGGTGGTGAATCTTTGGCATGTTGAAGGGTGGTTATTTTGTTATGGCAGTTACATTTATGTGGTTGATATTGAATGTCAAACATATACTAGTTGTGTCAAACTATCAGTTTGTGCTCTTGTAATTTCAATGATTTTAGGTGCTACTGTATGTTGCTATGTGTTTTATAATGTTGTCAATCTGGAACTCGAAACAGATTTGAAGGGTGGCTAGAGGATGTATATTTCCTGTACTTTATAAGCTGTCTCTTCTATTGATTTTATATCGCAACATGTTTTTGAGATTTTTGTAGTTGTCGTCGCTTTATTTTTGAGTTTATAAAACAAGATTAAGTCCATACCATGGTCCGCCTAAACCAATTTGTGCACACCCTACATTATGGGGGCCAAGCTAATTTTCCTTGATAAAATTTTCAAAAAGTTCAATTGTTTGAGGTGGTGAACTCCAACCCTTTTCCCTTAAGTGCCTTTAAGTTCAGACACTATGTATGAAATCATACCTTGATTGTTGCAACCATCTCATAAAAAATGCAAGAAAACCATCTCGATTATTCCATCTATACATGTGTAAGCGAAAAATATCGACAAAAAATGCAAAGAACCTCCAACAGCATTACAACCCAAGTAAAACCAGTTTCATGAATTTGTGGTAGTCGGTCTCTTTGATATTATTCAGAAACTAGGTTCCTACAGAGTAAATAGCGTACTAAGTGAAGTTTCTTTACCATACCGTTCGTCTTTGAAATTAGCTTGATAATATATAGCACATAACGGTAACAAGAATGAATGAGATGAGTTCGATAACCATAGCTCCAGTGCTGATGAAATCGGCATGCTTGAGGATGATAAGGACTGCTAAGCTTCCTAACGTGGATGCACCCGTTAAAACTTTTCAGCATATATATATATATATATATATATATATATATATATATATATATATATATATATATATATATATATATATATATATATATATATATATATATATATATATATATATATATATATATATATATATATATATATATATATATATATATATATATATATATATATATATATATATATATATATATATATATATATATATATATATATATATATATATCCATCTTGTAAGAACTATTATATATTAAAAGTTGTTAATACCTTTTGTACAAGCTTGTAAGTTGGAAGGTTTGTTTTGTAAATATTTGTATACTTGCCAAGTTTGTCTATTTTACTTTGTGCATGGACTTAAGTGCAATTTTGGGATTTTGGTCTCAGTACTGGGTCATAGCTGGTAGTTGGATCATTCTTCTCAATAATTCACACACACATACAAGTTTCTCTCTCAATCGTTCGATCACGACTCTGGGGTTTTCATCTGGTTTTTCTGTCAAAGATCTTCATGATCTTGTTTAGTATGGTTTGGTTAGGGGTTGTACGCGTGGTTAGGGTTTAAGACATTTAATAGCTGCGTACTTTATCAAATATATCCATATCATACCTGTACTCATAAAATTGCCAAGATAATTTTTGAACTTCCAGTTTACCTGTAAATATGGTACATCAAACTTTTTTCTACCTATTTTACCCTTCAGCCCAATGCCAAATTTTGCCTCTTTAGTCCTTTAACTAACGATTGTTATTGCTTTCCAAAAAAAGAGTTTTAACTTATAAAAAATTATAATTTTTCCAAACATATTTAAAATATAAAAAAATTCTGTTAAAAAATTTTCTAAGTTACAAAAAAAAATTTTACTTTAAAAAAATTTAAAATTGTTTTAAATCTTGTTTCATTTTTCTTAAAAAAGTTTATATTTTCAGAAAAAATAGTTTTTTCTGAAAATTTTTATAAGTAAAAAATAACTAAATGATTTTTTTCCAGAAAAATTTAAATATTTTAAATATTTTTTTGTATTTTCGGAAATAAATAAACTTTTTTAGAAGTAAACTGAAATAAGAGAAAAACGTAAATTTTTAATTTAAAATTAAGTGTTTTTATAAAAAAAAATCATTAAAGGAATAATTTAAATTTTTTTATAATTTTTTGAAATGTTTTAAAATTATTAATTTAGGAAGATACAAATATGTTTTTAAATTTTTTAATTTGTTTTAGAAGAAAATCATGTGAGTAATTTATAACTTTAAAAAAAGAGTAAATTGCATTAAGCGTCCCTAAAGTTTAGCCAAATTGCATGTATCGTCTTAAACGTTTTGAAAGTGCAAAGATTGTCCCTGTTTGGAATCTTTAATGCAAGTTTCGTCCTTGTGGGAAAATTTTTGTGGGACTAAACCTGCAAAATGGCCAAAATATTTGGGACGAAGCCTACAAAAATGATCAAACGTGTGGGATGAAAATTTGGAAAATCCTTGGATTTTGGGACGATATCAACACTTTCAAAATATTTGGGACGAAATCTGCAAAATGACTAAACTTTAGGACGATTTATGCAATTTACTCTTAAAAAAATTAAGAGAAAAATGTAAAAAAAAAGTTAACTTTTTTCGAAAAATAATTAAAAAAAATAAAAATAAATCAAAACTGAATTTAAACAATTTCAGGAAAAGCTTAAAAGCAAAAAAAAAGTTTTTTTAACTAAATATTTTTTTGGAAAAATTATAATTTTTTTAAGTTAAATATTTTTTTCTGAAAAATGATCGTTAGTTAAATGACTAACGATGCAAAATTTGGCAGTGGGCTGAAGGGTAAAATAGGTAGAAAAAAGTTTGAGGTACCATATTAACAGGTAAATCAGAAGTTCAAGTATTATCTTGGCAATTTTACGAGTACATGTATGATATGAATATATTTGAGAAAGTACGTAGCTATTAAATGTCTTAAACCATTGCAAATATAATGTTCATAGCAGCGGTGGAACCATATGGTTAAAATACTCTTTCGTGGTCGGGTTATATTTAGCCAAAACACTAACAACAATAGTATCTAAGGCATATGAACATTCATTGTGCAATCTTTGAAAGCACATTTTGACGCATTCAGATCTTTTCAATTTTTGTCTAACTTTCTCAATTTTACATAATCCAACTTCTAATAGTAATCAACTCATACATCTCCAAAGTATTCTCAAATAGAACCAGCAGAATTATTATGGTTAAGAGCTCTCTCTGATAAAAAAAGCTATAGGTTACAATTTACATCAAATTCAAGATCACTGAAAACCCAAAACTCTCCGTATTTTTATATGGCCCATTAAGATAACAAAAAAACCAGCCCAAATGCCAACTAACCCTAACTCCACTCTTTTATATCCTAGAACCCTAATTTTTCTCTAGAGTCACACACACAAAGTCAGCCACCACACAATATTTCTTTTCTCACCAAATCTGACCATGTAGATCACATAACAAAAACACCTTAGAGGTAGAGATAATGGCGGTTCAATGTTATAAGACCCAATTGAATGAGATCAAATCAGCCACGCAAATCTTTGGTCATATGTGGACGAAAAGTATCGAGTTTTTTCTTCATGTTTCTGCGGGTTCAACTTACTTTCATAATAACGGCAGCAAAACGGTAATTCTCTATACTTTTAGTTGCATTTTTATAATGTTTTGGATCGAGCTATCTCATTTCTTTCACCTTTCTAACATTTTATGTATTTTTCATTTACGTCTGATCTAAAGAATTGTTTTTATCCTATATATGCAGGCCCTAAGGATTTGCCGGTTTATGCCAAGGGAGTTTATTCAAAGCCTTTGAATTCTACATGTTTCTGCTCTGGCTTGGGGTGCCTTAAGAATCTTTATTCTATGCAGAGCCAAATTTCACACCCTTTAGAGCTCATTACTTCAATTTAGAATGATCACTTTAATGTTTGTGATCATTACTTGTGGTTCTAAAGTTTCTAATAGAGTGCTTACTTATAAGGTAATAAGTATGCAATAAAAATCGAAATGAGGGCATGCAAGCGGTAAGGCTTCCGTAAAACCTAATGGATATCATTGTCAATGGATATCATTGTCGGAAGGCCCCCAACAATTCATACTGGGGCGTTTGATTGTGGAATTGGGATGTGGTCAGCTTCACAAGTTTTTTCTGCAAGTTTCAGTTTGTCTATAGATTAGAACGATACAGCTTCTTTATGAGATATTTTGTATTTGATGTTTATGTCTTTTAACTCTAGACAACTTTACTTTTGTTTATGGTAATAGGGCTTGCTTTAATTGTGACTTTGTTTATGAAACAACAAACCTATTATGTTGTTTTTAAGGACATATGAAATGCTGTCCACCTTATGTTTACTGTGCATGTCTCATTTCTTACTTCTTTTGAAGTACGAATTGTTATGTCTAGGCTTTGGGTTTGCATTTATGTTCTGTTTCTGGTTTATAAAGAATTGTTTTACATTTACAAAGATACATAGCAAGAACTCGCACATATTGTTACTGACTTGCTGCATACTTGTAACTTGATCGAGAACCTCTGATCTAACAAACTAGTTAGGCTTTTGGAATGGTACTTTTGACCATAACAAACTAGTATTCAACTACATATGATGATTACATTTAGGCTCAGAGCTAAGCATGAAATAGAAATCAAAGGATATGAGTTCACATTGTTTGACAGATATATAAATTGAAGGCCAAAATACTTGGTTATCTGAATAATTGCTACTAGTATAAGTTGTTGGATAGATGAAGAATGAGATAGTACTGATTTCTTACAAGATGTAATACAAAATGAACCAAAAAAACTTGTGATTACACAGTTAGTAATAACAACACGGAACAAAAGTATTAAAACAGTACAATACACTGCCATATAAAACATCACCAAACTACATATTTTTTAGGGTTGGTTACTAAGACCCCCTTTTTCTACTAGGAATACCCCCCTAATTTTTTTGTTATTTTTTTTATTTTTTATTTTTTGTAATTTTGTTTGTATTATAAAACTGTGAAATTAAAAAAACGGAACAAAAATTATAAAGTTTTATAAGCCAAAAGCAGTCAAACATGAAAAACGCGGAGTCGTCGCCTGTCTTCTCCAGTCAATAAAGTGAGTAAAACTGCTGAAAAAATATGCGACACTGAGATTATAAAGTTTTACAGTCCAAAATTTATAAAATGTAAAAAATACGAAACAAAAAAACACAAAAAACTGCGTGTTCTTGTCAGTATACCGGGTATTAGGGGGATATTGGTGGTAGAAAAATGTTAGGGGGTGTAGCAATAACATTACCCTTTTTTTACATAACACACACAATAAACCAGTGTCAAAAGGGTTTTTGACTATCGTGCTAAAACGTGTGAGGTCTCAACACACAGTTTCAAGGCTCAACCAAGTGATGTGTTACTATGCAGTTTTCCCAAAACCAGCACAACTTGGCTAAAGGCATTGGCTTTCGTCATTTTAACACGAAAGAAGTTTGACGAAACTTCGAGTCCATTGCTTGCAACTTTGCCTCATGATTGCATCCCTTTTCTGGAAAAATATCTAAACCAAATTGAGGACAACCAAAAGAACACTTTCTTCCCACTAGTGGCCACACACCTTCCATACGCTTCTCCCATTGCTTCAAACTGCAAGATTGTTTACATATACCGGAACATAAAGATGTCATAGTTTCTTATTACAGTTTCGTGCGAGCCATACTAAACGTACCCATGGAAGATGCACCACTGGAGGAGATGTTCGAGGAATTCTGTCAAGGTGTTACCGTTTATGGACCGTACTGGGATCATCTCTTGGGTTACTGGAAAGCAAGCTTGGAAAGGCCCGGGACAATTCTTTTACTGAAATACGAAGATATGAAAGAGGACACTGCAAGCAATGTTAGAGGCTTGCTGAATTTATTGGATATCCATTTTCAGCCGAAGAAAAGAAAGCAGGCGTGGTTGAAAGCATTATAAAGTTGTGTAGTTTTCAGAATTTGAGCAACTTAGAAGTGAACAAAAGTGGAAAGCATCGATCAGAAGAGCCTAGTGTAATAGAAAACCGACTGTATTTCAAGAAGGCTACAGATGGAGATTGGGAGAATTACTTAACTGGTAAGACGGAAGAAAAGATTGACAAATTGATAGATGAGAAACTGAGTGGCACAGATTTAGTCCTGAAATGAGAATCTTAATATCATTGTATATGTACAGATCTCATTCCATCTCAATAATGGTTTTCAATATATCAGTTTCACCATCAAAGTTCAGAATCTTTAATTCATTGCATATTACATTTCTATAGTCTGATAATAGTATAATTTACAAATTGAAACTTAAGAGAACAACTCTTTTAGACCGAACTCCCTTGATAAACAATATAAGCAGCCAGATGCTAGCATTTGTAAAAGTTAATTACTAATCACTAAAAATATCATTATCTATTTATCTCTGCTTTGATTTCACTTCATCTAAATACCCTGTTGAATATAGTTTCCTATCTAGTTAGCTTATCGATTAGGGTAACTTTCCTAATAAGGTTGTAATTGAGCCGGGTGGTTCTAAGCCCAATACCTAGTCGTTAAGACTAGGGAACCGACCCCCTCACCCTATAAAAGGAGGTGAGGGGGTGATGCTCAAATCACACTCGCATCTTATTCTTTCCAATGTAATCGATCATTAATAATAAAAGATTAATCGTTCGGTTACCTTTGTGTCTTCTGGATTTTGTCTATTGCATCTATGCGATCGTCTTTAAGGGATCTAGGGTTCCGCGTTTCGATCTTCAGGTTTGTTGGTGTCGATTCCAACAAGTGGTATCAGAGCTACGGTTAGTCGTTGCTCTCGAAGATCGGTGCTAGATCAAGAGGTCGTGAAGAAAAAGGGTTTTGATTTGGGTCGAATTTATTTTTTCTTGGAGTTGCAGGTTGGCGAGAGGTAGAAGATGAAGTGTACTTTGGGCGTGGACTTGTTTTGATAAAAACAAAGAGTACCTGGTACTCATCACGTGGGTATTGCTACAAAGTAATTGGATTTATAATTTATTTTTTAGCTTTATTTGTTTGTTTACAACAAAGAAAAGTGAAATTAATATTTATCCAAGGGTTCTGATTTATTAAAACTCAACTTCGTTTATATCGGGTAAATTTGATTTAATCGGAGGTTCTTGTTGCGGGTTTCTTGTGCTTCAAGTTTGATCGTGGTTTGCTTGGGTTTCAAGTTTACGATCGGGTTGCTTGTTCGAGATCGAGGTTTAGGATTTGTCTAATTAATTCGATTTGCAAGAAGGGTTTTTACGCAACAAGGTTGAAAGAATATGTCGTCGATAGCGAAGTTTGACGTCAAAAAATTTGACGGGTCTAATGACTTCGGGTTGTAGCGTGTGAAGATGTGATGTCTATTAATTCAACATGGTTGGGAGGCTGCGTTAGATCCATTCCCGGATACCATGACGGACGCTCAAAAGACTGCAGCGTTGAAGACAGATGTCTATAAAAAAGCACACAGTGCCTTACTCTTGTGCTTGGATAATAAGGTGTTGAGGGAAGTCAACAAAGAAAATTCTACTGCGGGGGTTTGGTTAAAGTTAGAAACTTTGTATATGACAAAGTCTTTAGCCAATAAATTGTACTTGAAGAAGAAGCTGTTCACTTTCTACATGCATTCAGGTAAGAAACTATCTGAACATATAGATGAGTTTAATAAGTTGATCGGTGACTTGGCGAACATAGACGTTGAAATTAATGACGAAGATCAGGCACTCATGTTACTTACATCGTTACCGTCCTCATACGATAACTTTGTGGATAGATTGCTTTATGGAAGGGAGTCGCTCACTTTGGAAGATGTCTTGTCTACCCTCAATTCACGGGAGCTGAAGAAGAGGACAGATGCAAAGGATGATGGTGATAGGTTATTTGTAAGGGGAAGGCCGGAGCATCGGGGTAATCAAGGACGTGGTAGTTCTCGATCAAAGTCAAAAGGTAAAGGAACTTATAAACAGAAGTGTTACATATGCTATTCTGAGGATCACCTTAAGAAAGACTGTCCAAAATTGAACAAGAAGAAATCAACTGGCTTTGTCAAAAAGAATGCAAAACAGGATGCTGGTTCGTATTCTAAGGGTTATGACAATGGTGATTTGTTGATGATGGTGAGTGAGGAAAGGTTCTTAGAGTGGATCATGGACTCTGGTGCTTCCTATCACATGACGCCTAGGAGGGACTTCTTGTTTGATTTTAAGGAGCTTGATGGTGGTATTGTTTTGCTCGGTGATAATTAAGCATGTGCCATCAAGGGGACAGGGAAGGTGAGAGTACAAATGAAAGATGGCTCAAGTTTTGTGCTTGAGAATGTGCATTACATTATCGAGTTGAAAAGAAATTTGTTATCTTTGGGCACTCTGGATCAAGAGGGCTATACCGTGAAGTTGTAGAATGGAAGAATAAAGGTGATCAAGGGTTCTTTGATGGTTTTGTCAAGAACTTTGAAGGAAAATTGTGTGTACTCCTTGGATGGTTGGGCTGAATCAAGCGAAGCTAGTGTCGGTATAGAAGAAAAAGAAAGTCTTACGCAGGTGTGGCATAAATGCCTGGGTCACATTAGTGAAGCAGGCTTGAATGAACTCAAAAGAAGAGAGGTGTTGGGGAAGGAAGGTCTAGGTAAGCTCGAATTCTGTGAAAATTGTGTTCTTGGAAAAAAATCGACCAGGGTGAGTTTTGTCGAGGTCAGCACACAACAGAAGGAGTTATAGACTATGTCCATGCGGATCTATGGGGTCCTTCTCGGGTGGAATCGATGAGTGGTTGTCGTTACTTCTTATCGATTGTTGATGATTATTCGAGGAGGGTTTGGGTTTATTTTCTTAGACACAAGAGTGAGGCGTTCAACAAGTTCAAGGAGTGGAAGCAGTTGGTAGAAAACCAGACAGGTAGAAAACTAAAGAAACTTCGAACGGATAATAGTTTGGAGTTTTGTAATCAGGAGTTTAATAAATTGTGCAAGGAGAGGGGGAAAGCAAGACATTTGACGGTTGCTGGAACTCCGCAACAGAATGGTCTAGCTGAACGAATGAACATGACGCTCTTGGACAAGGTTAGGTGTTTACTGATTCAGTCGGGTTTGCCAGAATCATTCTGGGCTGAAGCAACGGTGACGGCAACATATCTAATCAATAGGTCTTCATCTAAAGCATTGGAGAAGAAGACACCCATGGATTTATGGTCAGGACATCCGACGATTACGAGATGTTGAAGATATTTGGTTGCGTTGCTTATTTACACGTGAATCAGGGGAAGCTCAAGCCTAGAGCTATAAAATGCATATTCCTGGGGTATCCAGAGGGTGTGAAGGGATACAGATTATGGAGGTTGGATGATGTTAAACCGAAGATAATCATAAGCAGGGATGTGGTCTTTAATGAGAGCCTTATGTATAAGGATACTCTCAAGGGTGCTGGTGCTGCAGATTCTGGGAAGGAAATTGAGTTTGAGGTGGAACTTCAAGTCAGTCGAGTCGAACCAACTGTGGATCCTCATACTGGGGTAAATCCAGGGAATGAATATGTGGATCAAGTTAAAGATGCAGTAGATGCAATACCTCAACAAGAAAATCTGGACAACTATGTTCTGGTGCGTGATAGAGCTAAGAGAACAATTACTATACCTGCAAGGTATAGGAATAAAGGTAATGTATCATCGTCTAGATCATCAGGGTCTAGGGAAGATGATGATATTAAGTTTAAAACCCGCATGCTTTTACCATGAATAGTACCCTTAAGATCGTAAGTACTAGATTAATACTTTCCTATTATAGCATGATTACGATTACGTGTTAGGATTTTACGTATTACGTACGTGTTAAAACACGATAAGTATTTACTACGCACGAGCACACAATAATTATTTGACAATAATTAATCACGAACATGCGATCATGAAATCACGAACGTAATTAAATCACGAACTATTATTAATTACATATATATATTTATTACGAGCGTAAATAAATATATTAGGTCACGGTAATTATTTAACGAGAACACACAAAACGCGAACACAAATAAATACGAACAAACACGTAAAACACGAACACGAGAACACACTTATTAATTAGACACGGAAAATGATCGGGTTACCCCATGTGGGACCCATATGCAACGAAATTAGGAAGAAAGATGGGCCAAGCCCATCAAAATTTACTAAAAGTGGGTTAAGGGGAAAAACACTACTCATTATTTTTTTACAGAGGATTTTACAGAAAACCTATAACTTCTCCTCCTCCTCCTTTTTCTCTTTTGGCCGCCACCTTCAAACACACCAAGGAGGTGTTTGTTGATCTTGGATCTTGGAATTTTTGCTAGTGTTCGTGTTTGTTCATCATTGTTTAGATCCACGCATTCGGTAATTCGTTTAAACTCTTTTCTTTTGATTTAATCTTTTAAATAATTAAGAACATGTTATGTTTTTTTATAAAACCTAATTAAATCATAGATCTAGCATGAATTTGGGTTGGAATAAAATCAAAAGGGATGTTTAGGGGTGTTTTGTTCTTGGCCGCAGCCTACACCGAACCCGAGAGGGTCTCGGTTTGGCCATTTGACCACCACCGAGACCATATGGTCCCGGTTGGTTGGTGTGGGTCCCACGGCATCATCAAGACAAGGGTGACCCCGACTTGGTTCGAGGTATGGTGTCGATTTCATGTCCGGTTCATGGTTCTTAGTCAAGATCCGGTTCATGGTGTATGTTTAGTTTTTTTTATTTTTATGATCTTATGTTAAAATTAAATTAGTAACATGACATGATTAATTTAATAACATGACTTAGGTTATTTTAATTATTAATAATCATGAAATTATTAACCTAAGTATTTTATATTTTAGACTTATAAATTAATTAATTATTTAAAAATCATGGTTATAATTAATTAATTAACATGACTTAGGTTATATTATTAATAAATAATAATACATGTTTTAACCTAAGTATTTAACTTTATTTAATTAAAAATATGTTATACTTTAATTAAATATTTTAACCTATAGTTTATTTTAAATTACATGAAATAATTAATAAACTATACATTATATCATATGACTTAGAAAATAATCATGAAGACACTTAGGCTTATATACTTAGCTTATTAACCAGCTTATTTCTAATTATGGAAACTTCTATTTTTAGAAACTTATTTAAATAAGGCAGCTAATCTATTTATAGAAACGTTCTATTTTTAGAAACTTATTTATTTCAGGCAGCTAATCTATTTATGGAAACTTATTTAAATAAGGCAGCAAATCTATTTATGGAAACTTTCTATTTTTAGAAACTTATCTATTTTAAGCAGTAATTCTATTTTTGGAAACTTTCTATTTTTGGAAACTTTCTATTTTTGGGAACTTTCTATTTTTGGTAACTTTCTATTTTTGGAAACTTTCTATTTTTGGAAACTTTCTATTTTAGGAAACCTGCTATTTTTTGAAAGTTACTTATTATTACACAGTAAGTATAATAATACAGGAGATACCAGAAATACTTAATCTGAGTAAGCAGAATATAAGATAAACACAGTTTAAGGCTTTAAACAGTAAAACATGATAATAACATATAAAATAAGCTAAGACATGACATAAAACCAGCTACGTATTTAGTAAGCAGATACTTATTCATGTATGTATTTATGTAGCACTAGTGATACGGAAGTAGGATTCCTCTCAGTTCATCTTCTTCGTTCACTGGACATAAGGTACAGATTCTCGTCCTTTCAATATGGACATTCTTTCCTTATTAGGATTCCCCGTATGCAGCCAAATGTTTTCCCGTAGTATAAGTTACTTGTTTGATTTGCTTATGTTTAATTAAGAATACCTATAGCCATATACATACATGACCAGTTTCACCTAGTTATGGAGGTACCATAACCATAACATTGGAGGCACCAATGTTATGACTTCACCACGGCGGAGTGATTGCTCGTGGCGTCCCTTCAACTTTTGGCCATTTATATTATATTTATCATGTGGGGCGTATGGGTGCATCATAGTTACGTGTTTTCAGTCAGGATTTCATGGTGAATGTGGGTTGTGCCTTGCATCCTTCACAAGGAGCTGATCCCTCCTACCCAAAACCAGTATATTAAATTAGAGGCAGCCCCTCTAATTTGCATGATGAGGTCACCCCTCCAAGTATTCATGCACGGTGGATTTTCATGACCTATATTGGCTAATGGTAAAATATGATAAACAGTTTTTATAAGATAAACATAAGGCTTTTCAAACTATAAAACCAGTTTTATGAACATGTTCCAGGTTTTCCAGGACTTATATATTTCAGCTGCTATTAAGTCTTTATTATGCTTAGTCATTCATACTATGTCTATATCCGTGCACTGAGCGTTTTGCTCAGCCGTTACTTTCCTTTCCATGTCCCCAAAACGGCAGGTACTCTAGGGAAGACTCGAGCATTTGGAGGACGTGAATAGGATGGAAGCTGCCAGAGACTTCTTTTTCCTTTTGCCTTCATATACTTATGCTTGTTTAGTCTTTCATTCATTTCTTTTGCTTTATTATGTTTTGGGCTTATGTTTGGGAACCAATGTTTGATTCCTGTTAACCCTTTGGTCATGTAATGTTTTAGACATTTATCCTTGTATGCTTTGATGACACGCCATAATTACGTGTGACATTCCATTATCAAAATGGGGTGTTACAATTATGGTATCAGAGCCAAGGCTTTGACCTGTAGGCTCTAAAACTTGACCTATGACTAGTGGGTAGTCACCAGGAGCTTCCTAAGCCAACGTTTGTTATACCACGTATTGATGTTTTCAGCGCATTGTTGTTTTAACCATGATGTTTTCAGCACCTTGAGGTTTTAACCTTGATGTTTTCATTGATATTGTTTTACTAATATGGATGGACAACAGTCATTCTTATTTAGTTATGTGTCATTGTTTCATGCATAATGTTCCTCGTGAACTCTGGCTATGTGGACTGAACCCCAGTAGTTCATAATTAGTCACATAAAAATTTTTTCTGATAAGTTTTGACAGATGAGTTTCATTTATTTATGTTCCATGTATCATTGTTGCAGGGTTTATGACTAAGTAATGGTTGGTACAGGACTGGCCCTATTTAGTCGCATGTGCTTTTATCGAAACTTTTAACTTTGGGACCGACCCATAGGCGTCCCCTCGCCATGTCTTTTGTTTTGGAACCGACCCATAGGCGTTCCCTCGCACATATAAAGGTTTTATAAACTACATTACGCATTCATGCACTATTTTTCATGCATAAATTTTTTCTCATGATTTAAATTGGCATAAAAATTTTTTCATGTCCCCTCATAAGTTATTATGTTTTATGTCAAGTATGTTTTCATACTATCATGGTTAATTTTAGTTTCATGCTGATTATGTTATACACTTCTTCATGATAGATGGTTTCATGTTTCTTCATGATAATTCCGTCTTCATGTTGATTATGTTTTACGCCTCTTTTGTTATTTACGTTGTCCTGCAAGACATTGTTAGATTTCATTGAATCATGCTTTCATGATAGTCATGGTTGGTTTTCATTGATCATGCTGTCAGGCAAATCATCGTTGAATTTTGTGTAACCACACTTTAATGTTTCCGTTATAACCAGAATGATGTCTATGCTAATACTGCTAGGTTATCATGATGGTTTTCCTAACCATTTAACCGATTTACTTTCCTTAAATCATGACAAATGATCGACCCCCATACCGACCATTTCGTGTACATTATATGTGTACTCCATGTACCTTATCCCACGTGCGTACTTCCACTTGCTGATACTCTACAAATTGCTGATGCCGCTCATAACTTGGAGATGTTACTAAAGGTTGATGCTGCTGACGTTCGGAGACGCTACGAGATGCGGATGTTGTTCACAACCTGGAGATCCTACAAGACGAAGAAAAAGGCGTCGGAGCAAAGCAATTGGACGAGAAGATGCTTCACCATCAGACGATTCCCATCAATCATTGTCCCTAATTCTTAGTTACATGTCACACGTCATTCGGTTGTCATTTCAGCCATATGAGTGCAAACCGGTACCAGCCGGCCACTTAGCTGAATAGTTACATGAATCACGGTCATGAGAATGACCGTCATGGAACTGACAGACAGGACGATAGTAACCACTACTATGACAGAACTATCCTAGAAATCGCAACCAAGGCTCCGTCCGCGGACGTGATCAGACATACAAAGGATCAGTAGTCCAACCGATCCGCCAAGTCTGGCATAATAACCTATTATTGTAGTTCTATTATTTTACGTCTCGAGACACATGTCAAGACATCAGTCAAGACACTTGTATCACGTATACCTCCTGAAGACACATGTCAAGACACCAGTCAAGACATATGTCATGCTTATAGTTCCAAGAAACGAGTCAAGACACATGACTCACGTCCAACTATGGAACATTTCTAAGAAATTCAGGGTACCCTCCAAGGGTATATCTATTTTTTTGTGCCATGTATTAATCAGGCCACAATAATTTCAATACCATTATCGGCACAGTAGTGAGAACTGTCACGTTGTCGATGTCACTTTCATTTCTTTCACCATAGTTCATATATTCATGACCATGAAGGACGCCTTTCGTATTCCCACACATACGAAGGTTTTCCTTCAGCTTAATGATGAGATCCAAGCTGCTAACGCATTTCCTCGGACAGATACGAGATGAATTTTATCCTAATTATGGACTATGAACAACACACCATGCTATGATTCATAATTATGTACAGTAATGTTCAGGCTCCTGAATACATTCAGCTTAATTGTCCATTAGGAAAGTCTGTACAATTATTTAGGCTTACAAGCATGTGCGTTGTTAGCCAGGGTCGCTAAAATTTTCTAGCTATCAGTAAGACATGACTACTTAAGTCCTTTTACGCATAGCCAGTTGATTATTCCAAAATCTTCCTATACATTCCAGAAGAACCTACAAGGAGAAGAATGGTACCATGAGATTTTGTGTCGACTACCGTCGATTTAAAATAAATCACCATTCATGACCGTTATTCTCCTCCACGTATTGACAACATGTCCAATCGACCTTATAGTGTTAATCACTTTTCCAAGATCGAACTCATGATCATGCTGCCAATAGTGACGAGTGAAAGAGCAGGACATGTCCATGACTGCTATTCGTACACGACTCGGTCATGCTAGATTTATGATTTTGATTTAGTCTCATCAATGCTCCAGCCGCATTATAAGAATGAGTTTCCATGACTCATAAGCAAATTCAGCAGTGTTTTCGTTGAGGATAACCTGATTTCCTCTAAGTCTAGAGAAGAACAGGAAGACCTTATCTGCACCATGTTGCAAATTCTATGACAAGAGAAATTTCACCCTGGAAATATTTCCAATATCAATTCTGGTTGATTACAGTGACACGCTGGATCACATGGATTTGCATGGTTAATCTTACCATGACTCAGCTTATGCGTAAAGGAGAGAACCCTACATTACATTAGGTGTTATAGAAAATCCTACGCTAAGAGAAGTTTAGATTCATAGATTCAGAGTTTCGCAAACTCCTATGTATCAAGTTCGATGAAGCAAGATACAGTTACGTTCATATCTTCATACCTGTCATACAAACAGGTTAAGATAGGACACCAACAGACTAGGATGTTTTCATCATCTGAAATTATCAATCGAAAAGGGACAAGATCTCCATGGATTTTAGTACCAGATTACAACAAACTCAGAAGAAGCATGATGCTATCTGGGTTATTGTCAACAGTTGATCAAGTCTGCAGAATCCTTACATCCGTACGGATTTCAGAACTAACAGATTGATCAGACATGTTCCAGCCAAGGCTCATCCGATCACTTGGCAATCCCTCAGTTATCGGGTCAGAGAAAGATTCACAATTGTGCTCCTTATTTACTTCACGTCTTCATTCTAATTCCACGACTTACTTTCGCACTCGCATTCATGACACTATTAACGTTCATGATGGCATCTCGGCTTATGATTTTATGTTGTTTTTCTCATTCTGGGAAGTTTTGCAAGAACTTGAGAGATCAGACCCAAGTTTAGTATAACTCCCTATCCTCAGATAGACGTTTCTCGTCATATTCTATGTCTCACCTTGTAGCGTTTGGCGTTACCGCCATTATATTCTATGTTCACGATATGTTTCACATGTCATGTACATTCCACGTTCCTCATATCATGATCAAGATATGTTACACGTATCATGGATCACGATATGTTTACTCATATTACACTCATCATATTTCCACGTATCACGTTCAAAAATTTTCACGTATTACGTTCAAAATTTTTCACGTACTATGTTTCTTTATGTCTCGCGCATCGTTTCTGATTATCAGTTAATTCAGATTGTCTTGCATCGTAACGTTTCAGTTACCCTAGCACGTTAACTCTTATTTTCCTCGATCGAATTTAGGGGATCTACCTTCCGTTGATAACCAAGAATTTCTTCGTATTCCAAGTCAAGGTCAGGAGGACCAAGATTTATCATTTGTGTCAAGATCTTCTGAAGGAACCGTTCCAAGAGGGAGGCCACTTGGAAACGGACAAGTTCATCCGGACATTTATCCGTTTTCTCTCATCAATTAGATATGTCCTTTCAGTCAGGTCACGTTCCATGTCCTTTCAAGACATGTCACGTTCCACGTTCCTTTTACCGTGTCACCTGTACGTTCATTAATCTTA
Source organism: Glebionis coronaria (assembly GCA_025667525.1). Taxonomy (NCBI): domain Eukaryota; kingdom Viridiplantae; phylum Streptophyta; class Magnoliopsida; order Asterales; family Asteraceae; genus Glebionis; species Glebionis coronaria. The sequence continues at coordinate 460,524,557 of CM046879.1, read as the reverse complement.
CATACCCTCTCAGTTTGATTCGGGTATGTTTCTCTTTCAGTTACATTATCTATAATTCGGGGACGAATTATTCTTTTTAGGGGGGAAGAGTTGTAAAACCCGCATGCTTTTACCATGAATAGTACCCTTAAGATCATAAGTACTAGATTAAAACTTTCCTATTATAGCATGATTACGATTACGTGTTAGGATTTTACGTATTACGTACGTGTTAGAACACGATAAGTATTTACTACGCACGAGCACGCAATAACTATTTGACAATAATTAATCACGAACGTAATTAAATCACGAACTATTATTAATTACATATATATATTTATTATGAGCGTAAATAAATATATTAGGTCACGGTAATTATTTAACGAGAACACACAAAACGCGAACACAAATAAACACGAACAAACGCGTAAAACACGAACACGAGAACACACTTATTAAGTAGACACGGAAACTGATCGGGTTACCTCATGTGGGCCCCATATGCCACAAAATTAGGAAGAAAGATGGGCCAAGCCCATCAAAATTTACTAAAAGTGGGTTAAGGGGAAAAACACTACTCATTATTTTTTTTACAGAGGAGTTTACAGAAAACTTAAAACTTCTCCTCCTCCTCCTTTTTCTCTTTTGGCCGCCACTTTCAAACACACCAAGGAGGTGTTTGTTGATCTTGGATATTGGAATTTTTGCTAGTGTTCGTGTTTGTTCATCATTGTTTAGATCCACGCATTCGGTAATTCGTTTAAACTCTTTTCTTTTGATTTAATCTTTTAAATAATTAAGAACATGTTATGTTTTTTATAAAACCTAATTAAATCATAGATCTAACATGAATTTGGGTTGGAATAAAATCAAAAGGGATGTTTAGGGGTGTTTTGTTCTTGGCCGCAGCCTACACCGAACCCGAGAGGGTCTTGGTTTGGCCATTTGACCACCACCGAGACCATATGGTCCCGGTTGGTTGGTGTGGGTCCCACGACAGCATCAAGACAAGGGTGACCCCGACTTGGTTCGGGGTATGGTGTCGATTTCATGTCCGGTTCATGGTTCTTAGTCAAAATCTGGTTCATGGTGTATGTTTAGTTTTTTTTTATTTTTATGATCTTATGTTAAAATTAAATTAATAACATGACATGATTAATTTAATAACATGACTTAGGTTATTTTAATTATTAATAATCATGAAATTATTAACCTAAGTATTTTCATATTTTAGACTTATAAATTAATTAATTATTTAAAAACCATGGTTATAATTAATTAATTAACATGACTTAGGTTATATTATTAATAAATAATAATACATGTTTTAACCTAAGTATTTAACTTTATTTAATTAAAAACATGTTATACTTTAATTAAATATTTTAACCTATAGTTTATTTTAAATTACATGAAATATATAATAAACTATACATTATATCATATGACTTAGAAAATAATCATGAAAACACTTAGGCTTATATACTTAGCTTATTTAACCAGCTTATTTCTAATTATGGAAACTTCTATTTTTAGAAACTTATTTAAATAAGGCAGCTAATCTATTTATGGAAACATTCTATTTTTAGAAACTTATTTATTTCAGGCAGCTAATTTATTTATGGAAACTTATTTAAATAAGGCAGCAAATCTATTTATGGAAACTTTCTATTTTAGAAACTTATCTATTTTAAGCAGTAATTCTATTTTTGGATACTTTCTATTTTTGGAAACTTTCTATTTTTGGAAACTTTCTATTTTTGGAAACTTTCTATTTTTGGAAACTTTCTATTTTTGGTAACTTTCTATTTTTGGAAACTTTCTATTTTTGGAAACTTTCTATATTAGGAAACCTGCTATTTTTGGAAAGTTACTTATTATTACATAGTAAGTATAATAATACATGAGATACCAGAAATACTTAATCAGAGTAAGCAAAATATAAGATAAACACAGTTTAAGGCTTTAAACAGTAAAACATGATAAGAACATATAAAATAAGCTAAGACATGACATAAAACCAGCTACGTATTTAGTAAGCAGATACTTATTCATGTATGTATTTATGTAGCACTAGTGATACGGAAGTAGGATTCCTCTTAGTTCATCTTCTTCGTTCACTGGACATAAGGTACGGATTCCCGTCCTTTCAGTATGGACATTCTTTCCTTATTAGGATTCCCCGTATGCAGCCAAATGTTTTCCCGTAGTATAAGTTACGTGTTTGATTTGCTTATGTTTATTTAAGAATACATATAGCCATATACATGCATGACCAGTTTCACCTAGTTATGGAGGTACCATAACCATAACATTGGAGGCACCAATGTTATGACTTCACCACGGCGGAGTGATTGCTCGTGGCGTCCCTTCAGCTTTTGGCCATTTATATTATATTTATCATGTGGGACGTATGGATGCATCCTAGTTACATGTTTTTAGTAAGGATTTCATGGTGAATGTGGTGTGTGCCTTGCATCCTTCACAAGGAGCTGATCCCTCCTACCCAAAACCAGTATATTAAATTAGAGGCAACCCCTCTAATTTGCATGATGAGGTCACCCCTCCAAGTATTCATGCACGGCGGATTTTCATGACCTATATTGGCTAATGGTAAAATATGATAAACAGTTTTTACAAGATAAACATAAGGCTTTTCAAACTATAAAACCAGTTTTATGAACATGTTCCATGTTTTCCAGGACTTATATATTTCCGCTGCTATTAAGTCTTTATTATGCTTAGTCATTCATACTATGTCTATATCCGTGCACTGAGCGTTTTGCTTATCCGTTACTTTCCTTTCCATGTCCCCAAAACGGCAGGTACTCTAGGGAAGACTCGAGCATTTAGAGGACGTGAATAGGATGGAAGCTGCCAGAGACTTCTTTTTCCTTTTGCCTTCATATACTTATGCTTGTTTAGTCTTTCATTCATTTCTTTTGCTTTATTATGTTTTGGGCTTATGTTTGGGAACCGATGTTTGATTCCGGTTAACCCTATGGTCATGTAATGTTTTAGACATTTATCCTTGTATGCTTTGATGACACGCCATAATTACGCGTGACATTCCATTATCAAAATGGGGTGTTACATTAAGGCTTATGCGTTTACTATTGCTGAGGAAGAAGATACACATGAACCAATCACATTCCAGGAGGCGATTACTTCATTTGAAAGGGATGAGTGGGTTCGTGCTATAGAGGAAGATATGAGTTCTTTAAAGAAGAATCATACTTGGTAGCTGGTCGATCAACCACGTGGTCAGAAGCTGGTAAGCTGCAAGTGGTTGTATAATATTAAAGAAGGGATTGAATGCGTTCAGAAACCAAAGTATAAAGCAAGGCTGGTAGCTCGGGGGTTCACACAACAAGCAGGGATTGACTATAATGAGGTATTCTCACCCGTGGTTCGACATACATCTGTTAGGGTGATTCTCTCATTAACTGCTTGTGAAGATTACGAGTTGGAACAACTTGATATGAAGACGGCGTTTTTGCATGGTAATCTTGAAGAAACCATTTATATGAGGGAGCCACTTGGTTTTGAAGAAGGAATGGGCAACAAGGTATGTTTGTTGAAGAAATCCCTTTATGGTCTTAAGCAGTCTCCAAGGCAGTGGTACAAATGATTTTATGTGTATATGGTCAGCAATGGGTTTAGCCGTAGCAACTATGATAGTTGTGTTTAATTCAAGGAGTTTGCACCAGGTATGTACATATATCTACTGCTGTATATAGATGATATGTTGATTGCTTGTAAAAGCAAGTATGAGATCGAATATACCAAGGGACTGCTGTGGAAAGAGTTTGATATGAAGGAACTTGGTCCTGCTAGGAAGATACTTGGTATGGAGATTGCCAGGGATAGGGGTAACTGATATTTGCATTTTCAATGGGTTCAATTTTAGTCTCTCGATATCCTCTCGAATTGATCTAGGCCTTAAGTGGAGTGATTGTTCTTGGTTACTAAACAAAGGGATTGGGTTTTCTAGTCTAATCAAAAGTGGAAATGAAAGTTTAAGTCAAAGGCAATTACTTTAATTAGGATTAACAAAAACTTGGTTGAAAATTTAAAGTTCAAATTAAAATTAAAGTTAACATGTAAATTGTGAAATATGAGTGAAGAAACAGTAAATCAACAAAATTAAAACAGTAACTTTAAAATACTCAAAAATAACTGATTCGGAACCTTAAACCTTGATTCGGAACTAGCTGATTCGGAAGATACTATTCATTCATTCGGAACATACTCATTTGGAACATACTCATGCGGAACATGCTCATTCGGAACTTTCCGAATGAAGGTTCATTCGGAACTTGCTGGATCGGAAGACACTGATTCGGAACCTTCAACTTGATTCGGAAGTTTAATGCTTGGTTCGGAAGTTTAATGCTTGACTCGGAACTTTCCGGATGAAAGCTTGATTCGGAAGTTTAAGAATGAAGGACTCATTCGGAACATTTTGTTTGATTCGGAAGATCTGGAAACCCAGTTACTTTAGCAGACAATCGAAGAACACGGAACAAGGGTTTAAATCAAAATCAAATCAAATACTTAAAAAGAATTTACCAAATTAAATACAAATCATTTAGACAACATAAGCAACAAATCCCACTAATAAAAACACAAATCCAAACAACTTTTGAAGATCAAATCAATAAAATAAAAACTTAAGAACTTGAAGATAAAAAAGATGATGAACAAGATGAGAATGGAAGATTAAACAAGAACTTAGTATTGAATGATTGATGTTTTGACAAGATGAAACAAAGATTAAAATTACAAGATTAAAGAACTAAAGATAAAAATCACCAATCACCCTAGTGGTGATGGTGTTCTACGAACCAGGAGAAAGAGTGGGGAGGAAGAAAGAAAATTAACTAGTCTAAAATGTGTGAGGGAAAGGCTATTTATAGTCTTGTCCTTTGGTTGGTGAGTGGGCTTTCTCCCGTTCTTCTTGTCTTTTTGTCTTTTCAGAAAAGTTTCCGTCTTTAATTCTGATTTGGGATTTGTCGTCGATTAAATTCAACTCGTCTTTTAATTTCTTCGTTTAAAGGACTTGAGTTTCTTCGACTTATATAGATCTTCCATCTTTGGTCCTTTTCTTCGATAAATCTTCGAATAGGTCCAGTGACTTCAAATCTTTTGCATCTCTTGGACAATAGACTTTATCTTGAGTCTTTTTCTTCAGTAAAACCCGTGCAATCCCATGTTTTCTTTGATATTCATCCGGTTGGCTCTGAAAACACAATAAACACAAAAACCACGCATAATTCCAAACAAATGATATTAAATACGTGTTTTGGTCTCGTTTTAGCCCGAATTAAGTGGTAAAAGGATGGGTGTTTACACACCTATCAAATCCCCTACACTTAACCATTGCCATGCCCTCATGCAATGCTTAGTGATAAAGCAATTTTACACTTTTCTCATAATTAATCAACCTTGGCCTTATTTAAATTCTACTAAACAAAAATTTAAAGAAATGAAACTTCAAAGGTAACAAAGGGATAGAAAACCATTTTCTCTTGAAAATAGCTACATGGAAATAACTTTGCAAAGAAATCGATGACTTACATTAGGGCTTGGGTGCTGCGAATATTTATCACCCTCAAGTTTCACGTTCCCCAAACTAAGCTTAAAAACGAGATCATTGTTATTATAAGTTAGCAATTCAAACACTTACACACATGGCTTAATTAAATGCTTAAACTCCCTTATTCCTAGGTGTATCTCTTATATTTTATTTTTGTCGTAGGATGATCATGAAGATGCATTTTTGGACTTATTTCGATAGTTTATTAGGGCTGAAAGCAAAGTAGGACGATTTGATCAATAGTTAGCTAAAGGACAAAATCTCTTAAAACTGCTTCTCGGGATATCAAAAAGTTCATATCTTGGCATAACTTGGTTCACGATTTGAGACCTTTCTCGGGCCGATATTTGGCATGTACTTCATACTTCATATCTTCGAGAGACGTTCTTGAGATAATGGTCTTCTCATCATAATAGAGTTTCTTCACTTGGAGACTTTTGAGGGGTACTCCAACTTTGTTGACCACGACTTCATGATTATTTCTTCAATCTCTAATTAGGATTTTGAGATACAACGATCCGCCTCCTTTTCGGACTTGGATCTATTTATCCTCATACCTTGTTAGGGTCTTTTCGGATAGACTTCTCCATGATCTTTATGGGAGTTGATTGCTTTTCGTCGTGAGTCTTGATCCTTCATATTGACTTAGGAATAATGCTTTTCACATCACTTTGGATCTTCAGCAATAAAATTGAATCCTCATGCCTTGTTAGGGCCTTTTTGGACTCGCCAATCCTCGCGCCCCGCTTCATAAGTTATGCCTTGGCTATGAACTCTTATCATTACCGAGCAACTTTTAAACGATCTTGGGCTAGAAGCTAAGTAACTTTTCAAATCGTAAGACCTTACTTATTGCAGATAAATTATTAGCAAGTGATGGGAGAATAGGCAAATAATTACACCAAGTGAGCTTGCGCAAAAATACCGACTTATAATTGACTCTATCATTTCTCGTCCTCCACAATTTAAAATCTCAAGTAATGAGACTCGTGGACACTTAGCCTAATAAACCAATTAAGGTCCACATGGTTAAGGATACTAGCTAGAATAAACTTGGATAAGTCTATTCGGGTTGAGTCAAAATAAACGCAACGGGCCTAATATGTCAAAGGCTTCTAAACTAGCTACACCACTTTATTAAAATTTGACTTTATTGTGGGATATATATACATATGAAAGCAACGATAAAAATTTAAAAATTACGACTAAATGGCCAAAGTTAATAAAAAAATTGAAAAATGTTGAAAAATAGGATTTTTCGGTTAATTGAAGGCATTTTCATGGACAAGTCCACTTAAAACTTCGATAGAAGTCCCCCCTACACTTAAGATAAACATTGTCCTCAATGTTTAAGTATGTGGGAAAAATTTCCCCTACACTTATGACATTGTGCACGTTGGTTAACTCAAGTTAAGGAAGAGACGACTAAAGTGATCAATTTCAAATGTGAGTATGAAGAAAATTGAATCACGATAGTTGAGAGATAGAACCGGATTTCGGATAAACACGGGAGCACGGTTCTTTAAAGATTCCAAGAGTGCACTTATCCCTGTAATCACATCACCACACAAAGACAAACACATATAGAAGTCCCCCCCTACACTTAGGGGATTAAAACATACAAGGATAGATACTCGGGCTGCCTCCCGAGGAGCGCTTGTTTTTGATAACCGAGTCACGAGCCTGACTCGACCCAAAATTAGTTCATGGGGAACGTGGTGAGGGATGGAATCACCTCCTTAGAGGTGTCCTCACCAAAGTACAACTTCACTCGTTGGCCATTCACCTTAAAATTTGGTCCATCAGGTTGAGCGAGCTCGAGAGTACCATATGGAAAAATTTGGGCAATGGTGAATGGGCCGGACCAACGAGATTTGAGCTTGCCCGAAAAGATTTTCAACCGAGAGTTAAAAAGTAAGACTTTGTCTCCAACATGGAACTCTCGGTTTTTGATTTTAGAGTCGTGAATGAGCTTAGTTCTTTCCTTATAGATCAAAGAATTTTCATAAGCCTCATTACGGAGTTCATTCAGCTCATTGAGTTGGATCTTGCGTAGGTCACCGGCTTTGTTTATATCAAAATTAGCCCACTTCAAGGCCCAATAAGCCTTGTGCTCCAACTCAATGGGGAGGTGGCACGCTTTCCCGTACACAAGACGATAAGGCGTACAGCCGATCGGGGTCTTGTAAGCAGTACGGAAAGCCCACAAAGCATCATCCAATTTATCAGCCCATGAGGCACGATGCTCTCCCACAGTCCTTTCAAGAATTCGCTTCAGCCCTCGGTTGGATATTTCAGCCTGGCCATTAGTTTGTGGGTGGTAGGCTGTGGAAAGACGATGATTTACACCGTACTTAGCCATGACTCGAGCAAATTGGTCATTGCAGAAATGAGTCCCACGATCACTAATAATGGCGCGAGGCACACCGAATCTAGCGAATAAAGCTTTCAAAAAGTTACAAACCACCCTTGCGTCATTAGTAGGCAAAGCTTTGGCTTCAACCCACTTTGAAACGTAGTCAACGGCTACAAGGATGTATTTGTTTCCTTTAGACGAAGGGAATGGCCCCATAAAGTCGATACCCCAAACATCAAAAATTTCACTCTTGAATGAAATTCTGAGGCATCTCGTCTTTATGTGTGATTTTGCCTTGCTTTTGGCAAACATCACATCGCTTAACCATATCGTGAGCGTCACGGTATATGGAGGGCCAATAAAATCCCGAATCAAACACTTTCTTTGCGGTGTAGTTAGGACCAAAGTGACCACCGGTGGGTCCTTTGTGGCAAGCATCAAGGATGTCCGACGCTGCCGGTCCATCAACACATCGGCGAATAATCAGATCAGCACATTGTTTGAATAGGTAAGGGTCGTCCCAAAAGTAAGTCTTAATGTCGGTGAAGAACTTTTTCTTTTGCTGGGACGTCAACCCTTCCTTGAGAATTCCACCCGCCAAGTAGTTAGCAAAGTCCGCAAACCACGGGGTTTCATTCGGCTTCGAGTTTATAGACATTAAGGTCTCCAAGGGAAAAGAATCATTGATTTCTTTGGTCGGATGATCCCCTTGGTATGGATCCTCAAGTCTACTAAGATGGTCCGCGGCTAAGTTTTCTGCTCCTTTTTTATCGCGGATGTCGATTTTAAATTCCTGGAGCAGCAAAACCCAACGAAGAAGTCTTGGTTTGGAATCTTGCTTTGTCAACAAGTACTTCAACGCGGAATGATCGGTATACACGATGGTGGTGGAAAGGACAAGATAGGGGCGGAATTTTTCAAAAGCATAGACAATGGCTAAAAGCTCTTTTTCGGTTGTCGTATAATGCAATTGTGCCCCAGTCATTGTCTTGCTAGCGTAATGGATTGGTTGGAAGTGTTTATTCACTCTTTGTCCAAGAACCGCTCCAATAGCAAAATCACTAGCATCGCACATCAACTCAAAAGGAAGCTCCCAATTAGGGGTAACCAAGACGGGTGCCTTAGTTAGCTTATCCTTAAGCGAGTTGAAGGCATCAAGGCACTCTTTGGAGAAGATAAAAGGAGTATCTTTTTCCAAGAGGTGGGTCATCGGGCGAGCGATGTGAGAAAAATCTTTGATGAATCGACGATAGAAGCCCGCATGACCCAAGAAACTTCTCACACCCTTCACAGTGGAAGGTGGAGGCAACTGTGCTATAACATCAACTTTAGCACGGTCTACTTCAAGACCGGCTTTCGAAATCTTATGTCCAAGCACGACGCCTTCTTTTACCATGAAATGGCATTTTTCCCAATTTAGAACAAGGCGAGTGTCTTCGCAGCGCTTTAGCATACGTTCTAAATTGGCAAGGCAAGCAGAGAAGGAATCCCCGAAGACCGAGAAATCATCCATGAAGACTTCCATGGTTTGTTCAACCATGTCATGGAAGATAGCTAACATACACCTTTGGAAAGTCCCGGGCGCATTACATAAGCCAAAAGGCATTCTTTTGTAAGCGAAGGTGCCATAGGGACAAGTGAATGTAGTCTTCTCTTGATCTTGGGGATCAATGGGTATTTGGAAATAACCCGAGAAACCATCGAGAAAGCAGTAATATTCATTACCGGCTAATCGTTCAAGCATTTGGTCCATGAAAGGTAGAGGGAAATGATCCTTTCTCGTGGCATCATTGAGTTTGCGGTAGTCTATACAAACTCTCCACTCAGTAACAAGACGAGTGGGAATTAACTCGTTGTGTTCATTGGGAACAACGGTTATTCCGCCCTTCTTGGGCACACAATGGATTGGACTAACCCACGGTGAATCCGAAATAGGGTAAATCATACCCGCATCAAGAAGTTTGATAACCTCTGTTTGGATGACTTCATGTATTTTTGGATTCACCCTTCGTTGGCTTTGAATAGTGGGCTTATAGTCGTCCTCCATGAGAATTTTGTGCGTGCAGAAGTGAGGATCAATTACACGGATATCCGAGATTTTCCACGCAATAGCCTTCTTGTGAGCTTTCAACACAGCAACGAGGCGAGTCTTCTCTTCATCTTTCAGATCCTTTGCAATAATGACGGGCGACTTCTTGTTGTCGTCAAGGAACACGTACTCGAGATGAGGCGGCAACTCCTTAAGTTCCAAATCCGGAGGATTTTCGACGGGAGGCGTTTTCAAAGTCTTGGCATTGATAGCAATAACCGTGGGAGATGGAGGCGAAGGATTGTCTTCGGTGAGAAGATTGTCAAAGAAACTCATATCTTCATCCCCCTCGGTGGGAGAATCATTAGTAGCTAAAGTCGCATCTCCCATGGCATCTTCAAGATTGTTCCAGAATAAATCACTATCTCCAAATAGAGACAACGATGAATCAATGGAGGACACGGTCTCAACAGTGGGAAGAGAGGTAGGAATACTTTTGCAAGCATCATTAAAGTGTTCTTCACAAGCCTCATCAAGAACGTCAATACAATTAACGCTCTCATACGAATAAGGCTGTTTGGACAACTTTCCCATGTTGAAGACTACTTTGTCGTCACCCACTCTCATGATAAGCTCTCCGGCTTCAACATCAATAAGAGTGCGACCGGTCCTCAAGAATGGACGACCAACAATAAGTGGCACACGGGGGTCCATCTCGTAGTCGACGACAACAAAATCAGCAGGGAAGGTGAATTTGTCGACTCCTACAATGACATCTTCGGCTATCCCCACTGGATAAGCAACCGTACGGTTGGCCAATTCCAAAGTCATTTTAGTGGGGACTAGCTCTGGGAGAGATAATTGCTTCCAAACACTTAGAGGCATGAGATTAATACTGGCACCTAGATCGGCTAGGGCCATGCAATTCTCTACTCCCGGGAAATTGCAAGGGATAAGAAAACGACCCGGATCACCAAGCTTGATTGGCAATTTCCTTAAGAGCACTGCAGAGCAGTTCTCATTAAGTTGGGTGTTAGCAATGTCGAGGAGCTTTTCCTTGTCGCTCAGAAGGTCTTTAAACATTTTGGCGTATTTGGGCATGTGAGCGAGAGCCTCAGCGAAGGAGATATTGAAATTCAGTTGTTTAAACATTTTAAGAAAGTTAGAAACCTGAATATCATCCTTGCTCTTTTGCTTCTCTTTCCTCAACCTAGAAGGATAAGGTATATTGGAAGAAGAGGAAGGCTTTTGGAGTATAGGATCACTCACAACCACGGGTGGAGGAGGGGTAGAATGAAGAGGTGGAGAAATTGGGGAAGGAGAAGGGTGAGGAATAGGAGCAGGCGACTCGTTCTCCTTAGTCACAACCACCGGTGGAGGTATAGGAAGCTCGGGTTCCTTGGTACCTTTACCACTTCGAGTAGTGATTGCTTTCATCTCCCCTCTTGGGTTAGCAACGGTGTTACTCGGAAGAGTACCCGAAGAAGAGGGTTGACTACTTTGGAAAAAACTAGCCATCATGTTCCTCAGATCATTAGTCTGGCTATCCAACGTGTTTCTCATGTCAGCTCTCAAATCATTTCCTTGCTTAACCAAATCTGCCTTCAAATTGCGCACTTCCTCTTGGAGATTTCCCACAATCACATCATTGGTCCTCATGTAGGTTGCAACCTCTTGGTGTAATGCAGTGTTGGTTTGGGTAGGAGGAGCATTGTATGCAGGTGGTTGGTAAGCAGGTTGTTGGTAGACTTGATTGTTACGTGGAGGTGGTTGTTGTTGCTTGTGAGGTGGGATATATGGTTGTCGAGGTTGTTGTTGTTGTTGAGTAGGGCGGTTAAGGTTTTGTTGTTGGTTTGGGTTGGTAGGAGGAAAGCCAGGTGGTGAAAGATAGTTGTTGCTGCGGTAACTAAGCAAGTTACGGTCACCTTGAGGTTTAGCTTGATAAGCAGGTTGTTGGTAGGTGCCATATGCCGCATTCACATTCTCAGCAGGGTAATCTTGGGTGGCGGTACAAGTTGTGTAAGAGTGGGGACCACCGCATATCTCACAAGGTTGGCTGACAGCGTTCACTTGTGCATTTTTGGCGTTGTTGCTGTTGTTGTTGCTGACGGTGTGGGTGACAAGCGATTCAAGAAGCGTGGTGATTTTGTCTAATCGCTTGTCGCTGTCATTAGTGCTAGCACTAGCAACATTGGTCCTAACACTCTTGGTTTGCACACGAGATTTGTTCTCAATGATATCCCAAGCAGCATTGGAAGTCTTAGCCAATAAATTACCCCCTGAGGCACTATTCAGTGAATCTTGGTCACTCATGCTTAAACCATTGTAAAAAGTATTGATTTGATGTACTTTGGTAAAACCATGTTGTGGGCATTTTCTTAAAAGATCTTTGAAACGATCCCAAGATTCACTGAATGACTCATCGTACTTTTGTTCAAAGTTTATAATCTCATTCCGCAAAGCGGTAGTACGAGAGGGTGGAAAAAAGTAGTTGATAAACTTTGTTTCCAAATCCGTCCACGAGAGAATACTCTGTGGCGGTTCTTTAGCAAGCCAATGCCGGGCTTGTCCCTCTAAAGAAAAGGGAAAAAGTTGTAACCTTATCACTTCTTGTGAAACTCCATTGAACTTGACCGTGTTGGTGAGTTGGAGAAATCTCTTGATGTGGTCGTGTGGATCATCAATGGTGCGTCCCAAGAACGGTTGAGCTGAGACCATCTGGATAAAGCCTGACTTGAGCTCGAAATTGTTGGCGGCAATTGGAGGGATGACAATTGGATCCGTGTTGCCATCAACATGAGCTTGCAGCAATTCAATCATCGGGCGATTATCCGGAAGGTGCTCATTGTTGTTGTTATTATTCATGTTGTTGAAAGGCGGATTGTTGTTGTTATTATTGTTGTTCGGAGGTGGTATGTTATTGTTGTTTTGTACACCATCCATGTCTAAGTTATCGAGAGGCTCGGGCTCTTGATAAGACGTGGATCGAGTGCGCATACACCTGCAAAAGAACGAACAAAGAAAAACAAAGCAAAAATATTTTTGGTTTTTATTGTTTTTTTTAATTTTTAGGATTTTTGAAAATTTTTATATTTTTTAGTTGTTTTTGAAAATTTTTGAAAAAGGTAACGTTCACGGGGAACGGATCCCAAAATCCAAGTTCTACAAAAAACTTTTGATCTTAACGAGAGGAGCCGGCAGCGGCGCCATTTGATACATGCATTTTCAATGGGTTCAATTTTAGTCTCTCGATATCCTCTCGAATTGATCTAGGCCTTAAGTGGAGTGATTGTTCTTGGTTACTAAACAAAGGGATTGGGTTTTCTAGTCTAATCAAAAGTGGAAATGAAAGTTTAAGTCAAAGGCAATTACTTTAATTAGGATTAACAAAAACTTGGTTGAAAAATTAAAGTTCAAATTAAAATTAAAGTTAACATGTAAATTGTGAAATATGAGTGAAGAAACAGTAAATCAACAAAAGTAAAACAGTAACTTTAAAATACTAAAAAATAACTGATTCGGAACCTTAAACCTTGATTCGGAACTAGCTGATTCGGAAGATACTATTCATTCATTCGGAACATACTCATTTGGAACATACTCATGCGGAACATGCTCATTCGGAACTTTCCGAATGAAGGTTCATTCGGAACTTGCTGGATCGGAAGACACTGATTCGGAACCTTCAACTTGATTCGGAAGTTTAATGCTTGGTTCGGAAGTTTAATGCTTGACTCGGAACTTTCCGGATGAAAGATTGATTCGGAAGTTTAATGCTTGGTTCGGAAGTTTCCGAATGAAGGACTCATTCGGAACATTTTGTTTGATTCGGAAGATCTGGAAACCCAGTTACAGTAGCAGACAATCGAAGAACACGGAACAAGGGTTTAAATCAAAATCAAATCAAATACTTAAAAAGAATTTACCAAATTAAATACAAATCATTTAGACAACATAAGCAACAAATCCCACTAATAAAAACACAAATCCAAACAACTTTTGAAGATCAAATCAATAAAATAAAAACTTAAGAACTTGAAGATAAAGAAGATGATGAACAAGATGAGAATGGAAGATTAAACAAGAACTTAGTATTGAATGATTGATGTTTTGACAAGATGAAACAAAGATTAAAATTACAAGATTAAAGAACTAAAGATAAAAATCACCAATCACCCTAGTGGTGATGGTGTTCTACGAACCAGGAGAAAGAGTGGGGAGGAAGAAAGAAAATTAACTAGTCTAAAATGTGTGAGGGAAAGGCTATTTATAGTCTTGTCCTTTGGTTGGTGAGTGGGCTTTCTCCCGTTCTTCTTGTCTTTTCGTCTTTTCAGAAAAGTTTCCGTCTTTAATTCTGATTCGGGATTTGTCGTCGATTAAATTCAACTCGTCTTTTAATTTCTTCGTTTAAAGGACTTGAGTTTCTTCGACTTATATAAATCTTCCATCTTTGGTCCTTTTCTTCGATAAATCTTCGAATAGGTCCAGTGACTTCAAATCTTTTGCATCTCTTGGACAATAGACTTTATCTTGAGTCTTTTTCTTCAGTAAAACCCGTGCAATCCCATGTTTTCTTTGATATTCATCCGGTTGGCTCTGAAAACACAATAAACACAAAAACCACGCATAATTCCAAACAAATGATATTAAATACGTGTTTTGGTCTCGTTTTAGCCCGAATTAAGTGGTAAAAGGATGGGTGTTTACACACCTATCAGTAACCGAGCCCTGAAGGTGTCTCAGTCGGGATATGTGCGGAAAATTCTGAATAACTACAGAGTGGATAATGGTAAGTCGGTCTCTGTGTCATTGGGAGCACACTTCAAGGTATCTTTGAAGGATTGTCCGTCAAGTGACTGAGATGTGGAAAGAATGAGTAAGGTCCCATATGTGAATGTTGTAGGTAGTTTAATGTACTTGATAGTTTGCACTAGACTGAATATTGCATATGCTGTTAGCATTGTGAGCAGGTATTTGGCGAATCCAGGTAAAAATCACTGGGAAGTGGTGAAGTGGATTTTGAAGTACTTGAAGGGCACTGCTGATGTAGGTCTAGTGTATGGTAGATATCAAGTGAAGCACATAGATGTTGACAGTTTCGTGGATAGCGATTATGCTAAAGACCCTGACAAGGATAGGTCGATAACCGGGTACGTGTTTATGGTACATGGCTGTGTTGTGAGTTGGAAAGCAACTCTGAAGCATGTTGTTACATTGTCTACTACAGAGGCGGAGTATATGGCGCTTATGGAAGCTGTTAAGGAAAGCATTTGGCTTAAAGGTCTACTAATCGAGATGGGAATAAACCTAAGGTCAGTGGTTGTGAAGTGTGATAATCAAGGTGCAATTCATCTCTCAAGAAATGCAATGTTTCATGAGAGGACGAAGCATATCAACGCGAGGTATCACTTCATCAGGGAGATTGTGGAATCTAAAGAGATTGAAGTGCCAAAGATAGGTAAGGAGGATAATGCAGCTGACGCATTTACAAAGGTGGTTCCAGGTCCGAAGTTCAAGTATTGCATGGAGATACTTGGTGTCGGGGCTAACTAGTCTTGTCACTAAGGTGGAAATTGTTGAATATAGTTTCCTATCTAGTTAGCTTATCGATTAGGGTAACTTTCCTAATAAGGTTGTAATTGAGTCGGGTGGTTCTAAGCCCAATCCCTAGTCGTTAAGACTTGGGAACCGACCCCCTCACCCTATAAAAGGAGGTGAGGGGGTGATGCTCAAATCACACTCGCATCTTATTCTTTCCAATGTAATCGATCATTAATAATAAAAGATTAATCGCTCGGTTACCTTTGTGTCTTCTTGGTTTTGTCTATTGCATCTCTACGATCGTCTTTAAGGGATCCAGGGTTCCGCGTTTCGATCTTCAGGTTTGTTGGTGTCTATTCCAATTGATAGTCGTGTTCATGATACAAAGGGCTATACAGTCCACCTCTGTTATTTTGTCAATCTTCAAGTGTTGCATATACACTTTGTATTGTGTTATGTTTTTGTCTTATTTTTCCACGTGTTGCATCTTGGGCTTGTGTCTTTGCTTTGGGCCTTGGTTATTGCTTGGTGGGCTTTGTGAACGTTGGGGCCTTTTACTCTTTGAAGCGATATAACCCTAGTCTTTGACTAGGGTTTTCTATCATCTCTCACTCGCCACACACACATATATGTGTGCGCGGCTCTCTCTTTCTCTCTCACCAAATCTATGGAGGACTTGACCTGGGAGTTTGATTATCATCTTGTATAGTTGAGTGTTTGAGTGATCATTTGTATGTGAGGGAGAACGGATCAACCTAGTTGGGACGTTTTCATCATTTCTTTTGTAATCGTTCGATTAGCATCCGTTTGGGGACTAATATATATCTGTTTTGTTTTGTACTTTTGATTCATAATAAAATACACCAGGGGGTGGTTGGTTGGGTGTAAAGATCTCTCTTATCCTGTGATATTGTGTTTATTAACATGGTATCAAAGCTTTGGTTGTAGATCTTTCAGCCTATCGAAGCTCTCTCGGTTCTTTTTTATTATAATCAATTTTTTGATTTTTCAAAACCCTAATTAATTTTTTAGGGTTTTATACTTTGGGTGGTGATTCTTGCTCTCTTGACGTATCTGGTAGCTTGTTTTGGTGGTGCCGTTCATTTTCTTGAAAAATATTATTAGGGTTTTCACAAACCCTAATTTTATTTTTTTGGGGTTTTGCCTCTGTGGTGCCCAGGAAGCTTTGGTGTTTCCGTTGCTTTATTCGGTGGTGCCATTAAAAAATCTTGAAGATTGGATTAGGGTTTCTTGAAACCCTAATTTAATTTTTGGGGTTTTCTCTATTCTTGGTATCCTGGTATCACCTTTGGTGGTACCGTTACCATTTTTTGCTAACTTGCACAGGTATATCTTTGCTAGGGTTTGCTAACCCTAGTTTGTTACTTTTTTGGGGGTTTCCTGATTGGTGGATCACCCATCCTCTAGACTAAGTGAATCTAGAGATTGGATGTCTTTTTGGTTGATTCTGGTTGCTGTTTCCGCTGTAAGTCTTCTTTCTTGCCTCTCTCTTGGTTACTATTGTGAGTCACTGTTGTCTTGTGTGTGGGTGCAAACGGATTCGGTTAACATCTTGACCCTCCAACCTTGACTGGTGTAGATACCTGCTCTGGCCAATCCCAGTCCACGGCTTGACATTTCTGGTGCTCACCTTTTGAGTGTTTATTGTGGTTATTTTTGTCTTGTTCTATCTGCTTTATTCTTTCTACCTTGGTTTGTCTGTTTTTGCTTTCTGCTTATTGCTTTGTGTGCTTATTGCTCTCTCTGTGTGTGAGTCATGAGTGCTAGTGGTGCTCCTCCCCCACCACCCAATGGTGGTGGAGGAAATGGTGGTGGTGGGGGTTCCCCTGAGACCACCACCAATCCTGTTGCTCTCATCAGCAATTTGGATGCTGGAAACCCACTTCACATTCATAATAGTGATAATAGTAGCTTTGTACTATGTCCCCTTCAAGTTGTTGGGGACTGAGAATTATAGGATGTGGAACAATGCTATGAGACTTGCTTTACAAGCTAGGAACAAATTTGCTTTTGTTGATGGGTCTTGCTTAAGAGAGTCTTATACTGATGATGTGTTGTGTGCTCAATGGGATAGATGCAATGCTATGGTTCTTACTTGGATTATGAATGTTGTTTCCAGTGATGTTTATATCGGTCTTATTTATTCTGAAAATGCTGCTAATGTTTGGAAAGAGCTTAATGAAACTTATGACAAGGTTGATGGTTCCATTGTTTATAATTTGCTTCAAAAGATTGGGTCTGTTAAACAAGGGGTAGCTCTATATCTGATTATTATCATAGGTTGAACTCTCTTTGGAGAGAGTTTGATGTTGTTTCTAAAATTCCTAAATGTGTTTGTGCTGTTAAATGTTCTTGTTCTGCTAGCACTGAATTAGCTTTGCATCAGCAAATCATGAGGCTTATGCAGTTTCTTATGGGGCTTGATGACTGTTATCAGCCTGTTAGAACTGCACTTCTCACCAGGGATCCACTCCCTGATGTTAAGGAAGCTTATGTCACTGTATCTAGAGAGGAATCCCATAGGGGTGTTCCTGACAACTCTAATCATATAGAGGCTAAATTGAATGCTACTTCCTTTGCTGCTAAGACCTTTAATCAAAATAGGAGAAGCACTTCCAATGCTTCTAATAGAACCCCCAACAAGGGAAATGGGTCCAAAAACTTTAGGGGTCCTAACCCTAATCTTTTGTGCACTCATTGCAATCAAATTGGTCATAATGTTGATAGATGCTTTGTATTGATTGGTTATCCTGCTGGTTACATAAAGAAGAGGGGTAATAATCAAAGGCAAACTGTTTTTAAACCCAATTTTAATGCTAATTGTGATATCAAAACTGGAGAAAAACAAGCTTCCACTTGTAATTCTCCAAACTCTTTCACCACTGAACAAATGCAGAAGCTCCTTAATTTGATCAATGACTCCTCTGGCAACACTCAGTCCAATATGATAGGTAGAATCTCTTTCTTTAATGCTAATGTTTGGTTCAATGTTAACTTTTCCAAGTTTTTTTGTGGGAACTCTAAATTTCTTGTTAAAACCATTACTTTGGGATGGATTATTGATTCTGGGGCTAACCAACATCTTACCACTTCCACAGTTGGTATGTTCAATGTTGTTGATATTTCCAACCTCAACATCTCTGTTGGTCACCCCAATGGCACTGTTGCTAATATAAGTCACACTGGTGACCTCAAACTTTCTAATAATGTTGTTCTTCATGATGTGTTGGTTGTTCCTGGTTATTGTGTTAGCTTGATGTCTGTTAACAAGCTTATTAAGGATAGTAAATTGTTTGTTGGTTTTGGTGAGGATAAATGTTATATTCAGGACTTGGCCAAGGGGACTACTCTGGGTACAGGTAGTGAATCTGGGGGATCTACTTGTTTGATGACCTTAAGAATAAGAGCCTTGGTACTGTTAACACTGCTGTGACCTTTAACACCTCCAAATATATCTGGCATTGTAGACTTGGTCATCCCTCTGACCAAGTTCTCAATGCTCTCAAAAATGACCTCAAACTTTCTAAAAACACCTCCATTTCTGTTTGTGAAACTTGTCACAGGGCTAAACAAACAAGGGAACCCTTTCCCTTGAGTGATCACAAGTCCAGTAAACTTGGTGATCTTGTTCACTTGGACTTGTAGGGTCCTTACAAGGTTCCTAGTAAGGAAGGGTATATATACTTTCTTACCATTGTGGATGATTACTCTAGAGCTGTGTGGACTTACCTTTTGAAATCTAAGGAGGAGGTTTTTTAGTGGTTAACTCAATTTATTAATCTTGTTAAAACTCAATTTGATACCAAAGTTAAAATCTTTAGATCTGATAATAGGACTGAATTTGTCAATAACAAAGTACACACTATGCTCTCTTCTCTGGGTATCATCCATCAGACCTCTTGTCCTCATACCCCTCAGCAAAATAGGATTGCTGAAAGGAAACATAGACACCTGCTTAATGTTGCCATGAGTCTTATGTTTCAGGGTGGGATTCCTATCAATTTTTGGTCTGAATGTATTTTAACTGCTGTTTATTTGATCAACAGGCTCCACTCTTCTGTCTTAAATGGTAGGTCCCCCTATGAATTGCTCTATAGCAAAAAACCTAATCTCTCTCATTTAAAATGTTTTGGATGTCTGTGTTTTTCTACTTGTCTGAATAATAGTGACAAACTCACACCTAGGTCTGAGAAATGTGTTCTCATTGGTTATTCTTCTTTTAAAAAGGCTTATAAACTGTTTAGCTTGGATATAGAAGAACTCTTTTCTCTAGGGATGTGAAGTTCTATGAAACTGTCTTTCCTTTCAAAATGAAAAACAATAGTGGAAAGGACTCAACTAATGTAGTTGTTACAAGTGATGTTGATCTCTTAACATTTTTTGATAACCAAACATATGCAAGTTCCAATGATGATGAGAGAGCATCACCTGGTTTGGATGGTAGGGTTCACCCTACTATTGATGATGCCCCTGTGCATCATCAAGAGGAGAACCCTGCAACCACCATAGCTGAAAATGTGCAAATCTAATCTGATGGCAACTTTGAAAATGAAAATTCCTCTAGTTATTTCATTGATGATTGTAGGACCATCCTATAGAAGAGGAGCAGCCTGTTAGAAAGTCTAGTAGACCCACTAAACTGCCTGCTAAGCTTAATGACTTTGTTCTTGATAGTAAACTCAAGTATGGTATTGAGAAGCATGTTAATCATTCTAAGTTGAACACCACCAACTTTTGCTTTGCTACCACTCTTAACCAATCTGTTGAAACATCCACCTACTATGAAGCTGTGAAAGATAGTAGGTGGGTTGAGGCTATGAACAATGAAATTGAAGCCCTCTTAAGGAATAATACTTGAACCTTATGTGATTTACCTGCTAATAGAAAGGCTATTAACAATAAATGGATCTATAAGATTAAATACAAGACTTATGGCCTTGTTGACAAGTTTAAAGCTAGGGTTGTTGTTAAAGGTTATAGTCAAAGGGAAGGCATTGATTTTGATGAGACTTTCAGTCCTGTTGTTAAAATGGTTACTGTTAGGTGTCTTGTTAGCATTGTTGTCTCTAATGATTGGAATCTCTTTCAACTTGATGTTAACAATGCTTTCTTGTATGGTGATCTTGATGAGGACATTTATATGACTCTTCCTTTGGGCTTCAATTGCAAGGATAAAGGTAAGGTGTGTAAGCTTAATAAAGCTTTGTATGGTCTCAAGCAAGCCCCAAGGCAGTGGAATGCAAAACTTACCACTGTCTTGGTTGAGCATGGCTTTTGCCAAAGTAAGTTTGATTACTCTCTTTACACTAAACAGAATGGTAACATGTTTATTTCCCTTCTTGTCTATGTTGATGATTTTATCATTACTGGCAACTGCTTTGAGGAAATTGAATCATTTAAATGCTTTCTAAAAACCAAATTCATGATTAAAGACCTTGGTATTATGAAGTATTTTTTAGGTATTGAGGTTCTTGAAAACTCCAATGGGATCTGCATGACCCAAAGGAAGTATTGTCTTGAGCTCATACATGAGTTTGGTTTGCTTGCTGCTAAACCAGTAGCAACCCCATTACCAGAAAATTATGTTTTGGCTGTTGATGAAAGCAAAGATGATAAATTTCTCTTAAATGTTTTTGAGTATCAAAGATTACTTGGGAGACTTATTTATCTAACTCATACCAGACCTGATATATCTTATGTTGTTCATTGCCTTAGCCAACACATGCATGCACCCCTTCAGTCTCATCTTAAAATAGCCTTAAGTGTTATTAGATACCTCAAAAACTCTCCTGGGATTGGTATCCAGTTCTATAAAGATACCTCTTTAAGGATGTCTTGTTTCACTGATGCTGATTGGGCCAAATGTCTTAAGACCAGGAAATCTGTTTCTGGATACTGTGTCTTTTTAGGGAGGTCTCTTGTCTCTTGGAAGAGCAAGAAGCAGCCCATAGTGTCCAGATCCTCAGCTTAGGCTAAGTATAGATGTATGGCAAGTGCTACCTGTGAAGTTATCTGGATCACTAACTTGCTTGGTGATCTAAGGATAAAAAACTTATTTCTTGTGAACCTTTATAGTGATAGCAGCTCTACTATGCAGATTGCTGCTAACCCTGTTTTTCATGAGAGAACCAAGCACTTTGAGGTTGATGTTCATTTGGTAAAGGAAAAGGTTCAGGATGGTGTTATCAACACCATCAAGGTTGCTTCACTTGATCAAACTGCTGACATTTTTACTAAGGCTCATGGCATTCATCAACACCAGAAATTATGCAAACAGCTGAGGCTGGTGAACATGTTTGGTGGATGACTCCGTGCTCTCTCACTTACCAGATTAAGGAAGGGTGTTATTTTGTCAATCTTCAAGTGTTGCATATACACTTTGCATTGTGTTATGTTTTTGTCTTATTTTTCCAGGTGTTGCATCTTGGGCTTGTGTCTTTGCTTTGGGCCTTGGTTATTGCTTGGTGGGCTTTGTGAACGTTGGGGCCTTTTACTCTTTGAAGCGATATAACCCTAGTCTTTGACTAGGGTTTTCTATCATCTCTCACTCGCCACACACACATATCTGTGTGCGCAGCTCTCTCTCTCTCTCTCACCAAATCCACGGAGGACTTGACCTGGAAGTTTGATTATCATCTTGTATAGCTGAGTGTTTGAGTGATCATTTGTATGTGAGGGAGAACGGATCAACCTAGTTAGGACGTTCTCATCATTTCTTTTGTAATCATTCGATTAGCATCCGTTTGGGGACTAATCTTTATCTGTTTTGTTTTGTACTTTTGATTCATAATAGAATACACCAAGGGGTGGTTGGTTGGGTGTAAAGATCTCTCTTATCCTGTGATATTGTGTTTTTTAACAACCTCTTACCTATGTAAGGACACTTGGTACTTGGTGGCACTGGCATAGTAGCATATGGCTTAATTAACCTGAGCATATTGTGGCATATAGCTTAATATGACATTTTAGTTTCCAAATGTCCTCCATATAAGTTGATGACTACAACTTTGATAGTAACACCGCCTCTGCGAATTAGTATGCAACCGGAATTGGGTGGTTCCGAGACTGTAATGTGTCGTATGTGAGCGACTTTAGTGACAACTTTTGGCAGTTTTTGGTGTGCATATGAGGAAAAATGATAATGTTACACATCTTAATTGTTAAAAAGTGTACAAAAACTTAGAGGAAGAAATTTCTTTATTAGAGTTTTTGGTAAGCATGTGAGGAAATATGATAATATCGCACGTCTTTATTTCAGGAAGGCATAGGATGGAGATTGGGAGAACTACTTCACGGAAGAGATGAAACAAAAGATTGACGAATTGGTGGATCAGAAACTTAGTGGCACCGGCTTAGTTCTGAAATGAAAGCCTCAAGATCACTGTATCTGTACTTGGTGAATAAGTTGCTTTATTTCGGTCATCTCTGAAATGCATTGTTAAATTACTCACCTCAATGGTTTAATAATTTATCTCATGTAGTATTCTGTTTCTAGTTTCATATCATAGTGCATGGATCTATTGATGGTATATTTTATATTTAAGGGTGATTTTCTTTAAGACTTGGTATATGGAACTAGCTAAAACTAAAATAAACAGTTCAGTCAAATTATCTAGAAAGTTTCTGTTTCATTTAATTAAGTCGATCAACATTGTTGAGTTAATCATAAACTAATCAATGGGTAGCAAAGTGGCGCATCAATCAAAAGTTTGGTTATTTGTAGAATAGTCATGTTTCGTTTCACAGGCTGTAATAAAGACTTGTTTATCTCATGATTGGCAATACTCTTCTTTGAAGAAAGTGAATGACTTGAAAATTTCTGGCCTCTGTAGAAGGTTTATATTACTCATAACAATGACCTAAAACCCTAATTAAGATCAAAGCACACATAGCAGAAGCGTTTAACAATATCATAATTAATAACACGTTCAGAATTAATCGAGTTAGGGTTACATACCTTTTAGCTAGAGCAAATCTTCAAGAACACCGACGAATCACGAATTAGGGTTTATATGAAGAACACCAACATATAGTTTATAGTGAAACTATATTACGCTCTTGTACACACGTAATGAAACAGATCAATCGTGAGGCTAGCACTAGGAGCTTCAATACTTATGATTATAGCTAAATCGAAAACAAACCGTAACCCTATGTGGGTTGTTTGTTGCGATCGCAAGAGAGGACAAGGAGGGGAGGGACAAAAAATAATGAAGGGATTATGGGGTATATATAGGATAACAATACTTGTTCTCCAAGTTCTAATCAAGATTAGGAAACTAATCCCCTTCCTTTTTTTTCCTTATAGCCGCCGGCTATAGAACCCCCAAAGGGGTTTCCGGAACCTTCCGTTTCTTGTTTCCTCTTCTATTTAATTCTATAACGCTCGTTTACACTTAATTTTAATTATTAACGATCGTTAAATAAGCTTGATTTATATTTAATAAATATAATAAATATATTTATTAAATATAATTAATCCTTTACGTATTGTGTGCAATCCCGTAATCCCGAGTTCGATCCTATCACACGACTATTTAATTTTATGTCCATAAACTTTCAGCTCCCACCTGGACAAAATTCGAATATCGTGATCACATTGATTAGCGTCTAGTTACACTAACAATGTCACTAGTACAACTCGAGTAAGGTCTCCTGGACAAAACCTTTTAATGATACATCATCATTATTATTATACTTTCATTTCAAATACAACGTTAATAGGATATGGATCTCAGTCATTCCTTCATTAACCATTATGTTTCTTGTTTACGGATATAGCAAGATTACCAAAACACATTTGGGTGTGGCCACACAAACATCTTACTACTCCCCCGAGGGGCCCAGTTGTATTATACTTCAAAAATAATTTTGAAGGAAACAAGTCCCATTTTGACTATAAGCGAAAATTACGAACTTTGCAACACTTCTGAAAATAACCCTTATAGCTACCAGTTACGTTTAGCGTTAGGTTATCTCACAGAAACACACTACATTCGTGTCAGTTTCCTGGTATCTCAGGTCTAAGGATAACTATTTATGATTTATATAATGACAAAGATCCATAAAGTAAAATCATATAGTTGAGATAAGTCCAATATTTGATCCATCAAATATCATCCAAAATTGACCAATATACTTTCAAGTATACTCTGTCACTATTTTGAATTGTCTTAGTTTAATAATACTCCCATATTATTAATCGACAACGGACATTTAGAACATAACAATTTATTCATGGATATAAAACATGTAAAATAGGATACAAAATCAAATAACATAAAATAAACTAAACTCAATCTTTATTTCATCATTTCAATAATGTCTTAACATCCTTTATCCAAATACTAATCAATAGATTTACGAATTCGCTAGCTAGTTGCAGCCCAATAGCTTTGGCATGCAAACTACCTTTGGTCTAGGCAAAGCCTTAGTAAAAGGATCAACTACGTTATCATCTGTGTGAACTTTTATTAATTTTATTTCACGAGCTTCCACTTGTTCTCGTACGTAGTGATATCTATGTTTAAAGTGTCTGACGCCTTTCATGACTCCAGGGTAGGGTCATTGGGCAAATATAATTGCAGCATAATTGTCGCAATACATATCAATAGGTTCTTTAATTGAAGGCATCACTCCAAGATCTCCAATAAACTTCCTAATCCAAACAGCTTCCATTGCGGCTTCTGAAGCGGCCATGTACTCCGATTGAGTTGCATGCATAGCAATGGTTGTCTGCTTCTTGCTCTTCCAGTCAACTGCTCCTCCATTGATGACAAACACGTAACCCGTCTGAGACTTCGTATCGTCTTTATCACATTGCCAGGACGCATCACAGAAACCTATGACATTCAGTTCTGTGTCTGGCTTACCCCCAAATACCAAAAACATATCTTTCGTACTCCTCAAATACTTTAGTATATGTTTAACAGCAGTCCAGTGGAGCTTCCCTGGATTCTGTTGGTATCTACTGACCAAGTTCTGAGCAAACGCCACATCAGGCCTTGTGCATCTTACAACATACATAATAGATCCTACTGCCGAAGCATAAGGCACCTTCTGCATGTAAGACACCTCTTCGGGTGTTGATGCATCTAACTCATGACTTAATTCATGCTTAACTTCCATAGGTTGAAAACCTTTCTTGGAATTATGCATGTTATACTTATTCAATATCTTATCAATATAAGCATCTTGACTAATACCAATTAACCGTCTTTTCCTATCTCGATAGATTTTAATTCCCAGAATATATGCAGCATCTCCCAAATCCTTCATAGAAAAACATTTACCAAGATAATCCTTAACTTCCTCAAGTCTTGGAATGTTACTTCCCATGATTAATATGTCATCGACATATAAAACTAGGAACATTACATCACTCCCACTAGCTTTGCGATATACACATGGCTCATCACGATTTTGAATGAATCCGAACTTCTTTATTTCTTCATCAAATCGCTTATTCCATTGACGTGATGCTTACTTCAAACCATAAATAGATCTTTGAAGTTTGCACACGCGTTTTGGATATTTAGGATCAACGTACCCTTCCGGTTGTTGCATATAGATTTCTTCATCTAAGCGAACGTTCAAGAAGGCAGTTTTAACATCCATTTGCCATATCTCATAGTCATAGTATGCTGCAATAGCTATGAGAATCCTAATAGCTCGTAAGTATGCTACCGGAGAAAATGTCTCCTCGTAGTCTATGCCAAAAGTTTGAGTAAAACCTTTAGCTACTAAACGTGCTTTATAAGATTGTACTTCACCATCCATGTCGGTTTTCTTCTTGAAAATCCACCTATTTTTCACTACTTTAGCATTTTTGGGTGCATCTACAAGAATCCAAACATCATTGATTTTCATGGATTTCATTTCCTCATTCATCACAACTATCCATTTTAACTTTTCTGGATCAAGCATTGCGGATCGATAGTTAGCAGGTTCACCAAGATCCCCTACTTC
Organism: Glebionis coronaria; assembly: GCA_025667525.1. Classification (NCBI taxonomy): domain Eukaryota; kingdom Viridiplantae; phylum Streptophyta; class Magnoliopsida; order Asterales; family Asteraceae; genus Glebionis; species Glebionis coronaria. The sequence continues at coordinate 460,498,061 of CM046879.1, read as the reverse complement.
CTCCTCATCATCCCCTACGTTAAGACATAGTTTGCTTGGCGCACGTATAGTCCTTGCAGACCTACGTAGAGGAATTAATTCCGGTGGAGCTCCCAGACTTTCTGGCTCTATTGGAATTTCTTTGCTAGTATTTTCAGAAGGCAATTTATCTTCTTGAATTTCTTCAAGATCATAGTTTCTCCCACTGAATTCTTGATTTACAAGATCACTTTCAAAGAAGTCTCTATACCGAGCCACAACAACTTTGTTCACAGCCGGATAATAAAAGTAGTAACCCATAGTTTCCTTAGGGTAACCTACAAAGATACATTTTACTGAGCGTTGTTGGAGTTTATCTCCAGAGTCACGTTTCACATACACCTCACAACCCCAAATTCTTAAATAAGACAAATATGGCTTTTTGCCATGCCATAGTTCATATTGTGTCTTATCAACCTTCTTTGTGGGAACCATATGTTAGGACTCATGGATTTAGAAGTTACTCCTGGTAATATGCAATTACTACTGGAGTACTCCGTTACTCCTGGTGAGTTACAGTTCCTACTGGAGTACTTCGTTACTCCTGGTGTTACAGTTCCTACTGGTAGTATTCTTCGTTCCTCCTGGTGATACAGTTCCTCCTGGTCGTATTATAAAGTTAATAGAAGATTGTAGAAGATAAGATCAAGGAAGATTATAGAAGATATGATCAAATATTTAGTCTTCCTATTCATATGGAAAGTATTAAAGATATTGATTATGATGAGGAGGTTACAAGATTATTTAGGAAATAATTAAATGGTATTAATGTATAATACTTTGGAAAGTATTAATTATGTTGTAACCACCTAGGACCCCTTGCACTATAAAAAGAGGTCCTAGGATGTAGAGAAAAACACACTTCTACACACACATATTCTCTACACATTTATCTCATTGTTTGTTATAGCTTCAAGGTTGTAAAACCCTATCACTATTAAGAGTGACCGTATTAATATATTGAGGCTTGGATGTTTGTTTATTTCTATTATTCTTCTTATATATAAAGATTGGTTTCTGCACACTCTTTGTATTGTGATCAAGGCTTCAAAGATCCTTCAAGAAGTGAACCCAACAAGTGGTATCAGAGCCTCGTTGAGAAGCTTTGATTGAGAAGAACAAGATTTCTACTTAAGGTGTTTCTAAAAGAATACATGGCGTGCAGAACTTCAATTCCAGAAAATGAGGTAATTCGTATGACTGAATCTGAAGTTAGAGAATATAATGCTAAATTAAAGAATAAAATGCATGCTTATAACAACTATGACGTAGTAATTAGTTGTTCTGAAAATTGTGAACAAAAATATGCTGATCTTCAAAAACAATGTGCTGGTCTGAATGCTGAAAATGATAAATATTATCTAGAAGTTCAGTCATACAAAAGTGCTCTTAAAACATTAGAACAACAGAAGAAATGGTTTCAAAATACTCAATTAGAGTATGAAGATAAGATTAGGGTATTGAGTATTGACTTAGAAAACACAACTAACTTATTATCATATTCTCACTTGATAACAAAGTTAAACTTGAATTTAACTTTGTTGAGTTCAAGTTTCCAAGTAGATGTGTCACCAATAAGCATGAGGATTGGAATATGAACCACAACAGCAACAATCTCACTTGATAACACCAGAAGAAACACAAAGTGATGCTCTGTACTTAAATGCTGAACATCTTTAAAGCTTGAAAACTTCTGCACATGTTGAATCTTCACAACAACATGAGCAGATTTGATAAGCCTTTACCAAGTAGCTGCTCACTCTTGGGCTAGCCAGCCTTTTGGTGGAATCATGACATCACCCTGGGAGACTAGTACCCAGTCCAACTCTTGGAACGTGAATCATCAGTGAGTTGGATTACCCTGATGATTTTGGGCAAAGCATCACAGCCGTCAACGGATTTGATATGTCTTTACCAGAAGTCGTACCCTTCTGGACTCGCCAACTCTTAGCAATGAAGCATCGGTGAGATGAAAACCCTATAGCTTTGAGCAAGCTATTATAGCTATCAACGGATTTGATAAGATATTTACCAAGAGCCGTACCCCCTTGGATTAGCCACTTTTCAGTCTAGGACCATGGCAAGTGAAAACCATCCAGTTTTGGGTAACCTGGCAACCATCAACGGATTTGACTATCACACCAGAGTCGTACCCTCATGGTGAATCAACTCTATCTTGTCTGTTAAACATGGTGAGTTGAGCACCATTTGTTATGTGGGGGGCAGCCAACACCTAAGTACCAAACAAAACAACCCAAAAAGTGAAATATATACAAAGCTATTTTGATTCGAAAGTTTCTTTTTTTTTCTTTTCTTTTTTTTTCTTTTTTTTATTTTATTATTATTATTATTATTATTATTATTATTATTATTATTTTTAAAACCAAACAAACACTATGAGTCAAACAGCAGGAACGTAGAATGCAGCAGGAAGAACAAGGATCCACCAGAAGCAGGATGAGTGCAACCAGGAGGATCCATTGGTCGACTAGGAGCAACTTAGTTCTACTAGGAGGAACCATATCCACCAGCACCAATGTCAATCTGCAAAATTGATTAGACAGAAAAAAACAAGAATATACACATTTATACATACAACAAGCCTCCCTTTAAGCTAAAACCTCCCCTCAAACGGAGCAAAGTATTCACCATCAAGGATTATTTTTTTTAATTATTTTTTTAAGACTTCTTTTTTTCCTACAAAAAGTTAGTTCACACAAATATAGAAAATATAAAACATAGTAATTTATAATCACACTTGCTGAAATAAACACAAACCAAACAAAGATTAGTGTTTATGGAAGTCCCAAGCTAAGACAGACTTGAATCTTCCAAAAACATCAACATAGTCATATCTTGTTAAGGTTTTTGATGCACTATTTGATTTAGAGACATGTTGTAAACCATCTTGTTTAGGTTTCCAAACCCACCTAGCTAAAGTCTTAACAATATTAACCTTTGTTTTTGACCGTGCAGACTCAACCCGTGTACCCTTAACATTGTTAAAACATCTTGGTTGTGGAATAATGTTATTTTTAGGATTGGGGTGAAAAACTCTACCAAAGTTTTTGTGATTCACCTGTCTTGAGTTATTCCATACCGGTTTAACTTGTTGTTGATCATTAATCTTTCTCTTGTGTTTACAAGTATATTGCAAGTGATCAAAACTACCACACACATAGCAAGCCTTACTTTTGAACTCAAAGTTATCACCTAATTTCTGAGTCATCATGCCATTCCAACCTCTTTGATTACCTCTAGGACTTGTATTGTTTTTCCTAGGAGTATTTGCTTTCCTATTACTTTCATTCTTAGCACAAGCAGATTGAGGATAGAACTTAGGTGATTTAGCATTTAAGGTAGACTTACAAGAGGCATATTTACGAGTCATGGGCTCAATTATAATTGGTTCATGCACAGACTCAAGTGTTTCAACACTAGAGTCGGACTCACAAGAGTCAATGTCACTAGTCTTAGGTTCTATAGACTTGTCACTAGAGTTACAAGAGACAAAGTCATTAGCCACAGAATTAGTTTCAATTGAGCCAGTGGACCTTGTACCATATGTCATTTGTGATTCATCAAAGTCAAAGTGGTCTAAGGTAGGCATGAATGTCCCCGTGAGAGGTGGAGGAACAGCATGCATCTCTGCAGCTGGTTTATACCTATTGAAAACAGGCCTACCTTCCACGTCTTTAGGGGTAGTGTCAAACACACTAGACAAAGAGGAGTCAAAAACATCATTTGGCCCAATATAGTTTTTAAACCCCAAACCAATTTTAGTCCTACCAGACATGGAGCTATCTACTAGTTTGATTAGGTTTTTAGAAGAACTTGTCCATTTATCAAACCTACCCAAAGCGCTATCCAGATTAGCTTGTAGCTCCTGCTTTTCTTTGTTTAAATCAACATTAAGTTTTTCAGAATATGATAATAAGTTAGTTGTGTTTTCTAAGTCAATACTCAATACCCTAATCTTATCTTCATACTCTAATTGAGTATTTTGAAACCATTTCTTCTGTTGTTCTAATGTTTTAAGAGCACTTTTGTATGACTGAACTTCTAGATAATATTTATCATTTTCAGCATTCAGACCAGCACATTGTTTTTGAAGATCAACATATTTTTGTTCACAATTTTCAGAACAACTAATTACTACGTCATAGTTGTTATAAGCATGCATTTTATTCTTTAATTTAGCATTATATTCTCTAACTTCAGATTCAGTCATACGAATTACCTCATTTTCTGGAATTGAAGTTCTGCACGCCATGTATTCTTTTAGAAACACCTTAAGTAGAAATCTTGTTCTTCTCAATCAAAGCTTCTCAACGAGGCTCTGATACCACTTGTTGGGTTCACTTCTTGAAGGATCTTTGAAGCCTTGATCACAATACAAAGAGTGTGCAGAAACCAATCTTTATATATAAGAAGAACAATAGAAATAAACAAACATCCAAGCCTCAATATATTAATACGATCACTCTTAATAGTGATAGGGTTTTACAACCTTGAAGCTATAACAAACAATGAGATAAATGTGTAGAGAATATGTGTGTGTAGAAGTGTGTTTTTCTCTACACCCTAGGACCTCTTTTTATAGTGCAAGGGGTCCTAGGTGGTTACAACATAATTAATACTTTCCAAAGTATTATACATTAATACCATTTAATTATTTCCTAAATAATCTTGTAACCTCCTCATCATAATCAATATCTTTAATACTTTCCATATGAATAGGAAGACTAAATATTTAATCATATCTTCCATAATCTTCCTTGATCTTATCTTCTATAATCTTCTATTAACTTTATAATACGACCAGGAGGAACTGTATCACCAGGAGGAACGAAGAATACTACCAGTAGGAACTGTAACACCAGGAGTAACGAAGTACTCCAGTAGGAACTGTAACTCACCAGGAGTAACGGAGTACTACAGTAGTAATTGCATATTACCAGGAGTAACTTCTAAATCCATGAGTCCTAACACCATATTTAGAATACGAACAGCAGATTCTAAATCATAATCCCAAAAGGATAAAGGTAAAGTTGTAAGACTAAACATAGATCGCACCATATCTAATAATGTACGATTTCTCCTTTCGGATACACCATTTTGTTGGAGTATATGGAGAAGTAAGTTTCTGAACAGTTCTGTTCTCACTTAAATAATCTTTAAACTCTTGACTTAAATATTCACCACCTCGATCAGAACGAAGAGCTTTAATCTTCTTTCCTAGTTGCAGTTCTACTTCCGCTTTAAACACTTTGAATGTTTCAAATACCTCATGTTTATGCTTAAATAAATAAACATAACCATAACAGCTATAATCATCCGTAAATGTTAAGAAGTAGCTAGCACCTTTCCTTGACACATGTCTAAGTGGTCCACACACATCAGTGTGTATCAAACCAAGTAGTTCAGTAGCCCTTTCAATATTGCTATTAAAAAGTTTCTTGGTCATCTTTCCAGAGATACAAGACTCACATTTATCAAATGATTCATCATTGATATTTCCCAAAAGACCATCACGTTGAAGCTTTTGTATGCGAGTCTTCCCAATATGGGCAAGTCTACAATGCCAAAGATAAGAAGAGTTCTTGTCTAACTTTCTCTTTTTATTCATGCTAAAAACAGAATCAATCTTTCTCTTGGAATTATTATCATGCATGTTAATTTCAAAAACACCATTCACAGAAATTGCATCAAAATAGAATAAACCATCTTTAAAAACAGAAATTCTATTATTATCAATAGTGTGAATAAATCCAAGATCCAACATACAAGAAAAGGAAATAACACCCTCAACAATTTTAGGTGCAAAATGACAATTATTCAATCTCAGTACTAGACCCGAAGGTAAAACTAGATTAAATGTTCATATAGCTTCAACCGCTACTTGTGCGCCATTGCCCACATGCAGAAATTATTACCCATAGGTAAGCTTCCTCTCCAACTCAAATCCCTGCATAGTATTATAAATGTTAATACCACATCCCGTATCATATACCCAGGAATTTGATTTGTATGTAAGATTAAATAACTCTATCAAATATAAGTTACCTGAAGATGCTGCAGCACCAAGCTCAGCTTTCTTCTTTATTTCTCGCAACTCTTCGAGATAAAGAGGGCAGTTCCTCTTCTAGTGACCACTTGCTTTGTAATGGTGACAAGTCTCATCCTTCTGAGATTTCTTTTTGACAAAGTTCTGCTTGGGTTTAGAATAAGTCGCAACTTGTTTGCCCTTATCACCCTTGCCTTTGTCCTTCTTGTTGTTCTTGTGCGGTTTTGGCTTATTCACTCCTTAAGACCCTTTTCGTAGTCAATGAGCATTGCGTGCAAGTCATTAACTGTCTTCCCCACGCAATGCATATTAAAGTTCCTAACGAAATCATTGAAGTCCCGATTAAGAGACCTATTGATTAGGTTAATTGCCATATCATTGTCGTAGGATTTCCCTAGTGTGATGAGCTGTTCCATATAACCCTTCATCTCTTGATAATGTGCACTAACGGATTTTCCAGGGGCTTGCTTACAATTGTGCAAAGCATCTACCAAGTCGTAGATCCCCACGGCCTAAGGCTTCTCATACATTGCCTTGAGCTCTTCAAGCTTTTGTTTTGGAGTAAATAGCTCAAATTTCCTTTGCAAGAAAGGAGCCATTTTTCCGAGAATTAAACAAGCCACATCATTGTGCTTCTTAACCTCTGCCTCATAATTTAGTCTTTCAACTGGAGTAGCATTAGGGCCAAGGGGCGCATGAAACGCCCTGGTCAAGTAATCAGAAGTACCCGCTACTCTCAGAACTATTCTTAGTGAGCGGTACCAATCGTTGAAGTTTTGGCCAGTTAGTTCCTGACGTTCAAGATAAGTCTTGAAGGCAGAACTCAACGTGTTGTTATCGGGTTGAGCCATTTCTACATAAATAAGTTCACAATATTAGTATTTTTGATAATACCATTCAAGAAAATAAAATTACCTCGGTAATTAAAACCATAGTATTTTCCTTGAAAACCCAGAATCCACATTGACATAAACTTATCACATCAGTTGATCTGCTAGTGATAAATGTACTCAACATGGTAACTTGTCGAACAATAATTGACAAACAAATTTGAAATTTCTAGATATTTTTAGGGATTTACGTTGCCAAAAGTCTCTTTGCATCGTAAACATGTTTCATCCCTACTTTATGCCTTAAGTTTCAATATCTCACTGAGTAACTTAATCAAGTCAACTAATCTAAAGAACACAAAACCTTCATGTGCAATCTTATTCAGTCATGAAGTTTTCTCTCCATTACAACATCGTCCAAGATCTCACATGACGATAATTGTAACTTCAAGTGTTCGTCAATTAGATGGCATAAGACTTAAATTGAAGGGTATTGATTTTGGTGTCAAAATCATGTATGGAGAAGCATGCATACATCTCCATAGCATAAGTTTAATAAAACATTTAGTAAACTTTTTGGTGAGACTAAAATTTCGCCATATATATGCAAGTTGAGGTATTGGTTAAACCAATTAAAGATTTTACCCACAACAATTCACGCCTCACGTTCCTAGAACTTGGCTAAAGCACAAAGCAATAACCTTATTCATTGTATTTTGGATGTGAATTTGCGGTTAAATCAACCTTAAGGAATTATGTAAATAATAACCGTAGGTAATTCCAACTTTGACGCACAGGCAAGCCGGGAATTTGGTCAGCGCTGAAGCATAACACCTCATTCCTTAACCGGGTTCATGACCAGCGGTGCGTTATACCCACTTTATAATTTGTCAAAGTTGAGTAGGCCGCTAAATTATTATTGCAATTCCAATTAACACAAATCATATGTCAATTAGATCTCAAAACAATTCATTAAATTTTTATATGATTTTGTCCATATTAATTTTCTTGGAAAAAATTACCCTTGTTTACAACATACAATCAATATTAAACGTATGAAAACAAGTAGGTACAAAAAAAAACTATATCAAATAGCCACATGCATAACAATTTATTCAAAACATAAAATCTAGGGTTTTTATAAACATAAAAAGTCTTCCCTAATTTTAAAACTTTGAATCACATAAAGCAAATAGCATATAAAATCATATGATCCGTAAAAAACATGCATGTTCATCACGGATCTTCCCCACATAATCTTAACAATTAAATCTCTCTACGGATCGTAACCAAAACATGACATAACAATTACTTCATGCAAACATCTAAAGATAATCACCATGTAAAATTTTAGGGTTTCAAAAAAAATTTTAAAAAAAAATAAAAATTCGGCTAAGCCGACCTAATTTAAAAAACAAAACCCTAATTTTAATGAAAACCTAAAAAATATCATGTGATTTTAACTCAAACCAATTTTAGTTAAAAAAACTTTAGATCTCGATAATTATAACATGTTAAAACGGCTCTCGATGCCACTGAAGGTTTATATTACTCATAACAATTACGTAAAACCCTAATTAAGATCAAAGCACACATAGCGGAAGCGTTTAACAAGATCATAATTAATAACACTTCATAATCAATCGAGTTAGGGTTACATACCTTTTAGCTAGAGAAAATCTTCAAGAACACCGACGAATCACGAATTAGGGTTTATATGAAGAACACCAAGATATAGTTTATAGTGAAACTATATTACGCTCTTGTACACACATAATGCAACGGATCAATCATGAGGCTAGCACTAATAAACCGGAGCTTCAATACTTGTGAATTATAGCTAAATCTAAAACAAACCGAAACCCTATGTGGGTTGTTTGTTGCGATCGCAAGAGAGGACAAAGAGGGGAGGGACAAAAAATAATGAAGGGATTATGGGGTATATATAGGATAACAATACTTGTTCTCCAAGTTCTAATCAAGATTAAGAAACTAATCCCCTTCATTTTTTTCCTTTATAGCCGCCGGCTATAGAATCCCCAAAGGGGTTTCCGGAACCTTCCGTTTCTTGTTTCCTCTTCTATTTAATTCTATAACGCTCGTTTACACTTGACTTTTAACTATTAACGATCGTTAAATAAGCTCGATTTATATTTAATAAATATAATAAATATATTTATTAAATATAATTAATCCTTTACGTATTGTGTGCAATCCCGTAATCCCGAGTTCGATCCTATCACACGACTATTTAATTTTATATCCATAACTTTCATCTGCTCCAATGCGTTCGATATTTCATAACTTTCATCTGCTCCAATGCGTTCGATCTTTTAGATCTACTGAGGAAAAGTTAGTTTGTAAAATTAAGCCTTTAATTAACCATTATATTACAGTCGGTTGAACGAGTGCGTGCATCTTAAGAAGCAACACCATTGAACATAACTGATCTTGTCACCACCCGTCCACCCCTATCAAGCATAAACACATCCCTTCTCTTAATGCCAACACGTTATAAATGTAATGATCACAGACGAGATTAAGTCATTTGACATTATAGCACTTGCTCGAACTAAGGAATTTGTTATGATTGAATCCTGGACGTTTCCCACAGGACATGTAAACCAACATCGGTTGACAAGTATTAATGTTTATTTGTCGATCAGATCCTCTAGATCTCCTTCTATTTTGTAAGTACATTCTTGACCCGGTGGAACCAACATCAACTAAATTATACCTGCGTGGTCCCCTCTCGTGTGATCTTCCTCCCCCGAAAACCGTGTCCCATGCCACGTGTTCCATCCGACATCCAAGTCGCCTTTGGGACTTTAACTGAATAAGTTATCTTTCTAACGTTCTCCATCTGTTTCTTTTTAGCCAATATCTCTTCTCGTGCACTATACGCATATGATCTTCTTCTAATTGACTCAGGTAGCGTGTTAATCCTTACTTTAAACCCGTCGTACTCCCGCCACTATACCATCCTTCTTTCCCTTACAAAATCAACATAACGCTTATTCTTCAATGGATCCCCTTTTTCTGAAAAATACGCCTCAGGATTTCGAGGCTCGATTTCGTACTTCCTGTAGAAAGGAAATCATGTTCTTGCAAAGCTAGCAGCTTCTGCTAAAGCTTCAAATGTGATCAATGACCCGCCATCATCTGATAGATAACACGCCCCTGTATCAACCGGATAATCAACAACTAGGATTGAGAGAATCTTGTTGAAACAAAGATATCGATTTCAGGAAGATTAGATACTCCTTTCAGGTGCTGTTGGCTCAAACCGTTCTTTAAGGACAGTGAGACCAGTAGACCGATAGACTGGACAGAGCTTAGGAAGCTGGTCCATGAGCCACGAAAACGCAAACCATACTTCACAAATGACTGACGTTAGCCATAGCCAAAGAGCGCCGATGTTAATATGTAAGATCATCCACGTTAGAAACAAACCAAGAGCAGCTAGCCGAAGAACTCCGCAACTAATACCAAAATATATCCATTTTGATGTACCAGTCATAAACTGGAATTTATGCATCAGGAATACATATTCCTATATTCTCTCGGTTCTTATACTTATTACATAGTAGAATTTAAATCGTATAATGCCGAGTCGGAAACCCAAGTTACAAAAAAAAACTAACCCATGTCTATATAAGTGGTAAAAAATTGTCACACGTCTTAAAACATGATTGCAAATAGAATGTATATAGCAGCGGGTGGAACCATATGATTAAAGTACTCTTTCGCGGTCGGTTATATTTAGCCAAATCACTAACAGTAGTATCTAAGCTATATGAACATTCATTGTGCAATATTTGAAAGCACAGTTTGACCCATTTAGATCTTTTTATTTTTTGTCTAACTTTCAATGGCCCAAACAGATAAAAAAAAAACCAGCCCAAAGACAAATGCTCTCCACTTTTTTTATCCAACCCTAATTTTTCTCAACACACAATCTTTCCTCACCACACAAACTCAGCCACCACAAAATCTTTCTTTTCTCACCACCAAAACTGACAATGTAAATCACATAGCAAGACACAACAGCTTGGAGTTAGAGATAATGGCGTTTCAATGTTTAAGACCCAATTGAGAGAGATCAAATCAGCCTCGCATAATTTTGGTCATATGTGGACGACAAGTATCCAGTTTTTTCTTGATGTTTCTGTGGGTTCAGCTTACTTTCATAATAACGGCAGCAACACGGTAATTTTCTATGTTTCATTTTTATAATGTGAATAGTAAGGAACTAATTAACATAATAATCATGTTTGGTCTGAGCGCCATTATAACAGTTACACTAGTGTGCTGGTCGGCAAAACATTCTGATGCATGCTCATGTTTCCTTTTTCAAGTAATTGTTCTGGATTTACGGTTTGTTGAACTAAATTTTAATGTTTGTTTAAATTAAGCAACTAAATTCTGCTTATTTAGGGTGTTAAAAGTTCTTCCCTAAACAGTATTTAAATAGATTTTTTTAAAAACCAAGTATTCTCTCATACATATAGTTTTTTAAAATTGTAGACGGCTCTTAGCACTTGTTGTAGATCAAGATTTTGTGATTCCCTACCCTTTTGATTTACGTGAGGTATTAATTATTTTGATTCAGTGTTTATAGCTATTGTTTATCATGGTTAACATCATTCGACTATTCTTGAATTGATTACATGTGTATCTCTTAAAATTGCGTTTATTTTTTAATTGCAGCCTTTCACGCAACTGCAAGAAGAGATTTTCTAATGAGATTTTTCTGCATTGTTCCACCTCATTTGATTATTGTCCTGTATGACAAACAGAGCAATGTCTGAAAACAAGAACGAGTTTACTGAGATGTGGGAATCTTTGTTTCAACTTCTCTTGTTCGTCGTTGGTTTTGTGGGGACCTTTGCAGCATATGTTTTTGCTGAAGGGGTCAAATCTAATTTGGCAAGGAAGATAGAAAAGTAGAAATTCTTTTTGTCGATTCTCTGGCTCATTGGACGACAAGTATCAAGTTTTTTCTTGATGTTTCTCATGGATTAAACTAGCTTCATAATAACGGCAGCAACACGGTAATTGTGTATCTTTTAAGCTATACTTTTAGCTCGATCTACAATTTAAATATCTCATATACAATTTTATGAGATATTTTGTATTTGATGTTTATGTCTTTTAACTCTAGACAACTTTACTTTTTTGTTTATGGGAATAGGGCTTGCTTTAATTGTGACTTTGTTTATGAAACACTAAACCTATTATGCTGGTTTAGGGCATGTGAAATGTTATCACAATCGGTGTTTCTTGTCCACCTTATGTTTATCGTGCATGTCTCATTTCTTAGTTCTTTAGGCATTTATGTTTCTGTTTTTGGTTTATAAAGAATTGGTTTTACATTTACAAAGATACATAGCAAGAACTTGCCACATATAGTTACTTACTTGCTGCATACCTGTAACTTGATGGAGAACCCCTGATCTAACAACTAGGCTTTTGGAATGGTACTTTTGACCACAACAAACTAGATGTGTTGTGGTCAATCAAATTCTTATGTTTTCAACCACATATGGTGATTAATTTAGGCTCAGAGCTAAGCATGAACGATGGTAAATTTCAGCTTCATTGCAATGAAATAGAAAATCAAAGGATATGAGTTCACATCGTTTGACAGATATATAATTTGAAGGCCAAAAGACTTGGTTATCCGAATAATTGCTACTAGTATAAGTTGGATAGATGAAGAATGAGATAATACTAATTTTTTACAAGATGTAATACAAAACGAACCAACAAAACACTTGTTATTACACAGTTACTAATAACACGGAACAAAAGTATTAAAAACAGTACAATACACTGCCATATAACACATCACCAAACGACATTGTTTTTACATAACATGCACAATAAACCAGTGTCAAAAGGGTTTTTGAGTATAACGCTAAAACGTGAGGTCTCAAGTTCAGGTAGTTGCAAACCCGTCTGTGTAGCGTGGATAAGCTAAAAGATAATACAGTATATGACAATCAGCCAATCAGGTCATCGCCACATACACCATCTAAAAAACTAAATTTTCTAATTCATCAGAACCCTTCCTCAACACACATGTAGCTGGTCAAAAGGCAAGTTGATCTACTACAATTGTCAAGGATTTTGGAATGTTCAAGAGTTGCATGAAAGAGGAATTATGGTTCAACGCAGTTTCAAGGCTCAACCAAGTGATGTGTTACTATGCAGTTTTCCCAAAACCGGCACAACTTGGCTAAAAGGCATTGGCTTTCGCCATTTTAACCCGAAAGAAGTTTGACGAAACTTCGAGTCCATTGCTTGCAACCTTGCCTCATGATTACATCCCTTTTCTGGAGAAAGATCTAAACCAAATTGAGGACAACCAAAAGAACACTTCCTTCCCACTGCAAGATTATACATCATTGCTTCAAACTGCAAGATTGTTTACATATACCGGAACACACCTTCCTTACACTTCTTTGCCCAAATCAGCCATTGCTTCAAACTGCAAGATTGTTTACATACACCGGAACATTAAAGATGTCATAGTTTATTATAATTTCGTGCGGGCCAGGCTAAACGTACCCGTGGAAGATGCGCCATTTCAGGAGTCGTTTGAGGATCTTTGTCAAGGTGTTACATCATCCCTTGGGTTACTGGAAAGCAAGCTTGGAAAGGGCAGGGTCAATTCTTTTACTGAAATACGAAAATATGAAAGGGGACACTGCAAGCATTGTCTAATAAATAATCCGTATATGACTTTAGTTTCCCAACGTCCTCCCGCAACTTTGGTCATATAGCAGTCAATATTGAGCGATATCTAACGTTACTATATGCCACTAAATGTACTAACACAAATATACTAACACCAAATACAGTATACAATATAGGGAATGTTGTATGTGAGCTTTTTAGTGACAATTTTAGGCAGTTTTTGCTATGTACTGTATATGCGGAAAATGATAATGTAACCACCACTACAAAAAAAGGCATAGAGCCCTGTTTAAAATGATCATAGAAGTTTCACAGCAAAGACGATATCGGAGAACAAGAAGATGACTGAAAACACTGTTGCTGTTTTTTTGTTAATGGAAAAAATTGATGGACAAAAATATGACTAGTGTTTATTTGACGCATTTAGTTGAAGTGATCATTTATTTAGTTTTGTTGTTGAGTCGATCACCGAACATGTAAACTGAAAGTTATCTATAAAAGGGTCATCACTATATACAATAATATCCAACAGAAACTAAAAACTTCCTACTTCACCATGGAAGATTTCTTCAAAACCCTTCCTCAATACACATGCAGCTGGTCAAAAGGTAAGTTCACCTTCTACAAGTATCAAGGATTTTGGAATATTCAAGAGTTTCTCGAAGGAGAAATTATTGCTCAGAAAAGCTTCAAGGCTCAACCAAATGATATATTTCTATGCAGTTGTCCCAAAACTGGCACAACTTGGCTAAAAGCATTGGCTTTTGCAATTGTAACCCGAGAAAATTTTAATGAATCCACTAGTCCGTTACTCACTACCATGCCTCATGACTGCGTTCCTTTCTTGGAGAAAGACCTTAAGAAAATTGAAGACAACCACAAGAACTTGAGTTTTCCACTCGTGGCAACACATCTTCCTTACACTTCGTTACCAGAATCAGTCGTATCTTCAGACTGCAAGATAGTTTACATATACCGTAACATAAAAGATGTCATCAATTCTAGTCACCATTTCATAGCAGCCGCACTAAATATTCCCTTGAAAGATATGTCATTTAAGGATACGTTTGACGAGTTCTGTCAAGGTATTTCCGCTTATGGGCCATACTGGGATCATATATTGGGATACTGGAAAGCAAGCCAAGAAAGGCCAGGAAGAATACTTTTCTTGAAATACGAAGATATGAAAAAGGACCCTAAGACCAATGTGAAGAAGCTGGCTGAGTTCATGGGGTATCCGTTTTCAACCGAAGAAGAGAATGCTGGCGCGGTTGATAACATTATAAAGTTGTGTAGTTTTGATAAGCTGAGTAACTTAGAAGTGAACAAGACTGGAAAGCATCGACCAGAAGAGCCTCTTGCGATTGAAAACCGACATTATTTCAGAAAAGCGAAGGATGGAGATTGGGAGAACTACTTCACGGAAGAAATGAAACAAAAGATTGACGAATTGGTGGATCAGAAACTTAGTGGCACCGGCTTACTTCTGAAATGAAAGCCTCAAGATCACGTATATGTACTAAATAAGTTGCTTTATTTCAGTCATCTCTGAAATGCATGTTGTTAAATAAATCAGCTCAATGGTTTTAATTTCTCTATAAGTATTCTGTCTTAAGATTTTACATATGCACTAGCTAAAACTTCAACAATCAGCTCAGTAAAATTATCTAAAAACCATCTTTTTCATTATCAATATAACGATTCCGTTTAATTAACTCGACAAATATTGTTGAGCTAATCCCAACCCAATTAACAGGTAGCAAAGTCGCACATTAATAAAAAACTTGCCTGCACACAGCACACGTTTAAATGCCAGGTTAGACCTATGTGATAAGTATGAGGCATTTATCATTAAAAAAATATTGGCATTCTGAAACCAGAAGGCCGCATTCTTAGTATATGTGATAAATATGAGGTATTTCATTATATATGATATACTCCAACAGACCACCTCCTAGTTTGATACGGCCACCTGGCAGTAAATGTCATTGGTTTTTCTACATTTTTCTATACATTTTGTTTACGTATTCCGTCAAAAATGTTATGGACTTCTAGTTTGATCATTGAGGTTTTCTGGACACTTACGTATCACTTGTACCAATACTCAAAATTACCTTGTTTTGTTATTGTAATACCCTCGTTCCGATTTAAGAGGTCACAAGCAATGAAATTTGCAGGACCAATCTTAACACTAAGTTTATTACTGGCAAAGTTCAACTATAAATCATACGTCTGAGTGTACACAAATACTAAATCCAAATTCAAAATTAAAATTCTCTACGGTGTAGTCTTTAAGTTCCAAGTAGATCTCATCATGCCCATTAACCCAGATTACTTGTCAAAGAAAAAAAAAATACAACTGAGCTAAATTGCTAAGTGCGCCAATACAGATAAGAAATAACAATAGCATAATATATATGAGTGAAGAGAGAAGAATACCAAGAGATCGCAAAAATAATTCTCCATCACGCCTGCTTGACTAGCTCAGATGGGCGCAGGGCCACAGATATATATATACAGGGGAAAGATAAAATAAAAAGATTTTTTTTTTTGAGAAGGATAAGAAGGATTTCAAGCTATTGATTTAAAATTAATGGATGAGATTAAATCACAATCCTAACAAACTAACTAACCAATTAACTAATCATCTAAACATGTTTTTTTAAAAGTTCTTCAAAAATTATGCAAAAATTATAGTAGATCGGGTATGTTGGTGCAAAAAACTTTTGTGAAAAAAGTTTTTTTAATTTGAAGTTTTTTACGCTTTTTTAATGCACAAAAACGGAATTTTGATGCACAAAAACGTTTTCTTTTACGTTTTTTTAGGTTTTTTGTGCATCAAGAATTCATTTTTATGCCCAACTTCTTTTGACTTTTTGCTTTAAAATATAATTCCGCATCAAACTATAATAAATTGAAAATTTTGTGAATGAAAAAAATTTTGTACCCCAAAATTCACGTGTTTGTGCATCAAATTTTGTTTTTTGTGAATCAGAAAAACGTAAAAAACTCAAAATTAAAAAACATTTATTCACAACTTTTTTATGCACCAAC
Organism: Glebionis coronaria; assembly: GCA_025667525.1. Taxonomy (NCBI): domain Eukaryota; kingdom Viridiplantae; phylum Streptophyta; class Magnoliopsida; order Asterales; family Asteraceae; genus Glebionis; species Glebionis coronaria. The sequence continues at coordinate 460,481,390 of CM046879.1, read as the reverse complement.
AAATCCGAGAATTTGGAATTTTTTCAGAATTTTTTGAAAATTTTTTAAAATCATGTTTTGATGGTTAGTTAGTTAGTTAGTTAGTTAGAAATATGGATTGATCTTATCCATTGATTTTAAATCAATGGCTGAAAATCCTTCTTATCCTTCTCACCAAAAAAAAGTCTTTTTATTTTAACTCTCCCCTATATATATATATATATATATATATATATATATATATATATATATATATTTGCGTTCAAATGCGTTACAGCTTAAAATGCATTATAATAAGCACCAATAGTGATGAGCCACGTGTTCCATTTCATTAAAAGAAAAGTATAATCTATTTTATATAGTTAAGGGTATTAAAATAATATTACTCCTTCAACATTTCTCTCAAAAATTAATTGTTATAAATGTATGTCTTATTTCTCCGTCATAAAAAAACTAGATCTGGTAGAATGCATCTTCTTCTTATCTCACCCATCTTTTTTTATTTTCTCTTATAAAAAAATAAAAATAAACCCAAAGCAAAAACATAAAAAAAAACCTATCAAAATGACAGCCTAAACATCCGCGTCTACCTTTCTGACAAGTTTTCGCCATGTCCGCCATTCCTTCTAGTATCTTTCCGGCGATTTTCTAAGATGAAACCTTCATGGTTCCATCGTGTTTTTGTGGTTTTCTCTTTGGGCGACTAAAAGTGACGTCGAGCATCAAGTTGTGTGATAAGATTTTGTTTCAGATATTATAGAATGTTACGTGGGTATAGATCGACTTTTGGTCATGGTTTGGGCAGATTTGTTTGTTTCAACAAATATGAGTAGATTTTTGTCGTGAGAATGCCAATAAATTTTTCCTTCCTACCTTTCTCGCCTTCACTAGTGTATATTCATATCAGATTGGTCGCCCGACCTTCATCACCATTGGTTCGAAACTCTATAACAACCAGCCACAACATCCGCATCCAAGTATTCGCCGATGCTATGTGTATTAGTAAGTTTAATTTAATATGAGGTAAAGATAAGATTTGATGTATAAGTCACTTTGGATGTATATATCATCAATAGATGGATATGTCAAATTTGTATATGACAATCCATTAAATACGTGTGTAAAACTAAAAGTGAGGCATGATTTTTTGTTTGATAAATTTGTAAATGTATATGTCTCTTTGTTGTGCATCAAATATAGTTAACTTAAAGTAATTTGTTTTCATAGATGAGTTTGTCTACTTGTTGTTCTAATTTATGAATCTGTTTGTATTGATAAACATTTTATCTTGTATCACACAATTTTATCTTGTATCAGTTGGTTAATATGTATTAATAAATATTTTATTTTTTATAAGTTGGTTAAATTTTTCTATCAATACTAATAGATTTAATATCAGTGTTCTATCGAATAGAACCTTTTATTGTGATATCAATATCACTGCCACAACTGGGTAACAAGACCATAGTTCTATGTTTCTTTGATAATGTGTCACTAAAATATAGAATGTGTCACTAAGAATATATAAAATGTAAATAAAAATAAAAATGTGTCACTAATATTGTGTCCATGATATAATGTCAACTTAAAAAATACATATATTATGTGTCACCACTAAGGTTTTTGAAAAAGTTGACCCGACCCGAATAAGTCTATTCGGGTCGGGTCACTCGGGTTCAAAAATATATTCGGGTCAACTCGGGTTGACCCGAATTGACCCGAGTTCTAATTAGGATCAGGTTCAGGTTTATATTTTTTATCCTTAACCCGAATTGACCCGAACCCGATCAACCCGAGTTGACCCGAGTTTTTAACCTATCTTACCTTGTAAATATACTTATATAAGACAATTTTTAAATTTTTTACTTAAACTCGGGTTGACTTGAATCCGAGTTGACCCGATCCGAATTAAACCGAACCCGACTGACTCGAGTTCTAATTAGACTCGGGTTCGGGTATGATCGACTTGACTCGACCCGAATTAACCCAAACCCGGTTAACCCGACCTGATTCCCATCCCTAGTCACCGCTACATAGAAAGCAATTAAAAAATCAACGAATATTGAAACATGGTTAGTAATTTCATTAATGGTTTTTTAGAATAATGGTTAGACATTATTATGTATCACTACGAGGTCAAAAATAGATTCAATACGGTTTGTGAATTTTGAGAGAAATGTATCACTACCAGATTAAACACTATCAGGTTAAAAAAGATTGAAAATATATTATTGATATATTACATTGTATCATTAATAGAATAATTTGAACGTAGTATAAGAGAAATTATATTTAGAAACGAAAAGAATATTGTATCCGGGTTTTCAAAAACGGTAGATCATGTGTATACACTTAAATGCTATGTATAGAAAACATCATAATGTTTTAATTATTTACTCATATGCCATTACAATTAATTCTTTAGCTAAAATCAGATCTTATCTTAAATATTGATCTAACGGTTAACAAGTATGCTTATTGTAACCTATTCTAAGAGTGTACACCACAATAACGCCATCCTATATATATATATATATATATATATATATATATATATATATATATATATATATATATATATATATATATATATATATATATATATATATATATAGTGTAACTTTATTTACAGAACCAATTTAAGTGACAGAACTTACAGAACTAGTCTTTTTACACTTAATAATACATAATGTACAAGATATTGGTGCATAATGGCATTTTTGTTAATACAATTAACTAAATTAAGATGCCAAATATAAATCAAGGGCAAGATAGGAATTTTATTATTCCACTGTTCTACAATTACTCCTTTTCTAGTGCAGACTAATACCAAATGAAAATATATTTCTCTCTCATGAAAAACCCTAGCCGCTTTTTTACATCATGCATACCGAGCGAAAACGTAACCACCATCATCGCAAATCACGATCGACGATCAATAACCAGGTATTCTATAACTCGAATTTATTCATTAACTCGATGGAGTCACGCATAAACTTGTCATTTTTCTAACATTGAGATTAGTTTTAAAAATGGGGCCAATATCACACAGATCTGGTGTGATTCATTCGAGTTAAATAAGACATAAGAACATTCAATCATCATGCAGACATCTTAAATCATAGGTTTTTATATGTGATTTTTTATATTAATCTAATCGTTTTTTATTTTTGATACTTTTTTTTATGTAAAATCGTTTTATGTACATTCAATCATCATGTATGTTTCTGTGCGGAAACATGTATGTTTCTGCGCGAAAACATGTATGTTTCTGCGCGAAAACATGTATGTTTCTGCGCGGAAACATGTATGTTTCTGCGCGGAAACATGTATGTTTCTGCGCGGAAACATGTATGTTTCTGCGCGGAAACATGTATGTTTCTGCGCGGAAACATGTATGTTTCTGCGCGGAAACATGTATGTTTCTGCGCGGAAACATGTATGTTTCTGCGCGGAAACATGTTTGTTTCTGCGCGAGAACAGGTATGTTTCTGCACGGAAATACGTATGTTTTCAGCGAGAGAACATGTATGTTTCTGCACGGAAACATGTATGTTTTCTGCGCGAGAACATGTGTGTGAAACGGGTATTTTAACATTATAAGAAGCATGTATGTTTCTTATGTGTATAAGATTTGTAATGAGGGGTATGCATTTGAAACATGTCAGGAACATATATGTTTTAATATATGTTTTAATGTATATTTTACGTTTTAAGAAACATGTATGTTCTAAGTAAGGTTTCTTTATCGTTATTATAAAAAAAATATATGTTTCGTTGTTATAAAAACATTCATGTTATAAGAAACATATGTGTTTTATCGCTCGTATAAGATTAATGAAAAAAATGTGTATATATGTTTGTGATTTGATTTGTTTTTTGCATGCTTGTTTCAGATATATGAAGATGATGATGTCATTTGAAGACTTAGAAGTATATGAAAGATGATGGTATCATTTGAAGACTTAGAAGTAGATGAACACATATACAGATGAAGATAATTTGCCATTTCTAGAGAGATACAACTGTTGTATATATGATTTTTTGTACTTGTTATTAAATGAAATGTAATATGTATGTACATGAATATTTTTTTCATTTATAAAGGTTTAGGTTATTTAATATTTGTTTCAAATTAAAAAAAAAAATACACACAATAAAAAGATGTATATTTACCGTCATATAGAAAAAAAAACATAAATGTTCTTAAGAGAAAAACATACATGTTTTTAAGAGAAAAACATGCATGTTTTTAATTTTTTTAAAAATATAAATGCTAAAAAAAGAAAAAAAAAAAGAAAAAAAAATATTTTTGAAAAAAACGAAAATTAATGAATTTTGAATACGTTTTTAATAAAAGAAAAAGTAAAATGTATGTTTTACTATTATGCCCTTTTGATTTAAATTAAATCTATTAATAATACTAAATTGTGATTGGTTGAAAGGAGTTCTGCAAGTTCTGTCACTAAGATTGGTTCTGTAAATAAAGTCCCCCTATATATATATATATATATATATATATATATATATATATATATATATATATATATATATAGTGTTACTTTATTTACAGAACCCATCTTAGTGACAGAACTTGCAGAACTCTTGTTTTTTAAGGCAAACATGTATGTTTGAAAGAGTACATGTATGTTTTTTGAAAATATATGTATTCGTGAAGCATATTTGAAGTTCTTTTTGTCAAAATTAAATAAAATTAAAAAAAAAAGATATAAAAAAACATACATGTTTGAGGGCGTGCATGCATGTATGTGCACGCAATCAAAAACATACATTTTTGAAAGCGCGCATGCATGTATGTGCACCGATATAAAAACATAGATGTTCGCTTTCATAAACATACATGTAAGCTTTCAAACATACATGTTTGTCTTCAAAAATAAGAGTTCTACAAGTTTTGTCACTAAGATAGGTTCTGTAAATAAAATCCCCTATATATATATATATATATATGGTCGGAGTCTAACTTGTGTTATAATCTAAAAAATGTAGACTTCCTCGTATAAGCACTTATAAATGTCATGTGTTTAATTATTTATCGTTTCAATAGCAAAAACTATTAATCTTTAGAAACTTTTAACACTACTAAAAACACTGTATGTAAATGTGGGTGAGTTGTAAGTCGGCTGATGACCTATAACTCAACCCTGTATTACCATCATCACACTTCTCTTTGAGTTCCAAGGTGTTTTGTGCCAAATACTAGAACCGATTTACATGTTTTCTTCCTTTTTTTTAATGTTTTTATTATATTTGTGTTTTGTTATGTGTGATTTACGAGTTTCTTATAACTTGAGTAATTTATACCATGGTATTTTTGAGTTAAATTATAAGTTTTGAGATATAAAAACAAAAACAAAAATAAAAATAACAATATGTTTTGCTATAACAAAACCTGATAACACTCTTGACAACTTGTGTTATAGAAATGAATTACTTCCACTAAATCATTAACTAGGCTCAGATAATAAGGCTCGAAAAAGTTGGAGCTCGAGCTTTGTAAAATACAAACAAACTAAGCTCCAGCTTTGGTAGGCTCAAACTCCGCTCGACACGTTTCCTCCTCTAGAAGTGATCATTTATCTAGTTTGACTATCTAGTTGCCTAGTGGATCACTAAACTTGGAGTTATCTTAAGAGCACAGGGAGTGTTGGCGCCGTGGGGTGCCAAACCCACGGCGCGATTGGCGTTATGATTCCCTGAACAACAAAAACCCATGGCGTGAGCCATGGGCGTGGGTATTCCCATTTGTGTGAGTTTGAGTTTCAGCCCCCCTTTTTTTTTTTTTTTTTGTGGGTATTGGAGAAGAAGAAAGAGGTATTATGTTGTATATCGTGGGACCCACATTCACCCATCACTCCAAGCCATGACTCCCCACTTTTTTTCGTGTGAGTGAGTGAGTGGGTTTCGCTGACGTGGCACCCCAAAAACCCCTCACTTGGAGTGATGACTCCTAGCTCTCTAAAAAGGGTCATTCACCAGATACAGATACAATTGTATAACGGTAATTAGAACTTCCTACTACATCATGGAGGATTTCTTCAAAACCCTTCCTCAACACACATGCAGCTGGTCAAAAGGCATGGTGACCTTCTACAAGTATCAAGGATTTTGGAATATTCGAGAGTTTCTTGAAGGAGAAATTATTGCTCAGCAAAGCTTCAAGGCTCAACCAAATGATATATTTCTATCCAGTTGTCCCAAAACTGGCACAACTTGGCTAAAGGCTTTGGCTTTTGCCATAGTAACCAGAGAAAAGTTCAATGACTCCACCAGCCCTTTACTCACTACCATGCCTCATGATTGCGTTCCTATTTTGGAGAGAGACCTTAAGCAAATTGAAGACAACCACAAGAACTCGAATTTTCCACTCGTGGCAACACATCTTTCTTACACTTCCTTACCAGAATCAGTCATATCATCAGACTGCAAGATTGTCTACATATACCGTAACATTAAAGATGTTATTAACTCTAATCACCATTTCTTTCCAGCCGCACTAAATGTACCCATGGAAGACGTGTCATTTAAGGAAACGTTTGACGAGTTCTGTCAAGGCATTTCATGGTGTGGACCTTACTGGGATCATATATTGGGATACTGGAAAGCAAGCCAAGAAAGGCCAGGGAAAATACTTTTCTTGAAATACGAAGATATGAAAAAGGACCCTAAAACCAATGTGAAAAAGCTGGCTGAGTTCATAGGGTATCCGTTTTCAATCGAAGAAGAGAATGCTGGCGTGGTTGATAACGTTATAAAGCTTTGTAGCTTTGATAAGCTGAGCAACTTAGAAGTTAATAAGACCGGAAAGCATCGACCTGAAGAATTTCCGATAGAGAACCGGCTTTATTTCAGGAAGGCAAAGAATGGAGATTGGGAGAACTACTTCACGGATGAGATGAAAAGAAAGATAGACAACTTGGTGGATCAGAAACTTAGTGGCACTGGGTTAGTCCTGAAATAAAGCCTTAATAACACAATTTTAAATATCTGTATTTAGTGATCGAATAAGTTTCTTTACTATTTCAGTCTGTCACTGAAATGGCATGTTAATGAATAATCCAGCTTAATGTTTCAATAGTCTCGCTGTGAAGATCCTTTACGACGTGATGGTGTAGTCCCTTTTGAATTTCTTGCTGTTGCATGTACTGTGATTGTTCATTGTATTTAGATGCAATCTTTAGTTGGGTTTTCCATGCTAGCTTCTTATAACATCGTACTTTAATAGATCTAGCTCCGCTGTTCAGGAAATATCAAGTTTCGCTAGTATCGTCTGGGTCTGTTTAAGGTACTTATTCTATGTAGTGTTTTCTTTAAAATTGATTTTATGAAACTAGCTAAAACCAAAACAAACAACTTGATCCCATAGAATATAAAGCTTCTTGTAATTTGCATCATCAGTGACGTGAATTGAATAACTCGATCAATATTGTTGAGATCGAGTTAACCACGCACAAACCACTAATCACTAACCAACAAGTCGGTCTCTGATTAAGGTAGAAAAATGGAACAACAATGAAGTTACGCGTTTAAATGCAGGTTTTGGACACATACAAGTATTTTGTCACTAAAGTTGGCATATACAATGAACCAGAAGGGGCATTCTTTGTTCTTTTCATACCAATATTTGACATATGTAATGTAAGGATGACTGTATGTATGCTTTGGTTTTATCTTTGGATGATTTCAAGTTAGACACATGTTCATGATATATCATGCTGCAGAGACCACCTCCTAGTTTAGTAAGGCCACATGGCACTCGGTGTCATAGGTTATCTCCAAATTTCTGCACATTTTGTTCTACTTATTCCGTCACAACACAGGTTATTATGGACTTATGCCTTTGATGAATGAGGTTTATGGACACGTACATATAACTCACTGTGACACTTGTGATATATTAAGAGGGCACGTAGCATAACGTCCAGTTTCATGTTATGGTTACATAGCTGGTATAATGGTACTGTGGAGGATACACGACAACGGCGTTAGGTCATATTTGCAATCCGTCAACGCGCGTTGATGGAGATTTTTATTAAAGAAAATTCACTTTTGCCCCTAAATGACTTGTTTCTTAGCCTTTCTAAACATAGGATTTTTAAAAGGGTAAATGTCGAAAATACACAATGTTTTTTTTTAAAATGATTCATTATACCTATTAAACTTTTTTATGTTCGAAATTCTCACTGGCCACGTAAGATTTGGTCAAACTAGTTGACTGGACCGTTAACTTAACGAAACCGTTAATACTTTCGTTAACTTGGAATTTTATTTTACAATTTTAGTCCCCTTAGCTAACTAACATCATCCTCATCTAACCTCATCATCAACTATTCTCAAATATTTCCCAGATCATCATCATCATCATCATCTAACATCATCATCAACTATTTCCAGCATAATATCAGGCTTAAATCTCTGGGCATACGGAACAATGACTTGATCAAATACAGGATAGCTTCCATCCTAAAATAATATCACACCCAATATTCTCAGAATAATACCACACCCAATATTATCAATTTTCCCCGTACCAGCATAGCTTCCATCCTAAAATAGCATACCAATATATAATTGATTTGTTAAAACTTTACTTTGGAAATAATCAAATAGATGTGTGCGCTTACTTGATGAGTTGAAAGAAGGAATATGTCAGGGTCATCATAGAATGCTATGATGCATCATTAGTCCCATTCCCATGATGAACATCAAAGTCAATGATGAAAAAACGCTTTAGTCCATGAACAAGTTGAGAATATCAGGCACCAATTGCAACATTACCAAATACACAAAATCCCATGGGACCCTTTGGAACAACATGATGTCAAGGAGGCCGTATCAAGGCAAAACCAACTGGAGGGTTCTCACTAATTCTTGATGCTTCCACCTATACATCGATATTATTTATTGTTTCGATTGTTTAATCAGTTATTCGATTTCGAGGTTAGTGGGATCTGGGTTAAGGATGATCAATGGTATTTTTTTAGGATTGTGTTTTTGGTAGATTTTGTTGGATATGTTGAAACCATAAATCTAGGGTTGTTGATGTGCAAAATAGGTTTAATGGGTTGAATCTGTGATGGGTGTTTATTGATGTCATTCTTGCGAGGTTTGAGAAGAATATAGGGTTTGTGAAATGGGGTTTTGATGAAGAGATTAAGGTCATGGTGATGGTGAAGATGGTGAATGAGTGACAATGATGATGATTTTTAGGATGTATTTTTTTAGGATTGTGTTTTTGTTAGATGAAGAAGAAGATGATGATGTTAACTAAAGGATCAAAAGTGTGAATCCATATTCTAAGTTAACGAAAATACTAACGGTGACTGGTTATTTCGTTAAGTCAAAGCACATTTCCATTCAACTATATATTTTGTACATAAAAAAGTTCAATGTGTATAATGGATTATTTTATATTGCACATTGTGTATTTATGACATTTACCCTTTTCAAAACACCATCATGGTTTAAACGACTAGTTTTATAATGCCTCATTTCTACCTATATTTTTCAAATACGCTTTTATATAATCAAACACACTTTTAGAACTATAACAAATGACATGATATCCTCATCCTAACTCAAACGACACTTGTACGAAACTTCTAACTATGCAAAATCCTACCAACGAAGGCTCCTCGTCAAAGCTTACACTTCCATTTTTTATGAGTGACGAATTCTTGTATCATCAACAACAATAATTTTTGACATGCCAATAATAAACTGTAACGAACCTTGAATTTCAAAAACTCTAACAAAACACACCATCTTTCCCGTAATAAGATTAGCAACAATCCTCACAACCAACACCCGAAGCACCAAAAAGAGCCTGCAAGAAATGGACGACGATAAGAAATGAAAAAGACTCACGTGACCTCGACTCAGATTTCAAAAAACACCCATACGTGTCGGACACTATGGCACGTTGGGTTCCGGCCGAGGAAACCTTACTTGCCGGTTATTATATTGAGGTTTCGGAGGACCTGAATGTCAGGAAATCACAAAATTGGTGAAACCTTTTGGTTAAAGTTATGGCGCCGTTTAATGGCCAAAAGTTCCAAACACGTAACAAGGATATGATTACAAGTAAATGGCATACATTATACCGGAATTGACAAAAATTCGATTCTGATTTCAAGCGTACCAAACTTTTAGGAAAAAGGTAGCGAAAGTGACATGGATAACATGAAATTGGGCTAGAATTATGTACTGTGACGAGAATAAGGGTAAGAAGTTTAATCAAGAAGATTCTTGAGAATTTTTGACATCCTATGCGAAATGGGACGCTCCGGAATTGGTTGATTTAACCAGCAGCATCCCCGAGGTTGTTAACGAAGAGCTTTTTAGTCTAGATTAATAACACATTTTTGGTGTGTTAGTAAAACAGTGGTTGCAAGATCTTTTGTCGTGTTGCTCGTACCCAATTATATTTGTCGTTGTTTCGTTCTCGGTATCTTCTCGAATTGATTGCGGTTCAAAGTGGAATAATTGTTCTTGGTGACTAAAAGGGGGAGCTTTTGATCTATATCTACTTAAAAGGTAAATGCGTGAAGTAGTAAAATTAAGCTAAAAATAAATTAAGAATAAAGACAAAATAATCTAAAAATAATAAAGCTGAAATTGGAATACTTACTGAAAGCTGCTCATTCGGAATGTTCAACTAAACATCCTTCATTCGGAATGTAAGGCTTATACGGAATAACTGCTCACTCGGAATAAGTTGGTTCACTCGGAATAATTCGAAAAGCAATTGATTCGGAATAAATTCCTTGATTCGGAAAGTTTTGCTGGTTCGGAATATCACATTCATACGGAATAACAAAGCTTCATTCGGAATACCCTCATGCGGAATAATACCTTTATTCGGAATAGTATTGCTGATTCGGAATATTTTTGCTTACTCGGAATATCCTTTGATTCGGAATAATCAAAATAAAGAACTGGTTCAGAATAAATCCTTTGTTCGAAATATATTACTTATGCGGAATGTGTGCTTCATCCGGAATACTGGTTCATTCGGAATATGCCTTTCATGCGGAATAAAACACTCGCTCGGAATAAAACACTGGTTCGGAATGCAAAGACTGATTCGGAATAAATAGCTAAACTGTTGGTTCGGAATGTTTTTGCTTGTTCGGAATCTGGGTAAAAAGAAGGTGCGAAGAACAGGGGAAACTCAACAACACGACTTTTTACCAAAATCAACCAAGTTTTAACCAAAAGATTAAACCAAACTAACCACTAATCATTTACTAATGATAACCTTTAAACCAAATCAACAAAAACACAAAACCCACTTGTTTTTAAAGATCAAAATCAACAAAATAAAAACTTAAAACTTAAGAATCAATAAGAAAAGGAAGAACAAGATTAAAAGGAGACTTGTATTAAGGATTAAGGTTTAAACAAACAAAAGGAAAGATTAAAACTTACAAGATCATGGATAGATTCAAAGAAAAATAAAAAACACCAAACACCTTAAGGGTGTTGGTTTTCCCTACGAAACAGGAAAGGAAAAACAGAAAAATGAACTAGTTTCAAATTGTGAAGGGAAGGGTCTATTTATAGGCCTTCGGCTTGGTTGGTGAGTGGGCTTTTCTCCTCTCTTTTTGTCTTCTCGTCTTTTCAGTAAAGTTGACGTTTTCGACTCTGATTCGGGATTTGTCGATGAATAAGTTCAACTCGTCTTTTAATTTCTTCGTTTAATAGACTTGAGTTCTTCGACATATGTAAATCTTCCATCTTTGGTCCTTTTCTTCGATAAATCTTCAAATAGGCCCATTGACTTCAAATCTTTTGCATCTCTTGGACTATAGACTTCGTCTTTTCGTCTTTTCGTCTTTTTCTTCGATAAAACCCGTGCAATCCCATGTTTTCTTCAATATTTATCCGGTTGGCTCTGAAAACACAACAAACACACAAACCACGCATAATTCCAAACAAATGATATTAAATACGCGTTTTGGTCTCGTTTTAGCAAGGAATAAGTGGTAAAAGGATGGGTGTTTTCACACCTATCAAATCCCCTACAATTGACCATTGCAATGCCCTCATGCAATGCATTAGTTTCAAAGCACATATTACATTTCTCATCATAAATAACCTGCCTTGGCCTTTATTAAATACTAAACTCTAAGGAGACAAAAAGAACAAAACAAGTAAAGAATTCAAAGACTTACATTAGGGTTTTAGGTTGTCATGAATGTTCATCATTCTCAAGTTTCACGTTCCCCATACCAAGCTTAAAAACGAGATCATTGTTATTATAAGTTAGCAAACTAACACGAACTCATGTGGCCCAATTATTCACTTAGACTCCCTTATTCCTAGGTGTATCTCTTATATTTTATTGTTGTCTTGAATGATCGCGAGGATGCATTGTTTGACTTATTTTGATAGTTATTTAAGCTGAAAACAAAGTGGGACGATTTAATCAATAGTTAGCTAAAGGACAAAATCTTTTAAAACTGCTTCTCGAGACCTCATAAAGTTCATATCTTGGCATAACTCGCTTCACGATTTGAGACCTTTCTCGGATCGATATTTGGCAGCGACTTCATACTTCAAATCTTTGAGAGACGTTCTTGAAATTATGGTCTTCTCTTCATAATAGGAATTTCTTCACTTGAAGTTTTGAGAGATTCTTCATATTTGGACCACGACTTCTTCATTTTTCTCCAATCTTTATTTTGGACTTTGATATACAACGATCCGCCTCCTTTTAGGACTTGGATCTATTTATCCTCATACCTTGCTAGGGTCTTTTCGGATATACTTCTCCATGATCTTTTGGGGAGTATTTGCTTTTCGTCGTGTGTCTCGATCCTTCATATTGATTTTTGATAAATCAATCTTCACATCACTTGGGATCTTTAGCAACAAAATGTAGCCCTCATGCCTTGTTAGGGCCTTTTTGGACTCGCCAATCTTCGCATCCCGCTTCAATAAGTTATGCCTTGGCTATGAACTCTAATTAATACCGAGCAACTTTTAAACGATCTTGTGCTAGAAGCTAAGTAACTTTTCAAATCGTACAACCTTATTTATTGCAGATAAATTTATTACGCGATGGAAGAATAGGCTTATAATCAACTCACATAAATTCACGAAAGAATACCAACTTATAATTGACTCTATCATCTCTCGTTCTGCACAATTTAAAATCTCAAGGAATGAGGCTCGTGCATGCTTAGCCAATTAAATCAAAGTTTTGGGTTTTCGAGTCATCTATAGGATCTTACAAATTTTTAGACTTTTTCAAGTTTAGAATTTGCATTTTAAAGTTCCCTTGATAAACGACTCTCTAGGATCAATTATAGGAACTTGCGAAAAGTTCTTGTTCTTAACCCGTGAGAGTTAAGACTTTCGCGTTTTAAATTTCCCTATATAAAAGCCTAGAAAAACTTGACTTAAACACGTTAAGGATACTAGCTAGAGTAAACTTAGATAAGTAAACTCGGGTTGAGTCAAAATATTCACGACTTTGAAAAATTTAAAACCACTTTATTGAACTTTATTTTAGCAAGGAAAGAAAATAACTATAACAAAGGAAAATACAACTATACAACTAGGCCAAAATAGATTAAAATTTTTGAAAAATGTCGAAAAATCAAAGTTTCCGGTTAAAATGAGGACAAATTCATGGAAAAGACCACTTACTTCGATAGAAGTCCCCCCTACACTTGATATAAATATTGTCCTCAATGTTTAAGCATGTGGGAAAAGTCTCCCCTACACTTATGACATTATGCACGTTGGTTAAATCAAGTTAAGGAGGAGACAACTAAAGTGATCAATTTCAAATGTGAGTATGAAGAAAATTGAATCACGATAGTTGAGAGATAGAACCGGATTTGCGGATAACATGGGAGCACGGTTCTTCAAAGATTCCAAAAGTGCACTTATCCCTGTAATCACATCAACATACAAACACAAGCAACCTATATAGCTCCCCCTACACTTAGGATGAAAAACGGAAAAGGGGGGATAGATACTCGGGTTGCCTCCCGAGGAGCGCTTGTTTTTGTTAACCGAGTCACGAGCCTGACTCGGTCCCGAACTAATTCAAGGGAAAGGTGGAGAGGGAAGGAATCTCATTAGAGGATGTCATCTCCAAAGTACAACTTCACTCGTTGACCATTCACCTTGAAATTTGGGCCATTGGTTTGAGCAAGCTCAATAGTGCCATATGGAAAAATTTGAGCAATGGTGAATGGGCCGGACCAACGAGATTTGAGTTTGCCCGAAAAGATTTTCAAACGAGAGTTAAAGAGTAAAACTTTATCACTAACTTGGAACTCTCGGTTCTTAATCTTAGAGTCATGGATGAGCTTGGTCTTCTCTTTATAGATCAATGAGTTCTCATAAGCTTCATTCCGCAATTCGTTAAGTTCATTGAGTTGGATTTTTCGCAAGTCACCGGCTTTGTTGATATCAAAATTAGCCTATTTCAAGGACCAATAAGCCTTGTGCTCCAACTCAATTGGGAGGTGGCATGCTTTCCCGTACACAAGACGATAAGGTGTACAACCAATCGGGGTCTTATAGGCGGTACGGAAAGCCCACAGAGCATCATCAAGTTTATCGGCCCATGAGGCACGATGCTCTCCCACGGTACGTTCCAAAATTCGCTTTAACCCACGGTTAGAGATCTCGGCTTGCCCATTGGTTTGTGGGTGATACGCGGTGGAAAGACGGTGATGGACACCATACTTAGCCATGACTCGAGCAAATTGGTCATTGCAAAAATGAGTCCCGCGATCACTAATAATAGCACGAGGCACACCGAATCTGGCGAATAGCTGTTTCAAAAAGTTACAAACCACCCTTGCGTCGTTAGTGGGTAAAGCTTTTGCTTCAACCCATTTAGAAACGTAGTCTACGGCTACAAGGATGTATTTGTTTCCTTTAGATGAAGGGAATGGCCCCATAAAGTCGATGCCCCATACATCAAAGATTTCACATTCTTGTATGAAATTTTGAGGCATTTCATCTTTATGTGTGATCTTGCCTTGTTGTTGGCAAGCATCACAATGTTTAACCATTTCGTGAGCGTCACGATAAATGGTGGGCCAATAGAATCCCGAGTCAAACACTTTTTTGGCGGTGTAGTTGGGACCAAAGTGACCACCGGTGGGTCCTTTGTGGTAAGCCTCGAGAATGTCTAAAGCTGCCGGTCCGTCAACACATCGGCGAATAATCAAATCAGCGAGTAAGTCTTAACATCGTTTAAGAACTTTTTCTTTTGTTGGGATGTTAACCCTTTGATGAGAACACCACCCGCTAAGTAGTTTGCAATGTCCGCAAACCACGGGGTGTCATCAAGATTAGAATTTATAGACATTAAGGTCTCAAGGGGAAAAGAGTCATTGATCTCTTGATTCGGAAGATCCCCTTGATAAGGATCCTCAAGTCTACTTAGATGATCCGCGGCTAGGTTTTCGGCTCCCTTCTTGTCACGAATTTCAATGTTAAATTCTTGAAGGAGTAAAACCCAGCGAAGAAGTCTTGGCTTAGAGTCGTGCTTAGTCATCAAGTACTTCAACGCGGAATGGTCCGTGTATACAATGGTGGTGGATAAAACAAGATAGGGGCGAAATTTTTCAAAAGCATAGACAACAGCTAAAAGCTCTTTTTCGGTTGTCGTATAATGCAATTAAGCCCCCGTCATTGTCTTGCTAGCGTAGTGGATTGGTTGGAAGTGTTTATTCACTCTTTGGCCCAAAACCGCTCCAATTGCAAAATCGCTAGCATCACACATCAACTCGAAAGGTAGCTCCTAATTAGGGGTGACCAAGACCGGTGCCTTAGTGAGCTTATCCTTAAGAAGGTTGAATGATTCAATACACTCTTTGGAAAAGATAAAAGGAGTATCTTTTTCCAAGAGGTGGGTCATCAGGCGAGCGATTTTAGAAAAGTCTTGAATAAATCGACGATAGAAGCCCGTATGACCAAGAAAACTTCTCACACCCTTCACGGTTGAAGGTGGAGGTAATTTGGCTATGACATCCACTTTAGCACGGTCCACTTCAAGACCGGCTTTTGAGATTTTGTGTCCTAGCACAATGCCTTCTTTTACCATAAAATGGCATTTTTCCCAATTTAGAACAAGGCGAGTGTCTTCGCACCGCTTAAGCATACGTTCTAAATTGGCAAGGCAATAAGAGAATGAATCCCCAAAGACGAAGAAATCATCCATGAAGACTTCCATGGTTTGCTCAACCATGTCATGGAAAATAGCCAACATGCACCTTTGGAAAGTCCTGGGGGCATTGCATAAGCCAAAAGGCATTCTTTTATAAGCAAATGTGCCATAGGGACAGGTGAATGTTGTCTTCTCTTGATCTTGGGGATCGATGGTAATTGGAAATAACCCAAGAAACCATCTAGAAAGCAGTAATATTCATTACCCGCTAAACGTTCAAGCATTTGGTCCATAAAAGGAAGAGGAAAATGATCCTTTCTCGTGGCATCATTGAGTTTGCGATAGTCTATACAAACTCTCCACCCAGTAACAAGACGTGTAGGAATCAACTCGTTGTTTTGATTGGGCACAACGGTGATTCCGCCTTTCTTAGGCACACAATGGACTGGACTAATCCATGGTGAATCCGAGATAGGGTAAATCATGCCCGCATCAAGAAGTTTGATAACCTCATTTTTGATAACGTCATGGATTTTAGGATTCACCCTTCGTTGGCTTTGAATGATGGGCTTAAAGTCGTCCTCCATGAGAATTTTATGTGTGCAAAAGTGAGGATCAATTCCGCGAATATCGGAGATTTTCCAAGCGATAGCTCTTTTATGTTTCTTGAGAACTTCAATGAGACGAGTTTTCTCATCGGCTTTTAAGTCCTTAGCAATGATAACAGGAAGTTGATCAATGTCCTCTAAGAAAACATACTCGAGATGAGGAGGTAAGTCCTTAAGCTCAAGAGTAGGAGGATCCTCAATAGATGGTGTAACTAATGATGGATCATCATTAGTTACCTCTTTAGGAGAAGGAGGAGAGAAAGGGTCTTCATTGAGAAGTTTCTCAATTGTATGAATGTATTCTTCCCAATCGGTGGGAGAATCATCATATTTAAGATCAAGTGGACCCAAGCTAGCTTCAAAATCATCCAAAAGAAAGTCACTTTCTCCAAAAGGAGTTAATGACGGAGCGATTGAGGGAACGGTATCAACATTGGGTAGAGAAGAAAGATTACTTTTGCAAGCATCATTAAAGTGTTCTTCACAAGCCTCATCGAGAACATCAATAGCATCAACACTCTCATATGAATAAGGTTGCTTAGAAATCTTACCCATGTTGAAGACAATTTTATCGTCACCAACTCTCATGATTATTTCGCCCGTGGCTACATCAATGAGAGTGCGACCGGTCCTCAAGAAGGGATGTCCAACGATTAATGGAACACGAGGATCCATCTCGTAGTCAACGACAACAAAATCCGTCGGGAAGGTGAATTTGTCAACGCCAACGAAGACGTCTTCGGCTATCCCTACTGGATAAGCAACCGTACGGTTAGCTAATTCCAAAGTCATTTTGGTGGGGACTAGCTCGGGAAGAGATAATTGCTTCTAAACACTTAAATGCATTAAGTTTAGGCTAGCACCTAGATCGGCTAGGGCCATGCAATTCTCTACTCCCGGGAAGTTGCAAGGAATCAAGAAGCGACCCGGATCACCAAGTTTGGTGGGCAATTTCCTTAAGAGAACCGCAGAGCAATTCTCGTTAAGTTGGGTATTAGCAATATCAAGAAGCTTTTCCTTGTCACTAAGAAGATCTTTAAACATCTTCGCATATTTAGGCATGTGAGCGAGAGCCTCAGCGAAGGAGATGTTGAAATTCAATTGTTTAAACATTTTGAGAAAGTTTGAAACTTGAATATCATCCTTGCTCTTTTGCTTCTCTTTCCTCAACCTTGAAGGATAAGGTATGTCGGATGAAGAGGAAGGCTTTAGGGGAGTAGGATCACTCACAACCGCGGGTGGTGGGGGAATGGGGTA